>OY728151.1:1757923760-1759173760 GCA_963277665.1 Viscum album
AGCGTGATCAACCTGGGGTACTGTCATGATGTTTATCCTTCATCGCTTCATGATATAGGGTTATGATCTTTAAATCCCAGGTTTTTAATACCTAGAACCAAAATGTTACTGAGTTTATACTAGGATACCTCCTAGGGTTCAGTTGAAAACACACAATGATTCCCCGGACACCACCTATGATTGGGTGATTTGTGTTTGACTTCATAACCGAAACTCACCAAGTCAACACATGAAGAACTCGATGCGCTGTCCAGGTTTGTATGTTATTTATTTGTGATACCATGACATAAATTTACATGGACTTTATAGTGCTTTTGTTATTTCAATTGACCAATATGAACCACAGAAACACCGCAATTGAAAGGGGGAAAAGGATGTGGTGAACGGTGTGTGAAACATCACATGAATGGGTACCCCCAAACATGATAATATGAGTTGAGCATGACATACCAGTACATAACTCAATAAAATTAAAATAGATGATGAAGAAAAACAACATAAAACCAGGAATTAAAAAGATCATTCAATATAATACAAAAATGAAGCTCGGGATTACATCATGTTCCTCCCCGGGTGATCACAAGGGGTTTAGAAACCCATGGGAGAGGAGGAAGAGAAAGATGTTGGGGTATAACTTCCCATAGCCTCCAGAACTTATAAGGATTTTTATAAGACTCCTTGAGGACTCCAAAATGGCATCACCTTGCCTCCTATCCGAACTCCCAAATAGGGAGCCAAGGTTCCATTTTATAGGAAAATTGGAAGGTGTTTTGAGGCACACAGATTTCTTCAATCCACTTGTACCACGCGTTTTGACCAATAAACACCCAAATATCACTTTTAACAAAACTGAAAATTTGTATCCCCACTTCCTGACTATATCCACCGAAAGTTTGGCATCAATTGTACAAGTGGATCCGGAGATATGGACAGATTACAGAACACATCATTTGACATTGTGCAGATTTGATTCTTTGGAAAGATCAGTTCATTTGGTCCCCTTGACGGCTGAATTGGGATTGGATTCTTCAATAAGAGTTTTATACCATTATATTTCGTACTATTACACAAATTATGTTCCCATTTGGATGCACATAATTTTCTATACATGCACATAAGTGGACAGGTCTTCATGGATCCATGCAATTTTGGCCCATTTTTCTTCCACTTAATCAAGGGCCCTCCAAATCATCTCCTCCTACATTGAAATAATAAAAACAAGTAACATTTACCATTATAATATTTATTAAAATTAATTAATTGATTCAAACATAAAGTGAAATTTATTATTATATTTGTAATATTCATTACAAAACTAGTTTAAAACCATGGTGTAAGGGTGGAATAAAACGGTGAATCGTGGTACGATCACACCCCCACACCTAAAAATTTGATATCCTGGTAAAAGTCACATATACAAATAAAATGATGCATATATATATTCCCAAAATCATAAATAGTTAATATTTGAAGAAATTTTATTTAAAGTAATGTGATCAATGAACGAACCACACCAAGGAGTTCTTCCTAGTGAAAATGGAAAAAGAAGTCTCATAAATCATATCATAGTGAAATTCAAAAAGATTCATGATACCAAATTGAGAAAGGAATTAAAAAGTAAACCATGACACTAACTCTCCATGTGTGTGTGTGAAAACCATCCAATACTATTCTTTCCACTTGCTATCCAATAAATATAGGTTATTTTAACATTTTTCAGCTTAAATGATTTTGTCCACCGAACCTACCCTACTTCATTTGAAATAATATTTCAAGACCCACTCACTTAAGAATTCCTATAAGTCAAACCATAAGCTCCCAACCTAGATATCCCCATATGTTACACATTTCACCACTCTCCTCATTTATTTATTTTTTAGAAGTTTCATTTGGAATAAATCTCACACTCATCCATAAAACCTTGTTTGATCTCCTCACGAAACTAATTGAAATAGTTATAACAACATAAAAGGTTGAGGAGGAGTGGTTTTTGACCTTCCCAAGACACAACCAATAAAGAAAATTTGAGGGCGTACAACAGTCGGATATTAGGTACACACGCATAGGTCAATTTGGTATAGTAATGAAACAGATCGGATAAGGAACGGACGTATGGAAATATCATTTAAAGTTGAAAAATATTAACCTAACATATATTTACCTTATATTAAGTAAGAAATATTCACACTTTGTGGTTTGGTGCCAAAATTTGTTGAGATATTAGTGACATAGTTTTCCCAAAAACTACTCACACAAGGGGCATCAATCATCTCAAAGGTTTCACATAGATACAACCATTTATATCATTGACAGAAAAAAATTCACTAAAACAATCACTCCCTGATATTAAATTCATACAAATATTCTTTTTAGCCTTTGTTATGGTATTTTTACTTTCCCCCCTTTATGGTCATCAAATCATCGAACTTCGAAATTGTTGATGGGGGAAAATGAAAATACCATAAAGAAGGCTAAAAAGAGAAGAAAGGAGAAAACGATGAAAATTACTAATTAACCCAGGAATGTATCCACCCCCCACACCTAGAATGTGCAGTTTCCTCACTGAAACAATTGAGAATGTGAGAAGGAAGGATAGAACTTGGTGTGTTTTATTGGTATGATGCCTCGAGAAGGTGGATTTCCTCCACCGAATTCTTTGAAAAATCCTCATAGAAGTGTTTAAGTCACTGCCCATTGACGGTAATACTTCGTCCACTCTGCTCATGCAAAATCTGTATTGCACCAAAAGGGTAAACATTAGTAACAGTATAAGGACCGAGCCATCGGGAATGAAGCTTACCTGGGTGGATCTTAAGCCTGGAATTGTACATGAGGACCTTCTCTCCCATATGGAACTTTCGTTGGTGAATCATGCTATCATAAATATCCTTTGTATTATCTTTATAGATCTGGGAGTTTTCATATGCATCAGGTCGAATTTCCTCCAACTCTTGAATCTGCAGCTTTCTTTGCTCACCTACATCTGAAAGGTTTATATTACATTGTTTAACATCCCAATATGCATGGTGTTCTACCTTTAATGGGAGGTGACAAGCCTTTCCAAACACAATTCTGTATGGTGACATTCTGATAGGGGTTTTAAAAGTTGTAGGGTACGCCCAAAGTGCATAATCCAAGTACAAACTCCAATCTTTCCTATTAGGTAGTACCATTTTTTCCAAGATTCGTTTAACTTCCTGATTTGATATTTCTTCTTGTCCATTAGTTTGGGGGTGATATGTAGTGGAGACTTTATAATCAACCCCATACTTACGAAGCAAATTTTTCATGTTTCGATTTCAAAAATGTGAACCCTAATCACTAATGATGAATCTTGGTAAACCAAACCTACTAGAAATTTGGGACCTCACAAAATCAACAACCACTTGAGAGTCATCAGTCCTGGTGGCCTTTTCTTCCACCCATTTAGATACATAGTCAATAGCCAATAATATGTACACAAATCCAAATGAATTTGGAAAAGGCCCCATGAAGTCAATGCCCCATGCATCTAAGATCTCACAAAATAACATGGGTTGTTGGGGAATTTCATTCCTCTTGGAGATATTCCCTGTGAATTGACAATGACTACATGACTTGAAAAATCTATGGGCATCCCTATATAAATTTGGCCAATAAAGTACTGATTCAAGGACCTTTCGAGCAGTACGTTGAGATCCAAAGTGGCCCCCACAGGCCAAAGTGTGGCAAAAGGTCAAAACGGAGGTGAACTCATGGTCAGGGACACACTGAAGAACTACTTGGTCACTAAAAATTATCCAAAATTATGGTTCATCCCAAATGTACCAACAAGAATCATGCTTAAGTCTCTGGGATTGTGAAATTCTGAAATCAGTGGGGACCCTAGATGTTGCTAGAAAATTCACAATGTCTGCATACCAGGCGGTAAGGTCCACAACATCACAAAGGTTCTCATGGGGGAAGAATTCTCCAATAGGTAGGGGTGAGTCAACATGATGGTCCAATGGTGGGGAAATCCTACTAATGTGGTCATCTACCACATTCTCCACTCCTCTATGATCTCTAATATCAAGGTCAAACTCCAGGAGGAGGAGCATCCACTGAACGAGGCAGGTCTTGGCTTCAGGTTTCTTTAGGAGGAAACAAAGTGCGCCATGATCAGAGAAGACGATGATTTTTGACCCGAGAATATATGAAAGGAATTTTTCCAAGTCAAACACAATATAAAGGAGTTCTTTTTTAGTGGTTATGTAGTTTACCTGGGCAGGTTCAAGGGTACGTGAGGCATACACAATGACATGAGGATCCTTCTCAACCCTTTGTGATAAAACTGCCCCAACTATAAAGTTAGAGGCATCACACATAAGCTCGAAGGGGAGATCCCACCTTGGTGGTTGGATGATGTGAGGTGATGTGAGACTCATTTTTAGTGAATTGAATGCATCCTCACAATTTTTATCAAAAACAAACTCAAAATCTTTTTGCAATAACTGAGACAATGGAAGTGCAATCTTACTAAAGTCTTTAATGAATCGGCGGTAAAAACCAGCATGACCCAAGAAAGATCGCACCTCACGAACACATTTTGGATATAGAAGGGTTGAAATTAATTCAATTTTAGATTTATCAACTTTAATTACCTTATTTGAAATGACATGCCCAAGAACTATCCCCCGCTCAATCATAAAATGGCATTTCTCATAATTTAAAACAAGATCTTTTTCAATGTACCGGCGGAGGACAGAACCTAGGTGTTCCAAAAAATCATCAAAAGAAGATCCATATACCGTTAAATAATCTATAAAAACTTCCATACAACTCTCAAGGTACTCAGAAAAAATACTCAACATACATCACTGAAAAGTACTAGGAGAATTACATAGACCGAATGGCATCCTTCTGTACGCAAATGTGCTGAATGGATAGGTAAATGTTGTCTTTTCTTGGTCCTCAGGGGCTATATATATTTGGAAATAACCCGAATAACCATCAAGGAAACAATAATGGGACTTACCAGCCAATCATTCTAACATTTTTTCAATGAAAGGTAATGGAAAGTGGTCCTTCCGCGTGGCTTGTTTCAGTTGACAGTAGTCAATACAGACTCGCCAACTGTTTTTCACACGTGTTGGAACCAATTCATTCCTTTCATTTGACACAACTATTATTCCTGTTGTTTAGGAACAATTTTCACTGGGCTAACCCATTTACTATCAGATATAGGATAAATGATCCCCAAAGTAAGTAATTTACTGACTTCCAATTTTACCACTTCAAGGAGAGTGGGATTCAACCGGCATTGAGATTGTCTTATAAGATTAGCCTCATCATCCAAAAGTATATGCTGCATAAAAATAGATGGGATAATCCTAGGAATATTATACAATGTCCATCCTATTGCCTTTTTACACTCTCTCAAAAGTTTGAGCAGTTTCGATTCCTGTTGTGGAGAGTGGTTATTGGTAATAATGACGGGCAGTTGGTCAATGCCCTCAAGATATGCATATTTGAAATTAGAAGTAAGTTGTTTAAGTTCCAAAACTGGTGGTTTCTGGATTGAGGGAGGGGATTTATGGAGTGAATTCCATTAAACTGTCTATCTACTCATGTTTATTCTCTAAAGATAGAGAAACTATAGAAATGAGATTTATATAAACATCAATGGCCATGGGTACCTCAGAATGAACACACTCATCAATTAAAGCACAAAATTTACACTTTTCATAACCCACACAACACTCAAAACATGAATCAAAACTTAAATCATACAAGGGTGAAGAAAACAAAAAAGAATCAGATTTTAGGTTGAGGAGAGAATTGTGTGTGTGTGAATCATTTGAGAGCACTTCCATCGAATAGATAGGAAGAGTAGAGTGCTCTTTAACAGGGTGTTTCATAGCTTCAAGGATGTTAAAATTTACCTTTTCTCCTCCGAATTCCATGGAAAGCGTACTATTATGAACATTGATGATCTTCTTTGTTTTTTTGAGGAATGTCCTCCCAAGTATGAGAGGAGCGTGTCCTTGGGTTCGGGTATCTTCTATCTAAAGAATGTAGAAATCAGTGAGGAAGATGAGATTCTTTACTCTGACAAGGACATCCTCAATCACTCCTTTTGGATGTGTTGTACTCCAGTTGGAAAGTTGCACGAAAATGCATGTTGGTTGAAGATCTCTAACCTGTAGAGAAGTATACACGGAGTGAGGCATTACATTAATGGAAGCACCTAAATCTAGCATAGCATCAGAAAAGAAGGTCTCCCCTATGGTACACGGTATCGTGAATGTTCCCGGATCTTTGCATTTGGTTGGAATTGCTGGTTGAATCAAGGCCGAGACATTCCTACCCAAGTTGACTCTCTCATTCTCCTTCAGCCTTCGTCTATGGGTGCAAATTTCTTTAAGAAATTTGGCATAATGGGGAATTTTCTTGACTGCATCCAACAATGGAATATTAACCTGAAATTTTTTAAATGTATCCATTATTTCATTTTCAATATCATTATCAAAGTTTTTCTTATATTTAGAGAGTCTTTGAGGGAAAGGAAGAGGAATTTATTTTTCAAGGGAATCCTTAATGATAATTTTATTGTCATTTTTATTTTGTTTTTCTTCATTGGAATCTTTTATCGGTGGAGAAAGAGTGTTTTCAAGAGGGGAACATACCTATTGAGTAGAATCAGTAGAAGGAGAAGCTTCTTTACCACTACGAAGTGTAATTGCACATACATTACCTTTGTCCTTCGGATTGGCAATGAGTTGAGATAATAGTTGTCCAGAACCTTGCATCTTAAGTTCACCAATGGTGTTCACCAATTGTCCCACTTGAGTTCGTAAATCTTGAATTGCCGATTGTGTGGTATGTTGGAACTGGAGGTTCTGGGTTTCCATTTTCTTCACCATATCCTTGAGGCTTGGTTCAGATTTGGGAGGAGGAGGATTGTTTTGAGATGTTGATGGATAAGAAGGTTGCATACCTTGGCCTTGTTGATACCAATTATGCTTGGGGTAGCTTGAGTTTCCTCTTTGTTGGTACTGGGGTTGTGCTTTCCACCCGGGGATTGGATTTGGCCTGAATTTTTCTTGCTTTAAGGGAGTTGCTTGTTGGAATGGATGCCCTGGGAATACAACTGCACAAGACTCAGATGAATCTTGAAGTTGTGGGCACTGGTCAGAAAAATGAGTGTTATCAGAACAAATACCACAATGTAATGGAATATAAGTAGAGTGTGAGTTACCTTGTGGTTGAGATAATTTCCTTAGAATGGCATGCATCTCATCAATTTTAGTATCTACCTTTTGTTCTGGGGCTGAATGACTTACCTCATGAACTCCTCGGGTTGGTGCAATTGCTCGTGTACCAAATTGTTGTGCATTTTGAGCCATGTTGTCTATTAAGTCACGAGCGGTGGAAGGAGTTTTATCAACTAGGGAACCACCAGATACATAATCAATCATTCCACGATCCATGGGAATAAGTCCCTCATATAAGTATTGGATTAATAGTTGTTCACTAATCTGGTGGTGGGGGCATCTTGAGCAAAGTCTTTTGAATCTCTCCCAATATTCATGAAGGGTCTCTCCTTGTGATTGCCTAATTCCACAGATTTCTTTCCTAATTGATGCAGTTCAAGAGGTAGGGAAGAACTTCTCTAGAAAGAGTCATTTAAGGTCATTCTAACCCCCCAATTGTGGTAGGCAGATAGTATATCCAGTCTTTGGCTACTCTATCAAGGGAGAAAGGGAAGGCCCTAAACTTAATTAGGTCCTCAGAGACATTTTTGGGTTTCATGGTAGAGCACACTATGTGAAACTCTTTGAGATGTTTGTGAGGGTCCTCACTAATAAGACCATGGAATTTAGGAATAAGGTGGATGAGACCTGATCTCAGCTCAAATTTGGCTGCTTCCTTGGGATATTGGATGTACGCAGGTTGGTACTCCACATCAGGGGTGGTCAGTTCCTTTAAAGTTTGATTATTTGCAGCCATGTTTTCTTGGGATTTATTGGGTTAAATTTTGGATTGGTTTAGGACCACTTGAGGTTCCCAAAGGGGTTTCTCAATGTTATTTGATTGACCTTCTCTAGATTCCTTGATTTGTGTGTGAAGTGACTTTTCAATTTCAGGGTCAAACTCAAGTAGTGTTTCTTTACCGGATCGGGTCATGAAAATAATTTGTGAAGTTTGTTTTTTTTAATATGGATAAAATCACTTAATAAGGTTGAAAATATAATATAATGTTATAATACAGAATTATATAGAGGGGGTGGAGAAGAAGAAGAGAGAGAGAGAGAGAGATAGAACACACCAAAAACAACCAAAAAATAAAGACAAAACCCAAAACAAAAACAATCAAATGGGGGTGGGGTATTTAAAGGAGTAATAATTAAGAAGTAAAATAAATAAATAAAAGGAAATAAAGAATAAAAATGATCTTGGCTCCCTGGAAACGGCGCCAAAATTTGATCGCGTTGTCGAGCATGTCAAAATAGTTGTTTAATTTTGACTAGAATTTCTGCAGTATAGCAGCAACCCTAGGTCATCTCTCAACAAAGCCTTAGATCATTAATTTTAAAAGAGGGTTTTGATTATGAAAGTAAAAGGTGAATGAGGTTTTTTAAAACTTGGGGGTTTGATGATTAAAGATGAAAATAGAAAATGAAAGTGATAAAACAATGTATAGATTAACATAATTAATTAAGCGTGATCAACTCGGGGTACTCTCATGATGTTTATCCTTCATCGCTTCATGATATAGGGTTATGATCTTTAAATCCCTGGTTTTTGACACCTAGAACCAGAATTTTACTAAGTTTATACTAGGATACCTCCTAGGGTTCAGTCAAAAACACACAATGATTCACCGGACACTACCGATGATTGGGTGATTTGTGTTTGACTTCATAATCGAAACTCACCAAGGAAACACACGAATAACTCGATGCGCTATCCAGGTTTTTATGTTATTTATTTGTGATGCCATGAAATAAATGTACATGGCCTTGGCAGTGCTTATGTTAGTTCAATTGACCAATATGAACCACACAAACACCGCAATTGAAAGGGGGGAAAGGAAGTGGTGAACGGTGCGTGAAACATCACATGAATGGGTACCCCCAAACATGATCATATGAGTTGAGCATGACATACCAGTACATAACACAATAAAATTAAAATATATGATGAAGAAAAACAACATACAATAAGGAATTAAAAATATCATTCAATATAATACAAAAAATAATGCTCGGGATTACATCATGTTCCTCCTCGGGTGATCACAAAGGGTTTAGAAACCCATGGGAGAGGAGGAAGAGAAAGATGTTGGGTTAGAACATACCATAGCCTCCAGAACATATAAGGATATTGAGAAGACTCCTTGGGGAATCCAAAATTGAAGCACCTTGCTTCCTGGCCGAACTCCCAAATGGGGATCCCAAGGTGCCATTTTATAGGAAAAATTGGAAGGTGGTTTGAGGCACACAGATTTCTTCAATCCACTTGTACCACGAGTTTCGACCAATAAACACCTGATCTCACTTTTGACAAAACTGGAAAGTTGTAGCCCCACTTCCTGAATATCTTCACCAAAATTTTGGAATAAATTGGACAAGTGGATCCAGAGATATAGACATATTACAGAACACTGCATTTGACATTGTGCAGATTTGATTCTTTGGACATATCAGTTTGGTTGGGCCCCTTGACGGCCGAATTGGTCTTGGATTTATTCATAAGAGTTGTATACCATTATATTTTGTACTATTAAAAATAATATGAGCCTATTTTTATTCACATAATTTGATATACAAGCACAACAGTGGATAGGTCTTCATGGATCCATTCAATTTTGGCCCATTTTTCTTCCACTTCATCAAGGGCCCTCCAAATCATCTCCTACTACATTGAAATAATAATAAAAGTAACATTTCCAATTATAATATTTATTAACATTAATTAATTGATTAAAAAATAAAGTGAAATTTATTATTATATTTGGGATATTCATTACAAAACTAGTTTAAAACAGTGGTGTAAGGGTGGAATAAAACAGTGAATCGTGGTACGATCATTTCATTCCAAGTATCATTAGAGTTTTTAGAGTCAATACCAATTATCCTTTTAAGAATGAAAAATTAATAACCTTTTGATGAATTATTTTGTGAATAACTTATTGTGGATTTTAAGGTTATGTAGTGTTTATAATATTTTCTCATTAAGTCCCTCTAACTCATCCAGTTGAGTCTGAGACTTCTCATCTTTAGGAAACTTATTGTGGATGGAAATACGAAGTGATAGTTGTTGAACCTCAATGAGAAATGCTTCCTCATTCCTATATACAAGATAATTTGGAGTCTCTAATGTTTTAGTGTGTGTTTTATTATGATAAGACCACCAAGCTTGAAACAGTTTATCTAGACAATACTTCATATCCTTATCCATTGTCTTTTGAAATATATTAGATATAGTTTTTTAAAGCCTCTATTTGTCCATTCACTTTTGAATAATATAAGGATTAATGGTTGGACTAAATTTGGTATGTTTTGTACAACATTTTAAACCTAGAAGAGTATAAATTGGTGTTGTTTTATTTCAATATTGTGCAAGGGAAAGTAAATCTAATAATAATATTAGTCTTTGCAAAGCTGATGATATCCTTTTTCCTATCTTCCCAGAGAGATATAGCCTTAGAAAAATTTGATAATAAATTAATGAAAATAAGTATGCACATGAATTTCTTGGATGTAACCAGGGGATATAACCCCATGACATTGATTCCCTATATAAAAAATGGCTAAGAATATATGGTGTGGTGCACTAGTTTTGGAGGTTGATGGATAAAATTCACATATATCTAGTAGGAAATTAATTTACTTTTGAATTCTATGTAGACGTTTATTATTATTGGTTAAAAATATCCAATTCTCTTTATTAGATGGAATATCTTAGATCCTAATTCGTTAGAATCACGGGCCCTAGAATATAATTCCTACATATGAAAAAGGATTTCTCTTCTTTCAATGCATCTAAGGAAGATTATTTAAAAGAATCATTTATAGAGGACTGTCTAGGAATTTGGGCCATCATAAAAGATTAAATTTTCTACCCACTATCAAATTTTTTCTCTATTGGTCCGATATTATGATATAATTCCACATTTTAGGTAGAATACTGGAGGATACATTCATCCAATCGAAACATTGGTTAGTGAAAATATTGACTCACCTTGATCAAGGGTGGTGTTGGTTTCCTTTATCTTCTCCATATAATTATTGATTAATGGTGATACCACCCAGTGATGTGCAATGTGAATAAATATCTCATCATGATCTGGATCTATTGGGATTGTGGATGAAATGGAAAATTCATCATATTGATCATTCAATTAACATTTGATGTAAGGCAATGTCAGATTTGAGTGGAATTTATCCATCATACCTTATATATAATCAAACAAGAGGAATAATTCTTGCTTCTTAATGGGATATTCATCATATACCTACCTAATCACCAACTCTGAGTCACCCATGATTTTCATGTGGGCCACTGATATCTATAGAGATACCTATAATCCTATAATAAGTGTTTGGTATTCAGCCTCATTGTCAGTACACCCTTAAAATATAAGGAAGTAATAAGGGAAAACTACTTTGGCTATGAAGATGTGTACAATCCCCAAGATAGCCCTATCATTATTTAAGTCTTCCATCATTCTTCTTATTGAAAATTTAGAATCACTATCAAAGTTCACATACCCTGTTTGTTGAGTGTCATAGATGGAGAATATCACTTCATTAGGGAGCACTGGATTTAATAGTGACTTATTTTGGACAACTTGTATAGCAAGGAAATCGACCAACATATTCCATCTAGCTTCCTTTCTATGATTGAAATAGATTTCAAACTAATGAATATTAGTTAGTTGTTATTACAAATTCTTAATAAAAATCAAATGATCATCGATATATTTGAGTGGGTCCATACATGAGAAAAGATGGACCTTGTGATTCTCTATGTAATTCCTCAACTTTTGTACTCTATAAACCAATTCTAGGCAGTTTTTATCAATATCAGAGTATCTATCCTCATAATTTTCCATGATTCTACTAACATAATAGAGGTTTTTCTCTTTTACCTCGTTATTTTTCTTGGTAAGGTGTGTGTTGAGTGATCACTCTAATGTATCCACATAAAGTATAATAGGATCTTTTCCACTAAAGGTATCAGCACCATCGAGCACAGGGGATACTACTTGAGATTGTCAAAATATTGCTTTCACTCCTCATACCACTAAAAGGTAACTTTATTCTTCATCATATTTTTAAACTGTAAACATTTTCTGGTGATATTAGTAATGAATTATCAGATATAAGCTAGACCCCCAAGATTCCCCTTGGATACGTGAGATTCTGAGGAGGTGGAACATCAAGGATTTCCATGGTATTCTTGATATCAACTTTGATACCATGTTGGTGCACCATGAAACCAATAAATTTTCCTAATGTTTCACCAAATACACATTTCAAGGGGTTCCTCTTCAATCTATGTCATGTAGGTCTATTGAAATGTACCGCATAATTGGTAAGATGATCATGACACTATAAATACTTGACCAATAAATCATCAACGTATCACTCTATAATTTTCTTCATAAGGGGTTGTAGATACATTGAATATTATGTTGTTATGTATTACTATAATTCCTCATGAAAACCATCATTAAATGATAGAAATATACCATTTGGGGTTACCTAAAGGCAGTGGACACCTCGTAATCAGGGGCCATTTAGATCTGGTAATTTCCTGAATACCATTCTATAAATGAGAGGGCATAGAAATTGGTTTTTGTATCTATTAATAATTTTTTGTTCAGGACTAGAAGTTAATCCTTTATTTAGTTTTAGTTGAGATCCTTGAAGTCCATTTGTCCTTAGATTTTCATATTAATTTTATGGGGACAATAATGGAAAGATATTTTAGGTATTCAACTTCATAGATGAAGATGACCTTGAAAAGATTATCATCTTTGGATTATACCTTGGAAATATTGGTTGGATGCATCCTCCTAGATACATTTTAAATGTCATGTTGGTTTTATAGTAAGAATAAATGATATGTATCCACATCAGGGTTAAATGTAGGCATCCATATACGGTTTCATGCAAATACATCTTGGTATTACTTGAATATGGATATATATGTCTCATGTTCCTCAGGGGACTTGGTGATGAAAATCAACATGGGTCTTGGATCCTCCTATAAACCTAGATTCACTTGTTGAATCTAATCAATAGTGGTTGAAATTAGTTCATTGAATGATGGAGGGGAATCCATGAGATCTAATTTTTTTCTTTATTCTATATAACCTTTACCTAAATTTGAGGAATAAAGATAATTTTGGGATCTTTCAGATGATATATGGGGCATGTTTAATTCATGAAGACAGTTTGGGGGTATCATAGATACTCTTCCCTTACTCTGCCATGTCATCAAGGGCAGATGATGTGTTGATATCATAAGAATCAAGATATGATGTGGGGATATCATTATCAGGGGCACTATTACCCTTGATAGGATCACTTCGTTCTTCTGCATGGCCATGCCCAGCTGGTGCAACTTATATCATGATGATGAGGGGAAACATTCTTAGGCCCCATAATTTCCTTCATCTCTAGGAATTCATATCCACTTGGTTGAAGATCCTAAGATTCATTGTCTGAAACTAAATATTAGGTAAACTTATTTGATGACATGGATTATCTGGAGTCAAGTTGACACACATGGATTAAAAATCATCCCATTCTTTCCTTGGTGTTGATTACTCCATAAGGAAATTTTCTTGGCTAGCATTTGAAAGAAAAGTGGTTGAAGGCTTCAATTTATTTTCAAATGTAAATCATATGACAAAATGAAATCCCATATTTGGAGTTTTTTCCTTAATTCAGTTATTGGAAAACACATGGTATTTATTGAGTTCACTCTATGGTCTAATAGGGCCACCCTTTAAGTCATTAGGGGAATTTATTTAGATGGAATTATCTACTATTGGTTTCTACCCTCCCATTTTATAAAATATTTCATCTATATATTGGTAATCACATGAATCGAATGAGACATTATCATCATGTAGCACCCAAAATTTTCCATTGATGGGGTATTTGAGGTAGTGATGGTTTGATCATAGTACTTCCACATTTTGTATGAACCTTGAGCTTCCCAAACTGATGTTGAAGGTTGTATCTTAGAGAACCTCCCTAAAATCAGATTTAGATATGAGATCATCAAACTGAGATCTAAGGTTGATCCTCCCATGTGGGTTATACTAACTCTTATAATATCCTTAAAAGGTCAAGTTAGATGGATTAAATTCGGTCTATCTATAGCCTAAGTAGTGGAGGTATTGTATTGGTATGAGATTAATCAGAGAACCCTTATCAATTTGGGCCCTCTGATTCTCAATATCATTCAGATTTCTAGATATATATATATATATATATAGGGGAATGATATTCCCAAGCATGGATACTTCTTAGTGATTCTATATAAAGGAAATTATCTTGTGACATTTTACAAGACAATTATTCACCTGATATGTATAAGCTATGGATACTTCATCCTTTAACTCTAGAGGTCATCCCTGAGTTCCATAGAGAGGTGAAGAGCATCCAGAATGGAGATCTTGGCCAGAGAAACTACCAATTGCCTCAAGATATCATATTTCTGGACAAATGGTTTGTGATTCTTATATTGATGTGTTTCCTTAGCTTGGGGCTTATATTTCATTTCTAACTATGACAGAAACTCCTTTTCTTAGTTATAATTGGTGGTCATTTTCATGGTTAGTGGGTTAGGATAAGGAAGATTTCCCACATTCTTACTTTGACTATAAAATTGCACATATGTTGGTTAATCCTCTTATATGATGGGATTTTAGATATCCCTAAATGATTAAGGATATTATTGATGCTCCTTTTGGTCTAATTATAGAATTCGAGTTTGGGGTTTTGTGGAATATACAACCTTGGTATAAACTGTGTTAAACTCCTCAGTCTATTTCAAACTACTCTTTTGAAACATCCTCGGATAGTACAACCTATTATTTTATTATGGATAGGTATTTTAGGTTATTAAAATTCCTCATATTCATTAGAAAATGGGTTTATCAAGTGGATGATATTGGCCAAACAGTATTGGGATTCCTCATCTGATGAAGATTCTATATGATAAGGAAATGCTTGTTGTCTCATTTTGTGGCATGGATCTCATCCTACCAAATATGGTGGTAAGAAGACAAAAAGGGTCTAAACTAGATTTGATAGTAGTAAATAATCTTCCTAGTACATATTCATCCATTGAAAAAATCTATGTAGACTCTAGGAGTATTTTAATGATGAAGGTGTCCTCGTATATATCGTAGGGGGGATATGGAGTCAAAATTGATTGGATTAGTTGTTCTTAGAGTATGGTGTATTCTCAGTTGAACCATTTCTTGTTAATACACTCATTTAATTTTTGAACATGTATGTTTATAAACTTTTTCCATTCAACTTCTTCTTATGGTGGAGCGACAGAAACATGATTCACCTATGTTGAGGACATTGCCTACTTAACATATTCAGAGTCAGCCATATTTTGATGAATGTTCTTGAAGACAAATAATTGTTAGATATTGTATCCTACCACCAAGTGAAAAGGGAATTGGTTAGGGTAGTCAATGAGATAAACCTCATTGGGTTTTCTGACTTCTAAAATTTTTAGCAGATTATTCACCATAGACATAATGAAATACCCTAGGTTCTGAACTTTTTATAAAGAATAATTTTTTTTCATTTTATGTTCATATCTCAAGAAGTTTCTCTTCGTCTTTCCTTCCTGATGAGGTCACATCTATTGTTGTGGATTATAAAGAGGTAGCACATGATATTTCATAGACATGGGTTTTGTATATAGTGTTGACATCTACATTAGTGTGATGATTTGTTCCTATGAACCGCCAATTTTATTTCCTTGAGATGCAGATATTGGTTTTTATTTGGCCATGGAACACTAGATATAATTCTCTGAGAATTATGTGATTGCTGCAAACTCCCAAAACTACAAGGTTATTTTAATTTCACCCTATTATCATTGAAAATATTCCTCTAGCTTCTCAACTAAAAAACCTACATGATGTAAACATATTAGAATGTATGATTTACAACTCAAATTTTAATGCAACTAAGTTTTAATAATGGAGTTTTAATCAAGAGATTTTCAATATGAATCTCATGTTTTCCTTGATTGGTTGCCACAGGGAATCACTTCCTATTTATTATCCTACATGAAAAATCACACAATTTTTGTTACTAATAAAATTAAAATGAAAGAGGAAACAGAAAGAGAGAAATATAATCATGGGATTGTCCCCCAAGGGGTGTTGTGTCTTGACTATCAGTAGTTGGAAAATCATTAAGTCAACCTCAGACTAATGTTGAATGTGGATTGTTAGCCAATAACCACAAGATTCTCTTCCTGTCATATTTAGTGCTGGTGAATTTTTGAAGTACCCCATATACAGCTTCATTTATGTCCATCACCTTAGTTGTGAACCACTTGTGGAGAACTAACGTGTAAAAATGTAGGGGTACTACCCACCTTCTTAAACATGAGGTTTTGTGTGCACATGATGTGAGACTTCAACTCTAGGGTGAGAGTTGTGTTCTGAATCTGCCCAAGTCATCATTTCTTCTATGACTGTAAGAAATGTTTCATCATCAACCTTGACACTCATGAAGGGTTATTACACCTCCTCTTCCACACCATAAGCTCAAAACATTGGATTTTCAATAAATACTGGAAGTTCCAACAGTTCCTCAGTAGGTGATGTGGCAAGTTCCTCTTGAATCTCATTGAAATAAATAATATATATAAACTACATAATTAGTACCTAAAAAGGGAGTAACACAAGAAATATCGGAATCTAAAAAATAAAAATAAAATAAAAACATTAATTCTTCCATAAAATTGTAAAATCCATGAATCAAAGAGGTTTTATTTTCTTCCTAATGGAATAGTGCTCCTGGGAGTATTTGTGAGTCATGAGTGAGCTAGTCAACCTCCTCTATCCTGTATTATAAACATACCACCTAAGGGGTGGTGTCCTCTAAGGAGAAGTAGATGATTCCTTGTGCTAGATTGACTTGTTTTATCACAGAAAAATTATCGAAAAGGTTGGTGTTGTAAAAAACATCACAATGAATATGAGAAATAAAATGATCCTCACATAGTTTTCTAGCTTCATTGGTTTTTTCATCTCCTAACTTCTATCAGCCCATGGAACATTATTCAGAATGTGGATCTTAAAATTACAAAAAAACATATTAGAATTCAATTTAGAATCGAATTTTGGTAGCTCCAACTTATTGTCACTCCTTTTTCTTTTCTCCTTTCTCTAAAGTTTCTTCTGAGAGGATTTTTTAGTAGCTTACTATAGTGTTGCCTTATACTATTGATTCCTTTTTATCTTATCTCTAGCTTGTGGATACATTTTCATAATTTCCGTATAAAAGACCATTCCATCATCAGGGAGATCTCAATGTTTTTTTCTTGCAACCAATGTTGAAATGTAGAAACAACCTCCTCAAGTTGTTGAATTAGATCAAACAGTGACCATGAATCAGATTCATTAGAGTTCATCATTATTGTTTTTTGCTTGTTTTTTTAGTAAAATTTGAGAAAGGGTGGAAAACCACTAAAATATTCATTTCTTCCCTGGAAAAAACACAAAAAAATTGATGGTGTCCTTTTCATAAGGATGGTTAAAGAAACTTTTATAAACCATAGATACAAACCAGTAAGAAACCTCAGGGTCACTCTTAAGGAAGAAATATTGAATTCCCTAGTGGCATTCCTAAAAACTCTTTTTGTGATTTTTATATATGTTTAAAGCATGAAATGAAAACCTGAAAAACAATGATGAAAATAATTGTGGTAGTGGAAGGAGTATAATAGAAATAATGATGATGAACTAAAAATAGTGAAAAGAAGAAAAAGAAAAAGAAAAGGGGGGCAGAATGAGTAAGAAGAATGTCAATGAGAACAATGTCAAATCTAGGTAAATTTATGACTTAGATCACCCACCTCTCCTCACCTAAATAGTAAACACTGGAATACAAAGATTTCTCAGTGCTCAAGCGTTCCTCCCTATTCCAAAATGAATCACCCAATAGAGTCATTCGAGTTTGGAAGTCTCAAATGCTAGAATGATCCTACTAAGATCATCGGATCGCACAACCAAACTCAAATATGCATTTGAGCTAAATGAGAATGGAAGAGGGAAAATAAATGAGGCAAGAGAAAAACAAATTTTTCTTTTGCAGAAGTGCACTCCTAAAAATCCCCAATTCGCTATCACAATCTACTATAATGAAGAATAAGAGATTATCATTATGAATCTTGGATCTCTAGGCAGCGTTAAGTTTACCTTCCTATATCAAGCCTCGCTAATTATTTATCCATTTTTGTAGATTAATGATCACAACACTAAGGGAGAAAAAAGCACACCATTTTATTATTTATAAAATAGAAGACAATACGATGATATTTACAAAGATTGAATCAAAAAATAGTGAAACAAAATAGGAAGAAGAAGAGAGAGAGAGGTTCTGGTCTCCAAGAATCAGAGTCGATTCCCATTTTCAGGGGTATAGACAAACAGGGGAGAGGGCTCTTCTTATTTGAAAAGAAAAATATAAAACAATGACATCAACAACTAACATGCTATGAATTCCATGGGGTGTGCCTTGATGCGATCATTACCAGCTTCATGTGACATCCAAGTGGGAACATCCAATCTCTATCAACTACATCGCTTACCCACAAATATGTCATGCAGTACCCATGATCACCTTTACCATCCCTCACACCGATATTTCCATATTCTAAAAAATATTGAAAAAATGATGAGCCGATTCACATTGGAAATTAAATTATGATATCTATATTTTGCGTTGCACGCCAGCTTGAATGAATTTCCCTGGGACTCGACTCAATTTGGGGTCGTGCTCCAAAATCCATTTTTTCGGATCAAACATCGGTAGTTATTGATGATCATTTATTTACATATAAATATATATATATATATATATTACTTTTATTATATTATTATTAGAATTAAAGAAATATATATAGATATCTATACATATACATCTACTTGTTATTATTATTTATTATATATGTATTTATTTATTTATTTGTTTATTTTGAAAATAAAGGGTAGGGGTGTGGATTCTCTGAGGGGGTCTCAATTTCAATAGGGGTGGCTTAATCAGTGTGCAATGTATTCTCCATAATGGCTTGGATCAGGCGAGCTGTAACTCAGGGTGGGAAACCAACTATGGCGACGAGGCAATTCGGCTGGAGAGGAGCGGTGTGGCGGTGACTCATGGTGGTCAGATGCGGAGGTCCGACATTCAAAAACGATTCTTAATTATGATCTCTTAACTGGCATGCTTCGGTCTTCATAGCGGTGCGACCCTCCTATGATCATCCTCTTCATCATGAGGCCGGCAATTTCAATATTCAAACGAAGCTTCCCCTCCAAGCTCCTTGATTTTTCATTTCGATTTTTTGTGTTATATTTTTTCTTCTTTAGCAATTCAAGTTCGAGGAGGTCTAGTGTGGGATTCCGTTGCGGACTCAGCTTCATCCGGTGAGGTTGGTTGGTGGTACTCAGGTTGCATTCTGTTGCTTGGGTTGGCTTTAATGGTGGCTTCTCTCACTCGGATATGGCTTGGAGATAGGGGTGGGGCAGCGGTAATTCGTGGCGAAGAAAAACACACAAACGAGAATGAAAAACGGATAACACAAAGAATTTACGTGGTTCGGCAGTGATGCCTATGTCCACGGGAGAAGAGAGGGGCCGTTATATTTCTCTCCGGATAAAATCTTCAGAGGATACACATCCATCATTACAAATCATGGGATTCAATCCCGTTTAAAAAGATGAAGCAAAGCATGGTCAAGGGTTGGTTTTTGGGTTGTTCATCAACCCTTGAAAATCATCTGCCACCGGCTGCTGTCGTCCACGATTGCTGCTTCAACGGGGTGTTGCGCGTCAACTGTACAGGTGAGTTGGTTGTCGACAACTATTCATCCGTTGAATTTCTCCCCTTGATTGGGAGTGGCCCCCACAAATCTCCCCCTCACGACCAATTTGGGGTAGAAGCTGGACCTACAGTCTCTTTGCAGGCGTCCAACTTCTCTTTCGGTAGAACCTTCGTCAACATGTCTGCCCCATTATCATTGGTGTGGATTTTCTCAACTTTCAACAATCTTTCTTCCAGCACATTACGAATCCAATGATATCGTACGTCGATGTGTTTGGACTTGGAATGAAATGTCGTGTTCTTGCTGAGATGAATAGCGCTCTGACTATCACAATAGAGAATATAATTCTCCTGACTTTGTCCCAGCTCCTGTAAAAACTTCTTCATCCACAGCATCTCCTTGCAGCCCTCAGTGACTGCGATATATTCTGCTTCTGTGGTGGATAAGGCAACACACTTCTGAAGTCGTGATTGCCATGAGACTGCTCCCCCTGCAAATGATATCAGGTATCCGGATATGGATTTTCTCGTGTCCACATCTCCAGCCATATCTGCATCTGTGTATCCTTCCAAAATAGGTTTATCACTTCCAAAACATAAACAATGACTAGATGTACCTCGGAGATACCTCAATATCCATTTGACCGTTGTCCAATGCTCCTTTCCTGGATCTGATAAGAATCTGCTCAAAATTCCAACAGCGTGAGCAATATCCGGTCTGGTGCACACCATGGCATACATAAGACTCCCAACTGCTGACTGATAAGGAATCGTTTCCATTTCTGCTTTCTCCTTCTCAGTTGATGGACTCTGACTTTTCGTGAGTCTGAAATGACTCGTAAGTGGAGTGCTAACTGGTTTTGCCTTTCCCATGTTGAATCTTTCAAGAACCTTCTCAATGTACCGCTCCTGAGATAGCCAAATCTTGTGATTCCTCCTGTCACGATCAATCGTCATACCAAGAATGTGAGTAGCGTCTCCCAAGTCCTTCATTTCAAAAGACTTGTTCAACTCCTTCTTTAGCCTGTCAATCTTGGTGATATCTCTGCCAATAATCAGCATATCATCAACATAAAGCAATAAGATAATAAAATCACCCTCAGCAAATTGTTTGATAAAAACACAGTGATCAGCCGTAGTCCTCTTGTACTCATTTTTCTCCATGAATGAATCGAATTTTCTATACCACTGCCTCGGTGCCTGTTTCAGACCATATAGACTTTTCTTAAGCTTGCATACCAGGTTTTCTTTTCCTTTCACCTGAAATCCCTCTGGCTGCTCCATGTATATCTCCTCATCGAGATCACCATGTAAGAACGTTGTCTTTACATCCAGTTGTTGAACCTCCAGGTTCAAACTGGCCGCCAATCCAAGAACAACTCTGATATAAGACATTTTAACCACAGGAGAAAAAATTTCATCAAAGTCAATACCTTTTTTATGGCCGAATCCCTTCATAACCATTCTGGCTCTGTAGCGCGGCTGTGAGCTGCCATCTTCTCCTTTGACTCTATACACCCACTTGTTCTTGAGTGCCTTCTTTCCTTGTGGTAACTGTACCAAATCAAATGTACGGTTCTTGTGCAAGGATCTCATCTCCTCTTGCATGGCCTTTTTCCATTCCATCTTCTGCTGACTCTTGATCGCATCATCATAACTCTCGGGTTCTCCCTCGTCAGTGAGCATCACATACTCATGTGGTGAGTATCTATGACTCAGTTGTCGTTCTCTGGTGGATCTCCTAAACTGCGCTTCGGGGGGAATCTGTTCTGGAATATCATATGATGAAGACATATCAGCAGATGGAGACATATTACCTGGTAGTGATGTATCATCAGTGTCGCGTATCTCTCTCGTATTAGCTGGTACTGATGGTGGTGGGACTAGTTCCAGACTGACTAGAATTTCCTCAGACTGCGATTTCTCTGCATTTTCTGGCTTCTCAAAATCTTCAATCGTCTGATTCTCAAGAAACACCACATCTCGACTTCTGATGATCCTCCTGCTGATAGGATCCCAGAGTCGGTATCCAAAATCTTCATGACTGTATCCCAAAAAGATACATTGCTTTCCTTTTCCATCCAGCTTTGCCCGCTCATCTTTCGGGATGTGAACAAATGTCCTGCAGCCAAATACTCTCAAGTGTTTATATGAAACATCTTTACCTGTCCAGACACTCTCTGGAACGTCGTAGTTTAGTAAAACTGATGGAGAAAGGTTGATAAGATCAACTGCGGTCATCATTTCCTCCCCCCAAAAGGTGTTTGGCAGCTTTGCATTTGAGAGCATACATCTGACTCTTTCGCAAATTTTTCTATTCATCCTCTCAGCAAGACCGTTATGCTGAGGTGTCTTCGGTACTGATTTTTCCAGCCTGATGCCGAAACTCCTACAGTACTCCTCAAACGGACCACGGTACTCTCCTCCATTGTCTGCTCGCACACACTTTAACCGCCTGCCTGTTTCTCTTTCCACCTTCACATGAAACTCCTTGAAAACAACCTGCACTTGATCTTTAGTTTTCAAAGAAAAGGCCCAGACTTTTCTGGAATGATCATCTATGAAGGTAACAAAATAAATAGCACCACTCATCGACTTAGTGCTCATCATGCAGACATCAGTGTGAATCAAATCTAAAACATTTTTTTTTCTGGACGGTATATAACCATGAAATGATACCCTGTGTTTTTTTCCCATGATGCAATCAACACAAGTATCCAAATGTGTACCTCTTATTCCTAGCAAGAGATCCTTCCTAGAGAGAATTCTGATTCCCCTCTCGCTCAAATGACCAAGCTGCCTGTTCCAAACATCTGCAGGAACGTCTTTTCTGGCTGTATTGACTTCTCCTCCACACGGTCTGGCATCTGTGAGATAAAGATAAGTATCTTTCTTTCCTTTAGCAATTACCATGTTACCTTTGGTAAGCTTCCATTTCCCATCACCGAAGGAACTGACATATCCATCATCATCAAGCATCCCAGTGGATATCAGATTGAGGCGAATATCAGGAACGTGCCTCACATCCTTCAACAGTAACCTGTATCCAACATTAGTTTCCAGAAAAATATTACCAATACCAATAATTCTAGATGCACCATCATTTCCCATCTTCACATTTCCAAAACTCCCTAAAGTGTAAGATGAGAAGAAATATCTTCTAGCAGTGACATGATAGGAGGCACCGGAATCGATCACCCATGTCGAGTCTTGACTGGCAAGACTAACCTGATTGTCTTCCTGAACAATAACAATCTCTTCGTTAACAACAGCAGCATTGTTATTTTGGGTCTTACCATCCTGATTCCTCTGCTCTGCCTTCAACTTTCTACACTCCCGGATGAAGTGTCCGGGCTTGCCACAGTGATGGCACTTCATGTCATATCTCGATCGAGATTTCGATCGCTTCCTCCTTTGCAGACTTTGGTCACGGGGTTCTCTTCCTCTGTTTCTTCCCTTCCACGTCTGCTTCCCTTGTCTTTCAGTGACAAGAGCCTCTGATTTTGGTGTATGCCCCTCATCTTTCCTTCGAGATTCTTCATTCAACATTCTGTCTTTCACCATCTCCACGGTGAGTGTTCCATCTGGAGTAGAATTGCTAACCGACACAACTAGTGTGTCCCACGTCTTCGGTAAAGAACTCAACATTAACAGTGCCTGCAGTTCATCATCAATCATCATTTTCATAGAATTCAATTGATCGATGGTACCTTGGAACTCGCTCATGTGCTCTGATACGTTGGTCCCGTCTTTGTATTTTAAGTTCACAAGACGACGTATCAGGTTTGCTTTATTCTGCGCGGTTGTCCTCGCATACATCTTTTCCAATTTTTTCCAAAGAACAGAAGCATCATGTTCGTTGGAAAAATTTTGGAAGATGCTCTTGTCGATCCACTGTCTGATTTGGGCAGCACACTTCCTGTTGAGTACGACCCACTCTGCATCAACGGGCAGGGTACCGGTTGTCGTCTTCTCATCGGGTTTACCGCTTGTTGAAGATTCCTCCGCTTGCGCTGCAACGGGCTTAGTGGTTTCCACAATAGGCTTCCACAAATCTTTAATATACAAAAGATCCTCCATTTTCGGTTTCCAGATGGCATAATTAAACACAGTAAGTTTAATCATATTACCGGTATTTTCGTCCATTTATGGAGTGTGAATTTCGAAAATCTAATCGTACGGATGTGTCCGGAACGGTCGAAATACCTGGAATCGACTCTTGGATCACTGAAAACGGACTCCGATTGTCCGAGTTATAGCCAAAACAGATTCTACGGTCTGGATTGACCGCTGACGTGGCGCTGACGTGGCTGGTCGGAGCAGTGTCCGGAATGTCGCCGGAAAGTTGCCGGAAAATGGACGGCGGCGTGAATAGTGCCGTCTTCTCCGGCACGGGGGGTACTGTAGCACCCGAGGGTTTGACCAAGGTTTGACCGAGCCTATCTCCTTCGTTTCAGCTCCGTTTTCAACGCCGTTTGCGCCGTTGGAATCGTCTCTCCGTGCTCTTCACAGATCTGGGATCAAAAAAAATTTCCGACCACCTTCAATTTTCCGGTCGCCGGAAAATGTCGCTGCCACTCCGCTGTTTCGAACCCGAAGCCTCTGATACCACTTTGTTGGGGCAGCGGTAATTCGTGGAGAAGAAAAACACACAAACGAGAATGAAAAACGGATAACACAAAGAATTTACGTGGTTCGGCAGTGATGCCTACGTCCACGGGAGAAGAGAGGGGCCGTTCTATTTCTCTCCGGATAAAATCGCCGATCCCGTTTAAAAAGATGAAGCAAAGCATGGTCAAGGGTTGGTTTTTGGGTTGTTCATCAACCCTTGAAAATCATCTGTCGCCGGCTGCTGTCGTCCACGATTGCTGCTTCAACGGGGTGTTGCGCATCAACTGTACAGGTGAGTTGGTTGTCGACAACTATTCATCCGTTGAATTTCTCCCCTTGATTGGGAGTGGCCCCCACAAAAGGGAAGTCAAAGGGTGGAAGTCGCAATGGAAATAGGGGATATTAGTGGTGGTGATAGGTCATTGGGGCGATAGATGCTGGAGTGGGGCACTAGATTTGTGGGGAACGGTAGATGTGGGTTCGCAGTAGATGCCAAGCGGTAGGATGGTAGAATGGGTGCTAACAGTGGATGATGGGTTGGTCCATGGATAGTAGGAAGGGGACAGTACCTGGAGGGAAGGCTGGTTGGCGAAAGCATTTTTTGAGTAGTGGTTATATATTGGAACTGTAGCTCGGGGTGGTAGATATTCTGACAATGGCAGCAGATGCGAGCGGTGGCACGAATTGGCGGCCGTAGATCATAATGGTCGCTCACGTAAGAGACAAAGTGAAATTCGAAAAAATTATTAAAATGAAATTAAAATCAATGAATTCTCCCGGACTTTTCTAATTATGTAATTTCATAAGACAGTTATTAAATAAAATCAGGTAATTTTATGGAAGAATTATTTTTTTCATTTTAAAATATTTTAAAACCTTCAAAAAATTATTTTGAAGACCGAACCTCCAAAATTAAAATTTTCAGTTTAATTACAAAAAATGTGTCTCCCAATTAAAAATTTGAAATCTTAACTTGAGAACATTAGAGCGATAAAAACATCAAATAAACCAATATTAATGAGATATTCAATTAATGTAGAATATGAGCTCAATTAACCGACGGTTAATAAATCCCCATCACAACACAATTTCTGCATTAAAAGTTCCATTAATTCACTAAAAATAGATGTTGAAAACTATGTCAAAAACAACCACATAAGTATGATATCCCATTCTATCATGGAATGAAATATGGATATGATATGCATCTGTCTTGAGGTTACATTATCACTTAATGTAGCATAAACACCGGGTTAATCTTGTGTTTCCACCATTGTAATGTCAAATGCATGAGATGCATATCATTAAATTACATTATCTCAATGTGCAATGGGTTTATGGCTTCGAGTGCACAGAACCTTTCACATCATCCTTCATGGTTTCTTCGGTTATAAATCAATGTGATTGATTTGTTAATGACTTTACAAAAAATAATTGAATTGTTCAATGAATGAACAATCCAATGGGAAGTAACATATCAACTTCCATGGGATGGAAGTTGAAACTCTATGTGTTTCGACACTCTTTATTAAATTATGAGAGTACATAAAAGGTCTAGATTCATCTTGTAGAGTGCACATTTTTTTCTTCAAATCTATAATTTGAAGCTCTCTTTGTTCTGAATCAACATTTTTTATGGAGAAGGCACTAACACCCCTTTGGTGATTTGGAATCCTCTAGTTATGAATGAGGATCCTAAGGTTGGTGTATCCCCCTCGAAGGTTACTATCACTAAAGGAGATCCCCATGAAGCATAATACTTCAAGGAATTGATATTGAGTTTACCGTAGTTATGGTACGCATGATTATATATTCTTCGTACTCTTTCATGTTGGTTCAATTGAAGATAGGTCGAGCATTTTATGGGTTTCTTTCTGATGTTAAAGTTCATATAATGAACACCTAAAATCCATCTTATGGGATGAAGAGGTTCTAGTCCCCTAGAAGACGCATGTGGTGGTGCATCAATCACTCTGCGGTTATAGGATTGATGATAACTAGTTTACCATGAATATGAGACGTGGAGCGATTGTTTGTTCACTCTCAAGGTGTGTTAAGATTATGGGTGTATCATTCCATTCTAGTAGAGGGAAAGCAGATATAGTCATTTGTAGACCTGAATTCTCAGTATCCCATGACACGACATGTAAATTTTATGCTTGTTATATTTTCATTTGATATTGAGAATTCCATAATATATTTTGGATTAGTTTATGAAAATCATTGGTGGTATCCAACTGAGTTGTACTCACACTTTGTATATGTATCTCAATGTGTGCGAAAACTTCATGGTTCCTAGAATATTTAAGGGAAAGGATCTCGTGATCAATGGATGTGTTGGATGGTTGGAGTGGGATATGGGACTATGGAGGGGCTCAAACCTAATTTTATAGTGGTTTGTATTTTTTCGGTTATTATTTTTGGACAACATGTGCATGATAGACCTATCAACAAACGTACTTTAGGCATATGATTGGGTGAAATTATAGTGTAGTATATTTTGTTGTAGCATGTGGACCTTTACTTCTATATTGTTGTCTTATAGTTTTAATGTCCATATTTTTTCATTATATTGCATTGATTATTTTCTATTATAGCTTCCATTGTTGTTTATGGCCATCTGAACCTTAGGGTATAGCCTCCCCACCTGGTGCATGTCAACCCTTACTGTTAGCTAGCAATGTCAAGGATATGGGGAGGTGTGCCTGAGTTTATTTGGAACCTCTAGTTTATTTATTGTTCAAGTAGTTCGGGAGGAGACATTAAAATGGAATTTTGGTGGAACCTCCTTTACGGTATCTTGCCTATATCTGGTTTACTTAACCATCACCATACGTCCACCAATTGGAATTATTCAAATTTTTTAAACCATTTGGAATCCAATCAAATTTCTATAGTTCATTGTAGTAGCCTACAATATTTATAGATAAACATTGATCAAAAGGTTTACAATACCATCATAAGATTGAGTAATGTTGTTGATAACTTTAGACAACTAAAAATATTTTTAGAAAGCTCCCAATTCATAGATATGTGTTTTTTTATTTGGTACTTATGGCTCTAAAGAAATGACAAGGTTTTTAAGCATCATTATTTGCTAAAATGCATCAAGATTTAATGAGAAAATAATTGTATAATTGATTGTTTCAGATTCTCTACGCCTACCCATAGAAAAATATACACAACCCATTTTATTTGGTTTATCAAAATTGACTTTGATGAAACTATAAAATAAGGTGAGTGGGTAACAGTCTTTATAGTCAGTTGGGATGAGAAAAATAGGATGCTTATTTATATAGTTAGAAATTTTAGAGCCAATTGGAGTCCTTTGATTATTAAATCCCAAAATAATAAGCATTATCTATCAATTGCATCTATAAAATGTTGGAGTCATATCATTGTTGAATCAGACATACAAATGAATCCCAACTTCATAATATTTACATCTCTCTTATTGGAAATCCTTATTGACCGAAGAAAACCTCTAAGAGTATTTTGTCTTTTTCTTATTTTTCATTTAATAAGTATGGGAGAAAACTTATTAGCACATATCTTAACTTATTCCCCCCTCTTAAATGTAATACAGTTCTTTATGAATTTATAATTAAACATACCTAAACTTGTATTGTATTTTTCATAATAAAAGTTTCAAAATTTTCGAAAAAAAGATAATGATAAAATGATATAGAATAATTATTTGAATTCATTTGATAATGTTTCATCATATTATGTTTAATTAATGATCATTTCATGTTCTATGGGATGCACCCAAGTGGTCATAGATCTTCGGTGAGTAGTGGTGGTCTGCTCATAAATTATTAGGATGATCATTTCACATCACTTCATTTTTTACTCATTTCGTTTCATTTATGAACTATCATAGAAGTTGAAAAAACATCTCTTCCATGATATCAGTTGTTCTCGAAGGCTTGAGTGCACCAAACTCGGATTATCAAAAATGTCAAATAAGTTACCCATAAAGATTATTTGGATAATTTTAGTGCTTCTTCCTCCTATATCACTCCTTAGATTAACCGTCATCTGCACATCCTAGAACTCTCTCATCACCAGCCCTACCTTCGTATCCACCCACCTCCATCACATAATCGATTCCAAGGACCACACCGGAGACAACCACATGATTTTCTGGACCCGTACCAACCCCCTCACAGCCCCTACTCAGGATGAAACTAGGACCTCTACTCTCTGTGCTTAGATAGGCCCCCCTTCAATGAGTACACTAATATCTATTTCCCATCTGATGATCATTTTTATAGTCCTCTGCAAGTCCTAGGGACCAGTGATGACTTTATCTACATCGGTTATAACTGTGAATCTTGTCCCATTGACTACATCCTCTTGAACCATTGCATTCGGTATTTTCTCAAGGATCTAAAACTTGATCTTAGCTTCTCTAGGAGATCATGTTTTGGATTCACATATGACATTCAGACAAATGACTACATGGTGGTGGGATAGATGGGTTGGAGTTTGATTCAAAGATCTCCAGGGTGAATCCATCTCATATTAGGATATATTCTCTCGACACTAATAAATGAAGAACCTCAACTATTTTTACCCCTAAATCAAATCTATGTTCTTCTAATTCTTTCGTTGTTGTGAGAGGTTCTCTTCACTAGTACTCCATGAATTTAATCAACTTCAACCACTATCGAGAGTGTACCATACTGGGGTTTGATTTTGCCAGTGTGGAATTTATGGAGATGATGATTCCCAACTAGAAACTGTTAATGTGTGTGGATTTGGTATTGATGTGGACCTATTTTGGTTGTATGCTTTGGCCTTTGTGTACAAGGAAACCCTCACCCTAAAGAATGCCCCTTGGGCTTCCCACCTTCATGTATGGGTGATGAAATTTTATGGAATCTAGGAGTGAAGGACCAAATTGATACTCATCTTCCTGGATCATCCCTCCATCAGAGAATTAAATGGGGTTAGATTTTTAAATAATGGTGGGATTGTGTGGGAAATTTGTGTCTGGATTGTCTATCGTTGCCTAGGTGCACGACAACTGATAAGACGTGGAGCTTATGGGCATGATCCCTTTTTTGATTACTATGTATAGAGTATTCTTTTAATTAATATAGAAATAAAATGAAGAAAAAATAAGAGAGTCAAGTTTATGTACTTTTGAATCCATTAATTATGATGGATGAATGGTAATGCTGGATTGGTTTCATAATCTACCTTTTATAGAATAATAGTTTTTTTTCAAAGTAGTGTCATGTTTAATCAAGTTCATACAAACATGTATTGTCAATATTTATGTTTCTTCTCATTTAGTGACTAAGAAAAATCATATTATGTAAATATATATAAGAGGATTACAATGTTTTCAATTATTTAGAAATAATGCCACAATTTGGATTCTTGTAATTGTCTTGCATTGAATGGTAGGTTAAATAATTATATACTTGAAATGATTTTCTGGATTGTTTTGTTGCAATAGCGGTTTCCCTAGACCCAAAAAAATAGTAATTTTGATTACCATACCGTGTATATAGTTATATATACATGATGTACACTTAGAATTATATTCTAGACTTTTCTGCATCCACTATTGAAATAGTAATTTCCATAGATTAGTTTTCATATCAAAAGGTTATAGCAGATCTCATGATATAATGAGAACCTTGAGATACATATAAACTAATCTTATATAAAGATCCTATGGTCTAGATATATTTTACCAACTGGAAATAGTAGATGATTGACTATTAGGTGTTGGAGGTTCATATGCATTGAGACTTCTTCCCATAATGTTCACACTTTGGGTTAATTGGTATTGATATCATGAGGACAGACCCACCAATTAGAACACCACATGTTTTGGGTGTCATTGGTTTTCAATATCTATAGACATGTGTATTGATATCCTGACTTGAGATCATTATCAATGTGTTCCATTTTATCATATGATTTGATTCAATAAAAAACCATGATAATGAAATCATGGTAAGGAAACTTGTGTTGGGGGACTCATTGGTGGTATGATATTGGTTGAGTGGTCGAAAAAGGATTTGTCGCTTCTGGGTTGAGGAAGTCATATATCGCGGGCCTTATTGATCAGGATGGTAGTACCTTCATAAGACCTTGGCCACAAGAGTCGAGGATAAATCTATCCAGTTAGATCAACAAATAATAAATCAAGAAATGGATGATGGCACAAGTGTGCGTCTTTATTTATGTTATAATTAAATACAAAGAGATTATAGTATATAGTATTTGTTCATAGATTGGTTTTCATTTCTATGAAAATACTTATATCTTTAGGGGCCTTGATGGGATATTATACTCCACACTTGGTCTATGGATTTTATTTACTACTATCAAGATAAGTTCCTAAAGGGTCTCATACAATCGTGTATTCAATAATCTTCCCTATTCAATTGAATAGACATATCATATTTTGTGGGGCCCAACATAGGGTTCATGTATTTTACAAGTTTTCAATAAATGATCAATAAATAAATTCATATTATTCATGTAATTAATTATTGTTATTGAATTTATTTATTAAAATTATTTACAAGTTATGTAAATATGAGAAAATATTATTCGAATGAATTTTATTTTAATATTCTTGGTTTTTTTAATATTAAGTGGGAATTACTAGTTGTGTTAATGACTAAAGTTCTATTATGTAATATATTTAATGTATATTAAAAGTAAGTGATAGAAATAATAAATAATATTTATGTATATTAGTTCATCATAATTATTTATTTTTTGGAAGCTAAATAAATAGGGGTTGAGGAACCCTACTGGATATTTAGAACCTCCAATATAAATTGAGAGATAGGATATAACCCAATGAACTATTCATTAATTTATGAATGAGAGCCTCTCCTCCCACTTTCTAGAGAGATATTCTATTTATCCAAGTGATGATCCAAGAAATCCTTCAATAATCTAAGGTAGAGGATCGCAGTGATCATCAGGACATCGAAGGCATCGTCGGATCACCGCGCTTGCACCTAGAATCTGATAATAGATGTTCATACAGATTTTTAAAGCATGTGTAGATGATTTATAGGGTTCCCAAGAAATGATATTTAGTTATGAGTTGTAGTTGAGCAGGGATTCAGATATGAATAGATATTTTTTCAGTTTTAATTTGTGTGTTCTTTTAAATTATGTGTGATCCCTGGACTGTAATGGGGCTCAGATAATTAGAGACAAAAAGTCTTATTGTCCCTATAATGAAAATTTTTAAAATCCCTAGCCCACCAGCTTTCGTTGCGACTTTGTTACCTTCATGTTATTCTTGGTTTCAATTTATTTTTTAGTGTAACCTTATCCTGATTTCAAAATTCAAATCATTCACATGAAATATGTATGCCTTTCTTGTCTGTGAAGGGCTATTAATGGTTCAAGATCGAATGTAATGTTGTTCTTTAAATATTTTTTTTGTGATTCTAGTATTTTTCTGGTTTTGTGGTCATATCCTGGAAATTCTATTGGATTTATTCTTTGATACACATTTCTTATTAGGTCTCTTTACATGTTGATGCATACCAGTTGTTGGATTTATTGTCAAGACAACCATCTAGATGATTTTTGATTGTATTACTCAAAATTTTAAATGATGATATTGTTTTTTATAAGTTTATCAACTTAGATATGTAGGAGGCACCCTAAATTCTTATCTGTTGACAATTTGGGATGGGTAAAATTGATTAGTTTTTAATTTCATTGTTATTTGTCACACCTATTGGGATGCTCGAAGATGAAATAGCATTGTGTTTTACTTAATTTATTATTTATGAGTTTATTTTTTTATAAAATCTGGTAATTAGATTCATGATGAAATATATCAATAAGATCAATACTTAACAAATTCTTTTTAAGAAAATCAATGATTACATTTTACGTTAGCTTTTCATTTACTCCTTCCTTAAATATTTTTTTCAATAACTATATAATGAGCATACATTAAGTTATACACATGATTGATATGGATTTGGGTGGTGTTAGATACACCCCTTACATGTTGTCCCCAACCCCACTCCCATTTTAATGATTTCCCCCCATCAAAATCCATTTATTTCTTAAAATATTCTAATTGTTTTTGTGTAACATATCAACACTTCCAATCAGTATTTTTATAAATTGTTTTTTAGAATATAAATTTAAATTCTAAATGAATATATTTATTTATAAAATAAACATTTATACATATATGTGTCATTTAATTAGTTTCCTTTTCATCCTTCGAGTCAAAAAAATATTTTTGAAATATAATGATATTTTATTTAATAAAATGTTTCCTTTTTCTAAAAATGGTAGTCCATAGGCAGGGTGACAACCCTTTGTGTCTAGTGAGGCCATGATACTTGAACTCATGACTGAAGATCGATAAGGGCATAATTCCTACAACAAATTTATTTTATTATCTTCCTATATCTTCCATCCTTTTATATATATCTATTTTATGTCATAAAAAGATATATTCACTTGACATTATTTGTATTTTGGTATGTTTAAAGAATTATGTAATTATTGGATATTTTGTAAGTGTTAATTTATGTTACTTATATGTATGTATTCTCATATTATGTTTTATAATTAATTTTATCATGACATAAAACAAGAGTATGATTTTTAAATGAAAAAAAATGAAAGTTATCATTTTAACTAAATTGTTTTTCCATGAATTATATGATATTATTTATATGTGGAATTTCTAAATTTTAATAATTGAATTGGATAAAATGGACTTATTTTTTGGGATAAAATTTTCAAATATAACTTAATATGTGTTTTTAGGATTTTTTCTGAAAAGATAGATTTTTTAGTGAATAGTGACAAATATCGATTTTCATAAAAGTATCATTTATTTTTATAAAAAAGTATCATTTTGATTTGATTTTGATATCAAAGTAACGTATAATTTAATAAAATATAATCCAATTAATTATATTTGAATCATAATTATACCATCTTTTGGTATATGTTTATATTTTTACTTAAAAAATCATTTTTCTAAAAAATTATTTTCAATTATTTTTTATTTTAATTTTAAATTAATTTATATCAATTATAAAAATTGAAAATTGAAAAATGGATTCCATAATTGGAATTATGAAGCTATAATTTGGTAAATATATCCATTCTATTTTTATACATTATGAATAGTTAATGTTGTAAAATGTATCACCTTGGTGAGGGTAAAACATGTAAAATAGGATTAAAATTATGTGTAGAGTTTCAAAATATCACTAACACGTGACCGTATCCTATTGTATGACTATTTTAAGACCAAATATATGTTTAAGGGGTTGAATAAGTCATTTTATAACATTATTTTAGATTTGTTAACCCAAACATGACTTTTTGAGAAGATAAGATACATTTTATTCAAATTAAAAACTATTTTTAGGTCATTGCATTTAATAACATGGTCGTAAGATGTCAATTGGTTATGGATTAATCAAATATTATAAAAATATTCCTTTTTAATTATTTAACTAAAAAAATTTGGGTCAAGCAATTTATTACTTGATTTCAAGGAAAATGGTTTTCACCCTTAAATATGATATTTTCCTAAAAACTATTTCTCAGGCGTTTTTTGTTCATATATTAATTTTAATTTCATATATCTTTAGAAATTGAACCAGCTAAAATGGATTAAAATTTTTGAATCAGAATTTAATTTTTTTTAGAATACCATTTTTATTTTTGGTCTTATAATTAATTTATCATGGTAAAAAGTCAAGTTATTATGGTTAAAGTTAAAATAAGTTTTAAGTGGTTTAACAAGGAGATATGATTTAAAATGTGTGAAAAACTAGTCTAAATTGTTTGGTTGAGTTTATTTCATACCTATGTTATCTTATATTCTAATTTTCGGTGCCTAGGATCTACTTGACAGGATTATGTTATATATACATATGTGTGTGTGTGTGTGTGTGATCTTTTAAGTAATTCCAAGTATGTCCTTCACCTCACTTTTAAAAAGGAGCCTTATCTCCTCTCTTTATCACACATTTTGAAAAATATAGATTGGTAAATAACTGGTAAAATTAATTCCCAAAATCTCTTACAACATCCAAGAGGTTTTATATTGGACATAGTTCCAACCTTAGAAAGATTAAGGTGTAAAACAAAAGAGGTCTCGATAAGAGATATAACTTTAAACTAAATGCTTTAGTTTTATTTCTTATTTTACCTCCTTCAAATATTTTTCAAACATGATGAAATAATAACACCATTATCTTCCATATATTGAGATATTTTTATGTTAATTACATAACTTATATCCATCTTATTTTCCATCAAATGATAAATGAAATCATCGCTCTTGTGTACGACAGACTATCACCCCTCGAATCGATGTAATTAATTTTCCATCATTACCACACATGATTAGTTATAATGATGGATTTAATGTGTATATATATTATATTCATGACATATTTATGATTATTTAAAGATAATATATCAACTTATTTACCTTTCAATCCATTTATAAATGATAACGTTGTTCGTGCATATGTGTGGATTATCACGTCCACAAAACAATTTAATTTGTTTTTCATGACCACATCACATGAATATTATATATAAGTTTATTTAAATAAATAATATGATATTTATGATATAATAATAATTATTAAAATATGAAATAATACTTATCTTCCTTTCATCATGTTCATTGAAAAGTAGGAATGTTACTCATGCGTACATACGACTTAACGTGTCCATGATTATAATGCAATGTATTTATCATAAAAAAATTTCATGGTTAGTTTTAAAAATATAATTGATGTCTAAAAATGATAATTATTTCATTACTCTAATTACATATCTGATGAAAAAATGGCCTATTTGATCAATGTTAATTTACCAAAGTCATTTAGGACATATGAGTTGAATATCTTCAAAACAGCCGATGTAAACTTAATTGATTAGGTAATTGTATATAACATGGTAATAAATAAAATAAAATAAATAATAAAAAAGAAAATGGTTTTTATGAAATTAAATAATTAATATAATTTTATTATTTAGGAAGATAAGGAATGCACGTGGCACATCATACTCGAGGTAAGTGATGTTTTATCGCAAAAACCTCATTTTAAATATTTAAAAGATTTATTTTCTAAATATTTTTCTTCTATGTCCATATTTATAAAAATATTTCTTTATATGTATTTATATAGAGATAAATGAGTTATAAAAGGGATATTTTTTGTCTTTTTATTTCATTTAAAGGTTTTAAAATGGAAACTTTTTTAAATATTTTATACAGAACATTATGTCCTTCTTTACAAAATACAAAATGAATGTTCTGTTTTAATGTATACAGTGTTAATGAATTTTTTTCCACTATCATAAACATTATTTGGTGTTTTTACTTCCTTTATAAGATCTCATGTTTTTTAATGGAAACCCCTCATTTACCATGTTCTGGGTATTTTTGAAAATATTTTAAATGTAATGGATATTTCGATATATGAAAATGTTGTTCTTATGGGTATATTAAATATTTTTATGTGTGTGATGATGAAAATGAAAACATTCATGTGTTAGGATTATGTTAGGCTCCTTGTAAATTTTTTATTATGAAGTGTAATGAACCTACACAAGTAACCCTCAAAACTGGAATCTGACCCATTCTATCGCATACTTGAAGGGCGTTCCCGATCCCCAGAGCCCGGCGACAAGCACCAGACATCAGACAACAAACCAAAGGGAACGATTTCACCCAACCTAAAAAAACATGAAATATATATATACATGTATAATGATGGAACAATGGAGTTCAAATAAATATATTCCATAAATGTATGAAAATAGAAGAAAAAAATGATTGATAAATTAGCTGAAATCTAAAGGAAAAGTCAAACTTTAAAAGACCAAAACCAAACAGCTAATCCATGTGATGGTGTGGATGATGTCCCCCCATCTCACCACCAGATACCCAACCCAACTGACATGGAACCTCACTGCCTCATTGTAGCACCTTGCCTTTCCCTACATTGTATGATATTCATAGCTCTTCACACCATCGAAGAGGTGCATAGAGTGTGAGCTAACATGCCCAATAGGAACACACCTAGGTGATTCATAAAAAGTCTCTAAATAATAATTCATATATGCTCATTTTAATAAAACATGGAATGATAAGAAGTAAATAAGTTATATTGAAAAATTATAACCATTTCCCTTTTTAATGGTTCTAAAATAAAGAAAGTATATCAATTTCAAAAAACATTTTCCGTAACATATTTCACAAGAATCAACATGTATATCAATGATAAAATAGAATTCCATGAAACACAAAATAGAAGAACATGTATTATCACCAAGGATCACTATAGTTAAAACTAGAATACTACTCATACAACAATCAATCAAGTGTATAATCTGGTTCCTAGAACACAGGCCTATGAAGAAGAGGAATACCCCATGATTAAACCCCCCTAAAAATGTTAATATTAGTCCCCTTGATCAAAGGTCCTACAAAATAGAAGAAATACCCATGATAGAACATCCCATTAATCAAAAAACTTGGAATATGGACTTAATCTAAACCTTCCACCAAAGTACCCAAGGTAACCCATGTGCTCATTTTCCCAATTCATTCCATTACTTTGAAAAACATTTCAAAAATCCATTTCAATGGTTTAAAAATACCCCCTTTCTTTCCATTTCTCAAAAACTTGGGGAAAACAATTTTTCTTTAAAAATGAATTTAAACACAAACAAAACAATCATTCCAGTTCCATTTATAAATCATTTTAAAATCAAGAACAATGAGGATCACCAACATAGGGTAGATATGAAACCACCTACCATGAAATTCTGGTTTCACACACCTGAAATGGGATCCACCAACAATGAACACCCAACGACATCAACAAAGGACTTAGAATCCAAGACACAAATAGAAAAATTTATCCACTTGAGAAATAGGGTCAACAGAGAAGAGGAAACGCCACATGCATCAAGAAGGAATGCCTGCTGCCCCATGACCAACAAAGGAATGGCCTCTGAAATGATATCACACAATGGATCTATAAGAAGACATGAGGAAGCCCCAATTTTAGGCCAAATAATCTAAAAAACTAAAGGGATCTAGCACGTTCAATGGAAATGAATAAGCAGAAAGATTACTCACCTAGAGAGACGTACTGCAACCGCAAAAGAGATAAAATGTTGAAAGGATTGATTAGGAAGGAATGGTGTCCCCAAAAAACATAGGAAAGGAATTCTTAGTCTAGAAAAAAAGGATAATAGGTAACAGAAATGGACACTATAACCCATATGGTGCCCTAAAAGTTTCCTGCTCAGGGAATTACATGATGTGTAATTCATTTAATCATCATGAAATCCACTATGTCTATGTATGCTGCAAAACCCATTTCCTCAGATTAAAAATCTTACCGTTTATTAATTCAGTACATGTAAAATATCATCTCATTATGTCACCTTTAACAGTGTGAATCCTTCTCACAACGTATACCCTGTAATCGTTACACATCATGTAACCTAGTTACATAGTGTGAAATCCTCCTGTAGCCTACGGAAACCACCGGTTAATGCTGAGAATCAAACTAATCTGTGACTTATCCATTATTGGTATCCACCCAATTCCTTCTAGACCCTATAAATATAATGAGAAATTGAAAACCAAGATGATGTTAAAGAAATACTTTATATATTGGTAGCGGAACGTTACAAAATCCCCACCATTAATCCTTTTCATCCCCGTGAAATAATGTGGAAGATATATTCCCTATAAAAATATAAGGCCACTACTCCCTCATTAATGACTCAAATTCCCAAGCCTCATGAGAATGTAATCTATGTTTCTATAGAACTTTGACCAATGGAATCGACGTCCCACGCAAGTCTTTCACTTGAGATTCAATGATCTCGACTGGCTTCTCCAAAATTGAAACACATATCGTGAAATCAATTTCTTACCAACTCAGAACGTGAGTGGGATCAGGATGATACTTTCTTAGGTGAGATATGTGGAAAACATCATTAATACCTATCAAATGATCAATAAATTTTAACCTATAAGCCATCTTCCCAAGCTACTCAGTGACCTTAAATTGTCCAATATATCTAAAATCCAACTTTCCCTGTTTTCCAAGCTGATGGTGACCCAACTAAGGGGAATATTTCAAGAAAAACTAGTCACCAATGAAAAACTATAAAGGATGATGTTTCTGATTCTCATACAATATCTTTTGACTATAGGATGTAACCATATGTCAATATACATCCTGAATCTTTGTTGACATCTCATGAACCAAACTTTCCCCAACAAAATATACTTTTCCCTCCTCATCCCAATAAATAGGTGATCAGCATGGGTAACCATACAATTCCTCAAAGGAATGAATTATGATCGATGAATGATAAATGTTATTTTAAAAAAACTCAACCATATCTAGATATTTATCCCATGATCCACTAAAGTCAAAGACATAGGAACAAATCATGTCCTCTAGTATCTGAATCACTCACTCCATTTCACAATCTATCAGTGGATGGTAAGTTTGCTCAACATGACCTGACTTCCCATCACCTCTCAGAGAATCCTCTTGAACCTCAAGGTAAACCTAGGATCCCTCTTTGAAACATCTGTAGAAGGACTCCCATGTAACCTCACAATCTCTTGCACATATATTTTACCTAGATCTTAAAATTTATTGGTATCCATGATCAAAATGAAATGACCAAACTTCGTCAACTAATCAACAACTACCTAACTAGCATTCCTCCCTTGGATAGTACGTGGTAATACACAAAAAAATCCATGGAAACCTTGTCCCATTTCAAAATTGGAACCATAAGAGACTGAAGCAAACCAGAGGGTTTCAATTGCTCTCCCTTTATCTATTGGTAGGTGTAATAGTGGTATACATAATCTGCAATGTCACATTTCATACCCAGCCACTAGAATCACCCTCTCATGTCATAATAAATATTTATAGTGCATGGATGAATGGACCACCAATATTTATGACAATTAAACAAGACTAAAATCCTCACATATTCTAGGGAACAACCCTCTACCCAAAGAGGAGCATACCATCTAAAGAGAGAGACCAACCAAAAATGGTCTCCCGACTATAAAGGATTTCTTAAATTTTACTAAAATCATCATAATGCTGCTGAATCTACAAAATAGACTGTAAGAGTGATGATGATAACTAAACCCTAGTCAGAACCATACCTAAAACATCCTCCTAAGCATTTAGGTGAAACTAAGAAAAAAACTCTAAGGTTCCACTCCTCCTTTGATTCCAAAATAGCATGTAATGGCAATTTCCTAATAGGAGAATATAAAATGACATTCCCCTTCCCTAGGGTGTAGGAGATATTGATGTCAAATGTCTGAATTTATTTTACCCATCAACTCTATCTGTGATTAAAGTATTTTTATGAAAATATATAGCTCAGACTCTTATGATCATAAAAGACTATGAACCATTTCCAAACAATATAGTTCTACCAACATTTAATCACATGAATAATAGCAATATGCTCTAAATCATGAGTGGAGTAATTCTTCTCATGTGACTAAAGATGATGAGATCCATAAGCTACCACATGTACATCCTACATAAGCACCTATCCCAACCCATCACCAGAAGCATAAAAAAACACAAAGTACCCCTTACCATGCTTATGTAAGATCAAAATAGGAGCTTATATCCGAAGAATTTTTAGTTTAACAAAATAAGACTGTCACTTCACATCCTATATGAATTTCATCTCTTTCCTAGTAAGAGAATTCAATGGTTATTTCAGCTTAGATAAATCCTTAATAACCTATTAGTCGTATCCATCAAGACCAAAGAATATCTTTATCTCAAAGATATTATGTGGTTTCTTCCAAGACAAGATTTCCCTCACCTTTTCTAGATCAACTAATAATCCATGTTTAGAAATCGTGTGCCCTAAGAGATTCACTTTTGGAATCCAGAAACTATATCTTTAAATATTTCCATAAAAATGTTGACTTCTCATAATTTCTAGAACCAAATTCAGATAGTGATCATGCTCACACTCAGATTTCAGATATACTTGAATGTCATCCATGAACACCACCACAAAAGTGTCAATATATTGATGGAATATCTGATTCATCAAAGAGATAAAAACAATAGGAGCATTAGTCAGACCAAAAGGAATCATAAGATATTCATAATGGTCATACTTTCCCCTAGAAGTTGTCTTCAATATATCAGACTCCCAAACTCTGAGCTGATGATAACCTAACCAAAGACCAATTTTTGAAAACCAATTTTCCTCTTTTAACTAATCAAACAAATCATCCACCCAAGGCAAAGGATATTTTTTCTTAACTATTACTCAGTTCAACTTTTGATAGTTTATACACAAAAAAGGTGAACCATCTGAGTTTTTGTAAAAGAGCATAGGGGATTCCCAATGTGAAACACTAGGGAGAACAAAAACATTTTACAATAGGTCATCCAACTGATTCTTGAACTCTTTCAGTTCCACTGGTTCCATATGATAAGAAGGTATTGATATCAACTGTGTACCTGGAACCAGGTCCCCCAAAAACTCTACCTCTCTATCTGGAGGAAGAATGGAGAAGTCATTTGGGAAAACATTATAAATGTTCGGAAAAACAACATGATGTTCAACCATTGAAGAAATTCCATCGGTCTCAGTCATAATAGTAGAAAACAAACTCTTGATCTCTATGAGGGAAGGCCCTGCACGACCAGATCTTGGTTCCCACTCCACCTAAAACACACAAGAGCTCATATTAGAAGAATGAAATGAAAAACCCCAATGATAAAAATCAACCTCATCATGATGAGAGACAAGACAATCAATATTGATGATGAAATCAAACAGTTTCAGATCAAGAATGAGAAAATACAAGGCTAAATCCATATTTTCTATCATTAACGAGCATGATGGACACTGAAATCTCTTCTCCTTCCACTTACCCAGAGGTGTCTCTAAATCCATTAAGAAGGACACAATTTATGTTGGAATTTTAATCATATCAATAAAACATGATGATATAAATGAGTGGGAGGCACCAGTATCAAACAAAGAAATTGCTATAGAAAATGAAATAAGGATATTATATGTCACTATTGTCAGACTTACGTAGACCACCATTGGAAACTCATCTACTTCATGAAATTTCTTCACTCTTGAGGCCTTTGGTTGGATCCCATTATTCTTTGAATAATCTTATTACCCCATAGTAGCCTTTGGAGCTGATGAACCCTAATCATAATGAGGTGTAGTCATAGTTTAATAGAAGAACCGTAAGTGACCTTCTCATACACATATACTTCATGTCTTTATAAGTGTAGGAAAAGAACATCTTGTGTGTCCAACCATGGCAAACAAATAGAAATTATGCATCACACTGCAATCTGTAGTAGATGGTGTCAGGTAGGCTCATTGCTGAGACCCACCTCCACCACTCCTGTGATGATCCTACCACTTCCTATTTTTCCCATTCAAGCTACTAAATATACCACTAGATTGAGGAGAAGTGGTGGAAAATCCATACTTTCTTTCCAAATTAATATCTTCCATCATATCTCTGTCTACCATATCTTCATAAGTAGAAATATTTAACCTAATCACTTGATATTTGATATCAATTCATAAAACCTATACGTACTTCTGAGCCTTTAACTATTCATTCTTCATCACATCCAGTGAAAAAAGGACAAGCTCAAAAAATGATTGGTGTAAGCTGACACCAAAAAATCTACCTGCTGTAAAGATAATAACTCCATATACTTATCCAACATCAGGGGATCTGGGAAAAAAATTTAGAAGAACAGGGTTTTGAAACACTTCCTACTGAATTCCACATGTCTGTCTTCCTCAACCATGGAATCACACCATTGCTTACTAGAACCCTCAAGCCAAAACACTATACACTTCACCTTGATATTCTCAGGTATCTCTAGGATTCAAAGTCTTGATTGATCCTAACCAGCTAGTCCACCACCTCTTGATGTTCATTCATTACTTTAAAGGATGGTGGCTTCTCATGAAAGAATTCTCATGACTGGTCTCTCTGTCCTCCATCTTCTAGTTGTACCTCAATAAATATGTTTTTAAATTGTGGTACATCCTGATCAACAACATGAACTGCCCGTACAACAGTCTCAATGATATTCTGATCCACTTTCGGATTCCCTTGTGGAGCATCAGCTACACCTTCTTAAGGAACTTGTAGAATATGTCTTAGAAAAATTCTATTTCACACCAAAATATAAATAATGATCATACAATAGAGTAAATATCAGTTTAAAATAGAAACCCCATGTGTAGAAACTGAGATTAAAAAAAACCCAAACACTAGAGACACAAGTCCCAATATCCCATGGCAACTTTAGTCTCGTCATGACAAGATATCTCCAGATACTTATCACAATATACCTCTCAAGTATTGAAAATCCTACCTTCAGTTTAATAGATGTCCTAAGAAAATAACTATTGGGGTACAAACATGCTATGATACCATTTTTTAATGAACTAACCCATGTTACCCACAAACCTGACACCCTACCGATTCCATCACAAACCCTAGGGTCGTTCTTGATCCCCATGGGTTGGTGACAAGAACCTAGGTATCAAAAAAACAAAGGGAATGATTTCACCCAACCTAAACAAACCCATGATATATATATATATACACACAGAGAGAGAGAAGTAAGGAACACCAAAAGTCTAATAAACATAAGCTATAACTATAAGAAAATAGTGGAAACAAACCGATTGAGAAAGTATCCAAATCTCTAAAGGACAAGTCCAACTAAGAAGGAGATAAAACAAACAACTAATTCATGTGATGGCATGGATGAACTCCCACCATCTCACCACCAGCTACCCAACCCAGATGACATGGAACCTTACCGATTCACTGTAGCGCCTTTCCATTCTTGTCATTTGAAGACATACATAGGTCTATACACCACTAAAGAGGTGCGTAGGGTGTTAGCTAACCGGCTCAATAGGATCCCACTGAAGTGTTCCATAACAAGTCTCTGTATAAAAATTATTATATGATCATTTTAATAATACATGGAATGATAAGTAATAAAGTAGTTTTATTGAAAACATGATAACCATTTCCCTTTTACACAGTTCTAAAACAATGAATCTATATCAATTTCAAATCACATTTTACATATCATCTTTCACAATAATTAACATTAATATAAAGGATAAAATAGAAATCTAACCAACATAGAATAAAAGCACAAGTATTACCACCAAGGATAACTATAGGTCAGACTAGAAAACTACTTATACCACAATCAATGAAGTTCACAATCTGGTTCCAAAAACATAGGCCTTGGAAGAAGAGGAATTTCCCATGATTAACCCCCCTAAAAATGTCAATATTTTTCCCCTAGAACAATGAGCCTTAGAAACATAAGAAAATTACCAAGAGAAAGACTCCCAATAATCACAAAACATAGATTATGGCCTTAATCTATCCATTACACCTAAGTACCCAAGGTAACTAATGTGCTCATTTTCAAAATTCATTCCATTACTTTTAAAACCATTTCAAAAATCCATTTACATGATTTCATAATACCCCTATTCATTCCATTTGTTAATAACATGGGAAAACCAATTTGTCTTTAAAAACTACTTTCAACCCACATAAAATAATCGTGCCAATTCCATATATAAATCAATTTAAAATCATGAATAATAAGGTCCATCAACATAGGCTAGCGACTGAACCACCAACCTCAAAACTCAGGTCGCACACATCAGTAAAAAGATCCACTAACAAAGAAAACCCAACAACATCAACAAAGGCCCTAAAATCCAACCCACACATCTTGAAATCGATAAAATAGAGAATGAGGGTTGCTGGATAAGAAGAAATACCACATACCTCAAGAACGAATGCCCACCGCAACATGACCAATAAAGGAACAGCCTCTAGAATGAGATCACACAATGGATCTGGAAGAAGAAAAAAGAAACCCCAATTTCAGGACAACTAATCTGATTATGCGACTTAAGGGAGCTACTATGATCAATATAAAAAAATAAGCAGAAATATCACTCACCCAGGGAGACTCACCACAGTCGCAAAATATATTGAACACCAAATAGATCAATTAAGAAGTATTGGTGTCTCCAAAAATCATCTAAGAGGAATTATCGATTGAGAGAAAAGGAGAAAAGGTGGACAAAATGTTTACTCTAACCCATACGACACCATAAAAAATCCCTTCTTGGTGAATTAAATGACTGGTAATTCCTTTACTTGTTGTGAAATACACAATGTCTAAGTACACCGGAAAACCCATCACCTTGGATTAAAAATTCAACCTTTTATTAACCCATGTTGTGTAAAAGATCATAACATTGTGTAACCATTCTCACATGAATACTTATCAGGGAATCCCATCAAAAATTACATGTCATGCAACCAAATTACATGCCATGAAATCCTCCTACAGCCTACAGAGACCACCAGTAAAATATGAGAATCCAAGAAATATGTGACTTCACCATTTTACATATCCTCCTAATTCTTTCTCAGCCTTATATAGACAACAAGAAAATGAATACATGATGAGGTTAAATATGTTCCCAATATATCGATAGTGAGATGTTAGAAACTCCCCACTATAAAGAATTTCCATCCCTGGGAAGTCATGTGGAAGATGTAATACCTAGAAGAAGATGAGGCCAATTATCCCTCATCAATGAATCATGTTCCCAAGTATCAGGAGAATTTGATCCATGTTTCTATAGAACTATGACCAAAGAAATCCACTTCCCATCAAATAAATTCACTTGAGAGTCAATAATCTTGACTACCTTCTCCAAAACGGAAACATCTAGCTCTAACTCAATTAGTTCCCAACTCAAAACATGAGAGGGAACATGACAATACTTCCTAAGATGAGATATGTGGAAAACATAATGAATACCTATCAACAAAACCGTAAATTCTAACCTTTAAGCAACCTACCCAATCTGCTTATGGACCTCAAATGGTCCAACATATCTCAGAGAAAACTTTCCCTATTTTCCAAGATGATGGTGACCCAACTGTGGAGTAACTTTTATGAAAACCTAGTCACTAATGGAAAACTACAAAGGATGATTCTGCCAATATGAAAATGATATAAGTTGACTTTGGGCTGTAACTAGACATCAATGAACATCTTGAATCTTCACTGATGGCTCCTGAACCAAACATGGCCCAACTAAAGATACTTGTCCCACCACATCTCAACAAAGACGTGATTGTCACTAGTGACTATACAATTCCTCAAAGGGATCCATTATGATTAAAGACTGGTAATTGTTGTTGAAAAAAACTCAACTAGTCTTAGATGACTATCCCATTATCCACCAAATCCCAAGACATAATAATGAAGTATATCCTCTAGAATCTGAGTCAATCACTTCATATGACCATCTGTCTGTGTGTGGTATGTTGTGATCAACATGACCTGAGTTCCAATATCCCCTTAGATACTCCTCTAGAACCTCAAGGTAAACCTAGGATCCCTATCTAAAACAATGGAAAAAATTCCCCCATGTAACCTCACAATATCCTGCACATACAACTTACCCAGATCATCAAACTCAGTGGTATCCTTAATTGGAATGAAATGAGAAGACTACATCAACTGATCAAAAAATACATAGATATCATTTGTCCCTTGGGGATTCTTGGAAATCAAACAAAAAAATCCATGGATACCTCATCCCATTTCAATACCGGCATCGAAAAAGGTTGAAGCAAGCCAATGGGTTTCAAGTGCTCTACATTTATCTGTTGGTAGGTGTAACATGGGGACACTTAATCTGCAATTACACGCTTCATACCTAGCCACCAAAATAATCATCTCATGTCATAATAAATATTTTAAGTGCATTGATTAATTGACCATGGAGATCTATGATAATTAAATAGTACTCAACTCCTCACAGATGATGGGATGACAACCCACTTCCCATAGTTGAGCATACCATCTAAATAGAGAGACCAACCAGAAATGGTCTCCCCACCATAAAGGCTTTCTCAAATTTTACAAAACTCATCATCCTGGTGCTGAATCTAAAAAATATACTCCATGAGATATTATGATAACTAAAAACTAGTCAGAACCATACTTGAAACATCCTCTTTAGTATCTAGGTGCGACTGAGTGAAAATCCTCATAAGGTTCCACTCCTCTTTCGATTCCATAATATCCTGCAATGGTACCTTCCTACTAAGAGCATCTACAATGAAATTCCCCTTCCCTAGGCTGTATGTGATATAGAATTCAAACGTATGAAGGTATTATAACCATATTATCCATCTGAATTCAATTATTTCTATGAAAATATATGGATTAGAATCTTATGATCATAAAAGACCATGAACCTTTCCACCAAAAAGATAGTTCCATCAAAATTTTAGCACTTACATAACTAAATCAAGCTCTAAATCATCAGTGGGGTAATTCGTCTAATGCTCTAGAAGATTACTATAGTTTTAGGCTACCACATGGTCATCCTATATAATCACACATCCCAAATTTCACCAAAAGAATCATAAAACATGATGTACCCCTTAATGAGCTCAGGTAATATCAGAATAGGATCCGATGTCAGAAGTCATTTAAGTTCATTGAAAGAAGACTGAAACTTTACACCCTATGTTAATTTCACCGCTTTCTAGGTAAGAGAAGTCAAAGGTGACACCATATTTGAGAAATCCTTAACAAACTGTTAGTAATATCCCGTAAGACCAAGGAAGCTCCATATATTAGGGACATTTTGTAGTTCCTTCCAAGATAAGACAACCATATCCTTCAATGTAATAACTGATAAAACAGGATTAGAAATATTTTTCCCTAATAACTTCACTTCATGAATCCAGAAACTATATTTTGAAATTGTTCCTTATAAATAGTGACTTCTTAGAATTTATAGAACCAAAATCATATGTCACTCATGCTTATGCTCGGATTTTGAAAAGACTAGAATATAATCCACAAACACTACCATAAAAGAGTCATGATATTTTTGGAATATCCAATTCATCTAAGAAATAAAAACTATATGAGCATTAGTCAGACCAAAAGGCATCACAAGATATTCATAATAGTCATACTGACTCCTGAAAGGAGTCTTTAGTGTATCAGACTACCGAACTCTGAGCTGATGATAACCTAATCTAAGATCAATCATTGAAAACCACTTTCCCCTTTAACCAATCAAAAAAATCATACACACGAGGAAAATGATATTTTTTCTTAACTGTTACCTGGTTTAACTTATTATATTCCACACAAAATCGAAGTGAACCATCATTATTTTTGGTAAGGATCACAAGGGCTTCCCAAGGTGAAACACTAGGGAGAAAAAACACTTTCTAACTTGTCAACCAACTGAATATTGATCTCTTTTTATTCCATTCATTCCACATGAGAATAAGGTATCGATATCAGCTATATACCTTGAAGTAGGTCCACTTTAAACTATAACTCTCCCTCTGGAGGAATACCATAGAATTCATATGGGAAAACATCAGAAAAGTCCCGAACAAGAATGGTAAGTTCAACAATAAAAGAAATTTCATCATGCTCAATCATAATATCAGACAACAAACTCATGAGCTATGGGTGGGAAGGCCCTGTATGACCATATCTCGGGTCCCACTCCCCCTGAAACACACAATATCTCCCCTGAAACATAATATCTTGGGTAAGAAATAAAACATGCTGATGAAAAAAATCAACCTCATCTTAATGAGTGATAATCCAATCCATACTGATGAAGATGTCAAATCGATCTAGATCAAGAATGAGAAAATTTTAGTCCAAATCTGTATCATCTATCATTAACTAGAAGGACACTGAAACCCCTGTTATTTCCTCTTAACAAGAGGTGTCTCAAACTCCCTTATAAAGGAAATAATTTCTATTAGATGTTTAATTATATCAACCAAATATTCATATATAAAGGAGTGGGAGGAACCGGTATCAAATAAAGCAATTGCTACAAAAGATGCACTAAGTATAATACCTCTCAATATTGTCTGACCTGCATCAAACTCTATTGGAAACACCTCTAATACATTAAATTGATTTAATCCTGAGGCATGTGGCCAGATCCCTTTAGTCCTTGAAGCATCTGACTATCCCGTAAAATCCTTTGTAGCTAATGAAGCTTGATTATAACTAGGTGTAGTCGTAGCCTAACATAAGCATTGTAGGTGACCAACTTGTCCATAGAGGTTGCATGTCTTCATAGGCATGGAACAATAAAATCTTGTGAATACAAACTTTACCCATTAATATAATGTAATAGGAACACTTCTAGCTATAGAAGATGGCATAGAGGAGGCTCGTTTCCGAGACCCACCTCCACCACTCCTGTGATGATCCTTCCACTTCCTCTTCTTTCTATGCACACCACTGAAGATGCCATTAAATGAATGATAGGAGGTGAAAAATCCAACTATAAATTCCATATTCATTACATACATAATATATTTTTCAACTATCTTCAAATAGGTAGAAATATTTAACATAAACATCTGCGATCTGATATCTAGTCACAAACCCTGCAGGTACTTCTAAGCCTTCAAATTGTCATTCTTCACCATGTCTGAAGAAAAATAGACAAGCTCAGCAAACTGATTAGTGTACAATAAAACAAAGTTCACTCCCTACTAAAAATATAGGAACTCCAAATACTTATCCAATATTATAGAATCAGGTAAAAATTGCTGGAATAATGGGGTTTTGAAACCCATCCAACTCAAGTCCACATGTCTGTTTTCCTGGACCATGGAATCCCACCATCGCTTACCAGAACCCCTGTGCATGAACACTATAAACTTCACCTTGATATTCTCAGGTGTCTCTAGGAAGTTCAATATTTTATTGATATTATCCTGATATTCCTTCACATCTTGAGGTTCATTCACTCATTTAAAGGATGTTGGCTTCTCACACATGAATTCCAACGACCAATCTCTCTCTCCTCCAGCTCCTAGATGTTCCTCAACAAATACATTCTGAACTCATGGAACATACCAATAAACAACACAAAAAACCCATTTTATATTCTCAATGATATTTTGATCCAATGGTGATTTCCCTTTTAGAGCATCAGCTACACCTTCCTGAGGAACTCACAGAAAATGTCTCGAATGCATACTGCTGCAAACCAAAACAAAAGGAATGATCAAACAGAAGAGTTAATCTATGTTTAATACCAAGAACCCATGAGAAGAAACATATATTTAAAACAAAACCCAACACTAGAGAAACATATCCCAACATCCCATGGAAAATTGATTATCATCATGATAAGATATGGCCATGAACTTATCACAACACACCTCTTAAGTCTCAAAAATCCTACATCCATTCTAATAAACATCCCAAGACAAGGAATCTTGAGAAAAACATTTTTATGATACCAATTAGTAATGAAACATCCTGAGATACCCTCAAACCTCACACCCAACCCATTCTGTCACATACCCGAAGGGCGTTCCTGATCCCCTTGGGTTGGTGACAAGCAATCAGGCTTCGAACAACAAACCAAAGGGAACAATTTCTCCCAAAATAAACAAACACATGACATATATATATATATATACATATATAATGAAGTAACAATGAAAGTTTAATAAATATATGACATAACTATAAGAAAATAGAAAAAACAAAATAACTGAGAATGTAGCCAAAACTCAAAAGGACATCTCCAACTGCAAAGGAACAAAACTAAACAACTACTACATGTGATGGCATGGATTAACTTCCACCATCTCACCACCGACTACCCAACCCAGCTGACATGGAACATCATTGCCTCACTATGGTGCATTGCCTTTCCCTACATTTGATGACATACATAGTTCTTTACACCATTGAAGTGGTGCACAGGGTGTGAGCTAACGTGATCAATAGGATCCCACCCATGTGTTCCACAAAAAGTATCTATATAACAATTCATGTATGATCATTTTAATAAAACACAGCATGATAAATAGTAAATCCATTTTATTATAAACATGGTAACCATTTCCCTTTTTCACAGTTCTAAAACAAAGTAGGTATATCAATTTTAAAGAAAATTTTCCATAGCATTTTTCACAAGAATCAACATGCATATCAAGGCTAATATAGAAAGCCAGGAAACACAAAATAGAAGCACATATATCAGCACCAAGGATCACACTAGGTCATACTAGAAAACTAGTTGAACCAAAATCAATGAAGTTCAAAATATGGTTCTTAGAACACATTCCTAGGATGTAGAGGAATACCCCATGAATAAACCCCCAAAACAATGTCAATATATGTCCCCTAGAATAAAGGTCCTAGAAAATAGAGTAAAGACCCAAGAGAAAACCTTATGATAAACATAAAACATAGATTATGGCCTCAAGATTAACTGTCCATCTATGTACCTAGGGTAACCAATGTATTCATTTTCACAATTCATCCCATTAATTTGAAAACCATTTCAAAAATCCATTTAAATGATTTAAAAATACTCTTTTTCTTTACCTTTTTCAATAACTAGGGAAAACCATTTATCTTTTAAAACTATTTTCAATGGACACTAAATAGTCATGAAAATTACATGTATAAATTAGTTTAAAAGTAGGAACAATAAGGTTAATCAACATAGGCTAGAGACAGAACCACCTTCCTCAAAACTCAAGTCACACGCACCTACAATGGGATCCACCAACAATGAAACCCCAAAAACATTAACAAAGGACCTAGAATCCAACACACACATCTCAAAATCAATACAATTTAGAAAGAGGGTGGGCAGAAAAGTTGAAACACCACATACCTTAAGAAAAAACACCCATCACACCATAACTGACAAAGGAACAAACTCTAGAACGAGATCACACAATGGATCAAGATTAAGACATGAAGAAACACTAATTTTAGGCCAAACAATATGATAACGCAACTCAAGGGAACTACCACGATCAATGAAAACGAGGAAGAAAAAAATATCACTCACTCTTAGAGAAACACTACAACCACAACAGAGATCGAACACCGAACTGATTGATCATGAAGGAATGATGTCTCCAAAAATCACCAGAGAGCAATTATCAGTTGAGAGAAAAGGATAATGGGTTAGAAAAAATGGGAACTCAATCCCGTATGGTGCCCTAAAAATTCCCTTCTTGATGAATTACACAACTTGAAATTACTTTACACGTATTGAAATCCACAAGTTCAAAGTTTGAAGAAAAACCCACCACCTCATATTAAAAATACAACCTTTTTTTATCTCACGACATATAAAACCTTGTCACGTCATGTAACATTTCGTAGCATGAATTCTTCTCATGACATATACCCAGAAACCATTACATGTCATGTAACTTAGTTACATGACATGAAATCCTCTAGCAGCCTGCAGAAACAACTGGTTAAAGTTGAGAATCCAACAAATACATGGCTTCACCATTATAGGTATCTTTCCAATTCTTTCTCAGGCCTATAAAAACAATAAGAAAATGAAAAAAATAAATAGGATAAATACATACATGACATATTGTTAGTGGGATGTTACATGAAGATTGAGCCCAATATAGCTCATGATGATGGGTGGTATGAGGAGTAATAGATCGTTTACCCTCATGGTGTGTTTAGATTATGGGTGAATCATCCCATTCCAGCACATGTGAAGCACATATGGGCATTTGTAGTTCTGACAGCCAAGTATCCCATGATATGACAAGTATATTTTATGCTTGTTTAATTTCCATTTTATCTCGAGTATTCCATTATATATTTTGGATTTGATTATGAACATAATCGGTGGTGGCTTGTTGAGTTGTACTCACATTATGCATATGAATCTTGATACGTGTGAAAAATGCATGGTTCCAAGAACATGTAAGGGTGAGGCCCCATGATTAATGGATGAGTTTGATGATTAGAGTGAGAGATAGGACTAGTCAGGGAAAGAAATCCAATTTTGTAGTTGTCTACATTTCTTGGGATAACATGTGCACAGTTGACCTATCGATGAACTTACTTTTGGTATATATTTGTGTGATATTATAATGTAGTACAATTTTTTTGTAACATGTGGACCCCTCCTAGTGAATGTCAACCCCTGATACTAGAAAAAAGGGTCTAGTGTCTGAGGAGTATCACCTAAGATCATATGGAATCTCTGGTTTAGTTACTGTTCAAGTAGTCTGGGTTGAGACATTACAAATGTGTTTTGGTGGAACCTCTTTTATGACATATTTCCTACATCTGTTTTAATTAACCATCTCCAAATGTCTCTCAATTTTAAATATCCAAATTTTTTAAAACATCAATGTCAAATCAACATGCTATATTTAATTATAGTAACCTACAATATATATAGAGAAACTTTGATCAAAAGGTTTATGAAACTATCTTAAGCTTGACTAATGTTGTTGATATCTTCAGAAAACTAAAAATAATGTTATAATTATCCCAATTCATAAATATATTTATTTTTACATGGAACTTATGGCTCTAAATAAATAATAGGTACTTTAAGCACTAATATTTACCGAAATCCATCTAAATTTAATGAGATAATAAATATATTGTTGATTGGTTGAGACACTCTATGCCTACCCATAGAAAAACCCACAAAACTATTTTTATTAGGGTTATCAAAATTAACTCTGATGTAGCAATCAAATAAGGTGAGTGGATAACTATCTTTATAGTCTATTGGAATGAGAATAGTTTGATAATTTTTAATGTAGTTAGTAATTTTAGAGCCAATTAAATATATTCAATTATTGATCCCAATGTAATAAGTTTTGTCTATCAATAATATATTTCAATGGTTGGAGTCATATCATTGTTGAATCAGATGCAAAAATTCAACTCAACCTAATAAAATTTATCTCCCTCTCTTATTAAAGAATCCTTATTGATCAAAGAAACCCACCAGAAGTCTTTTTTACTTTTCTTTCTTTTCCATTTTGTATGAATGGGCGAAAACTTTTTTGCACGTATCTTAACTTAGGAAACTCTCTTAAATTTAATACATTTCATGATAAATTTCTAACTAACTATAATTAAACATGTATTGTATTTTTCATAATTAATTGTTCACTCCTTTTAAAAATATAGATAATAATAAAATAATCTAAAATAATCACTTGATTTCATTTTAGAATGTTTCATCACATTATATTTTATTAATGATCATTTCATTTCCTATAGGGTGAACCTAAGTGGTTGCACCTATGTGGTGATTAGTGGAGTTCTATTCCTAAATATTTGTAATGATATTTTCATTTCATTTCGAAAATCTTGTGGAAGGTGAAAAAGATGATCTTCACACTAAATTGTGGTTCATGATGGGTTGAGTGCACCAAACACCGATTATGAGAAATTTCAAGTATGTAACCCATCAAGATTATAGGAATAATTATAGTATGACTTCCTATTAGTTCACTCTTCAGATTCACCACTTTTTCTCATCTAAGAACTCCCTCATTAGCATTTATACCTTTCTTTCTACCGACCTCCATCACAATATAAATTAGTTGTTTCATGTTGTTTTCATATTGAAATTAACTCTTTTATATTCTTACATTTAAATACTATAATTGAAAAAAATTCTAATTTTTTTTATTTTATCTACTCAATTTATTACTTGGGATTCTTCTTGTTTGTTGGTTTGACTGATTGCCAATTGGGACCATATGTTGGGTTGTTGTATTCATCATGCCAGGTTTACTTTCCTCTACCACTGATGAGTCATCGATCCAGTGGTGCTTCATTGCTAGACATTGATTAATCCTGCCAACTAATTGATCTATGATGTCTATCTATCCATGTTTGTTCAATGGTGTTTTTTGGATTTTAGTTCATCATGACTCTTTAGTGCTTCCTTGTTGGATAGGCTATTTCAAGGTAATAATATTGTCAAGTAAATTCATCACCCCTACTGTCTATCACTTCACATCATTAACACCCTTTTCCATTCTTAGTTTTTTTCCCACTCTAGTGTGGGAAACCTAGATATCAGTGTGTTTTTCTTCATTACAATTTAACATTGTTCCTACTATCCTTCTAAGTGCACTACAGGAGTGATGGTTATGGTGGACTATCAGTAGAATCCTTCATTATGAAGATGTGTGGTAACTGCTCTTTATCCCCAAAGAACCAACACTGACCAAGGGAAATTTTATTCTTCCAAAAGATCAAATATCTACATCAAATTACTGACAAAAACATGAAGAGAAAATGATATCCAGACTTAAGGGTCCGATTTTTTAAGTTTTATTTTCCTTTTTCTTATTTTTGTAACATTAGTTCTTTGAAGATTTTATTATTTTTAGTTTGGTAGTTAGCCTTGTATTCTGTAAATATTTTTCTCTTGAGCTTAATAAAATATGTGTGTGTGTGGGTGGTATTCTTTTTGTGCACGTAGTCCTCAACAGGACCAAAACATGTTAAATAATTGTGTTAATATTTACTTCTTTCTTACATTTTCATGCATATCAAATGTCCTGCTTCAATTGGATTTGAATATTAAGAAAAAAACACCCAAATAGTCCATTCAGGTTCATGCTAACTGCCCTATAGTAGTGGAGCTTCTCTTAAAAATGTGGTATTTGAGCTTCATTGGGTTATATTTTTTGGAGTTTGTTTGTTCATTCATTTCAGTTTAAATTTTAATTCCATACTTTCAATTTCTTCTAAATTCACCCTCGACACTTTATATTTATAATTGAAGTCATTATAACCTCAAACATATTTCAAATTATATTACCTGATTGTATACTCATGCATATCCACTATTCTTGGTTGGTTCTTGGGGGTATATGATCGCATTATCCCCAAAAAAATCAGTACCCAATCTTTTGTATAAACCATAAAACATCTAGTTTTGAAATTGTAAATTTGATGGTGACAATGATTTAAATTTATGGAATATTAATATGAGATCCTTGTAGGTTCAAAAAGGGTTAATTTATTCCCTATTTGTCCTTAAGAAACCTATTGTTATTGATTCTTAAATTGGATATACCTCTACTTTTTATTAAGATGTATCCTCTGATGTTCCTGTTAAGGATCACAGTTCTTTTCATTTTATTTATGTGATAATGGGTTTATAGTGGTTTCTTTTAAAACTAATGTTATTGTTATATGGATTTTGTTAGAGAAATTTTATATGAAATATTCACATGTTGGTAGAATTTAAAAGAAAAATCAAATGTTTACATTTAAAATGAAATCAACAATTTCAATTAAAGATCACATAGATGAATTCAATATAGTCATGTTATATTTATTCAACATAAATGTTACAGTTGATGATGAAGATCAAACCTTGTTTCTTTTAATTTCATTATAAAATGCATACAACACCCTAGTAGTGACAATGATGTATGTTTGTGACTCTCTAAACATAGAAGATTTTAAATATACCATACTCTCTAAGGAATTGAATTATCAACCTATAGTTAAAGGTAATTATAAAATTATTTTTATAGGATGTGGAAAAAAATTTATGGGTAAGAAGAAAGAATAAAATAAGGATAAATGAAAGAACATTAATCATCCCAATTCTATTTCTAAGGCTGGGAAAATAAATATTGTTTTCTTCCACTATGGTATGCCCGAGCACACTAATCTTGAGTGTAGAAATATAATACAAGGCATTGAGACTAAACAACTTATAAACCAGTCCCTTTTAATGGGTTATGGTTATGGAATTTATGAAGTGTTAAATGATTACATTGATGCACTCACCCATGTTAGAGTCTTAGATTTGGGTGGCTCATTTTATATGTCTCCCTTTAGGGAGTCCTTTCATTTGGTAAAAAAACATGAGGAGATGTTCTTTTATGAAATAATGGGAGGTGTCAAGTCATGGGATGGTGTTCTATGTTAATATAACTAGATGACCAATCAATCATTACATTGTTAGATGTTAGGTGGGTTTCTTCCCTCCATAGATGTAACGACCTGAGAAAACCATGTTTTGAGTTTTGACAAGTTTTTTTTACAATGTCACCCGTTAAGTGAACAAACAAACATCTTATAAGATGATAATAATAAAATAGTATCAAATGAATGAAAGATCCTTTATTCAAATTGGTAACATCACGGTAGCTACAACTCCCACTGACCGAATAAGAAGATAAGCTAACCAAAAATACCAATTAAAAACCCAATTAAAATAATTGGGAGACCGCTTAAAACTACCAGGACCCCAAGAAGGTGGTAAGGGTTTCTGACATCCATCAGAATGAACATGAGGATGGCCGAAGCCACTACAACCGTGCTGATCACCAAGGGAATCACACAAACCATCTCTTCCTTTCTCCTCCAGTCACCTGGAGTGAGGGACACCCCGAGACCAGACCCCTTATAAGCACACTAATCTGACCGTTGAACCCAAACGGCTATAAATATGACCGTTGGATTCCCCTATCCACTATGTTTTATTTTTGACCGTTGGAGATAAGAATGACTTACCCCACCCCCCCCCCCAAAAAAGGTTCGGAATGTTAATTATGTAATTTTCTTTAATATTTAAAGAATGACATCAATGATAATTTAATTTATTTATTTCTTGTTTTCACAATAGTGCAAATTATATTTTATGTTTCAAAACGGTGAAAATTGATATTTTATTTTTCCACTATTCACTATACATATTTTCTTAATTTGAGCAATTAAAATTTTATGTTGTAATTATATTAAAGCTGATGGGTTTTTATTTTTCCTAAGAAAATAAGTACTAACTCTTGAGTTATATAAATATATATATATTGCATCAAATTAAATGATTTATTTTTATCTCTAAATTAAATATAAGTGATAATATTAATGAGAATGTCTATAATTTGAATTAACAGTTTTAAAAACTATGTCAAGACATGATTTATTTTACTTATGTGTTTCGTAGTGGTAATGTTTATATCAACGCACTCCTATGTGTGATTGAATGTAGTTACATTTAATGTTTTATTAATATTAATCTTTAATTACGGAAATTAAGGTAATTATATATATGATATGTTTTGATTAACCAATGTTTTCTTTATATATTAAATGAACCATTGAACTTTTACAATGTAATATCAAGTAATTAATAATTATGGTTTAATAATAATAAAGTTAATATAATAAGGTTAATAAAAATTATTGATGTTTTAAAAATAAAAATATATATATATATAATAATTAAACCAATAAATTTTTATTGACCAATGACATTTTTTTTAAAATAATAAAAGTTAGACTAATAATTGAATTTTTTAATAATAAAAACAATGTTTTAATAAATTGATAAAAATATTAATAAAACAACTTTTTTTAACCTGTTGAACCGCACTTCTTTAAAACGCCGCGCTGCATCAAATCCATCCGATCTCTCCCCTTTTAATCCCAGTCGTCCGTTGTTTTTCTGATTTTCCTTCTCCCCCGCGTCCCGCTTCTTCTTATTCGTCGCGTCGTCGAACCAGTAGGGTGTAGCGCGGCTCGATTTCTCCATCTAGGCCGGCGAGTGGACCGCGTTGCTCCCTCTTTTCCATGGGTTGGCACCGGCATGACCTCATTACCCCATTATTATATCCACGCAAGGAGAGGCCCTGGCCTTACGTTTCGGTTTGCACCGAAGGCAGGGAAGTCTTGCACCAAAGCTTTTGGATCTCCGACCATCGGACCGGCCTCGTCGCTGCTTCGTCTACCTCTCCTCCTCTCCGAACAGGTAAGGGAAAATCCTTGCTTCTGTTTCGTCTTCTCTAGTTTTGATACACTTTACTTTATATACGATTTACATATATATGTGTATATATAAAAGTATATAAGGTCGAAGGAAAAAAACCGAATCCCACCATTTCACTCTTCCTGTTTTGAGAGGAGAACGAAGGTAAGGTCTTGTTTTAATTTTCTCCTGCTTTGGTGGATATCCCTGGTCATATACACTTCATATGCAGGTATATATAAATATATATATAAAGGCCTTAAGAACCGGTTACCACTGCTCTTCTCTTCCAGAACTCAATCGGGTTAAAGGAAGTTTTCTTTTTGGGGTTTGTTTTAATTTAGTTTTAATAATATACATCTTGTGTGTAAATATATATATATATGTGTTCATATATATATAAGACGATACATGCATGTGTACACTTTTTTTCACATGTTTATAACCCTGGTTTTTACTCTGCCCTACGAAAAATGGAGTTTGCGGGTAATTTTATCAACATATAAGATGATGAAAATATATAGAGTATATATATATATATATGTACATGTGATTATATAATATGTACATATAAATCTATGTGCGAATATGAGGACTAGCTTGTTTATTTCTTTTAAATTTTACCACATTATCACAGAAAGATTTATTTCCAATTTATATGTACCCTTTAAGATTATTATTTCAAGAAAAGTACCCAAAACTATTTGTTATACATGTTTATATGTTTGATGAAGATTAAGGGTTAGTTTGATGGCAAAATAATTCTTTCACTTGAGAATTTTCATTTATCACCATTCTTGATAAATCATGATTTGGTTTTGAGAAAATGGGTAGTATGAATTCCTTAAACTATTACAAGTGTATACATGTATATATATATATATGTACTCAAGTTTATGGATCGACCTTGTTGTATGAAAGACTGATTTTATGTCAATATTGGTTATATGGAAATTATGTTCACATTTTTCTTTTATGTAAAAGAACTCTTTTTACCGAACATTAATTTTGTATAACATGAGAAATATTTTTGAGTATGGTTTAATTTGGTGTACCCATGCACATATGTATATGCACCTATATTTTTTTTCAAATACAAGTTCTCCTTATGATGTTTGCAAATTTTCCAAAGGAAAGGTCATATTATTTAAAGTGAAAAATGATTTTATACACAATTATATATGTCCATGCAGTTTGCTTGCATATACACATGATTTCCCAAGATGGACCTAATTACACACATTGTATCCCTAACTGCATGTATATTCACACAGTTTTGATTAAACACCCACATTTCCCATTTATCAGCATATGTGATAATTATGAACGACCTTGTTTTTAACTGGGTATTATGATGTTTTGGAATGTTAAGTGTTTATGTTCATTTCCTTAAAACCCATGTTTTCAATTGTTAAGTTAATTTCTTATGTATATGGATTTTTATCATGCATGTCTTATCTTTATTTATGATTGAACTATCTTCAAGTTATGAATATGAATGTGAAAAAGGGGTTTGATTAAGATTGTATGAATGAAACCCTATGAATGAAAGACCATGTCAAGATATATGAGGGATGTATTGGACTTACATGTGATGGGTGCGCCCAGAATTATATAGCGTAATATGAATGATGTGACGGGTGTGCTCGGAATTATACAGTGCTCCAATGCATTGGGTAAAGTATGAGTCTCATGAGACGTTATGTGCGACGGTCTTGGCAGTTAGCATTGGCTTGTGCTACCATGGAAACGGGATTGGCAGTTAGCCTTGACCCATTAAGTATGTTATACGGTCTTGACGAAAGGTCTTGACAAAGTCTGGCATTATACATTCCCTCTACATGTGATGATAATTGGTCAACCAGGGGTTAGTTCAACTAATAGGACATCCCCTAGTTGAAAATTCCCATGACTATGAAAATGTAATTATGTGTCAAGAACTGAATTTCATGTGGTAAACTATTAGAAGAACTGTATATGCTCATGAATCATGTTATGAATGTTTTCCCTGCTTAGTCACAGAATTCTTTTTAGAATTTAAGTAACCTTGTTTGAATTTTAATCATTTTCTATTCTTCATGTGTTGCGCTCTCTGATCATGTTTAATTTAAAGCTTATTTCAAGTACGTACTTCTCTGTGCAAGTGGTTTTCAAGAATGTTGGATTTCATGTTTTTAAGAAAAGATAATGCTTCAATTTTAAAGTATTTTATTCTCTTCAAAAGGACTGCTTTGATAAAGAGTTTTCTTAAAACGTTTTTTTTAAAACCCCTTACTGGGCATATTTTCTCACACTACGTTTTTTTTAAATTTTTCAGGCATGGTTGGTACTAATGAAGTTAATCAGAAGTAGCTGGTTTCCCAGAATCATGAGCCTCGTGATCTTCTGTAGTAATGGGACATGATATCTAATTTGTAAATGATGTAATGAAATGTTAGTATATCATGTCTCATTATGCACCCTGGGTTTGGGGGTCTCTACAGTTGGTATCAGAGGATAGGTTCAGGAAACTCTGGAAAACCAGGTCGTATGAATGTATTGCTATGATTGACTAAGTAAAAATGTTATAACTTTCAGATGGTTGATGTACCTACCGACCTATTGTCACTTCCCACTAAGGCTCTATAGAACATTGTATCTCTAGCTAGTCGTTAGAACTTTTTGAATTATGCCCGAATTCGCATGACGTGTAAGCACCTGTATGACGTGTCAAACTCACCTAGGGTGCTTAGTCTTCACCGGGGATTGGGGATGGATTATCTCTTAATGATGATGACCCAATTTCCCTCGTATGCACATCGGGGAAAGTATCACGAAGGACTCTTCCGAGTGTTCACGACTGGCGAGGAATTTGGCACAATGCTTGATAACCCCTTTCAAGAAGCTGCTGCTGCTGGAGACCTCCGAGCGGCTTACCTATTCCAGATTTTTCACTATGGCTTATGGGGCTAGTTAATGGACTTTGGAGTGTTGGAAGATGAGTCCACCCGATTGTCTCTTAGGCAAGAGGTGTATACTGATGTTTCCCAACTCCATACCCCTCACACTAAACTCAGGAGGCGTCATAAATGTTCCCATGAGTTTAGTCTTGTCTGTTCAGCCTATGTGTGGTTTGAAGAGTTAGGAATTTTTGCCACTCTTTGTGGTGTACGTCTAGTAAACTCAGGCTTTGTCATGTAAAATTTTTCATAAATGGAAGTTTCATGTATCCTTTCATGTCTCTACCTTATCAATGTTGTTAATAGTTTCCTTTCGAATGTTTTTTTTCAGATGGCTGGTCAAACGAACTTCTCATCACTACCCAATGAGTTAGTAGAAGTTATCTTGATCAAGGCATGCACGGTGGATTATCCATCCTTTCTCCACCTGCGAGGGTCCTGCCAGCGTTTGCTCGATCTAGAAAACGGTCCTGATATTCTTCAGTTATGTCAAGAGAATGATCGTGTTTTTCACCTCATCACCACTGCTCAACTCCCCTGCTACAGGAGAAGGGGAAGGTACTATGAAGGCCTATTCCAGTGTTTTACACTGGCACAGAACTTCTCTGCCAGAGCGTGCTTCCTCGTAGCCGCCCAGGATGGCCAGCTTAGTGCAGCCTATATGTTCCAAGTCTTTAATTTCATTCTCCTCAACCGCATCATTCCTCTCGACTACCTCGAGCATGATGTGGCCCGAAGAGTTATCAAGGAGTTTATCTACTCGGACGTTTCTGAGCTTTGCACCGCACGAGCCTCCCTTTGGAAGCCCGTGTGCAGTACGCACGAGCAGAAGTTCAGGACGTACTATTCGAAGTGCATCTGGGCTAGGGAAATGGAAGAGCTATGTTCCAACTTTGGTATCCCGTTAACCAAGCCATATCCACTGTTCCGGTAATGTTGTAAATGTGGGGTTTCATTTTTTCTTTTATGATAAAATTGTGAGGGCGCAATTCTTTGAAGGGGGAAGTAATGTAATGACCCGAGAAAACCATGTTTTGAGTTTTGACAAGTTTGTTTTATAATTTCACCTGTTAAGTGAACAAACAAACATCTTATAAGATAATAATAATAAAATAGCATCAAATGAATGAAAGCTCCTTTATTCAAATGGGTAACATCACGGTAGCTACAACTCCCACTGACCGAACAAGAAGATAAGCTAACCAAAAATCCCAATTAAAAACCCAATTACAATAATTGGGAGACCGCTTAAAACTACCAGGACCCCAAGAAGGCGGTAAGGGTTTCTGACATCCATCAGAATGAACATGAGGATGGCCTAAGTCACTGCAACCGTGCTGAGCACCAAGGGAATCACATGAACTATCTCTTCCTTTCTACTTCAGTCACCTGGAGTGAGGGACACCCTGAGACCAAACCCTTTATAAGCACACTAATCTGACCGTTGAACCCAAACAGTTATAAATATGACCGTTGGATTCCCCTATCCACTATGTTTTATTTTTGACCGTGGGAGATAAGAATGACTTACCCCCCCCCCCAAAAGGTTCGGAATGTTAATTATGTAATTTGCTTTAATATTTAAAGAATTACATCAATGATAATTTAATTTATTTATTTCTTATTTTCCCAATAGTTTGAATTATATTGTATGTTTCAAAATGGTGAAAATTGATATTTTATTTTTCCACTATTCACTATACATATTTTCTTAATTTGAGAAATTAAAATTTTATGTTGTAATTATATTAAAGCTGATGGGTTTTTATTTTGTCTAAGAAAATATGTACTAACTCTTGAGTTATATATATATATATATTGCATCAAATTAAATTAATTATTTTTATCTCTAAATTAAATATAAGTGATAATATTAATGAGAATGTCTATAATTTGAATTAACAGTTTTAAAAACTATGTCAAAACATGATTTCTTTTACTTATGTGTTTCGTAGTGGTAATGTTTATATCAACGCACTCCTATGTGTGATTGAATGTAGTTACGTTTAATGTTTTATTAATATTAATCTTTAATTAAGGAAATTAATGTAATTATATATATGATATGTTTTGATTAACCAATGTTTTCTTTATATATTAAATGAACCATTGACCTTTCATAATGTAATATTAAGTAATTAATAATTATGGTTTAATAATAATAAAGTTAATATAATAAGGTTAATAAAAATTATTGATGTTTTAAAAATAAATATATATATATATATATATATATATATATTATAATTAAACCAATAAATTTTTATTGACCAATGACCTTTTTTTAAAATAATAAAAGTTAGACTAATAATTGAATTTTTTAATAATAAAAACAATGTTTTAATAAATTGATAAAAATATTAATAAAACAACTTTTTTTTAACCTGTTGAACCGCGTTTCTTTAAAACGCCATGCTACATCTAAGCCGTCCGATCTCTCCCCTTTTAATCCCGGTCGTCTGCTGCTTTTCCGGTTTTCCTTCTCCCCCCGCGTCCCACTTCTTATTCTTCGCCGCGTCGTCGAACCAGTAGGGTGTATGGCGGCTCGATTTCTCCATCTAGGTCGGCGAGTGGACCTGCGTTGCTCCCTCTTTTCCACGGGTTGGCATCGGCACGACCTCGTTACCCCGTTATTATATCCACGCAAGGAGAGGCCCTGGCCTTACGTTTCGGTTTGCACCGAAGGCAGGGAAGTCTTTCACCAAAGCTTTTGGATCACTGACCACCGGACCGACCTCATCGCTGCTTCGTCTACCTCTCCTCCTCTCCGAACAGGTAAGGGAAAATCCTTGATTCTGTTTCGTCTTCTCCAGTTTTGATACACTTTACTTTATATATGCTTTACGTATATATGTGTATATATAAAATTATATAAGGTCAAAGGAAAAAATATAAATCTCACCATTTCACTCTTCCTGTTTTGAGAGGCGAACAAAGGTAAGGTCTCATTTTAATTTTCTCCTGCTTTGGTGGATATCCCTGGTCATATACACTTCATACGCAAGTGTATATAAATATATATATAAAGGCCTTAAGAACCGGTTACCACTGCTCTTCTCTTCCAGAACTCAACTGGGTTAAAGGAAGTTTTCTTTTTGGGGTTTGTTTTAATTCGGTTTTAATAATATACACCTTGTATGTAAATATATATATATATATCTCTGTGTGTGTTCATATATATATAAGACGATACATGCATGTGTACACTTTTTTTTCACATGTTTATAACCTTGGTTTTTACTCTACCCTACGAAAAATGGAGTTTGCGGGTAATTTTATCAACATATAAGATGATGAAAATATATAGAGCATATAGATATATATGTACATGTGATTATATAAGATATACATATACATCTATGTTGGAATATGAGGACTAGATTGTTTATTTCTTTTAAAACTTACCACATTATCACATAAAGATTTATTGCCAATTTATATGTACCCTTTAAGATTATTATTTCAAGAAAAGTACCCAAAACTATTTGTTATACATTTTTATATGTTTGATGAAGATTAAGGGTTAATTTGATGGAAAAAATAATTCTTTCAGTTGAGAATTTTCATTTATCACCATTCTTGATAAATCATGATTTGGTTTTGAGAAAATGGGTAGTATGAATTCCTTAAACTATTACAAGTGTATAAATATATATATATATATATATATATATGTACTCATGTTTATGGATCGACCTTGTTGTATGTAAGACTGATTTTATGTCAATATTGGTTATATGGAAATTATGTTCACATTTTTCTTTTATGTAAAAGAACTCTTTTTACCGAACATTAATTTTGTATAACATGAGAAATATTTTTGAGTATGGTTTAATTTGGTGTACCCATGCACATATGTATATGCACCTATATTTTTTTTCAAATACAAGTTCTCCCTATGATGTTTGCAAATTTTCCAAAGGAAATGTCATATTATTTAAAGTGCAAAATGATTTTATACACAATTATATATGTCCATGCAGTTTGCTTACATATACACACGATTTCCCAAGATGGACTTAATTACGCACATTGTATCCCTAACTGCATATATATTCACACAGTTTTGATTAAACACCCACATTTCCCATTTATTAGCATATGTGTCAATTATGAACGACCTTGTTTTTAACTGGGTATTATGATGTTTTGTAATGTTAAGTGTTTATGTTCATTTCCTTAAAACCCATGTTTTAAATTGTTAAGTTAATTTCTTATATATATGGATTTTTAGCATGCATGTCTTAGCTTTATTTATGATTGAACTGTCTTCAAGTTATGAATATGAATGTGAAAAAGGGGTTTGATTAAGATTTTATGAATGAAACCCTATGAATGAAAGACCATGTCAAGATATGTGAGGGATGTATTGGACTTAAATGTGACGGGTGTGCCCGGAATTATATAGCGCAATATGAATGATGTGACGGGTGCACCCGGAATTATATAGCGATCCAATGCATTGGGTAAAGTATGAGTCTCATTAGACGTTATGTGCGACGGTCTTGGCAGTTAGCCTTGGCTTGTGCTACCATGGAAACGGGATTGGCAGTTAGCCTTGACCCGTTAAGTATGTTATACGGTCTTGATGAAAGGTCTTGAAAAAGTCTGGCATTATACATTCCCTCTGCATGTGATGATAATTGGTCAACCAGGGGTTAGTTCAACTAACAGGACATCCCCTAGTTGAAAATTACCATGACTATGAAAATGTAATTATGTGTCAAGAACTGAATTTCATGTGTTAAACTTTTACAAGAACTGTATATGCTCATGAATCATGTTATGAATGTTTTCCCTGCTTAGTCACAGAATTCTTTTTAGAATTTAAGTAACCTTGTTTGAATTTTAAGCATTGTCTATTCTTCATGTGTTGCTCTCTCTGATCATGTTTACTTTAGATCTTATTTCAAGTACGTACTTCTCTGTGCAAGTGGTTTTCAAGAATGTTGGATTTCATGTTTTTAAGAAAAGATAATGCTTCGATTTTAAATTATTTTATTCTCTTCAAAAGGACTGATTTGAGAAAGAGTTTTCTTAAAACGTTTTTTTAAAAACCCCTTACTGGGCATATTTTCTCACCCAACGTTTTTGTTTAAAATTTTTCAGGCATGGTTGGTACTAATGAAGTTAATCAGAAGCAGCTGGTTTCCCAGAATCCTGAGCCTCGCGATCTTCTGTAATAATGGGACACGATATCTAATTTGTAAATGATGTAATGAAATGTTAGTATATCATGTCTCATTAGGCACCCTGGGTTTGGGGGTCTCTACAATAGAAACCTAATATCTTTAGGAACTCTTAACCAAAATGGATTCACTTTTATGTTTGAATCAGGATCCCTAAATATCTCCAAATACTCTGAAACTATCATCAATGGATCCATTGTTAATGGGTTGTATGTCTTGAAAGGTTTGTATTTACATGCTCAAGAACAAAACTGATGTTTTTGAAACTTTTAAATCCTAGAAAAACCTTGTTGAAAATTAGATTGGAAAGAATTTTAAAACAATGAGAACTAATAATGGATTTGAAAAACTCTCTATAGAATTTATTTTTTCTATCAATCTGTGTGAATTATAAGACATAAGAATATTATAGAAACCCCTCAATATAATGGACTTTCTGAAAGAATGAATAATACTATTCTTGAGAGAGTCTGAAGCATACGTGCATAATCAGGTCTCCCTAAATTATTCTACACATAGGCATTTACCATGATAGTTTATCTCATAAATAGGTCTCTATCCTATGAGAATTATTTTAAATCCTCAAATGATCTTTTTAATGACAAACCACCCTCTTAAAATCACATAAGAGTCTTTGGTTGCACTACATATGCCCATGTCAAGACAGATAATCTTGAACCAAGATATCTTAAGTGCATTTTTGTTGGATACCTCGAGGATGTTAAATGTTATAAACCATGGGTTGATTAAACCAGCTATAAAAATGTAAAATTAATAGATATGTGTTGTTTCCTAAAGACTATTTTCAAAAATCTAAAATTTTCACACCTGAAGGTGATGATGCAGCCATTAGTGAGGATGTTGAAACAAATCCATCAGCCCAATTTGAGGTTGCTTTATAGCCTCCACCACATGATACTTAGCCTATGACCCGATCTGAATCGAGCTTTATTTTTTATTCAGATTTAGAAAATAAACCTCCTACCAATAATTTTGATTACTAGTTTACCCATGATAGAGTAAAAAGGGTCCCTAGACCCCCTTCTCAGTTCAATCAATATAACCTGGATTCTTATGCCTTTAATTTTTCCTAATATCTTATTAATGATGATCCTCAAACTTATAAGAAATAACATAATGAAAAAGATTCAACATAGTGTATCTCTTCCATGGATTAAGAAATAAACACCTTAAATAAAAAAAACACACTTGGTCTATAATTGATAAACCCCCAATGCTAAAGTGATTGATTACAGGTGGATTTATAAAAAATTTAATAAAACTTTTTAAAAAATCAATTTTAAAGCTAGATTAGTCACCAAGGGATTCCTCCAAATAGAGGGAATATACTATTCTGATATTTTTCACCAGTTGGGAACCATTATTCTAAAAGGATACTGCTTTTTCTTCCTATAATGACCTTCCCATTGAACCATAATATGTGAAAACTAACTTCCATCATGGATACCTTAATGATAAACTATATATGAAACCTCCTGATGGTTATTCTAGAGATTTTAAATATTACATGTTTTTCCTTTTAAATAAATCATTTTATGATTTAAAACAGGCCTCAAGGTAGTGGTATATAAATTTTTATTCTTTTATGTTTAATAACTATATTTTTAGGATACAATATGATTCTTGTGCTTATTTCAATTCCATAAAAAATATACATTACATTCTATTATATGTTGATGACTTTCTTATTATATGCAATAACATGAAGCTTATCATTGCTCTAAAATATCAATTAAATGTTTTTTTTAAATGAATGATTTAAGGGTAGAAAAAAAATTCTAGGTGTAGAAATTATTATGGATAGACCTAATAAACTGTTATATCTCTCACAAAATGCTTATGTTCTGGAAGTTATCAAGAGTTACCTATTTGAATCTCTTAAACCTATTAGTGTAACATTTGGAAAACATATTAAAATTTCATTAACTCAAAACCCCACTAAAGCTACTTATATTGAATTTATGTCTATAATTATCAATGACAACATTATTTCAAGTCCCATGTATTCTATGATTTTCACTATACCTGATGTATCTTATTAAATATTCACCCTTAGCAGATTTATGGAAGACATATGGAAGCCACATTGGCATTACATGGAGTGTTTTTTGTTGTACTTATCATGTAATTCAAATTTAACATTGTGTTATGTAAAAATATTGATACTACTATAACAACTATTGGTTATGTAGATGCTTAGTATGAAAGTAATATTGAAACTATAAAGTCATTATCTTTGTATGTTTTCACTACTTGTGGAGGCCCTATATCCTAGAAATGTAATATGAAATTAGTGGCTTTAAATCATCGAATCAAAACACATAGCTTTGACCGAGTCTATCATAGAAGCATTATGGATTAGAGGTTTGTATTTTAAACTCAAACTTTCTCATTATGTTATTACTAATTATAGTGAAATTCAATTCGATTTACATTTATCCAAAAATTTAGTATACCATGGTAAATCTAGTCACATAGATATTAGATTACATTTTATTAGAGATGTTATTTAATCTGGAACCATATGAGTCAGTATGATACATACTGATAACAACTCAGCTGATAGTTTTAATAAAGCCATGATATTATCTAAAGTAAATACTATTTAAATAAATTGAATTTGGTTCCAATTCAATAATCTAAGGTTAAATAATACCACCAATTTAAATTGAAATTGGTGGAGATTTTTGAAATTAGGCATTTCATGTTATTTTCATAATAAAATTAACCCCTTTATATTCTTCTATTTAAATATTGTAATTAATATGCATGAAAAAATGTAGGTTTTATTTTATTGGCTAAATTAATTTGTTGGGCTTCTTACTATTAGTTGGGATGACCAGTTTCCACTTGGGCCCCTATATTGGGTTGTTGCATTTAGCCTGTCTAGTTTATATGCCTCCAGAGCTGGTGATTCAGGGACCAAATTTATGCTTCTCTTCTTATAGAATACCTTCATCGAAGGATTAAATTGGGTTGGATTTTTAAAGAATGGTGGGATAGTGTTGGAAATCATTGGTCAGTTTGGGTACCACTGTACTGGTGCTCAGAAACTAGTAGGCCTGAGTGTTTATGGGAATGAGACATTTTTTTATTATTATGTTGAGAGTCTTACTCATCTAAATAGAGAAAGAAAATAGTGAAAAAATCAAAGAGTCAAGGGTATTTACTTTCTAATCCACAAAACATAACAAATGAATTGTAATTTTTGTTTGGTTCCATAATCTGACTTTTATAACATAATATTTTCTGTTCAATGTTGTTTCAAATTAAATCAAGTTCATTCACACATGTATTGTAATTATTTATGTTTTTTATCAATCAGTGACTAAGAAAATGTCAGGATCAATTTCCTCTAGCCCTAGGTCTTTCTGGACCAACACATTAACTCTTCTAGGGTTCCATCCTAAGACCCATGGGTTCTAGGTGGAATTTTACATACAGTATTATATGTTAGTCTCCATCTTTTTGGAAACCAATTTGGGATTGGTTTTTCACCCAACATTCCTTCCCTCAAAAGAAAGACCACAAAAGTGGGCCTTCCCTTCAATGATAATCCATCTAATCAAAATTATCATGCACTAGCACCACCATTTTCTCTATCCACTAGGACATTTCATCTTTCCACTCTTATCAAATAGAAATTCGATACCAGGAACCACTATGGATCCACATATTCTCCAACCCAGTCCATCATTATGGTTATCAAACTAGTTTTCAGCCATCCACATCACACATGGGGTACACCATGGCTCTAATTCCACTTATCAGGATCCATTTCCTACAACCCTAGGTAGTTTAGGTCCAATACATAAGACCTTACATGGTTCCTTCCTAAAACTAATCAGGGGAATATAATGAAAGTTTTACATATAGTGGTGATTGGGTGGTGTGTCCCAATTGATGATCACGGTACATTGTGATGGAGAGATCATGAGAGATAAAAATCCATTGGGTGTCAGAAGATGGTGCAAGGATGATATATATTTAGATAAAGATCCCCAAGGTAGTGAATTTTAATTAACAAAGGGATTATATTTTATCTTAGATGGATATTTGAGTATTGTGTTTTTCATGATGAATTTCAGAGAGAAGGAGGAGGAATATTGAGGTGTGTTTTTTCATATAGGCTTTATATGCCATCATTAACATTCATGTATGGGAATTTACTTTATTTTTGTAGACTCTGTAATCATTAGTAGAATTTTTGGAGTTTCCCCATGGGTTTTTAATCATCTCCATCATAGGGTTTTTCTATGTTAAAAATCATTTGTGATGATTTATTTATTCTACTTTATACCACTTCTATATTTCATCAGGTGATACGCGATGCAAGACCCGCTAGGAATTGTCCTAGGAGCCTTGTATAATGTTCGCACGTTGAGCACCCGGATCACCGCAAGAAAACAAGTGAATGTGGTGTGCGAATAATGAAAATGAGAGGGAAGGGGGGGAATGGTCAAGGTAGAACCCAAAGAGAACTTGTCTCTAAGAACTCTAGACACAAGATGCCACAAAGGATGACCAATCCTTTGATAAGTAAATAATTAAGCAAGAACACAAAGGTTGCAAGAAATACTCACCATAATAACATTACCTTCATTCATGATGTCCAAAGAGTACAAGGGGGTGGCTATTTATAGCCAAATAAACTTGAAATTCAAATCACATATTGGGTGGATCAATACAATAGTCTAATTCCTAGTTTCCATAAGTCAAAATCCTAAATGATGACTTTGACAACTTTGGCACTAGCCCATGACTTTAGGAGACAAGTAGCACACCCTTTTGGAAAAGTAAAGACAAGTAGCCCACCACCTTTTGACTTTGAATATTCCATGGTGGGGTGGGCTTGAAAATTCGTAGCACCACTTGGGTTGGATTTTTAAAAGCATGTTTGGGCCTTAATTAATGTAATTATAGGCCTAGATTCTTCCCCTAAGCAAGGGTGTTGGGCCTCCTCTTGGAATTACATGATTAACCCATTTAAGGCCTCCTTCATTCTCTTGGTCCTCTCCCTTGTCATTGGGCCTCCGATTCCAGGCAATGGGTCTTATCCTCTTGTGTGCATTCCGCCCTCCTCATCAAGCCCACCTCTAACCCCATGGTTCCCATGTGTGCCATGATCCTCGTCATCTCCTCCCTCTTCAAAAGGATTCATCCTCGAATCTGAAAATTAAAAAGGAGAAAGATCAGCAACATTAAAGGTGGCACTAACATTCCCATATTTGTCGGGTAACTCAATCTTGTAGGAATTATCATTGATCTTCTCTAAGACTTGGAAAGAAACATATCCTCATAGATGAAGTTTTGATTTTCGTTGCTCTGGGAACCTCTATTTCCTCAAGTGTACCCACACCCAATCTCCAGGTTTAAACACCAATCTTCGCCGACCTTTGTTGGCGTGCTTCGCTACTTGTTCATTCTTTTACTCAATGTTGGCCTTTACCTTTGCATGGAACTCCTGCACAAACATTGCCTTCTTTTCACCTTCAAGATTAGAAAACTGATTAGTAGGAAAAGGTAAAATATCGAGTGGAGTTAATGGGTTAAAACCATACACAACTTCAAATGGTGAAGCATTAGTAGTGGAGTGAACCACTCGATTATAAGAAAACTCAATGTGAGACAGGCATCTTTCCCAATGTTTCAGATTTTTTCTAAGGATGGAATGCAACAATGTGGAAAGTGTCCTATTGACCACCTCCGTTTGACCATCTGTTTGTGGGTGTGTAGTGGTAGAGAACAAAAGTTTGGTTCCAAGTTTGTTCCACAATGTCCTCCTGAAGTTACTAAGGAATTTGACATCCCTATCACTCACAATTCTCTTGGGTAAGCCATGCAACCTAACAATTTCCCTGGAAAAAAAAATCAGCGATATGAGTTGCATCATTGGTTTTAGAACAAGAAATAAAATGAGCCATTTTACTAAACCTGTCTACCACCATAAAGATGATATCCTTACCTGATTGTGATCTTGGCAAGCCGAGGAAAAAATCCATTGAAATGTCAACCCAAGGATGAGAATAAACAGGCAAAGGGGTGTATAAGCCATGTGGAAGCACTTTCGACTTTTCATGTTTACACACATTACAATTTCCACAAACACTTACAACATCCCTACGCATGTGAGGCCAATAAAAATGTTCACTCAATAAGGACAATGTTTTCTCAACCCCAAAATGCCCCATTAATCCACCACCATGTGTTTCTCTAAAAATAAATTCATGCATGGAACAAGATGGAACACACAATTTATTTTTCCGAAAAATAAATCCATCATGTTTGTAAAAATCACTTTTGCCATGTTTTTCACATAACTTCCAAATTTCAGAAAAGTCCACATCATTCTCATACATGATTTTCAACATTTCAAAACCAAGTATTTTAGCATTCATAGAAGTGATAAGAGAGTATCTCCTAGACAAAGCATCAGTGACAACATTTTCTTTTCCTTTTTTATGCTTAATGATGTAAGGAAATGTTTCAATGAATTCAAGCCATCTTGCATGCCTCCTATTCAACTTTCCTTGTGACTTAAGAAATTTTAGGCTTTCATGATCCGAATGAATCACAAATTCCCTTGGCCAAAAGTAATGTTGCCAATTTTCTAAAGTTCTTTTGAGAGCATACAATTCCTTGTCACAGGTAGAGTAGTTCAATGCATCCCCGTTAAGCTTCTCACTAAAGTATGCGATAGGCTTAGAGTCTTGCATTAAAACAGCTCCAATTCCTATTCCAGAGGCATCACACTCAACCTCAAAAACTTTAGAAAAGTCGGAAATAATTACGAGAGGTGAGTTGGTAAACTTACCTTTGAGTGTGGAGAAGGCATATTATTGAGATTTTCCCCACTTGAAGCTCACCCCTTTCTTGACCAACTCATTCAATGGTGCCACAATGGTCAAAAAGTCTATCACGAACCTTTGGTAAAAACTTGCAAGTCCATGGAAGCTCCTCGCCTCATTGACATTTTTTGGTGTTGGCCAGTCCCGAATCGCCTTCACCTTCTCTTCATCAACCCTCATGCCATCAGCTCCTACCACAAAACCAAGGAAAACAACCAAATTTAAACAAAATGTACACTTTTCCAAGTTTGCAAACAACCTATTTTTCTTAAGAGTTTCAAAAACATGTTTCAAATGTTCATGATGTTCATCAAGGATCTTAGAATAAATAAGGATGTCATCAAAATAGACAACCACAAATTTCCCAATGAATGGATGGAAAACATGATTCATTAAGTTCATGAATGTACTAGGGGCGTTAGTTAGTCCAAAAGGCATAACTATCCATTCATACAATCCAAACTTAGTTTTAAATGTGGTTTTCCATTCATCTCCCTCTTTCATTCTAATTTGATGGTATCCACTCCTTAGGTCAATTTTAGTAAACAAGCATGCACCATGGAGTTCATCAAGCATATCATCCCAACAAGGTATGGGATAGCGATACTTTACTGTGATTTTGTTGATAGCTCTACAATCAACTCACATTCTCGACTTACCATCTTTTTTTGGGACAAGGATTACCGGTACCGCACACAGACTCAAGCTCTCTCGAACAAATCCCTTCCTTAGCAATTCTTCCACTTTTCGTTGGATTTCTCAAGTCTCCTTAGGGTTAGCCCGATAAGCTGGTCGATTTGGAAGCATTACTCTGGGGAGGAAGTCGATGTGGTGCTCGATACCCCGCAAGGGAGGTAAACCATCAGGAATTTCCTCTGGGAACACATCACCAAAGTCCTGCAAAAGAGACATAACACTAGAAGGCATTGAAAGGTTAGGAGAGTTAGTGGTAAAACATTCTCCATTGCATAGAAGCACAAGAGTTTCCTCCCCCTCTAAAGCTCTCTCTATCTCTCTTTTTCCTAAAAATAAGCTCACTTTTCCCTCAACGCTCTTGTTTTCACTCTTATTTTCACTCTTGTTTTCAACTCTTTTATTTCCATCATTTTTTTTGCTTTCACTCAACACTCCTTTTTCACTCTTTATTTTTCCACTCTTCTCATTCTATCTATTTTTTTCTATCTTTTCATTTTCTCTCTTCTAACAATCTCTCTCAATCCTCACTTGGTCTTCATAAGCTTGCAAAGGCCTCAATGGTGTAAGAATAATTGTCCTCCCGTTGTACTCAAAAGAATAGCGATTGGTGTATCCATCATGTGTGACCCTCCTATCAAATTGCCAAGGTCTTGACAATAAAATGTGACTCGCATGCATTGGAACAACATCACACATCACCTTACCTTCATACTTCCCAATAGAAAATGGAACTTGTTCTTGCTTAGTCACTTTGACATCCCCACTATTATTTAACCATTGCAATCTATAAGGCCTAGGATGTCTAGTTGTATCCAATCCCAATTTATCAACCATCAAACCACTTGCTACATTTGTACAACTACCCCCATCAATAATCATACTACATACCCTATCTTTGACGAGGCATCTAGTATGAAAAATGTGCTCCCTTTTCTCTTGATCATGTTCTCCATTGGGTTGAGCACTCAAAGCACACCTTGCCACAATCATTTCTCCATGTACGGGGCTTTCCACTTCCACCTCCAAATCATCCTCAAGTGATGGCATTTGATCTTCGCTTGAGCTAGCACTAAGAACATCTCCATCATCCAAAATAATCATGGTTCTCTTGTTTGGGAATTGTAAAGAAATATGTCCAAATCCTTGACATTTAAAACATTTGATATCTCGTGATTTGGAAACAACCTTACCCTCCATTTTAACTTTGGATTTCGGAAAGAATGGTTTTGGTTTGGGAAACTCCTTTGAATCAGTTTTGTGTTCCCTTACATGCTCTTGTGGTTTGGAATCCTTAAACTTGAAAGGTCTAGAATCCTTACCATAAGATGTAGGGCGCATCCTTCTTGCCTTTACATGCCTCTCCGCTTTGGTAGCCATGTGAAGTAGATCCTCCATGTCCAAGTAGTGGCGCATGTCCACTATGTCCCGAATGTCATGGTTGAGACCATTCACAAATCTTTCCATGGTGGCCTCTCGCTCCTCATAAATATTCACCTGAATCATGATGGTCTCCATCTATTTGTGATACTCCTCAACACTCATATCCCCTTGTTTCAAACCCTGCAACTCGAGGAAAAAATCATGATAGTAGTGGCTAGAAATGAACCTCTTACGCATTACAACTTTAATCTCCTCCCAAGTGTGGATGGGTCTTTCTCCACTTCGTCGTCGACTCACTTGTAGTTTGTCCCACCAAATACTAGCATAATCGGTGAACTCCATGGCTGCCAACTTCACTTTTTCCCCTCATAATAGGTGTGACAACCAAAAACATGTTCGACCTTTCTTTCCCATTCCAAGTAAGTTTCAGGATCATTCTTACCTTGGAAAGAAGGGATCCTCAACTTTTCTCCTCCAAGATCATTGGCTTGCCTCCATGGTGGTTGATTTCGCCGAATTGGTGACTCGTGAAAATCGGACATCTCCTCCTCTTCTTCAATAACCCGCCTCCTTGGTGGTTCTCTAGAATTGGAAGGGGATTGAAGTTCATCCATCCTCGCATTCAACCTTTAGAATTGTTCTTGTATATCCCTCATGAACATCTTAATGTCCGCTTCATTGGTATTACTTGAATCCTCCATTTAGGGATCCTATAAAAAAATGAAGAGAAAGGAAAATGGACTTCACACACTCCCTCACATGTTTACACTCAAAAATAATATGTTCGCTCATGTTTCACTCAATTTTGGCTTTTATCAAAATGTAACACTCTTGCCTTTTACCACTCAACTTGCTTCCTGTAGCGTTCTTACCCAATTTCAACAAATCGAAAGGATATTTGAAATGTGGAAATCCCGAACTAGAATTCAAAGATAAAATTCAAATTGGATTCAAGATGAAAAATTTGGGAAGGGGAAGGAAAATGTAAGTAGAAGAATGAAAATGGGACGTAGAATTCGAAATGCTGCAAATTTTTTTGAGCTTTTAATTTTTTTTTTGATTTTTTTTTTGTTTTTTTTGTTTTTTTGCTCTTTTTTTGTAGATGAAGCAGCAACAAGATGAATTTTTCAATATTTAAATGCAGGAGAAGCAATAATTTGTAACATCAAATGGAATCAACGTGAGATTTGCGTGGTTTTAAAATTGCAGAATTTGTCTCAAATTTGAACCCGATGTATCTCGCTATGTATAGCTCTGATTTTAATGATTCTAAATGGATAAGAAAGATAAGCTTCTCAACTACACGAATGATAAACTTTACGTCCGAAAAGAAGAAGAAATGGTGTCATTAGGGGAAGAAGGAAATGGAACAGAATTGATGTTGGCTCGATTTGAAAAGAAATGAAAATGGAAGAAAGGATAAGAAAGAAAGAACCTGATTTCTTGAAAATGGGCTTTGATACCAAATGATACGTGATGCAAGACCCACTAGGAAGTGTCCTAGGAACCTTGTATAATGTTTGCACGTTGAGAACCTAGATCGCCGAAAGAAAACAAGTGAATGTGGTGTGCGGATAATGAAAATGAGAGGGAAGGGGGGGAATGGTCAAGGTAGAATCCAAAGAGAACTTGTCTCTAAGAACTCAAGCCACAAGAAGCCACAAAGGATGACCAATCCTTTGGTAAGTCAAGAATTAAGAAAGAACACAAAGGTTTCAATCAAAACTCACCATAATAACATTACCTTCATTCATGATGTCCAAAGAGTACAAGGGGGTGGATATTTATTGCCAAAGAAACTTAAAATTAGAATCACATATTGGGTGGCTCTTTAAAATAGTCTAATGCCTAGTTTCCATAAGTCAAAAAGCCTAAATGATGACTTTGACAACTTTGGAACTTTCCCATGACTTTAGGAGACAAGTAGCATGCCCTTTTGGAAAAGTAAAGGCAAGTAGCCCACCACCTTTTGACTTTGAAGATTCCATGGTGGGGTGGGCTTGAAAATTCGTAACACCACTTGGGTTGGATTTTTAAAAGCATGTTTGGGCCTTAATTAATATAATTATAGGCCCAGATGCTTCCCCCAAGCAAGGTTGTTGGGCCTCCTCGTGGAATTACATGATTAACCCATTTAAGGCCTCCTTCATTCTCTTGGTCCGCTCCCTTGTCATTGGGCCTCTAATTCCACGCAATGGGTCTTGTCCACTTGTGTGCATTCCAACCTCCTCATCAAGTCCACCTCCAACCCTGTGATGCCCATGTGTGCCATGATCCTCATCATCAGGTTTCTCACAAACTAATTCATAGGAAATTTTCTACATGAAATCAGGATTTTCCCGAAAAAAAATCATATTATGTAAGTATATATATGAGGATTAAAATTTTTGAATTTGTTAGGAATAATTTTTAAATTTTGGTTCTTATAATTTTCATGCATTGAATGGAAGATAAAATAATTTTATACTTGAGATGCATTGTTAGATTTTATTCATAGTTTCAGTTGATTTTGTAGTGTCGTTATAACCTTATTTCTAAATTCAAATCATTCAACTGATATATATTTTATTCTTATTTGATAATGGGATATTATCTATTCAACATCCGATGTAATTAAATTCTTTAAATATTTTATTTTTTCACTACTCATGTTGTGTTCAGGGTTTTTGATGAAATCCTGACAATATGATTTGATATATAATTATTAATAGGCCTATTTACATGTTGATGCAAACCATTTGTAGGATTTGTTTTCAAAAAAACCATCTAGATGATTTTTTAGTGAATCAATCAAATTTTACATTGATGAAATTATTTTTTATAAGTTTCTCAACTTAGATACATTGGAGTCACCCTAAATGCATATTTATTGACACGTTGATATGGGAGAAATTGATTAGTTTTTAATTTAGTTGTTATTTTTCACACATATTGGGATTCTCAAGATATAAAATCATTGTGTTCTTCTTCTTTGAGTAGTTATGAGTTTATTTTTTGTTTTCTAAAATATGGTCATTAGAATCAAAATGATAGAAATAAATAAGATTAATAATTAACACATTATTTTTAACAAGATAAATGATTACATTTTACATTAGTTTTTTATTTACTCTTTCCTTAAATATTTTTTATCTATATCTATATAATGAGAATAATTTATGTTTTGTTCATGCTTGATCTAGATTTGGCTGGTGTTAGATAGAACCCATACATGTTGACCCCAACACCACTCCCATGGGAATGATTTATCAAATAAAAATACTTTTACTTATAATTTTTTATCTTTTATTTTTTATAACATTACATGATTTCTAGTGATTTTTTTTAAATTGAGTTTTTAAAATATAAATGTAAATTCTAAATGAATCTATTTCTTTATAAACTCACCATTTATACACATATTTATCACTTAAGCAGTTTCATTTACATCCCTTCAAAAAATATTTTTTGAAGTATAATAAAATTTTATTTAATAAAATGATTATTTTTATATAAAAAGAGTATCATGTAGGCTTGGGTTACAACCTATGATTTTTGTAAAGCCCACGGGGCTCGAACCCATGATCAAAGGGTGACAAGGGCGTAATGCCTATCGCTAGCCTATGTGGTGCCCCATTTATATCTTTCGTCCATATATGTATATATATATATATATATATTTCATGCATAAATTATATCATATAATGAAATTAAAAAAAAATTCATTTAAAATTATTATGTTTACTTTATGTCTTAAAATATGTTCTATTTAAGGGGTAAATATATTCAGTTGACAAGATTGGTATTTTGATATGTTTAATGAATTATGTAATTATTTCATATTTTATAAGTGTAAAATTATTTAACTTATATGGATTTATAATTATATGATATTACAAAATTAATTATATCATGGTATAAAACAAGAGTATGATTTTAAAATAAATAACGAAATAGTTATTATTTTAACTAAATTGTTTTTCAATGAATTATATGGTTTTATTTAAATATTAAATTTCTAAATTTAAATTATTTAATGGGATAAAATGGAAATAATTTTTGAAATAAATTTTAAATATTACTTAGGATGATATTTTATGATTTTTATGAAAGAATGAAATTTAATGAATAGTAAAAAATATCAATTTTTGTAAAGCTTCCATTTCTTTTCATTAAAAAGTAACATTATGCTTTTAATTTGATCTCAAAGTAAAATAAGACTTCTTTAATTATATATAATATAATTAATTAGATTTGAATCATCATTATACCTCCTTTTGGTATAAGTTCATTTTTGGGACTTAAAAAATTCATTTTTCAAAAAACATTTCATGGTCTTTTTCATTTTAATTTTAAATTAATTTATATTAATTCTAGAGATTGAAACATAAAAAATGGATTGCATATTTGGTATCAGGAGGTTAAAATTTGGAAAATAGATCTGTTTTCTCTTCAAACATTATGAATAGTAACTGTAGTAAAACTTTTCACCTCGATAAGTGTTAAACAAGTAAAACATGGATAAGAATATGTTGTAAAGACTTAAAATCATTCTAAAACTTGAATTTATTTTATTAGATAACTATTGTTAGAACAAATATTTGTTTAAGGAGTTAAATAATGCATTTTGAAACATTATTTTGAATATGGGAACCCAAACATGACTTTTGAAAAGACAAGTTATTTTTTATTCAAATTAAAAACTATTTTGGGTATTTTTATTTTATGTCATTATTGGAAAATTATATTCAATTATGTCTTTCTCCAAAAGCCAAAAAACCTTTTATTGTATATTATTTAATCAAAAAAATCATAGAAACCAATTTATTACATGTTTTCTAGGTAAAATTTTTTTATGCATAAATTAGAAATTTTTCTAAAAAATATTTTTCATGAATTTTCTATTCTTATATTAATATTATTTAATTCCATTTTTAGAAATTCAACCTGATAAAATGGAATCAAAATTTGAAATTAGTATATATAAATTTTTTTATAAGAACCCTTTTATTTTTGGTCTTATAATTAAGTTATCCATAGCAAAAAAAATTATGTTATTATGGTTAAGGTTAAAATGAGTTTAAATGGAAATTTGAGAATAAATTTTAATGGCCCATGTTTTTATAGATTGGAAATTTGAGCACAAATTTGAATTTTTATCTTCAGATACTTGTAAGGAGTAAAATTATAATTTTCACCTAATAAATGATCTCATATAATTTTTTCAACCACTCTATTTGTCTTGTAAAATGGCCTTTACCCTAGGACATGAGTTTGGTGGAAATCTGAGCCATTTGAATTTTAAGAGAATAATTAATAGTTAATATTTAGTTAATTTAATATTAATTTATTCACAGGGGTTCATTTGTCCATATATTTTGAAAATGATGTCAGATTTAGATTTTTTCTCTTCCATTGAGTTAGGAATGGAGAGTTTTTTCTAGGAAGGCCATAAACTCATATCGGACATCGAGGTTAGGGTGGACCCATTTTTCTTTTTGATCCGCTTTTTTTTCATTTCTTATCATATCATTTGGCTTTTCAGGTATTCCCCCACCCCTTGTGGGACTCTTGTGTCATGCGACTGGGATAGAAAGGGTGATGGATAGAGGTATAGAGATATGGGTAAAGATATGTATCATCATAGAGCTCGGGAGGAGCCAAATCATCTTGCGGTAGTCATGGATCAAAGAAATGGGAAAAGATTTAGTAGATTCCTCCCAAAGGTAGGATCTTTTTATATTTTCAATGAATACCCTTAGATTTTTCATTTTCTAGTTTTATATCGCTATATTGATTACTTAGGACCCCTTGAGGGTCAATCTATTTCTTTTGAGTATAAAATGGGGATTTTGATGTGAATTGAGGGGTTTACCATTAAGAAATTTCGATCACATGATGTGTAGTTTAGGGAACACAGACTATGTGTTCTTCCCATTTAGGGAAGATGACTTTTTGTAAGTACATGTTGTGTATATGGTATAAATTCCATGTACTTGTATTCAGATGTGTAGCTGAGTACCCGACCAGACTGACCGTGTAGGGGAATATGCCATGTAAAGTACACTGCCAGACCCTGTATTGGTTACATTCCATATAGAGGTGCACAATTAGGCTATATACATTGTTGGGCCATGTGTGGTACATGGATAGGTACCATGTCTAGGGTACACTCCATGTACATGATCAAAACATCATATAATTGGGTTTTTACATGCCAAGTATGGATGGAGTAAATTACCATGTGGGAATTTGGGGGTATATGTTGTGTATGGGGTAAACCCATTGTGTACTTCCCCCAGGCTACCCTTTTTGGTATTTTTGTATCATTAATCCCAAGAGTCAGAATTAGACACATGATTAGTCCATTTTGAGTATCGTTTCACACAGATCATGATGGTTAAACCCTTGAAGTTATTTGGGGACTCTTAGGTGGTGTTTCGAGAGTTTTATAAAATAGAGAGGTGATTCCTCTGGTAATTGAATCCATTTGTCTCCTGAGAGTGGGACACTTTGATCTGAGATGATCCATGAGTTATCTCTATTTATTGATGCTTTTATGGCTCTTTATTTTAGGTAATCTCCCTTATGATATATTCCCTTCTGGCCTCGTAGTCCATGAGATTAGTTGTTTTTGAGGATCCCCTATAGGACACCTCTATATTATTACTATTACCAAGGGTTTTCTATTTGATGCATTCACTTACAAGATGACTTAGGGAATCCACTATAAGATCCCCCAACCTATTTACTCTTTTGGAGGATCCCAAGTAGGATTCATCTATCTTCATATACTATTCTGAGGATCATCTGTAGAATAACTCATCTTACTTATCACTCAAGGATCCCATGTATGATTTCTACCTTTACATCCACTACTGAGGATCCTGAGTAGGATTTATTCACTTATGTGTATTGTTTATGAGGATCCCAAGTAGGATGCCTTTTTGGTGTCTTGAAACAAGGTACCTAGTGGGTTCCCTATTGTTTTGATGACCCTGATCTATTGTGTTGGGGGTTTGGGTAGAGATGGTAGTGGGTGTGACCTTAGAACCCTTACCGAACCTTTAAGCCTATGGGGTTGTGGCTGTAGTGTTGAGTTGAATAGTTTGGACACCCTCACTCTTTTATCTATACATTCACTTGTTTACTACTGATGTATCATTGATTACTAGGGGTGATTCATGTTCTACGGATGATGAGAATGTCATTGTGTGACCTTCTTCTTTTGGGACCACCATATGTATTTCCTCAGATCTGGCTGTTGAGCCCTTCTTGTTGAGTATTTTCATATGTGTTTCCTAGGATCCAGCTTCTAAGACCTTTCTTTTATTCTGTTGGTATTTCCATAAATTATTCCTAGGATTATTAATTTAAATCATATATGTTTGGGGGATATTCTCATCCATTTTAGATGTTTATGAGGATGATTCTACTCTCCTTGATCTATTTTATAATGAGGATGATTCCACTCTCCTTGAATTTCTATGTATTTAGTATGGTCACACTATCATCTAATTTAAATGTGGTGAGGATGATTATGCTCTCCTAGATCTGATTATATGATGAGAATACCTAGATGTTCATCCTAGGATCAGGCTTAGAATCCTTACTTTATCAGGTTGGTTGGGCATGATGTATCACACCCATGATTGATGTTGGCCATTGTGTTCCACATTAGTGACATCGAGGTGTGGGAATGATGTCTCACTGATTATCTCTCCTTATATATCACCTAATAATCAAACCCTTAGGGATTATTTGAGTAGCAATGTCATGACTGACTAGAGATTAGGATCAAGGGCTCAAAGATTGTACTAGACTTACATGGCATGAGGTCAAGCTTAGTTACCATTTTTAGGATTTCCCATCGGTATATGGTATCCTTTATTATAGTTATTAGAGGTGAGTATGGGTGAACTCAAGGATTGGACATGTATCCCTTTATGGTGACATAGATTTCTTGGAGACATTTCCGATACTGGATGAAGAAAGTATTAATGGTTGGTATTAAAATCATATATATTTACTTAATTATACACATCTAGACTAGTATGACATCCAACTCAATGTCCTTTTCATTGAATTTCCATATTATTGGGGTGAAAATCTAAGGATCAACTACTAATGATTTATGAGATTTATTTCACCTTAATTATGTGTGTATATATATATATATAAAGGAATATATATACACACATATATAAATATAGATCTTCATAAAGAAACCATGCCCAGTTGACTGGGATCATGGACCCTAGAATCAACTACGGTTTCACATTGTTTATTTTATCTATCATTTTTGTTATGTCTCGGATAGGCTAAGAATATTGAATAAGCATTCAATTAATACATCACATTTATAGCTTAATATTTGGGGTATCCTACTTAAATTATTTATCACCCTTGTATGTGATCCTCAGTGTGTTTGCATACCTTATGTTATCTTTTTAGGCTGATCATATATGCATGGTGGGTTGGGTTGAGGCCCATAGTTACATGATCAAGTGAGGATGATCATGTCGATTCTTTTGATTGGGTTGGAGTAGATCGACAGTTTCATAGAGATCGAGTATGATTTCTAGCTTAGAGTTACTAGTAGATCCTTATAATTTATTTCAGTTTCCATTTATGTACTCCTACATGTATGGTTTACCCAGTGGGTGACCTGTGTTGTATTTATGACATGGTTGTTCAAGATTTCAGAGAATTTCATTTATTTTTTGTAGCATGCATGTATTTCAGTAATTTAATTCTTAAAACTCTTATTATTTACTACCTTAGATTATATCTAGTAATTTCCAGTGTGATTAATCTGATATGAGGGTATAGTCTCCCCACTATACCACCCTTAGACCCTCGCTTCTAGTCGGCACACTCTAGAGTAGGGGAGGTGCACTTGAGGGATTTTGGAAAACTAGCTCCGAACATTGGTTTACTGGTATCTAGGTCATGCGTTACAAATTGGTATCATATGTGTTTCTTTTCCTGTTGTATTATTATTTTGGATATGGAAGAGAAATTTTTTAGGAATGTATCAGAACCTGTGATGGGTATCAAACTAGTGCATGAAGAACACCTATTTTAATAGGAATTCCTTGTTTCTAGGGACATGGTATTGCTATTTTGATTTGTGATTTTACAGTTGTATATGGTTTTTTCCTTTAACAACACATATGTTGTATAGATGTGATGATTTATTATTGATTTCAGGCTCTTGTCCTTTTGCCATGAGTCTAGTGATAGATTTATACTCTTGGCCAAAAAAAGAAAGAGGTATTGCATGAATCATATTTGGTACGTAGGATTCACATGTAATAGTTATTCTAGTGTGTGATTATTATTAATGATAGAGGAAATTTGTTTAATGTTTCAAAAAAACCTAAATGGTAGTTTCCCATATAGGTTTTTGGTGGAATTATACTCAATTAGTTTAGCTTGCACATAAATTTCATTTTGATGGCAGGTGATGTGGATCTACATTAAGATGTTTTATGGTGAGGCTGATGACACATTCCTCTTGTATGGGAGGTGAAGTGACCCAAGTAGGTCGATAGGGTACATGATACCCAAGTGTTAGACCCCTTGTAGTGTGATTTTTCTTAGTTTTAGTTATTTAAAGTGTTAGTAACACACTATACTGTGTTTTCATTCATATCATTGAATGAAATTATACATAACCAACATTAATTTATGGTTATCTAGTGGGATCGTAGAGTACGAAACTAATAGGTACCGGTAAATTTCTAGTGAACCGGACCTCGAGGGGGTATTACCATATACAAATACCCAATGATTTTTAGTTCAATATCTCTTCTGCATTGATATCATGACCTCCAAGGAGAAATTCCTTATGAGTATGCTCAGAAAGGATCATGGCCCTTTTATTCAATGTTTGTAATTTTTAACCTCATAGGTCAATGTTATCTATACCTCCTTTGGAGAGGTTTTACTTATGGACTAGGTGGTTATACATAGTTCCCCTATTATGAGGAATGATCAGTAGGGCTCTGTGGGAGACCTGGAGGCCTGTATTTTTTACCTAATCCCTTGTAGGATGATGTATCTTTGTTTGAGGGAAACCTATGAGCAAGGTTTTTCAGGGTTTATGGATACATTTTTAGGTAGTGAGCAAGGTTATATGATCATTTGAGACCAATTCATGGTTAGTGCTTAGGTTTTTTATATGGGAATATTGATGACTTGGGTTGTCGACGAAGCACATAGGGTGTTAGTTTTTCAAGAATATCTTTGATGTGAAGGATTTTTTGGGTGCCTAAACCAATTGACCATTGATAGAGTGTTTGATGCATAAATCACCTAAACGATGTCATGTGGCGGGTGGTCATGGAATGTATCATTGTATATGTGATGTGCTCGATTTTGAAGAGGAGTTCCAAGGAAGATTTTGAATTTTTCGGACTAACATGTCATGTAGCAAGGCTAGCTTAGTCTTCTGATGAACTAAATGTGGGAGCATTAGTCGGGTGATAAAGGTACACACTATTTGTGCATGGTATCGTTCAAACATTAATCGGTGAGTAACCATGTGTGATCTAATAACCAATATTTTCAAGACATTTTATGGGAATGGTTTTCAGAGGGTTGTGGTTGAATGATTAATGTACCTCCATGGTAGAGGAGAAATTAATAATTAAATGTGTTCTATGAAATGGTTGACTTTTGGTTGGACCTGGACACACATTTTTGGGAGACGTTGTGTCATGTGTGGGTTAAAGGAATGTATATCATTTTTTAGTGAGCATGGCTCAGAGAGAGTGACACATGCCTTTCAATGAAATATTTTTATACTCTTAGTTATATATGACCATCTTCTACCGTTAAATTATCCTATGTATGTAGGACCCCGAGACACCCTGAGAGGGGAGGGGTGAATCAGGGTGTCAAATTTTTCTTCTTAAAGTTGTGGATCTTTTTCCCACGTTGGTAGGAACTACTTAAACCTATATGATGGATATGATCAGCAATGAAACATTCACATGCAAAGAGATAACACAGCAATTTTACTTGGTTCACCACTAAGGGATACGTCCAAGGAGAATACGCCGACAAGTTGTCGGTCGTACCAAAATCCACTATGCTTCACTAGCTGTAGATTACAAATGTTCGGGTACAGTCACTTTGTCCCAGGCTCACTTCATTTACAAAAGTTTATGGATAGCTCACTGCGTCCCTCGGGTCACTCTCGTTGACTCCCCCTGGCTCACTTCCGTTGGTGAAGTCTCACTCAGTTTATAGACGTGAAGGTCTCTTCAATAGATGTGCATTGAAGTTATTTGTCTCTTGTTCAGCATGAGACTTTTCTTGCATCAGGGTTCAAAGTTGATGCTCTTTTTAGTTCAATCCTTCTTCTTTAGTGTAATGACTGAATGCACTAGATCCCCTTGTCTTCGTTTTCCTGAATCACAATCACTTATGTGATTTCTCAATAAATGATGCTCAGCTTACTTGTCATCGTCAGAATCAGTTCACCATGTATTCATGAGATCATGCATGTATCATTTAGATCTCTTCTTCAATCTCACTTTGCACCAAATGTATCGGGTAATCTCCCGGCTTTCGTGCAGCTCCAAACAAACTGGCGGGCTTCAGTAATACCTAGCGCGCTTCTCCAAGCCAGGCGCACAAGTCCCAATAAGGCATGCAAGTCTCACTACGACGTGCAAGTCTCCTGCACGTAGGTCCAAACTGGTGCGCAAGTATCACCAAACCACCTGCGTGACACTGCCTTCCTCAACTTCTAACCTACGCGACTTACTTCCTTTCTCTCCTAAACCGCCTTGGGCACGCAGCCAACAACCAGCGCACAGCTTCAGATAATGGCACGCAAGTCCACCTGCGCGACCACACAATACTTGCGCGACTTCCACACATGCGCGACGGGAGCTCTGATTTTTCTAAGTGTTGAACTCCTTGAGAAATGAGGAGGGGTCGACCTGTATTTATAGGCAAACTGGACCCCCTGCGCGGCGGCGCGCAAGTCACTCCTTGGCGCGCAAGTCTCAGTGCACAACTCATCTCCCCTATCCTCTGTCGCACAACTCACTTGTGCGACCCAACCAATACTTGCGCGACCTTCTCTCCTTAGCCATATTTTGATGTACTGTTCTTGGAAAACAATAGGCGCGCAAGTTCCAATCCTCCTAGGTTCTGTCATGCACGTTCTTTCATGGCGCGCAAGTCCACTTGCGCGACCTAACCAACACTTGCACGACCCTTATCCCTTTGCCATATTTTGATGTTCTAATCCTCAAAAACATCTGGTGTGCAAGTTTCCTCTCCTTCAAGTGTACAGGGCACAAGTCCCTTTTCCAAAATCACTCTTCTTAATTTGTTGATTTTGAGGCCCTAAAATTTGGAAAACACTAGAAAACGACGCCACCTTGTATCTTCTCTTTTTGTACCACCTCCAGGTCATCCATTCCTATGTCGACGTTCTTGAATCAAACATATATCATTGACTAAAACTCTTGAACTCGACATGTCATCATGAAATCCCTTTTTTCAACAAATTTTTATGTCATTTGTTTGTTTTGTCAACAAGAACAATCACCTCAAAAACACTTCTTCTCGGTGATTTGAATCCTTCAGCAACTCTTCTGATGTCATCACAAACTCCACTATCATGATATGTATTCTTTGAAGGAACAGCTTTAGAACCATCATCTGCTGATACAATGTGATGTGCATGGCCATCTCATAATTTCAATCTCCGCATGGCCATCTCAGAAGTCCAAGCCCTTGCACATTGTCTTCTTCTTCAGCCGTCATTATCTACTTCATGCAAAGCATAAGAGTCAATTCTTTAAGAAGTCTCTTGCATGGTTCTCATGCAATCATGAGGTATTGAATGGTCTTCATCAAAACCCCATTCTTCATGAATAATCCTCAGATGAATTATACCACACATTCTTCATTGTTGTAAACAATGTGTCACATTTGACACATGTTCTTTTGGACTTATGATTAGAACAAAAATCGTCTGAATTTCCATTCCTCCATTTTATTGGAGTAATTCTTGATCTCCTTCATTTTGATCTTCATTGACAACTATTGAAAAAAAATACAACCTTATATACAAATTGGTTCCAACAATCCCCCCCTTTGTATTTTTTTGTCAATACCTTATACATCTTCTGAAATGATTCGTCAATGTCAAAATGAGAACCTTCTCTCTTCAATCAAATTTTATTTTCAAACTTTCATTTCACTTTCTCTCCCCCTTATTGACAAGAAATAAAAATTTAATGGTAGGGAGGGTATCAATCCATACTTAATCAATGTTTCATTAATCATTTCACTCTAAGTCTACTTGATCAATGCTCGATGTAGAAAACAAGAGGATTTGATTAAGTCAACAAGGCTGACCATTACTCATAGATCATGATACCAACATGATATGAGAACTCATGTATTTTGTCTTCAAGGGTTTACCACTTTTATTTTAGGTAGAATAAAATCAAATGTGATAGGTAATAATCAACCTGAAACTCCTGCACTCACATCAGCAAACAGATTAAAAACATTCAAGTGCTATCGGCAGGATAAGTGAACTTGGGGCACATCCATTCTTCTTATGTCACTGATCAATTCAGTTACTCCCCCTTTGTAGAATGATCTTTGATCTGAGTAACCAAGGGATAGAGATTGAGAAATGGCATACCTTCTCTATTGACATGTTCTTAAAGAAATTCACTGAGTAACTACATTGGAGTCCAGTTGGAGTTAATATTGATTGAAACAATGATTTTGGAAGTTTCTTCATTTTTCTCCCCCTCAAGGGAAACACTCCTTATCATCTTCATCAAGAGTGATCCTTCATTATCTTAATCTTTGAATATCAATTGAAGAATCTACCAAGGATGGAAACTTCTTAATCTTGGCTATCAAGAGTTGACAACATTCACTACTTCTCAGGTTCTCCCCCTGAGATCATGTTTCACCTTCAATTCCCTGCATTATTATCACAAATACAATATACAAATGATTACGGGAATAAGGTGGTTCCTCCTTGCTTCATCAACAAGACCTGCATGGTTGAGGTTCTTTTCTCAACCAAGTTCATCTGTTCACTCCAGTCTTCATGCTTGCACATTTGAACATATGTTCTGACATCTGTTGGTGTGGCATGGCTTTCTTCACATTCTCTTCTACTTTGTGTGGGGAATTGTTCTGCTTAACAGACATCATGAATGATACATTGTTACTCTTCTTAAGTACTACTTCTTGCTCGGGTATTAAGGTTAGTAAACCTTTTTCAATGTGACCAGATTTCTTGCATCTCTCACACAGAACTTCTTTGACACGTGTGATTCTCTTGGTTTTCAATCTCTCCTGAACTCTGTCTTCATCACGTGAAATTTTTCCTTTTCCTTTAGCACTAGACTTGGACTTTTCATCTTCAACTTTTCTCATTATTTTCAAATCTTCTGGCCAGATGACCAATATTTCATTTGGAACTATTGCAGCTGATTTGGGTCTTCCACATGGGTTCATCTGAGTTTCATCCCACTTAGTGTTTCTTTTGGATAAATGACCCTTCAATTTCATGGATCTAAAATCTTGGGTCTTCTCAGCTTCCCAACTTGAGATCTTCTTGGGTAAATGTGTGTTCAAAAAATTCTTTTAATTTCTTCCCAAGGAATAATCTTCCTTCTTAGCTGGCATGTGTGGTCTTTTGTTCTTGTCATCTCTGAATATCTGTTGACATAGGCATGCACCATTCTTGTGACCACTACCGCTGCATACATCACAGATGTTATCAAGCATTCCAAATCTGTTTGTTGTAAACAGATGCTTCTGGACCTGCATATGTTGCTTCTTCTTCTCTGGATTTCTTCAATTTGATACATGCTTTCTTTGTGATTTTCCGTTAAAAGGATTGTACCAACAATCCAGTGCACAATGCCCAAATATTTTGCAGCACCAACATTGACCCACAAATCTTTTCCTCTTTGTATCTTCTGTATGAGGTTTTTGGGTCTTTTTCTTAATCTTTTGTGCTCTATTTCAGGAACCAACTTACTCCTTTTTCTTCTCATCCACCCTAGCCATGGTGGTAGATTTCTTCTTCTCACTTTTCCTCATCCATACTTGTTTAGAACTTTTCTTCCAACCTGCACTAATTGTAGGAACATATTTAGAAACATGAGTACAATATGGTTTGGATGGTACCTTCACTTTCTCAGTTTCTTATGATAGATCAATGAGTGAAGTCATGATCTTCTTATCACATGTTGGAGGTATTTCGACAATAGAATCCTCCAGTGAGCATTGAGTACCGGCAACGACTGATTCTTGATGTGGAAAATCAAGAGTTTTCATAATCTTCTTGTCACATGTTGGAGGTATTTCAGCTTTAGATTCCTCCAATGAACATTGAGTACAGATATCACTCATTTCATTCTTTTGTGAAGTCTCAATATGTGTATTCTCAATCTTGGTCAACTGGGCTTCCAATTTTTGACCCTCAATATTGAGGATGATCTTCTGATCTTCAATCATGATCATCTTCTCTTCACAAGTCTTCTTCAATATTTCAACCTCATCTTCATGCATCTTAACTTTGTTTTGTAACAAAGAGTCAAGTTCCCTAAATTTCATGGAATTTTCTTCCAAAAAAAACTCTTGACTTCAGTGCTCTTCTTCAGCTCAGCTTTAAGTGCATGGATATTTTCTTTTAGAGTCTTATTGACTTCCTCGTTTTCTTCAAAGACTTTAATATGTTTGGTGAGCTTCATACTTTCCAGAACTTTTCTTTCCAATCCCTTTTCCATATTTTCAGCTTCCCTTTATAATCTAGAGATCTCAACCTGCATAGATTGGAATAGGGTAAAAATAATAGAAACCCTTTTTTCAGGAATATCATGCAGATATGTTTTGAGTTTTTCTTGAAATCTTGAATTAGGGGTGTCATCCTTTCCTTTTGAAGAATTCTGAGCCACCTTCTCGATGCTTTCCAAGCCTGATGTTTCTTCATTATTTGAATGGCATGGAGAAAAAGACATTGCATCTTCTTTCGATATGAGGGACTTCTTCAGCTTCTTCTTCTCTTTCTTTTTCCTGTTTGTCATGGTCTTGCTAGATGTAGACTTCTGCTCAGAAATGACTGTGTCATTATCAAGACTTCTCTTCATTGTTGACTTTAGGAAAGAAACTCAAATCCTCTTCTGACTAAGATTAATTTATAGTATCCAACATATGTTAACCTCCCTTTGATACCACTTTTAGGACCCCCGGGACACCCTGAGAGGGGAGGGATGAATCAGGGTGTCAAATTTTTCTTCTTAAAGTTGTGGATCTTGTTCCCACGTTGGTAGGAACTACTTAAACCTATATGATGGATATGATTAGCAATGAAACATTCACATGCAAAGAGATAACACAACAATTTTACTTGGTTCACCATTAAGGGCTATGTCCAAGGAGAATACGCCGACAATTTTTCGGTCGTACCAAAATCCACTATGCTTCACTAGCTGTAGATTACAAATGTTCAGGTACAGTCACTCTGTCCCAGGCTCACTGCCTTTACAAAAGTTTAGGGATAGCTCACTGCATCCCTCGGGTCACTCCCGTTGACTCCCCCTGGCTCACTGCCATTGGTGAAGTCCCACTCAGTTTATAGACGTGAAGGTCTCTTCAATAGATGTGCATTGAAGTTCTTTGTCTCTTGTTCAGCATGAGACTTTTCTTGCATCAGGGTTCATAGTTGATTCTCTTTTTAGTTCAATCCTTCTTCTTTAGTGCAATGAATGAATGCACTAGATCCCCTTGTCTTCGTTTTCCTGAATCAAAATAACTTATGTGATTGCTCAATAAATGATGCTCAGCTTACTTGTCATGGTCAGAATCAGTTCACCATGTCTGCATGAGATCATGCATGTATCATTTAGATTTCTTCTTCAATATCACTTTTCACCGAATGTATCGGGTAATATCTCGGCTTTCGTGAAGCTCCAAACAAACTGGCGGGCTTCAGCAGTACCGGGCGCACTTCTCCAAGCCAGGCGCGCAAGTCCCAATACGGCGTGCAAGTCTCACTAAGACGCGCAAGTCTCCGGCGCGCAGGTCCAAACTGGCGTGCAAGTATCACCAAACCATCTGCGCAACACTGCCTTCCTCAACTTCTAACCTGTGTGACTTACTTCCTTTCTCTCCCAAACTGCCTTGGGAATGCAACCAACAACTGGCGCACAGCTTCAGATAATGGCGCGCAAGTCCACCTGCGCGACCACACAATACTTGCGCGACTTCCACACCTGCGCGATAGGAGCTCTAATTTTTCTAAGTGTTGAACTTCGTGAGAAATGAGTAGGGGTCGACTTGTATTTATAGGTAAACTAGACCCCCTACACGACGGCACGCAAGTCACTCCTTGGCGTGCAAGTCTCGGTGTACAGCTCATCTCCCCTAGCCTCTATCGCGCAACTCACTTGTGCGACCCAACCAATACTTGCGCGACCTTCTTTACTTAGAAATATTTTGAAGTTCTGTTCTTGGAAAACAATAGGCGCGCAAGTTCCAATCCTCCTAGGTTCCAGCGCGCACGTTCTTTCATGGCACGCAAGTCCACTTGCGCGACCTAACCAACACTTTCATGACCCTTATCCCTTTGCCATATTTTGATGTTCTGATCCTCAAAAACATATGGCGTGCAAGTTTCCTCTCCTTCAAGTGTACGGGGCATAAGTCCCTTTTCCAAAATCACTCTTCTTAATTTGTTGATTTTGAGGCCCTAAAATTTGGAAAACACTGGAAAACGGCTCCAACTTGTATCTGCTCTTTTTGTACCACCTCCAGGTCATCCATTCCTCTTTCGACGTTCTTGAATCAAACATAGATCGTTGACCACAACTCTTGAACTTGACATGTCATCATGAAATCCCTTTTGTCAACAAATTTTTATGTCGTTTGTTTACTTTGTCAACAAGAACAATCACCTCAAAAACACTTCTTCTCAGTGATTTGAATCCTTCAGAAACTCTTCTGATGTCATCACAAACTCCACTATCGTGATATGTATTCTTTGAAGGAACAGATTTAGAACCATCATCTTCTAATATAATGTGATGTGCATGGCCATCTCATAATTTCAATCTCCGCATGGCCATCTCAGAAGTCCAATCCCTTGCACATTGTCTTCTTCTTCAGTCGTTATTATCTACTTCATGCAAAGCATATGAGTCAATTCTTCAAGAAGTCTCTTGCATGGTTCTCATGCAATCATGAGGTATTGAATGGTCTTCATCAAAACCCCATTCTTCATGAATCATCCTTAGATGAATTATACCACACATTCTTCATTGCTGTAAACAATGTGTCATATTTAACACATGTTCTTTTGGACTTATGATTAGTACAACAATCGTCTGAATTTCCATTCCTCCATTTTATTGGAGTACTTCTTGATCTCCTTCATTTTGATCTTCGTTGAAAACTATTGACAACAAATACAACCTTATATACAAAGTGGTTCCAACAATGTATTCTAAGAGAGCATCAATTTTATGCTGAGTTTTTAGATGTCTTTCCTAGTTTGATAATGGAACCTATTAAGGTTGCAATCGAGGAGCGATATACGTTAAGAAATGTGGTGGGTAGTACACCATTGGGTATTAGAGGGTGGTCACCCTTGTTTTCAATATAAAATTAGTTTTAGATTGGAATGGTCTATTGATCTTGATGTTTGATTGCTGAGGTGATGATAAGGGTATTCCTACGGTGGGGAGTACTAGATCGGACACAGTTAAAAGTCTCCAATGTAGGAGATATTTGTGGATTTTATGAGACTGGTTTTTGAACATTCAAGATAGATTGTGTGTGAAGATGCTCAGGTTTAGAGAATGATTGTGTTTGACCGCCATGGATTCTCTTGGATGATAATTTTTATGGTGGGGAGTTTATAATGACCCATGTTTTTTCATATTGGAAATCTTAATAGAAATGTTAATTTTTTCCTTTCAATGATTGTAAGGGGTAAAATCATCATTTTAAACTAAAATATAATCTCAGATAATTTTTATAACCACTCTTTTGGTCCCATAATAAGGTTTTTACCCTAATATAGGGGTTTGGTGTAATTATGAGCTGTTCAAATTTTAATAGAATGATTAACAGTTACATTGAAATTAATTAAATATTAATTTATTCGCACAGGTTTGTTCGAACATATATTATAAACAGAGTGTAGGATTGAGATTCTATCTCTGCCATCAGGTTGGGAATTAGTAGATTTTCCTACATGGGTCATAAACACATGTTGGTCATTGGGTCCGGGCAGGGACCCTTTTTCTTTTTCTTTTCTTTTTCTCCCTTTTCTTTTTTTCTTTTTCTCCATCTCCTCCCCTTTAGATTCTCACATCCCCCCTCTACTAATGGTCCTATAATGTCATGAGACTAAGAGATAAAGAGATACAGGGAATGTGAGGTATGGGAAGATAGGTACCGTTGTAGAGCTTGGGAGGAGAAGGATCATCTTACGACAACTGTGGATTGTGGAAACGGGCAATGAGTTGGCGGATTCCACCCAAAGGCAGGTCATTTTTAAATTTTTCTATAAATCCCCATATATTTATCATTTTATAGTTTTATATCCATATATTAACTTCTTTGGACCCAATTAGGGTCAATCTACAGATTTTGAGGATAAAATAGGGGTTTCAGGGTGATTTGAGGGGTTTTGGTTCGGAAATCCGGATCACACGGCATGTAGTTCAAGGTACACACACTGTGTGTTCTTCCCATTCTGAGAAGATGGATTTTTGGAAGTACACTTTTTGTATGGGGTATACACATCGTGTACTGGTACTCAGCAGTGTAGCTGAGTACCTGGATAGACTTCTCATGTAGAGGTATATGCCATGTAGAGTACATGGCCAGATCCAGTGTGGCTTGTAAGACATATAGAGGTCCACAACCAAGCTATATACATAGAAAACCCATATGAGATACATGGTCTGATACCCCATGTAAGTTATATGCCATGTACATGATCATCACATCGTCTACTTAGGTTCTTAGACACCAAGTCTTATTGGAGTACATTCCCAAGTTGGGATTTGGGGGGTACACATCATGTATGATATTCTTGTCATGTACTTCCCCAATGCTACCATTTTTGGGTTTTTCATATATTTATTCCTAGGATTCATAATATTATACATGAGTATTCTATTTTGAGTATCATTCCATGAAGATCTCGATGGTAAAACCTTTGAGGTGATTTGAGGACTCCATGGTGGTGTTTTGGGAATTTTATTAAATGGAGAGGTTCTTTCTTCAGAAATCGAATCCAGTTGTCTCATGTGAGTGTGACCTTTTGATCTGAGATAATCGATGAGCTATCCTTCTGGACTGATGCTTTCATAAATTTTCCATTGAGGATGTCTCCCTTGAAATATGTGAGATTATGTCCTAGATGATCATGAGATTATTTGTTTATGAGGACCCTATGTAGGATACCTCAATATTCTTACTTTTATAGAGGGTCCCTTATGGGATGCCTTCTATTATAAGATGACTTCGAGAATACCTTGTAGGATCCCCCTTCTAGTTTAAACATTCCAAAGATCCCAGGTAGGATGCCTCTATATTCATATACCGTTATGAGGATCCAAGTATGCCTCGGTTTACTTGTCGTTAGGGGATTCCATGTAGAATTCCTCCCTTTACCTTCACTATTGAGGATCTTGGGTTGGATGAACTTGCTTATGTGTATTGTTTATGAGGATCCTAAGTAGGATGAATTTCAGGTGTCTTGACATGAGGGACCCAGTGGGTGCCCTAATTTTTGGCCCAACCTGAGCTAGTGTGTTGGGGGTTTGGGTAGAGATGGTAGCAGGTGTCACCATATAACCCATACCAATCTGGTAGGCCCATGGGGTTGTGGCTATAGTGTTGGGTTTAGGCATTTGACTACACTATCCCTTTTATCTATGCATTCAATTGTTTACTATTGATGTGGAATTAATTACCATAGGTGCTTTATGGTTTTTAGATGATGAGCCAATCGTGGTGAAACCTTCTTCTTTTTGGATCTCTAGATGTATATTCTGGTATCCAACTATTAATATGTTTCTATTATGGATTTCTAGACATGTTTCCTATGATCTATCTTTGGAGCCCTTAATTTTATTCTATTAGGATTTCCAAATGTGATTTCTAGGTTCTGGCCTTTGAGCCATATTTGTTTGGGGGATCTTCTCATCCTTTTTAGATGATGAGGAGGATGATTTCACTCTTCTTGATCTATTTTATAAGGAGGATGATTATGCTCTCCTAGATCTATTATATAATGATGGTTATTTCACTCTCATGTATATATTGTATAATGAGGATGATTCCTCTTTCCTTGAATTGTTATATATTGAGTATGATCACAGTCTCCTTTAATTGACATGTGAGGAGGATGATTACGCTCACCTCAGTCTGATTATATGATGAGCATAACCAAATGTTCTTCTTGGGATCAGTCTTAGGATCCTTACATTATCAGGGTGGTTGGGAATGACATCTCACACCCATGATTAATGTTCACTACCAGAAAAACAGTTTTTCCCAGCCCCCCCCCCCCCCTTTTATCAGCGCTTTTTTTAGTGCTGATAAAGGGACCCCCTTTATCAGCGCTTGTTTAGTAGCGTTGATAAAGGGGGGGCTTTATCAGTGCTTTTTTAAAAGCGCTGATAATGGGTCGAATTCAAAAAAAATAAAAAATATATTAATATATTAATATATAAATATAGTTATATTGATATAAATATAATATATAATTTTTAAATATATTTTAGATAAGTATAAATGTACATTTACACTTAATATACTTAATATATAAGATATTTAGTGAAAATGGCTTCTTAAAAAATTAAAAAAAATATTTTTAATTAATAATTTTCTAATTATTATGGAGTAATAGTCATTTAATAACAATTTGAAGACTAAAAAAATTAAAAAAATTAAAAAAAGATCCAAAATATGTTGAAAACGCAACTCAAACTTCAAACGGCCATAACTTTTGATCCGGGTGTCCGTCTGAGCTCTACCACATATCAAATCAAAGCCTGCGACGAGCTCTACGTCGATATGATTGAGGAAACTTCTATTAAGGGTTTTTCGAGGCCAAAAGAGTCCCAGAAGGCCTCCAAAATTGAGTTTTTAGTCGGGGTACCCCGATTTTTTAACATTTTGTGGATTTTCAGCCTCGTTTAAGGGGGTATTATTGACTTTTTTTGGTGGGGACTGAATTTATTCCAAGGTATTACATTCATATTGATATTATGTCTTTGAAATTTTATCATTTTTTATAATTCACTGCTATTTATAATCAAATATATAACAATATATACATATTTTTTATATATTCACACATAAAAATTAATTATAAATATAAATAATAAAATATATTTACATATAAAATATATTAGCTTTATCTAAATAATAACTAATATCCATTTTATTTAAAATAAAAATATATGAATATTTATATACCCATATATTAATCTAACTATATATATATATTAATCTAGCTATATATATATATATATTAATATTACTATATATATATATTAATATCACTATAAATATATATATTAATATCACTATAAATATATATATTCATATAACTATATATATATATTAATATAAATATATATTACTATACGAATAAATATAACTAAATATATATATATAAATAGAAATATATATTCATATAACTATATATTTATATATGTTAATATAACTATATATATATATTAATATAAATATATATTACTATACGAATAAATATAACTATATATATATATATAAATAGAGATATATATTAATATAGCTATATATATATATTAATATAACTATATGTATATATATTAATATAACTATATATATTAATATAACTATATATATTAATATAACTATATATATATTAATATAACTATATATATATTAATATAACTATATATATATATTAATATAACTATATATATACTAATATAACTATACATATATATATTAATATAACTATATATATATTAATATAACTATATATATATATATTAATATAACTATATATATATTAATATAACTATATATATATTAATATAACTATATATATTAATATAACTATATATATATATATTAATATAACTATATATATATATTAATATAAATATATATTACTATACGAATAAATATAACTATATATATATATAAAAATAGAGATATCATGAAATAGTAAACAAATCAAAATAGAGTAGTGGTAAGGGCTTAGGTGCGCAGGGGGGGAGGTCTCGAGTTCAAAACCTGCTGCAGGCAGAGGCGCGCGCATGTGGGTGGATGTGGGGGGCTAGCACTGATAAAGGGTTGAGGGGGTGTGTGCGAGGCGCCGGAGGGGGTGGAAAGCGCTATTAAAAGTGGGGCTCAAGCTCTATAAAATCCCCCTAGATTGGCATGATTTTTTTAATTTTTTTTAATTTTTTTTAATTTTTTTTAATTTTATTAACTTTTATCAGTGCTAAAACGAAAGCGTTGATAAAGGAAGCACTGATAAAAGGGGTCTTTATCACCACTTTTTTTATCACTGATAAAGGGCCCCCCCCCCCTATCTTTGCCGGCTTTAACAACGCTTTTCTAGCACTGTTAAAGGCCATTTTTAGCGCTGATAAAGGGCATATTTGTAGTAGTGGTTATTCATGACATTACACATCAGAGACCTCAAGGTGTGGGAATGGATTCATACTAGTGAGATCTCCTTATAAGTAGCCTAGGGGTCTGAACCATAGTTATTATCTAATTCACATTGTCATGACCGTCTATGGACTAGGACCTAGGGCATAATCATCAGAATGGATTTACAGGGAATGAGTGGCATGATATCCATCTCAATGACTAGTTATTGTATTATCCTTTGCTATACGGTATCATTTATTATAGTTACTGGAGGTGAGTATGAGTGGACCCAGGTCTAGGGCATGTATCCTTATATGATGGCGTAGCTTTCTTGGAGACATTTTTGGTCCTGGATGAAACAGGTATTGTTGGTTGGGATTAAAAATCTTTATATCAACTTAATTATACATGGCTTGAGTTGTACGACATCCCCCTCAATTCCCTTTTCACATAACATCCCGACAATTGGGATTACTGACCCAAGGATCGAATAATGATGATTTATTATATTTCTTTTAGCTTACTCATGTATATACATATTAATGTGTGTGTTTGTGTGTGTATTTATTGGAATATATATATAATATCCTATAAATGTAGATATAGATGATAGTAGCTTACCTAGTTGACCGGGATCACGAACCCAGGGATCAACTACATTTTCACATTATTTATCTTATTTATCATTTTGGTTGTGTCTTAGATAGGCTATCTATATTACATGAGAATTCACTTATGATATAATATTTATAGATTCATCATTGGGGTGACCTAATGATATTATTTTTCACCCATTTACATGCACTTCAGTGTGTGTGTATACCTTATAACTACTTTTCAGGTTGAGCACATAAGCATGGTGTATATGGATGAGGCCCATAGTTCCATGGTTGAGTGGGGATACTCCAGTATATTCCTTTGATTGGGATGGAGCATCTCGATGGTGTCATGGAGATAGGGTATGTGTATAGCTTAGAGTTAGTATTAGAGACTCGCACTTTTATTTCAATTTCCTTTATGTACTCCTGCATGTATGGTTGACCTAGTGGGAGACCAATGTTTTATGTATGACATGGATATTGGAGCTTTTATATCATTTCATTTATTATTGAATCATGCTTATATTTTAGTTATTTACTGATTATGTACTCTATTTATTTACTTCCTTGTATTATATCTAGTTTTTTTACAACATTAACTCTTACATGTGGGTGTACTCTCCCCACTATGCCACCCTAATACCCTCACTATTAGTTCACAACCTTTGACTAAAGGGAATGCATGCTTAAGGATTTGTGGATAACTGGCTCAGAGAACTAGTTTAGTGCAATCTAGGTCAGGATACACCCCTTACATCTTGACCCCAACCCCACTCCCATGGTAATTATTTCCCCCATAAAAATCATTTTATTTCTAATTTTATCATTGTTTTTTGTAACATTCCATGATTTAAAATGATTATTTTTATCAAAATAATTTATAATATAATTTTAAATGCTAAATGAATCTCTTTCTTTATAAAATTCTCATTTATACACATATTTATCACACAAGTAGTTTCCTTTGCATCCCATAAAAAATATTTTTGAAGTATAGTGATATTTTATTTCATAAAATTTTCCATTCATATAAAATGGTTTCCCACAGGATGGGTGACAACCTATCCCATCAAATAAGGCCATAGGGCTTAAACCCACAATCGAAGGGTGTAAAGGGTGTCGTGCCTATTGCTAACCTATATGATGTCCTATTTATATCATCCATACTTATATATATAATTAATTAATGTCATAAATGATACCATATAATAAAATTATAAACCCATTATTCATTAAAAATTATTGGTCTTACTCTATGTCTTAAAATATGTTCTATTTAAAGGTTAAAAATATTCACTTGAATGATGTTTATTTTGATATGTTTAAATAATTGAGTAATTATTTGATATTTTGTAAGAGTACATTTATGTTACTTATTAGTAATTATAATTATATGATGTTTCATAATTAATTTTATCATGGTATAAAAGAATATTATTATTTTAAAATAAAAAAAAATAACTATTAATTTAACTAAGTTGTTTTTCATTGAATTATATAATTTTATTTAAATATTGAATTTAAAATTTTTAATTATTTAATTGCCTAAAATGGAATTAATTTTTGAAAAAAAAAAGTTAAATATAATTTAGGATGAGTTTTTAGTATTTTTCTGAAATGATTTATTTTTTAGTGTATGGTGAGAAATATCAATTTTTGTCAAACTATAATTTATTTTCATTAAAAAATCACATTATGATTTTAATTTTATCTCAAATTAATATAATAATTATTTAATTATATATAATATAGTTAATTATATTTGAATCATCATTATACATGCTTTTGTTATAGGTTCATTTTTTGACTTAAAGACTCGTTTTTCTAAAAAACTATTTTTAGTTGTGTTTTTCATTTTTATATTAAATTAATATATATCAATTCGAGATATTTAATCCTAAAAAATGGATTATATATTTGGTATTAGGATTTTAATTTTTTTAAATATATACATTTTAGTTTTAGTCATTATGAATAGTAACAGTAGTAAAATATTTCACCTCAGTAAGGGTCAAACAGGTAAAAAGGGTTAAAACTATGGGGTAATGATTTAAAATCATTCTAACACTTGATTTTATCTTATTTTATGACTATTATTATATTAAATATATTTTTATGGTGATGAATAATTCATTTAAAACATTATTTTGAATTTTGGGACCCAAACATGACTTTTTAGTATATGGGTTATATTTTATTCAAATTAAAAACTATTTTTGGGTCTTTTAATTTAATGGAATGATTGGAACATGTAATTTTGTTTTATCTTGATTAAAATGTATAAAAACTTTAATTTTTTTATTTAATAAAATAAATTCATGGAAACCAAAATATTACTTGATTTTTAGGTAAAATGTTTTTTACAATTAAATCAGATATTTTCCTAAAAACTATTTTTCATGTATTTTATATTCTTATATTAAGAGTAATTTGTTTCGATTTTATAAATTAAATATGATAAAATGGGTTCCATATTTTAAATTAGAATGGAAATATTTTTTAGAATGCCCCTTTTATTTTTGTTATTATAATTAAGTTATCATTTAAAAGAAGTTGTGTAATTATGATTAAAGTTAAAATGAGTTAAAATCATTTAACATGAAGATGTAGCTTAAAATTCATCCAAAACAGATCTCTATTTGACTAGTTTTGTTTATTATATACATATAACATATTATATTTTAATTTGGTTTGATTTTGAGCCACTTGATATTATTATGATATATATATATATATATATTATTCAATCTTTTAAGTAATTCTATGTGTGTCCTTCCCTTTACTTATAAAAGGTTACCACCTAAACACTTTTCCTCATACATTTTGATAACTCTTAAAAAGTTAATATATGTTCAAATCATTTCACAACATCCCTACCCAAATCCTAGAGGTCTTAGTTTGGACATAATACCAACCTTAGAGGGATTATGGTGTAAAACCAAAGTCATTGGTCGGAGAAGAGATATAACTTTTAACTGAATGTTTTAGTTTTATTTCTTATTCTACATAATTCAAATATTATTTAAAAATAATGAAATAATAACATAATTATCTTAAATATACTTATATGTTACTATGTTATTTCCATAACTTATTTTCATCTTCTATTTCAACAAATGAGAAATGAAACTACCATTCATGTGTACGACGGACTACTGTCTCATGAACTGATGTAGTTTGTTTTCCATCATCATCTCTCATGGATGGTTATAATGATGAATTTAATATATATTTATATATATTATATTAATTAAATATTTTTTTTATGAAAAGACAAAATATCATTGAGTTTCTTACCTTTTCATGCATTTAAAAATAATAACTTTGTTTGTGCGTATGTGTAGATTACAACCTCCATGAAGCGATGTGATTCATTTTTCATGACCACATCACATGAATACTATATATAAGTGTGTTTAAAGAAATAATATTATATTTATGATATAATAATAAATCTGGAAATATAAAATAATACTTACCTTCATTCCATCAAGTTCGTTGAAAAATGTAGTTATTACTTATGCATACATACGACCTATAATCTCCATGACTATAACGCAGTTAATTTTTCATAACCACCTTTAATGGTTGGTTTTAAAAGTATAATTGATGTATAATAATGATTATTATTTCATGATTATTATTTTTGATATTATGGAATAATAACTTTTTTGACCATAGTCAACATTCCAAATACATTTTTGTCATATGAGTCAAATATCTTCAAAACATCCTGTGTGAATTTAATTAATTAATTAATTGTACCTAACATGATAATAAATAAAATAAAAGGAATAATAAATCAGAAAAGGGTTATTAATAAATTAAATAATTAACATAATTTTACTAATCTGGAAGATAAGGAACGTATGTGATGATTCATACTCTTTGTAAGAGACACTTTATCATAAAAACCACATTTTAAATGTTTTAAATATTTATGTTATAAATATTATTATTATTTGTCCACATAATTAAAAATAAATTTTTATATGTATTTATATTGACATAAATGAATTGTAAAGGACATTTTATGTCTTTTCCTTACTTTCTTTTAAAGGATTTAAAAAAGGAATCTTTTTAACATATATTTTACATAACATTGTGACTTTATTTACAAAAGTCAAAAGGAATGTTCTATCTTAATGTTCACTATGTCACAACCCCCTCCCCCCAAAGAGTATCCCTCATGGTCTGTATGTGAGAGGAGAGATATGGTATTGTCCCAAGTCATTCCTTCATGTAACGACCCGACCCGGCTAACCCCTGAACTGGTGGTCGGACCGGTCGCTACATGACCTCAAGTGCGTCTCCCTGTACGCCAGAGGCTACCGACTAGCATCGAGGGTCTAAGGATAGTAAGTGGGGAGACTATACCCTAATTTTAGTGTTTAAAAATACACAAGGGAAATAAATAGCAGAAACGGTATAATAAATGATAAAGTAGTAGAAAACAGATTTTATAAATCTTATACAAAACAAATGGTCAATGCCAAATTATACAGCAGATGCATGCATGACATGATAATGATACAATAGTAAAAAATAGTAAACAAAATAGTATGCTTTATATTCCAATTCATAAATAAATAAATAATGACTCAAAGCCCCAAGGGATATCTCCTTGAGCATCCCGAACCTCCGCTCGGTCCTCTGCTCTTAACTCCCAAGTAAATGCAAACAGCATAGTCCTGCAACCAAATAGAATCTACTCGGGTACCCAGTGCAATAGAGGCCCGAGTAGGGTGTGAGATATAAATCTAAGTAGGACGGGACCACCAGTTTCTACCCCAAATCCAGACATTTAATAAATAACTTAAAACACGTGAAGGCATGCATAAAATAAAGTAAGTAGTACAAGCAACTATAAACCCAAGTACATACTTCAGCCCCCAACTGGTGTATGAACGTGCATTATACATTTATCATGCATACTCAACAATCATTACATAATCATTTATCGTTTATCAATTATTCTAATCTTAATAAATTATGAAAGTCTTGAGATTAAGCCTATGCCTGACATCTCCTGTATAAGTCACTCACCACGGATGTCTTTAAAGACCATCTAAGTAATCAAGTAAAGACCGAATCCAAGCTTGTGATTTGGCTTGGATAACGCGTCATAAGTTATTCAATTTAATCTCTCATATACTAATTCTGAGCCCGTCCACTAAAAGTGGTTCACCCAATTCATAAATATTTCTGAACACTTTCTCATAATCAATTCACAAATCATCATGTCAAAATAGACTTCATTAACCATTAAACTCATTTCATGCACGAACAATTGGACCCACAGTACAATGTTAATTAATGGATATAGAACATCATTTCTAGTACCCTCGTGAGTATTTGGAGCATCAGTACTTGTCTCACAACCCATAGGTATTTGTAGCATCAGTCCCCGTCCCATAAAATAATATTTTCTTGCAAGATGGGTGTGGAACGCCATGTCTAGCACCCCATGAGTATTTGGAGCATCAGTCCCTATCTCACAACCCATTTATCAATCATACATATACATCTATCATTGGTGTCGAACATCATGTCTAACACCCTGTGAGTATTTGGAGCCTCATTCCTTGTCTCACAACCCATTAATCAATCATACATATATATTTATCATTGGTGTAGAATACCATGTCTAACACCACAAAACCAATACATTAATTAATTCAACAATTAATTAACAACACAAATCACTCTTCAGATAAGTCAACACTTAATTGTCCATTCAACATCTCATTAATTAATAATTAATTGACAATTAATTATTCTTAGAAGTCCAACTGAATAATTAAATCAACATTTAATTATCCAAATTCTTTAACAAGTCTGAACCCATCCACTCAAACAATGGTTCTTACAGGACTTTAACAATCTACAAGCACACCATAATCATCTCAAAACATTCTGAACAAAGCCAGGGTATTTAGTGACCATATCACACAACATATCATATCTCTAAACAACTCCATCCAAGAAAACTTATGGCATGGAAAAATAATACACATCAAAAGGTACTCCTGGCCAACAATCGTAACAAACTATCAATTAACAATCTTAATTTAATGCATGAAAATTAATTAATTCAACAATTAATTAATTAAACATTATCTCTTTAACCAATCATCAATTAGTTAACCATTTACCATTTAACATTTAATAATTAATCCATCCATTAATTATTACCAGTTTCCAAATTATATTCTGAACATGTCAAATATTCAATATTACCAATAATCAGTAAAAGCCACAATATCATTCCAACTCATGACTTGATAAATAATTCTACAATTAATTATCCTATTACTCATTCCTCCCATTCAAATCATTTAACTGTCTAATCATATCACTTTTACCAAATTATCCAAACATGCTTAAACTCAACACAAGTTCAAGTCCTCACTTATCTCATGTGGGAGGAATTATTTAATAACATCAAAAGTGTCATTCATTAACATATCATAATGAAGGAAACTCACATTCCAAATTTATTTAATGAAACTATAATTATTAAAAAGTGTTAAAGATTTGGGACCCTACCTCGGGGTTTTGACAGAAACCACAACGAATGAAGAACCCTCAAGAGAAACGGGTTGATTCCTCAAGAAACCGCCTTAGATAACTTCTCCTAGCAAGAAAAAGGTCAAAAAACATCATACTTGTCATCTACACACTTAGATTTACCCATAATGGGTGTAGATATTAGAAACCAAAAGAAGAGGAGATGTAGATCTAAGTAGATCTAAGAAAATGAACAAGAACGAAGAAGAATATCTACCTACCTTAAGAATTTGGCTTTGATTCACCAAGATAAGACTTCGGATCACCCCCAAAATGCTTTGGATAGGTTCTCCTACCTTCAAGGGAGCGTGACCCCAAGTTATGGCTGCTTAGGAGGAAAAACGAGCCATCTAAAGGAAAAAATGCGTGAGATCCACAATTTAAGGATCTCATTTAAGTGCCCACACAGTTTGCTCGCATGGTTAGACAAACCATGCGCTAACTGTGTGTTAGATGATATCTCAGAAAACACTCCTCACACGGTTAGGCTGCACGGTTAGACAAATCATGCGCTAACCGTGCATTAGCCACTGCCTTAAAACTTCAACTATGCATGGTTAGGCCGCACGGTTAGACAAACCGTGTGTTGCCCGTATGACTTCCCCTTTGCCTCAAAACTTCTATCAAAGTTCAAAAAACAACATATATAGGTGTTCCAACACTCAGAATAAAATTATAGAACTCAGTTTAAATAGAACGACCCATTGATAAACCAAAAAATAATTTTAGAAACATTCATAATTTTAATCGGTTCAAAACACGGGATCTTACATTATACCCACCTTAAAAAATTCTCATCCCCGAGAAGCCATCGGGAACCACTACTAAAACAAATGACCTACCAAGGTCATTTAATCTCGTTTGAAGTGACGTGTTGCATTCCCAATGCCAAAAACACCTTTAACCCATCTCAAACCTGATGGATAAGCCTTTATAACTTGATCTAAAGATTACTCTAAATCTTAAACATTGAAATAGATTTTATATCTTAGGTCATTATAAGGACCTTGTCAATGTAAAAGGGTGAACCTCAATAAAACAATAGAACAGGTTTCACAAGCTTCCCTCGAAAGACGTCGCAGAACCCAAACCCCATTTCGCCCTTTATCTGTTGATGTTCCTTTAAAACTAATCCAAAACCATCCGCAAGTATAACGATGTCCTTACCCAACATTTGGTAAAATTTCCAAGTCAATCCATTTCAAGGCTACTTTAAAAACAACTATTCCCCAACACAAGAAGTAAAGTAGCCCAAAGAATCAACGCATCCTGCATACTACCCAGATAACAACTACTCATCAAGCCTAAAAACATTTAAACTATAGCATGGCACAAGACCGATACTATCTTAGTGTCTCCATGACGTGGTCAAGATAGAAGACATGATCGTCGTGTCCAGAAGAGTGCACTAAGAAAAAACTGAGGTCATGAAGAAGATCAGTCAAACCATTATTGGACAACTCTGTTCTAAAAGCTCGGTATCAACTTCCAACACATTAATCGTGAACAAAGTGGCAATAACCACCTTAAGATTTCCCATGACGTCTCAAGAAAAGATCAGTCGCTCACCAGCGCGCTAGATTAACAACAAGATCGGCGTGTCAAAACACCTGGTCTTTAGAAAACCATCACATGTATTGAAATGAAAATGATTCTATAACGCTCAAGTTACTCTACATAGAGTTGACCCTATACCATACTCAAAAGTACAAAAAGACTTATTATGGAGTCATTTTTCCTCATACGACCATTTTTCTGGACGACGCCATGACCAGTCATCCATTTATAAGAAGAAAGGGTCAAACGACCAACAAAGCAGCCGACCGTGCCTGAGGAACATCGAACCAGTTGAAAAAGAGCATTACTCGATGCTCAATCCCACAAAAAGGTCATGAAACACATCACCACCCGTTCGAACAAGGGTTTCGTTGGAAACCAGAAGTTTTACCTAGGGAAACGACACCCAACAACACCAAAAGAGTGAGAAAATACATAGTGCTAGAAAGACATTGAAGTTATGAGGGCGCTACTAACCACAGGTTATCCCCTAATGAATAAAAAGTGTCAAACCTAAACTAGGTCACATCAAACAAGTCAATAGACTCAAAATCCAAACATAAGGCCATTTCTAAGGAGAATAATGCCTACGGAAAGTACTCATCCTTCTGTTCCAAGGAAACTCAAGAAAATTCTGAACTAACCTTTACATGAGGGTTTTAAACAATGGACACCACAAAAGGTTCCATTTCCAATCCTCTTATATTTAACCACTTTTAATCTTTAATCGTCAAAGATTTAATCAAAACATTAAAGTACCATTTTCAAAACACCCCAAGGGAAAAATAGTCAAGTCTTACAAAAATCCCTTTTTAAAACATTTAAGTTAGTTGGCATCCCGTCATTTTCAAGAAACTTATAAAAATAAATTCCCTTTAAGAAGATAAGGCAACCTACGAGGATCTCATTTTAACCAACCTGGGTTCTCTATAAAGCAACCCAATAGCAAATGCACAGGTATTAAAATTTTAAACACCCAAATGGGTTATCTCGTAAAAACACTCCCCAAATGACCTACTTCGGTCCAGTTGCATTTTAGAAGCTAGCCAATTGATTTCAGATCAACATGAAACATCTTTCACATTTATAAGAATTTCACATGGCATCATGTCATTGCCTTTAATATGAGTCATCATTTCCCAATTCATGAAGTGCCCCATCACTCCATAGATTGAAAATTGTCTCTCATTAATTGATACCAATGTAAATTAAGAAATTAACATGATCAACCTAACAGTCCAAATTATATGGGTGGCCACCTACCAATCGATAAGGCGCCCATACACCTTATCGCTGGCTTTTGGATCCCATTTAACACAATCAACATTCATTTAACATTTTAACTTTAGAAGCCCTTTAACATATCAAAACATCTTTAACATGTGAGCATAAGCAGTAAAACAACAACATGCTATAACATGGAAGCATGTCACAACAACAAAACATGCTAATAACTAAGGCAGTACGGTATATAATCACCCAAGAATGTTAAATCTATCTCTATAACATGATATCTAGAGAGGCATGCTAAAACAGATCAAACACGGTATTACACCTAAGTAACACTATCCAAATTAGCAGTAATCCTACTAATGCAACTACATGGCATGTTATATGCATGACATGTGAATCTCTAAGTGTCTAAGATGATGCATGTACAAAACTTCCTTTCCATATCAGGCCAAAAAAATTATTCTTTTAGAAATTCTGAAAATCAATAAAGAGCAGAAAATACACCAGCACTCAAGGTGATATCATATCAACTATAACCTCTCATAGTACAAACATCAATTCCCATCCCTGGCTGCTTGGTCATTTCCCATACATAGGGTGATCAGTCCCAAGCATGGCTATTAACCCAAGCTCCCACAAATTCCTAGTCTCCTTTCTACCAACTCCAAAATAGTAATACAAAGTAAAAGAGAGAAAATTAAACCTTCGATACCACTTTGTAACGTCCCAACCCGGCTCACCCATGAACCGGTGGCTGAACCGGTCGCCACATGACCTCAAGCGTGTCTCCCTGTATTCCAAGGGCTACCGACTAGTAGTGAGGGTCTAAGGATAGTTATTCGGGAGACTATACCCTCATTTTAGTGTTCAAAAATAGACAAAGGCAATAAATAGAGGAAATGGTATAATAAATGATAAAGTAGTGGAAAATAGATTTTATAAATCTTGTAAAAAACAAATGGTCAATGCCAAATTATACAGCAGATGCATGCATGACATGTTAATAATACAATAGTAGAAAATAGTAAGCAAAACAACATGCTTTACATTCCAATGAAGAAATAAATAAATAATGACTCAAAGCCCCAAGGGAAATCTCCTTGAGCATCCTGAGCCTCCGCTCAGTCCTCTGCTCCTAACTCCCAAGTGAATGAAAACAGTATAGTCCTGCAAACAAATAGAATATACACGGTTACCCAGTGCAATGGTGGCCCGAGTAGGGTGTGAGATATAAATCTCAGTAGGTCGGGACCACCGATATCTACCCCAAATCCAGACATTTAATAAATAACTTAAAACACATGAAGGCATGCATAAAATAAAGTAAGTAGTACAAGTAACTATAAACCCAAGTACCTGCTTTAGCCCCCAGCTGGTGTCTGAACATGCATTATAAATTTGTCATGCATACTCAACAATCATTACATAATCATTTATTTTTTATCAATTATTCCAATCTTAATAAATTCTGAAAGTCTTGATATTCGGACTATGCCCAACATCCCCAGTATAAGTCACTCACCATGTATGTCTCTAAAGACCATCTAAGTAATCAAGTAAAGACTGAATCCAATCTTGTGCTTTGTCTTGGATAACGCATCATAAGTTATTCAATTTAATCTTTCATATACTAATTCTGAGCCCAGCCACTAAAAGTGGTTCACCCAATTCATAAATAAGTATGAACCCTTTCTCATAATCAATTCACAAATCATCATGTCACAGCAGCCTTCATTAACCATTAAACTCATTTCATGCACGAACAATTGGACCCATAGCCCAATGTTAATTAATGGATATAGAACATCATGTCTAGCACCCTCGTGAGTATTTGGAGCATCAGTCCTTGTCTCACAACCCATGGGTATTTAGAGAATCAGTCTCTGTCCCCTAAAAGAATATTTTCTTGCAAGCTGGGTGTAGAACGCCATTTCTAGCACCCCGTGAGTATTTGGAGCATCAGTCTCTATCTCACAACCCATTTATCAATCATACATATACATATATCATTGGTGTTGAACATCATGTCTAACACCCTGTGAGTATTTGGATCATCAGTCCTTGTCTCACAACCCATTCATCAATCATACATATATATTTATCATTCATGTAGAATACCATGTCTTACACCACAAAACCAATCTGCTAATTAATTCAACAATTAATTAACAAAAAAATCGCTCTTCAGATAAGTAAAAACTTAAATATCCATTCAACATATAATTAATTAATAATTAATTAACAATTAATTACTCTTAGTAGGACAAATGAATAATTAACTCAACATTTAATTATCCAAATTCTTTAACAAGTCTGAACCCGTCCACTCAAACAATGGTTCGTCCAGGACTTTAACAATCTACAAGCACACCATAATCATCTCAAAAAATGTTGAACAAAGCCAAGATATTTAGTGACCATCTCACACAATATATCATATCTCTAAAAAACTCCATCCAAAACAAATTAAGGCATGGAAAAATAATATGCATCAAAAAGTACTCCTGGCCAACAATCGTAACAAACTATCAATTCACAATCTTAATTTAATGCATGAAAATTAATTAATTCAACAATTAATTAATTAAAAATTATCTATTTAACCAATCATTAATTAGTTAACCATTTACCATTTAAAATGTAATAATTAATCCATCCATTAATTATTACCAGTTTCCAAATTATATTCTGAACATGTCAAAAATTCAATATTACCAATAATCAGTAAAAGCCACAATACCATTCCAACTCATGAATTGATAAATAATTCTACAATTAATTATCCTATTACTCATTCTTCCCATTCAAATCATTTAACTGTTTAATCATATCACTTTAACCAAATTATCCAAACATGCTTAAACTCAACACAAGTTCAAGTCCTCACTTATCTCTTGTGGGTGAAATTATTTAATAACATAAAAAGTGTCATTCATTGACATATCATAATGAAGGAAACTCACATTCATAATTTATTTAAAGAAACTATATTTCTTAAATAAAGTGTTAAATATTTGGGACCCTACCTTGAGGTTTTGACGGAAACCACAACGAACGAAGAACCCTCAAGAGAAACGGGTTGATTCTTCAAGAACCCGCCTTACATCACTTCTCCTAGAAATACCAAGACCAAAACTCATCATAATTGTCATATACACACTTATATTGACCCATAATGGGTGTAGATATAAGAAACCGAGAGAAGAGGATATGTAGATCTAAGTATATCTAAGAAACCAAACAAGAACGAAGAAGAACATCTACCTACGTCAAGAATCCGGCTTGAATTCACCAAGAGAAGCCTTCAGATCACCTCCAAAACACTTGGGAGGGGTTATACTACCTTCAAGAGAGTGTGATCCCAAGTTATGGCCGCTTAGGAGAAAAAACAATCCATCTAAAGGCAAAAATGAGTAAGATCCACAATTTAAGGATCTCATTTAAGTGCCTGTACAGTTTGCTCGCACGGTTAGAAAAACTGTGCGCTAACTGTGTGTTAGCTACTATCTCGGAAAAAACTCCTTGCATGGTTAGGCCACGTGGTTAGACAAACCGTGTGCTAACTGTGTGTTATCCACTGCCTCAAAACTTCAACTACGCACGGTTTGGCTGCACGGTTAGAGAAATTGTGTGCCGCCCGTGTGACTTCCCCTTTGCCTCAAAACTTCTATCAAAGTTAAAAAAACAACATCTATTGGTGTTCCAACACTCGGAATAAAATTATGAATATTGTTTTAAAAAGAACAACCCATTGATAAACCGAAAAATAATTTCAAAAACATTCGTAATTTTAACCCGGTTCAAAACATAGGATCTTACACTTTAGTAGGACTCAGGTTTGTGACTATCACTAAGGGTTAAATTATCACAAATATGGGAGACATTACCTTATAAGAGAACATTCATAAGAGAGAAAGATAATATGGATACACAGAGAGAATATTTCAAGGCCAGAGGGTGTAGTCATCTATCTATCCTCCCATTGGGAAATTGGGGAAAACACCCTCTCAAAGTCCACTGGGTGTCAATCACCAAAACTAACATGGGTGGGGTAACATATCAAATCCAAAAATATACATCATATAATATATCTCACAAACACACTTTTAAATTAACCTAGACCTAGGCTCAACTGTATTTATCGTCACTCTGACACCCAACTTCCACTGTTAGGGACTAGATATCCTATAAGCACACAAATTATTTAAAAGATCTACATAAAATTATTTCTTTATTTTTTTACATTTATTCCTTGATTGATTAATTCATTGAACATTAATTAACCATTAACATTATTCTAGAATATGTTACATTAATGACTGAATTACATTCCCTCTAAGCATAATCCAAACTAATTCATTGGTTTCTCAAGATCATCTCCTTTACATTCCAGCAACAACCAACCCCATGGGTTAAAATTTTATTAAACATTTTTAAACTTTCCATAATTCTAGGTACTCTAGGAAAACATCCTAAGCTACCATGAAGAGAAAAAATGAAACCAATGGCATCCATATACCTCCAAAACTAGGGGGAAACTCCAAATAAAAAGCAACCCAACCACCATTCACTAAATAGATTCATATCAAGAAAGAATCCATCTTTATCACATCAATGGGTAAGCCAAACTTCAAAATTCTATATCATCTCTAATGTCATAATTGAAACCCTCATTCATATCTCGATGCATCTCACCATCATAGGCATAAACTACTGCCACATCACCATGGCATCCCCACACTATATCACATCATCAATCAATCCTAGGATCAACATTATTTTCTTAATAACATATCAACACCAAAAATCCTTGATCACATCCCTCATGAGGAAATAAGATCTCCCAAATATTTCATTTCATAAACACACCAAAAAACAATAAACAAATCTAAATAAAACTATAGAGATCTTGCGCCATAGCATGTAAAGAATAAATTGGAGGAAAATGAAACCAACTGGAGGGAAACTTCTAGAGAGAAGAGGTAGAACTCACTTTAGATATCCTTAGATAAAAGTTAAATAGATGAAATAAATCCCATTCAAAGGGATCTTGAAACACCTTGAAACCCCATTGTTGGCTTCTTGGAACATTGGGAGTTAATGGAATGGTTTGAATGATGCTGAGCGGTGCTACACATTATAAACATTCCTCCTAGGGAAAATTTATGGCATAAATAATTCATTCACATCACAAATGTGTTGGATTCTTAGTTTCACTGAAAATCACATCACCTCAACCATTTCGACTCATAATTGATTTACATTATTAAAACTCAGTTTACAACATAATTTCCATAGGTTGAATAACATAATCTACAACCCACTTATGCCATAAACCCCACTTACATCGTAAACATCACTTAAAATATAAACCAATACTTATGTAATAAGTTCTTCCTATTTCCAACTTATAGTATCCAAAAACCACTATACCTCCACTAATCCCCTTACAAGTACCACATTCTTCAGGAACACACAAAGGGTCATACTATACAGATCTGGGCCTTACATAATATACCTCTCAAAACATTATCATCCTTGAGAATATAAAAACAAACCCAAGAAGAAAAAAAATGTTTCATTCGAACAACTACCACATGATATACCTCTCAAGGATCGTGTCATCATAGGATCTCAACCACCTCGTTATAGGAACAAGTGAAAATGCATTCAACAACAAAAAAATAGCTCCTAAACACTTTCCTAGGGAAGATACATCACAATCAAGAGAAAGGTTACTAAAAATAAGGAAATAATAGAAAACCATATCATAAACTAAAAGAGGTTAAACATAAAAAAGAAGATTTACAACAAGGGAAGATCTAAAAAAAAGCTCGAGGTACTGAGCAAGTATCTATACTCACATTCCTAGGTACTCTCCTCCTTTCCACTATGTCACCACAACATGATAATCAAGGGAATATCATACCCATGAAACACCTTCTCCTGGTGTTCCTGGATCTCCACAAGTTACTCCTTGAAGGTATCATCATCATCAAAATCAATATTTCCCTAATCGTTGACATGAAAATTTTCATGAACATATCAGTGGATCTTCTATACATGAAAAAAACTTTCATCTATCTCATCTATGGTAGAAGTGATATATGATATACCATGGATCCAATGTGAGACAACACCTCAAAAGATCCAACAAAACAGGGAGAAATATTATTCCCATGACTAAATAATTGATTTCCATTATGATGATTCACCTTTATAAATGCATGATCTCCAGCATTGAACTCCATTAGTCTCCTCTATGATTGGTATAGGATTTATAGTGATCCTGTTATGCATTCATCCTTTCGTGAATCACTTGAACCATCTACGTCATATTTTTTACTAGTTCCATCACAAGAATTACGGACTCTCCAAACCCAATTCATCACAATGGAGAATGAAAACATATTCTATACAATTATTGAAAATGATGTCATACCAATGGTGGAGTGGAAACTGTTTTTTAAAAAAACTCAACCAAGGGTTGGTTCCTCATCCACAAACATCTGAAATCTAGGACACAAGAATGAAACATGTCTTAAAGAGTCTGGATGTTCAACTCTATTTGATGATCCTTCTATCAATGAAAATCATCTCTTAGGAATAATTGAGAGACAAAATTGTGTTGGAGACCTCTAGACACCCTATAGGTAAAATGAGTATCTTGATCAGAGAATATCATCCTTAGTACTCCATGGAGTCTCACCACCACCACCTAATACTACATTGAAAAAATTCCCAGTGATCTTGACTCTTGGGTTTCTATTAAGTGGGATGATTTCATTATATTATCCACTATCACCCATATAACATCATTGCTTCCCCGATCTCATGGTAAACTGATAATGAAGTCCATTGAGATTTCCTACCACTCCCACTGGGGAACATATAATGACTAGAGTAAACTACTGGGAACATGGTGCTCGACCTTCACCTTCTGGTAGACCAAACATCAAGACATAAACTCAAAAACAACATGCTTCAAGCCAGGCCACCAAAACTGACATCTTAATGCTCGATAAATATTTTTCATGCCCAGTTGTAGCACCAAGGGTGAGATATGGAACTCATGAAGAACCATAACATGCATCATAAAAGGAAAAAAAATCCTCCCCTAGAATAACACTTGGTGTTGTTCCTCCTCATACCAGCTATCAGGGGAATTTCCAAAAACAATTAAGTCACTCAAGACCTTCACCACTGAATCCCCTAGCTTGGAAACATCCACCTACTACACCAAAGATGACTTCACTGTCATCTGGAAAAGAAACCTCTGCCTCCAACATCTTGCATATCAATATTAATTGATGAGAGTTCTTCCATCACTATCCAGGAATACCTAGACTCATGCATAGAATCATAGTGTGACTTCATATTTAATGAATTGGCTAAAATATTTCCATTTACTAGTGTATAAAAAATCTAAAATCCATAATCCTATAATAATTTTATCCACTGGAATTTTCACAAGCTCAAATCAGGCTGGTAAAAGACATGCCTCAAAATTTTATGATCAGTAAACACCAAAAAATGCTTGCTGATGAGGTAATGTCGACACAGATTCAGAGAAAACAAAACTGCCACCAACTCAATATCATGAGTGACATAATTACTCTCATGGGTACATAACTACTAATACCCACAAGAAAAAATTGATCGTTGATGCATCAGAAAAAAACGTAAACAAATATGCATAACATAAAAAACCTCAAATTGATCACCATTCGATGGGAAAAAAGGGATGGACTACAGAAAACTTTTCCTTTGGTACCCAAAAGATTCCCTATACTAGTTAGTCTATATGAATTCTTGACCCTTTCTATTCAAGGATATTAAAGGAGTCACAACTTGAGATAAATTAGCTACAAACATCCTATAATATCCTACAAGGCCATGGAAACATCTCACCTCTTCCATGGTATTAGGGGATTCCCAAAAAACAACAACCTGTATCTTTGAAGGATCCATGGATACTCCCTATTGGGATAAGACATTACCCATGAAAAAACTTCATCGGACTAGAACTCACACTTAGACAACATCCTAAATAGATTCTCATTATGAATAACTCCCAAAATGACATAATTATTCTTTTTTATGATCCTCATCATATGTAAGGTACATTAGGATTTTGTTGATGAAAATTACAATGAACCAATCTAAGAACTCCCTAGTCACTTCATTCATCAACTGCAATGAACCCGACTGGAGCATTAGTGACACCAAATGACATTAAAACGAACTCATAGTGCTCATAATGAATTTAAAAAATAGTTTTATGAATATCCTCATCCTTTACCTGCATATAATTATATTCTAATCATAAATTAGTCTTCAAGAACTAACATTATCATTTTAACTGATCAAATAAATCATCAATATATTGAAAAAGATAATGGTTCTTTACTATAACTGGATTCAAATGATGATGATCAATATAGAGACACAAACAACCATTGAACTTCTTCACGAAAAAAAATAGTGCACACCAAGGTGACAAACTCAGCTGAAAAAACCTCACTACAACAGATCATTGAGTTGTACTTGAAGTTATCACAACTCATAAGGTTTCATCCTATATGGATAAATCAAGATAGGAGACACACCTAGTTTTAGCTCTATCTAAAAATCAATCACCCATTGAGAGTTTAATGCTACAACCTTCTCTAGAAAGATATCAGGGTACTTTTCCATAACCTGAGGAAACACTAACAGCTAAAACTTCGATGATCTCTGCATTAGTTCATCCGTAAAGGAAGATACAGATGGAACATCCCTATGACCCATCTAGGGGTCTCACTCACCAACAAACACTATAAATTATTTTTTAATAGTGGGTGACATAGAACCAACTTTAATAGTACTTTTGATTACTATTACGTGTATATAGTTTTATATATACATGTTTTTATTCTTACCATAATAGTGTTGGCATTTCTACATCCACTATTTACATGGTAATTTCCTTAGATTATGTGTCTTATCAAAAGGTTATAGCAGTTCCTAGATATAATGAGAACCTTGAGATACCATGATAGTAATCTTAAACATATGTCTAATGGTCTAGACACATTATTCTGATAGGACATATATGACGTCTAACTATTAGGTTCTGGGGACTCATAAGCATTGATACTTATTCACATGAAGTTCCCCCTTGTTGGTCTGGAGATCATGAGGACTGACTTGTCAAAATGAATACCACATGTTTTGGGTGTCATTGATTTTTTATCTATGAACATGTGTATTGGTAACTAGACTTGATATCATTATCAATGTGTAGTATTTTATCGCATAATTTGATTGAAGCAAAAAACCATAACATTTATGTTGTGGTGAGGTAGCTTTCGTTGGGTGTGTTATTGATGATATGACATTGTTTGAATGATCATAATTTTTTATCACTTTTGAAAGGAAGATATGTCTCAATCCTAGTTAACCAGGATGGTAGTACCTTTATTAAATCAATGTCCATTTTTATTAAAGGTATGTCTATCTAGTAAGGTCAACAAATAATAAAACAAGAAAGGATGATGACATGAAGTGTTCATCCTTATTTATTAGATATCATGAAACAAATATATTATATTACACTGTGTATATTCATAGGAGGTTGTCAATACTATGAATATTCCTTATCTCCTTAGGTTTTTGTTTCTATAACTATTCCAAGTTTATATGATCACAAGAGAAATAAATACATTTAATATTATTTTATCTTATTATAATATCCAATGAATTTATTTACTAACTATATTCACCAGTTATTTGGAGAATATAATGAAAAATAAATTTCAAACAAATTATTAAATATTAAATATTCAAGGATTAATTTAATATTTATGGGAGAGATAATTCTAGTTAATGACTCTCATTTTATCAAGTAACCAAATTTATGTGTCATGATCATGTGATAAAATATCCAAGACATTTTCAATAAGTTTTATGTTTTTCTCATGTCATTTTTGTATAAATTTAAGGGGTAAACTTCCATAAGTACCTAAATGAAATTTATGGATGTTATAACCTAATTATAAAAACATTTTTAACATGCAAAATTTGAGTGAGAAGGGATTGCAAGAATTCTCTCACTTTTTTCCCTCTCTATCAAGTCCTAGAGGGAGAAAATGAAGGGAATATTTAATATTTCTCGATCCAAGACCAAGGATCATCAGTTTGATCTCCCATGATCATGAAAATGTATAAGATACACCAATTATTTTCACTAGATCCTAGATTTGATTGGATGATGATCGATCAAACTTCTATAATGTGTTCTGATTATCTAGAGGGTTCTAGGTAGGGTTCCTTTGAGTGAAAATTGTCGACAGTGAGGGAAACATGTTTCCAATTGAAATCGAATGTTGTACGACTTCAAATTAATTTTTTGATCCCAATTTTACATGATTAATTAATTTTCACATGTTATATAGATGAATCTAGGCTAGGTTATAATAGATTTGACGTTTTGACACAAATCCAGACCTAAAAATTTAAATACATTATATTACAAGCTTCCAAAAATTATAGGATTCCTTTAGTTAGTATGAGAGGGATGAATTGATTTAATTAATTAAAAATAAAAATAAAATTTTCATATATTAAAGAAAGGTAATTTCTATGATCTCATTACCACAAATGACACATCAATTTGAGATTGGATAATCGATTTATGGTCATATGATGATCAAAAAAATATTTATTGGGGCTTAAACATAAGAGTTCATATATATATATATATATATATATATCACTGATGTGAGTCTATTTCACTTATGACTGATCATATCTGATCTGAAGTGATGGTCAGAACTATGCTCGTGTGGGATTCATTCAGCTGATCTTCAATATCATTTCCTCACCCACACAATATAGAAAACAATTGGGTGAATCAATCATTTTAGGGAGAGAAAGTTGGGGATTTAGTTAGTATAATATATATATATATATATGTATTTATGAATGTATTTTTTTTATTTTGGATTCCTCCTCACGTTATTGAAAACCCCATGTTTTGGGGTGGAGTGTGAATTAGTAGTGATACTATATGCTTAATATGTATCTTTGTGTGTGTATGCCCCCCCCCCCTCTCTCTCATTGTGTGTGTGTGTATATATATGTATATATTAGTGGTTTCCCATGAAGGGTGCCTTCCTCCCTACCTGTGTGCGAGAGAAAAGAATTTGATCATTTCATTGACCCAAAAACCCTACTGGGTTATCTTGATGGCGGGCATGCCAAGTTGAGTTCTATCAGACCCATCTAGCTATTTTGGTTTTTACCCCGTGTTAAAAAACTGTTTTGAGAGGTTTAAAAAATTCAACGTAGCATGAATAATTATATAAAAAATAAAATATATTTTAAATAATATTTGGAATTTAATTAAATATTTAATGGGGTCATGAAACAAGTGTTTTTGAATTAAAAATAAATTAAATTTATTTTAATTCATGAAAAATACTATCAAGATGAATTCATCACAGATTTAATTAAAATACATGTGTTTAATTCATATAGGTTGATCATGATCTATAAAAAGAAAAATGTATGTATTGTTTATTTATTTATTTATTTCAATACATTATTTGTAATAATTATTTGTTAAATATTGATCCATGTATCGTCTTTTACATCATTATATGTATAATGTTTTGCATTTCCAAATAAAAAATATTTATCTATATTCTAGATTCCTGATATCTCCTCACTTGTGAGCGAGAATTGTTGTATAATTATGAATATGATAAGTGATGTAGTTCACTCAGAGATTTGGCGATGAAATATATAAGATTTTGACTCATTTGGCTTGGTGAGTGCTACAACTCAAGTCACATATGTAGAGACTCAAGGAGTTACCTCTAGGAAAAAACTTAAACATTTTGTTTCCAAAGCTGTGCCCAATTTGTTTTGCCTTTTTTATGATAAAAAATGGCCAAAAGGCATATAGGATGAAGTAAAACATCTTTCCCACTTCTACGAATGTCCTTAAGTGAATCTACAAGTACATTCTTGGAAAAAAGTGATATGGAACATCAATATCACTTATGTATAAGGATTGAAGGCATGTTTATATGTATAAAACTATTGTCTTGTAATTCCATGATTAAAGGAAAGCTAAGTTAATGGGGGCTTTTCATGAAGAGGTTTCTTTGGACTTGTTTGATTTCTAACAGATGAGATAGGAGACATTAAATGGGTTTCTTCAAGGTTTTAATGTAATATTTTTCAGTGTGTTATAAAATTTGGATGTGTAAATCAGGTAACCATCATCATGGATAGGTTTTCTCACCAGAGATACTACCTAAGGATCTTCTTATCTATAAAATTAGACACAAGTAGGGAGCTTCCAATTTGGTTTGTGTGGATTTAATCCAGCATTTTGATTGATATGGAGGGGGTGTGGTGACCTTTTGTATGTCTGTATAAAGTTGTTATCAAGCAAGGCTACAAGGTGTCCCCAGGTGGTATTTTCAGTGGGGCCAATGTAGGCCTTTAGGTGGTCTATAAATATAGTTCAGCTTGAATATAGGTGGTTTTGTAAGGTCTTATTGGATTTGTTACAGCTACTTAAAAAGATGGAGTGCATGATGAGTAGGGAAACTTGTTTGGAAATATCTAGAGTTCTTCACGGAGGGATATAATATAGAATGAAAAATACCCTGCTCCAAATATAGAACTGACATGCAAATCAACCTTATCTATTAACTAGAAAAAAGGGTAGCACCAGCCATCCTGTATTTCAGTCAATCTGCACCATCCCACATCATCCTTCTCACGGGCCAAAAATCACTCCTCATGTAGATACCACAGTATAAAAGAAACCAATTCCATTTGAAAAAAGGAAGTTTACAATTCTAAATTTATCTGGTAAACACCAAATACGAGTATTAGATCATATAGATAACAATCAACGCACACCATCCTGATGTAAAAACAAAACATTCAAAATAGCACAACGACATCCATGAAAAGCATGAGACATTACACATTAACCTATAAGTAATAACCATCACACACCAAACATCTAACATTCCAAACTTTATCTAAGGAACCAATATGAAATGAAACAAAACTCTAGTCTATAAGAAATATATTTTCTATTACCTACACTAGTATGAAAAAGACTGTCCAATGCTTAAAATAAATACAAAATTAATCAAAAGAATTCAACATCCATCACTATAAATATTTTTTAGAAGTTCACTCTTCCCATTAAAATTATTCAAATCAATTACAAGTAAAAACAACATGCACATATTCCCAATTAAGATACAATAACAATACCCCTATTTGTACACCATTGCTCCCCATGAACCATTGAACAAAAGACATCATGATAGTATACTATCTAGGGCAATCTGGTTCAAAGAAAAACACTTATCCTTGAATTTTTTGAAGACAATTATTCAATCAACTCATCATAATTAAAACTATTCAAAAAATCATTTTCAATTGAAATTAGAGCCAATGGATATGATATCTCTTGTTTCATGGTAGTTTGAAGATATGTTTTGATCAACGTCAACTGAGAAAAGATTATCCCTGCTGATGGAACTATAATAGGTATAATCAACAAAATTTGATATACCATCCATTCCATTTGAAACCCCTCATCTTTCCAATAAGGCTTAATAAAATAAAGGATATCAATTGATTTTATTGTTCTACATGAAAATATCATCTTTAAATGTTTGAGCTCCTAAAAAAACTAATCTACTAAAATATAATCATGTTCATTGTGCCTAAAAAACTCCAAAATTTAATTCAATGACCCTTAAATTGTAATTTATAAATATTTATAATTTTTTCCTTCAAAGAAAATACAAATATTATTTCAAATTGTATAAGACATTCTCTTAATGTCATAAGATCTTGATCAATAATTTGAAGCAAATAAGATGTTCTAAAATTTTTATCAATAGATAAATATGTATGATAATAATATTACACATCTTCATCAAATTGTTTATTCCTATGAACATCTTGTTTTTTCTCAAATATGGTATTAATACCAACTTAATGTACAAGTTATTTTTCATTTTTCATTAAATCCTTACACCCATCCACTTGATGCTCTTAAAAAACTAAAATCTACTATCTTATTTTTATACCTTCATCTTTGATGTTCATCTCTTCCCTTTGAATAATTTTACCAAATTTGTTGATTTTATCTGACATTTTTTACCAAATGAATAAACTAAGAAAGAATAATAAATTCTATAATGCATTGAAACACAATCTTTTAACATTCTACCTTACAATATCATCATGTTTAGATATATTTTCAATTTCATCTAATACATTTCTTAACTATAGTGATTTCATTTTTATATCTCTAATACATTCAATGGGAATGTACCAATGAGTTATAAATAATGGATTCAGTGTTAAAACCTTCACATAAGTCCTTAGAACATCCCATCAGTGTGGCAGGATGAAAAAAATTATAAATAATTTTCACATTAGAAAAAAATATTACTTTCATACTATATTTTTTCATGTCATATATGGAAAGATTTAAGCTATGACATCCACATGGAGTATAAAATTCTCTATGATTTACATCAAGTAGTATTTTCTGGAAACCCTGATGTTTATCTTTCATGTTAGATCCATTTTCATAACTTTTCCCTCTTATTTCATCAATGTTAAGATTAAGGACAACCAAATCATTTTCAAGTGAATTGAAAAGCTCAAGAAATAATGTGTCATTAACATTTATGAATCCTAGAAGAACTCTTAAACATTGACATGAATTTCATCCCCAACATTCACACATCTTATTATAATCAACATATCTTCTTTATAACATAAATCTGGAGTACAATCAATGATAATCAAAAAATATTTTTCTTGCATGATATTATTTAATATTTTTTCATTAATAAAATTCTACAATAAGATTATTTATTCATTATGAATATTATGGATACGTTAATTATTCTAAACTTCATTATCTACCACATAGTAAATATGATCTTGCATAATGGGATCTAATTCACCAACAGATTCAATAAGTTAACAAAAAGTCCATTTTTTCTATCTCATTCTTTCTTTACTTGATTTTTATATTTTAAGATCCTGAATTTTTAACTCTATTCATTATAGAACCTAAAAAGTTTCAAATTATAAATCAAATAATTATAATTCATTCATAATTATGACATATTTAAAGTAATCATCTTTTAAAAACAAAAAAATTAGCATATCCCAAATAAATGTTTTTATTATATTTAATATTAATGATATTCAATTATTGAATTGAAAATTTCACTAAACTAAATAAATAAATAATTATAAATCAAGTAAAAAATTTTACACCTAAAATAAGAAAAATATAAATTTAAAATTTTATCAACCAACTAAAAAAATTTAGATGTGATTATCTAAAAGCTCAAAAATCAATAATAAAGCATTAACTTGTAAATTAAATTAAAATTAAAATTTAATATATACAAAATTGATTAATTAAATAATCAATATGATTCAAAAAATAGTTAATTATTAATGTAAATGAAATAAAAATATATGATTAATTACCTTTTGATCAATCAAAAATTGAAGGGACAAGGTACCCATGAGTCCACAATTCATATTTTTTCCGAAAGACTGCACAAAAATTAATTATTTCATAATTATTACATATTTAAGGCAAGAAATGATTTAACTAAAATAAAAAACATATTCCAACTAATTGTATATTTTAGTGAAAATTTCACTAAACAAAATAAAGCAATAACAATAAATCACTCAAAACATATAACACCAAATATTAAACATATTTAAGCTTAAAATTTTATCAATATACTTAAAATTTTTAGATGAAATCATCTAAAAGGTAAAAAATTAACAATAAAACAATAAATTATTAGGTAAACGAAAATAAAAATTTATTATATCATTATATAAAAATTTTATCAGTCAAATAATCAATACAATTCTCAAACCAGTTAATTATAAAAGTAAATGAAATAAAAATATATTATTAATTACCTATTAAGTAATTAAAAATTAGAATAATGAGGTACTCATGAATCTAAGATTCAAATTACTTCACAAATATTATAAAAAAATATTTATAAAAATAAAAAATATCATCATGAATAATAAATAATTTTTTTATAAAAAAACCTCACCCGAAAGACACTGATAGGGGAGGGTGGCACATCAGGCCATCAACAACGAAGTGGGGGAGAGGTCGTGTCACTTTGGTCATCGGTATGTTGCAACGGAGATGGTAAAAACCTTGTTGAATATGATGGATTGTGGTCCATATAGGTAGGGAAGAGAAACATGTGTCAAGGTTTTTTTGTGGTGGTGGCGATGGTGATGGCAAACCGCAGGCTAGGGCAGGGAATGGGAAGGAAGGAGGGAGATTAGTAGAGGAACATTGATTCTCTCTTTGACTGTGTTAGACGTGTTGTGGGAGAATATCTTTATAGAATAGGGTTGTGTGGGAGGATTTCAAAATAATATGAAACTGAGTGAAATTGGGGGAGGGGAGTTGATGTTTCCTCCTAAGGCTCTGTTTCCCAAGCCCAAGGGATTGCTGGACTAATCCATGGATCATATCTGGTTATCCCTAGGTTCTTGGTTAATCAATTACTCACTAAATGTATCAACCATTAATATCATCTCATGATCACATTACTAATTTTTTTATGCATGGTTTATTATCTTATATGTGTGTAGTTTTAAATTAGATCACATAAAATAATAATTGAGCAGGTGTAAATAAAATGACAATGCATGGAGAATGAATTTTATATTTATAGCATTGTTAAAATGTGATAACGGCCACATATAACAAGAAAGTGTAAATATAAATGGATTACATTCACCGAGAATAATCAAAAACCCTCAAAAATATTAATTCATAACACTTTCCATTGAATAATTTTAAACAAAAAAAAATTTATGAGGTGCATGTTAGTCCTAATCGAGGGTACCTCATACTATTAGAGAGATAAATGGGAGATATTGGTTAACTTAACTAAAGTAGATATTAAATAAGTTTCTAGGGTTTAAAATTTAGAGTCATGTGTTGAGCTCCTCAAGTTTATCCTTTATAGGAGATGAGGATCCACTCAATAAATCAAGGATCCACAAGTTAATATGGTTGGCCAGCTGAAATCCTACCTTGAGACTCTCCAAGTAGTGGCATAGCCATATCTTGGAATATGAGGATAATTTTTAAGGATCCTTACCACTAGAATAATCTACCGAATGAGTATTCTAAATATAGTGGTTGAGGGCCACTAGAATTCGATAAAATAGTGGGACACATTTAAGATAATAAAATCTATAATATCTAAATAAATGGTAATAAAGATAAAAGTATTAATCTTCTTAAGTAATATTTTGTAGATTAATGTATAATATTACCAAAAGTTAATTGTGATATATATTGGAAAAATTACATGTCCTTAGAGACATGAATTTCCTAGTATAGTACAGGTGATTTCGTAAAGTTCTTTGATGTGAATGAAAATTCTATGTGATGGAGTCCCCACTAGATGTTGACCCGCCCTAGGATGCAAGGCTAAAAGAAAATATTACACGAGACACCTAGATGATGCATTTTATTATTACATAATAATTCTATCATCAATTTATAATGATTTAAAAAAATAACATCTTGACATGAATGGATTCACATGTTGTTTCATCTTTGAGAAGTCTACACGGATAAAGTGAAGCATGCAATGAATGTGATGATGATTACACAACACATTTTTTAAATAGAAATATGTATCAGTATCTTGCAATAAATACTATTTCAATATCCTTATCACAAAATTCCTCCATTTTCATTTAGGATAATAAAATGATGAATATTAAAAAAGTGATTCATTACCCTTTGGGTAATGTTTTCAAAGAAGAAAAGAACTTGATGAATGGTTAATATTTAGATCCTATGGTGAACAAGTTAAAAGACAAGGAAAAAATTCCCATGATAGGTGCACTGCCAAAAGTCACCTCTACAACATCCTTCAATAAAAAGTTGAAAAACATCATACATGAGGCTATTTGATTTTCATGTCTCAAGATAAGTATGTAGAAGAAAAAATGAAATAAATTGAAGTTAAATTAAGTAAAGGATTCAAAATAGTTTATATTTTTCATTATATGTGATGTTTGAGTTTTACATATGGGGTATTATATACTGAATGTTCATCACACATTTGTATCCAAATACTATAAACAATAAAGTGTAGAAATATTACAAGAATAAAGGTGAATTATCCAAGTTTCTAAGAAAGGGTGATTCCTAAGTCAATGGTAAGAAGTACAAAACTTCTATTTTCCAAGTCTATTGATTCTAGTTTAACATTCATTAATTACTACCAAAAAATTTATCTCATGTTTTCATTGTACACAATGATACACCATTAAATTTTGGAATGAATATTTTTTTCAGTTTCTCATACTCAACTAATAGTTAAATAATGCTTGAATCATTGTCAATGCCTAATAAATATAAAATATAAGATGTAAATACCAAATTGTTGAATGTTGATTCTTTGTTTAGGGAAACTAAAGGTATTATCAAAACATTTACTTATATATTTTTGGACAAAGAGTCCTTTAGAAATAAAGGAAACCCACAAGTTTTTCAAAATTAGTTCAAATAGAGAGCGGGAATTATTCATATCAGAAGTTATAGGTAGATTCATATACTTCATGAGATTCCATTAATAGTTTTAAGGAATGTGAGAGTGAAGTAATGACTATGCATGTTTAGAAGTTATAATTTTTTTCAATCCAGTGAGCCGAAGAATATCTTGACCATGAATTTTTTAATTATAATAAATGTAGAGTGGATTTATTGCTAAAATCACATTCTCTTATACACCTCAAAGTTAGGATGTTAGTAAAAGGAGGATCGATGAAGAGTCTTACATGTATAAATTGATCACTAAATATAGAGTGGAGTAGTTCCTAAATGTACATTTAATTATACACATAAAATTAATGGTGTTAATAAAAGGAGTATTAATGATGATATTTAATAATCATTTCAAAAACTTCCATTATCACTTGAGATGTGCTTCAAAAATAATAGAATTATCCCATAAAAATATGCCAACTATAATGAAAAATGGATATCAAATGAGTTTTATTATGAATTAAATCCATTATTTCATACTTCATTTGTTTAGATTCAAAGAGTTTGTTACAGATTAGTCAATAAACAAACATGAATCAATAATAACATAATGTTCATTTGAGTTCATTACCCTAAAGGTATAAAAGGATATTATAGAAACCCCTAATATAGAATACTTATAGTTAAGTGATAGATAAAATTTCTATTAAAGGGTGAACATCTCTATTTTAGATAGTGGGAGAAAAAAAATTGGGTAAAGTCAATTCATGAGACGCACAAGTAGTTGGCATAGGAACAAGTTTCATAAGAGCATGTGGAAAAGGAATATTCTAAAGAAACATACTGGTTCTGAAGGAAAAAAATCATAGTGATGGTTTTATATTCACTACTATGGGTGATTCATTATTCATTGACAATAATAGTTCCTATAAGGAGGTATTAAATGAAAAACATCTATGATTGAAAAGATTTTAGGATTTCAGGAAAATGGATTCTATGTACCAAAATCAAGTCTATGTTTTGGTAATTTATCTAATCAATGTAAATTCATTGATGGGTATTCAAGATAAACTATACATGAGTGGTATAATTATGGCACCACAAGTATCTATTGGTTGTACCAAATAATCATGATTAAATCCATTTGAATTCCAATTTTCATAGAAACTTTATATTATCATTATATTGGGAATTTCATGTCTAGAACACCATTCTTGGAAGGTTATTATACAACACAACCAAAGAGGTTGATGAAATCGAAGAAAGACAAAACTAATTGCAAGTTTTAGAGATCCGTTTTTGGATTAATAAAAGTTTTGTGTTCGTAAAATATTTATTTGAAAGGAATGTATTCAAGGTGACTAAAAGAGGTTAGTGGGAGTGATACAATTTCCAATTAAAATATGTTGATAATGTCTAGATAATCTCTTATTAGTCTTTGAGTTAGTTAAGTATAGGTTGAAAGTGACTCTCCAATGATTGACTTAAATTAGAAAACCAGGTTCCTGGGACCAATATTTACTATGGTATGTCTATGGGCTACTTGGACCTAGTCAATGTACATATTCTAATAATATATAGGAATAATTTAAGAGAGAATTGTTTCAAAAGACATATGGCATTAATCTCTATAAGAAGACTTATATGAGATATAATTGGAAATTAAAATGGTGAGTAGAATTCCATATGCATATGTGATGGATATATCCCATATATCATGCTATATTACCAACATATACTTTATGGTAGGAGAATATTAGTTAAATATAGGATAACTATGTGATAAATAGACAAAACTATCCCATTGTACTTGAGAAAGTATAAGGGATATATACCAATTACTTGGATAGGAAATAACACTAGTAATAAGGGGATATAAACTATTATTCCTATGAATAAATATGATCTAATATTATAGTTAGGATAAGGTAATGAGAAATTTATGTTCATTAAATCCAGTGATATCCATATCAATAAATACCAAGTATGTTGTGTCTTGGGATATAGATAAATAAGAAAGAAATATGCAATGATTTTTTCTAGTTCTTGAAATTACAATTTTTTTAAGATGTCAATATCACGAGAGAGGTCAAAAAGGTTATATTAAGTGATATCATCTCTTGAGGAATCATACTCAAGGAGTTAAAGTTGTGGATATTAGAGTATCCATGTATTAAAACATGGTAGACTAAGTGAAAAAATCCATACCTTAGTATAATCACGATCATATCATGTGAGAGACAGGAAGTTGATTGTTAGAAATTTATCTCGGGTGAATTTAGAGTGTTGTTAAAGTGGGTTCCCTAGTCCCAACATGAAAATAACTTCTCTATTACCACATATTGTATACAGTGAGTTCTGCATAATGTATACTTACCATAATACGTTTTCTATTTTTGTGTTCACTATTTACATGGAAATGACTTTAGATTATTTCCCATATCGATAGGTTATAACAGTTCTTATATATAATGAGAACCTCAAGATACTATGATAATAATATTAAACACATTTCATATAGTCTAGATGCATAATACTCTTTGGAAACAGATGATGTATGACTATCATGTGTTGGGGGCCCGTAATCATTGATACTTCTTCTTATGAAGTTCACACATGATGATATCAAGTAGTGGAGATCATGATGATTTACCCTCTAATAGGAACACCATAAGTTTTAAGTGTCATTGGTAGTTCCTATATACAAAAATATGTACTAGTCTCGAGACTTGAGAACATTATCAATGTGTACTATTTGATAGGATACTTTGATTAAAATTGAAAACTATAAAAATTATATTTTTGTGAGGTAGCTTGTGTTGGGTGCATCATTGATGGTATGAAATTGGATGAATTTTTAAGAAAGTTTTTGTCTCTTCTGAAAGGAAGAGATGTCTCGAGCCCAGTTAACTAGGACAGTAGTAAATTTATTAAATTCAAGGAATTAGTGATTAAAGGTAATTCTATCTTGTAATATCATTATATAATAAAGCAAGAGAGGATGATGATTCAAAGTGTCCATTGTACTTTATTATATGTTGGGAAACAAATAGATTATATTACATAGTGTGAGTTCATTGGAGGTTGTAATTGTTATGACTATTACTTAACACCTTAGAGGTTATTTTGAGTTGGTAGACTCTGATCCTGGCATATGAATAATATTTACTGTTATTTAGATAAGGGCCTAGAGGACTATACACAAATCATATTCAGAAGCACGGCCAATTCTAGTGAATTAGGGTTTAGAACATGGAGGGGCCCATGGTTGTGACCAGGTAATGTCCAAGTCTATATGATCTCAAATGAAATAAATTAATTCAATATTATTCTATCTTAGAATAATATCCATTGAAATTATTTAATAATTATATTCACAAGTTATTCAGTACATATAATGAAAAATATTTTTGAAATGAATATTACATGTTTAATATTCCATGATTTTCTTAATATTTTTAGAATATATGAGTCAAGTTAATGAATTTTATTTTATCATGTAACATAGTTTATTTGTTACAATCATGTGATAAAATATCCATGACATTTGTGGAAAGTTTTAAGTTTTGTTTGGGTCATTGTTTGGAATGTCTAAAGGGTTAACAATCATAAGGAACTAAATTCAATTTATGGAATTTATAACCTTTGTATAAAAAAATTAACATCCAAAATGTGAGTGATATGGGTTTTCAAAAATTATTTCTCTTCTCCCCCACTAACTAAACTTCTAGAGTTATAAAATGAAGTGATGATAAAAGATTTCTTGATCCATGTTCAAAGATTATTAGGTTGATCTCCAATGATCATGATGATATCGAAGATCCTCTAATTATCTATGATAGCACTCATATTTCCTAAGATAAAGATCAATACGACTTCAAGAATGCGTGTGGACAATCTAGAGGGTAACAGGTTCAGTTCCTTCGAGCGAAGATCATTTAAGATAAGCAAATCGTTTTTTTGATCGAAATTCAACAATGTACACTTTCGATTTAATTTTTCATTCTTAATTATTTATGCTTAATTAATTTTCATATTATCCATGGATGAATTTGATATGGGGTATAATGAATTTGATATTTTGGTAAAAATTTGAACCTAAAAAATTTAAATATATCATATTTCACACTTCCACAAAGCCCATGTTTCCTTCGAGACATCCTAGAGGCCATTTTTTCTCCTGAAATACAATTCCTACTGAATAGTACCACTACTATAGTACTTCTCTACAGTACCCACACTACCATTGTGTTGCAGTACTATTATAGTACATGCTATAGTATAACTACAATACCATTGTAAATTCTCACTCACCCAAATGTGATCCTGAGTCTTTGATATATAATTAAAGACTGTTTACCACTAAAGTGCCACCACAACTAGTTATGTATATATTACATTTTTTATATATTATGTTACCGCTCATTTTTTTACCTCCTGGAATTTTTGTAATATATTACATTTACTTTATAAATATATAAAAAAATATACTTTAATTAACATAATATATATCTATTATATATATATGTTATGTTATTTATGACAATATACAGTAGTATTAAATATATTTATATATTATATTTGTAAATAAAATAAATAAATAAAATATAAAAATATATAAAAGTTATATTTACGGAGTTCCTTGCGGTGTAAGAGTAAACCCCATCCTTTTCACTTTCATCCTCTCTTTCTTTATATAAATGAATAAAATAAAAAACAAATAAACACATTCCTTATCCATTACAAAATTACACTTATGAAACACCTAATAAAAAAATACACTATATCACTCCATTTTTATACACATAAGTAGCCCTTAACACTTTCAATAAGGCCCAAACTCTCAAAATTGGGCCATATTACACTATTCAGGATGAGTTGAGCTGGTTTGAATTGTACTAAAAATCGACAAAGGTCGACCATGGGTTTGACATGATTTTTTTGGGTCAAAAAATGTTCTATTATTTCCTAGATACTTTGAATAATTATCTTCCATAATTTATAAGGAAAATATTTCAATAATATTTTTCATACTTTAATTTTTTCAAAGTGGTGGACCAAACACTTGACATGACTGAAAAAGAAACTTTGAACGTTTAAACATACAAACCATCATGCCAATATTAATGAAAATTTAATCATAAACTACCTATATAACAAATTATTTTTGAATAAAAATAATTTTTTAAAATTCATAAATAGAATATATTTTCATCAATTCAGGGAAGAGGACAAATAAAAATAAAATATAATAACATCTACAATGTACTTTGGGAGACTCAGCCACAATACCTCCCCAACACCCCTCAAATAAATAACCATTAGGATATTCCCCTAACGTATAATAAATAGAAAATTATTGTTAAACCACCAAACATTTACAATTCAAACAAATGTTTCTTTTACTAAACATATACTATGGTTAAACATACATCTTTAAATTCTTATAACGTTAAAAATAAAATTATACTCTTAATGAAAATATAAAAATGAGTTAACCATATAATGTATTACATGGAAAAAAAGAACATTATAAAAATGAAGAACAAAAAATAGTTTAAATGGGAACAAAACAAGGAAGATTAACATAGAATAAATTATACTTGAGAAGAACCACTTTGAACTAAACAATCAAATTTTCTATGTGTTTGGAATCCATTAGACCATTGATCTACTAGAAGTTATCCACTAAAATCACCACACATTAGAAACCAATCCTTTGAAACTTACTTGATTAGAAGGACTCCCTTTATATTTATGAGCCATATGATATGAAGTTTTGCACACCCGACACACCACACCAAGTAGTACTCTTCCAACACTCACTCAAAACTCACATAATAATTCAATAGAAAAACAATAAATTAAAAAGATACATTGGATTTATGTTTTTTGGATGTCTCTCCTAAATTCAAGGGAGAAAACTGCTACCATTTTTATTTATTAGAAGATACAAAGGTTTGAAATAAAAATCAGTAATTAAAAATTTTATCAAATCACTTTGTTTACAAATCACAGTACACATGTCCAAGTGGACTCAACCCACCTATATAGTGGTTCCCATCCAAGAATTAGGTATTAATAATTTCTAACAATTACAGAAGTCCTTATACTGTGATTGGTGAATTTTAATTGCTTATAATAATTATTACATGACTATTAACATCCATTAATGCAATATAAGTTTCATAATATTTTACAAAATTGAAAAAAACTATGCATTCCCATTGCCACTCACTAATGATAAAAAACTTATGAAACCTACAAAAAACATACATAGTAACTTTATTTCACATATTCTCATGAAATGACCACTACACACATCCATTGGATGATATAATCTTCTGATTTCCTCCATTGAATATTTCCACAATCAGTGTCTAAACTACAAGCCTGAGTTAAATTCAAATTATCCTTCTGATGAAATAAACAACCTAAACATACTTTATCATTCCTAACAACCATTCACTTCAATGCTTCTTCAATGAATACATGAAAACTCCCCAAAACAGAAGACAAATAAACTTGTCACTTTTGTAACTCACAATGTCTATATCTCCTTTCATTCACCCTAGTCACATTAAAACATAGTGCTACTTCGATATTTCTTGGAATAAAACCTTGGTGAACATGTTAGATGGATTATGATTTTATACTATCTTTCATAACTCCAATACTCTATCCTCCAGCATATTTTAAAGGCAGTGATAATATGGTTTGAGGTGTTTCATTAGTGACTGAAACATTGAATTATTCACTAATTAAATTTCACCTCGACCATATCAATTTTTCCTTGATTTAATTTCTTCTACATAATTATATTTTATTGTGATCAAAGTAACAACTGGTTGCAACTACAAAATCCAGCTAACTAGTAATCCATTGTAGGTGAATACAAATACTATGGTGCTCTTATGGGCATATAAATCTCCAAAAAAGTTACCAACAACCTAACCTTGAAATTGTTCATCTGTCATGAAGAAATGAGTTATACCATACAATTATTTTATATATTAGATGATACACTTCATGGCCTCTCAGTTCTCCTTCATTGGGTTTTACATGAAATGAATCACAACTCCCACTATAAATGTAATGTCTACTCAAGTATATATCATTCTTTACATTATACTACCAACCACTAATTCAAATGTAAATTTTACCATGAACTTGATATCATATTTTGTTTTAGGTCATTTTTCCTTAGAAAAATTTTAGTTCTTAACCAAGGGAGTTGGGACCAGCTTACATCTGAACATTCTAAACATTTTTTATAATCTTCTATATGTATTCCCTTTAATATATAACCAATGTCCTTAATTTATTATATCTTTTACTATTTATTCCCAATAAATTCATATCTTGACCACAATCTTTCATCTCAAATATTCTGGAAAAATCATGTTCCAATTCTCTTTTAGCTATAACTAATTTCTTAACTTTCCTATCTCTCTCAATAATATAACTCATGATTTTCTTGGCCTAGCTGAGATCTTTTATCTCTAATATTCTAGAAAAATACCTCCTTAATTAATAAATCCTATTATTTCCAAGCCGAACATGTCATCCATATATAGGAGAAGGATAATGGGACTCCCATCACCCCACACCTTTTGGTAGAAAAAATGATCCCCATTACTCAAAGTGAAACCTTCCTTATCTATGAAAGCATCAAATTTCGGATTACACTATCTTAGTGCCTATTTCAAACCATAGAATATTTTTTTAGCTTACACACCAAGTCTTTATTCTAGTAACCCTCAAAACCCATTATTTACTTTGTGAAAATATCTTCCTAGAAATCTATATAAAAAAAGGTCATATTTTCATCCATCCTCTCTAAGTGAAGATTATTGGTAGCAACTATTATGATCATTTTTTTATGGTAGCATGCTCATGTACTAATGATAATATTTATATGAAGTCAATACCTTTCCTTTTTTGAGATATCCTCATCACCAGTCACACCTTGTACTTCTTTCTATCTTCACCCCCTTCAAATAAAAATCTCACATATTATACATTGTTCTCTTCCCCTGTGGTAACTTAATTAGCTCCCATGTTTTGTTAGACTCCAAAAAAGTGAATTTTGTTTCAGAAACGAATCCCATTTTTTGGATTCATTGAGAGAGGAAACCATTACTAGGATTTTAGTTTCATCACTACCTATGAGAAGTAACATGTTCATGTCATCTCCAAACCAATGAACTGGTTTTTTAACTTTGGTAGATCTCTGGAATTTGAATTGTGGCTCATCTTCTTCCATTAATGAAACATTTGATGCTTTATCTTTCAAATATTTTCATCAAGCTTCAGTAGTTATAGAGATTTTAGATACAACTTATAATGATATATCTTCCAGGTTTCTAGTGCTTCCAGATAAACTCTCCCAAACATTTTCTCATTTAGTAATCCCATTCAGATCAACATTGACTTTTCATTCAACCCATTATTCTCAATTTATATCTCACCAAAGTTTCAGTATTTCCATAAGATGATATCATTGAAGATAACATTATGAATTATGATGATCCAATGTTTTTCATAATGCCACATTTAGAAACTAAACTTTTCATCATCATAACCCACAAAGAAACATGTCTTTGACTTTTCCTCAAGTTGGTCCCTATCCTTGGCATCAATGTGGTTGAAGATACCAATTTTTAAAATTTTAAGTTGGAAAATGTATGTTTATCATACCATAGATGATATATAATTCCCTATCGCAATAGAGAAAATAAGGTTATATTAATGATATATGATTCCATGTTCACTTCTTCCACCAAAATTTCCTTGTACATTCCTGAGTGAAACCTCATGCTTCATGCCTTGTTTGTCAATGCTTGATTTATTCTATCTTCCACACTGTTTTACTAAGGTGTACCAATATAAGGACCTGACCTTAAACATTAAATAATCTTGAGTTATGTTAAGAATTTTATATTCTCTCACATTTAGGATATTCAAGGTTTAGAGTTTTTGATAATTAAGACAGAACCCATACATAACAAAACCATAAAATAAAAAGTGGACACTTCCAACCAGTATCCATTTTTCCATAATATAAAACATTTATAGTAAATCATGAATTATTTTCAAATAAAATATTCTCTACTTACAACATAACATATTCCTTTCCCTTACCAATCCTTAAACACTATAAAAAATTTAAAAACATGGAATAAGCATAAAACCATAAAAAGGGACATGAAAGGAAAGGAAACTCTTAGTTAGGTAAAAAAATGAAAAATCATATAATGTTTACCAGTATCTTCAAAGTTCCAAGAGAATATGAAATAAAAGATTTTCAGAAGAAAAAAAAACACATTTTTCACAAAGAAAATATTTAAAATCTATATCATGAAATTAAAATTATTTTTTTAACTTGAAGCATCACTTTCATTAAACCCTTTCAAACCCTTTCAAGACCCTTTCAATTAGAATAACCATAAGGTTGAATTCCAATATTATAATTACCCAATTAATTTGAGATCTATAATGGGTATCACAATTTTTATAATCTATATTTATCTCACCCATTATCTATGAGGGGGCTCACCCTTCATATATTCTATATTGGGCTCACCCATTTCTCATGAGCTATAATGGGGTTCAATCCATCATAAACTATATCAGGCTCACTCATGAGCTACAATGGGGATCAAGCCTTAGTATAAGTTTTATAGGGAACACTCATTTCATATAATGCTCATGTTCCTTATCAAGAGTAAAAACACTCATCATAAAACCCATTAAAAACTCTTTTTAAGTCTATATGAATACAAATCCAGATAAAAATATCCTTTTCTTTTGAGAACCCATTTTCAATACCCAAACACCCCTTTCTATGAAAAACTTTTTTAAATACCAAAATAACCAAATAAAAGTGAATAGGGTTTTTTAGTTAATAAAACTTTTAAGTATGCAATTGAAGCTATAAATAAAATAAAATTCATAATGACACAAGAGGTCATTATCACCATACATTAAAAATACGACATTTCATTTTTCATTTTCTAAAAGCTTCTGTTAAGGAACATAAAAATATTCCTTTTAAAATCATTTTAATGATATTAAAATTAGACATATATTGATTTTATAATCCTTTTATAACCATATAAATAAATATATAAAATAATATCAAGAATATTGACATAGAGAAAATACTTTGAAATTAATTCTTTAAAAATTCAATGTGTCCCATACCACATTGAACAATTAACTCATAAGCCCCATGAAACAATAAATTTCAAAAAAACATTAAATAAAATGAGAATAGATAACATACAAATATATAATTTTGAAGGGGTTTTATATACACCTTAAAAAAAGAATGTGGGTGTATAACATCAAAATATGCCTCAATAAAAGGAGATTGAGATGAAATCCCTTACCTTGAGTCTGAATTGAAAATTGTGTATTTATATTCTTGAATAATAAACTTATGTTAATTTACTACCTAATTTATAACATTTTTCAAGTTTTTAATTACTTTTATTTAACTTATTACAATGTTGCAACCAGCTACTTCAATAATTAAATTCATGTTTTGTGTTTTTACCATATATAGTTTATGTGTCAAAAACGAATTTGGTAGGTAAAATATGGTCAAAGGGTTCATTATATAAATACATCTATAATAATAATCATGAAATAATTATCATATTTATACATAAATAAACCTTTTAAAACCTATCATGAAAGATGGTTATGAAAAATGCACCAGTGATGTTCCCATTTTTTAATGATCATTATAGAAAGAAGGTAATCAACATTTATCTTAATAAAAAGATATTTATTTCAGAAATACCATTTTATTTAATAATATATACTTATATATTGAATTCATGTGATTTAAAATCAATCACATCGTGTCGAGGAGGTGGTATTCCACATGTCCACAAATGATTTTATCACTTTTTCAGTGTGTGAATGGGTAATAAAGAAAATATATATATTATATTTACAAAAAGTTAATTATGTCATTAATATCATAGATATTTTATGAATTTAATATATTTTTAATTAAAACCATCCTTATTTTTTTTCTATTTAATTTTTGAACATATCAAATTGCTTTGAGTTGATGGAAGTCCACACATCCACAAACGATGTTATCGTATTTACACAAAATGGAAAGAATGATGGAATGTGTTATATAAAATTATAGAAGAATGAAGAAAACATAAATATCATATGTATAATATAAAAATATTATTTCCATCATAATGAACAACCATGAGAGGTGTTAAAGGAAAAAATGTATGAAATCATTTTGTGAGGAGGTAATTCGTTGTATATGAATGGTAATTTATTTACCCATTTGATGAAAGTGTGTGTAGGTGTAGGTTGAAACCTTAACATAAAAATATCTCAGTGTATTTAGTATAATGGGGTTATTATTTAATCATGTAATAAAAAAATTAAGGGGTGTAGAAAGAAATAAAACATAAATTCACATTAAAAAACATAAATTGACATTGAAGAATGTTACCTCTTTTCTGGTAACTCTTTTTGGTTTGAAACAAAGGGTTTCCCTAGCTAGTTTTCATCCAAAATTGAGGACACTAAGGTTAATGTAGGGATGTTGGGAGATTATTTGGGAGGATTTTTATGAGAAATAGGGCTAGATAGGTGTAAATCAATGGGGAGGGTGAATTCCATTTCATAGTGGGGGTGACATTCTTGTAAATATAAAAAATATAAACACTAATGAGAAGTATTCAATACATCATGTTACTCCAATATTGATCCCAATTATAGAAAATAGGTTATATGGACAATTCATGTCCATAAAATAGATTTTTGACAGGATTATAGGTCATTTAGACTATTATGATTAAAGTTTAACCACTAAGTAACCACATTTTTACCTTTATCATTGTAATTAATTTTATTTACATTCCTTAATATTTTTGATCAAAAACTAATTTGACCTAATTATACATTATAAATTATGATTATTCCAAATATATAATCCATTTTTGAAAATTAAAATCACATAGGTGACATAAAATAATTTAAAATTAATCCCATAGGAGGGATGACAAAGCGGGATTTTAAAGTAAAAATGATCAAAAGCTTTCTATGTTTTTATATTTAAATTAAAATTGAAATTGTTTCCAATGGTGTAAATTGGAATAAATGATATAAAATTTATCTTATTATACTTTAAACCCAATTAAAAACATTATTTTACTATATATAAAATTTTATGAAAAATCATTTTTGAACTAAAATTCGGTATTATTCAATATTCTTTAAAATATGAAAGTTTTTAGAAAAGTACAAAAAATTTACCCCAAGTAAATTTTTATATTTCTATTTCAAAAATTATGTTTATTTTTTCATATAAAAATTATAAAAGTATCAAAATTTAGTTTAAAATTAAGTCTACTATTAAAAGGATGGTAATCATCCTTTTAAATAATAATATTAATAGTATATTATTGTTCAGTATAACTCGGTATTTCCTAAAATGAAAGATTTAGGAGAAACACGTTGTTTAATTTTTGGTACTATATTGTAAGTGGATTCAATTTTAATGAAAAATTATTATATAATTCATAAATGTTAATAAATATGAAAAATACTTATTTTATCATTACATGGGATGTTACATCCTGCATATTCAATTGGTCTTTATTTTTATTTATAATTAATTGGTAACTAATGAATTCATATTTTATGAATGCGTAAACTATAATTTAAAAATTTTCTTAATCTCTTTTATTCTAACCATTCCAAAATCTAGTTGATAACTATCATAATAATATTAACAGTATATTATTGTCTGGTAAGACTTGAGCTTGTCTATAACATAAGTTATCAAAGTAAGTAGATGTTGATTGCCATGAAAAATAAACCTTGAATTGTTTGTGATGTTAGATAAAATATGTATAGCATGTAACACAATACATTAAATAATTTAAATTAATTGAAAGGTATATATTTCATAAAATCACAGGATATTACAACCAGGAACAGTCTTCTCCAACATAATCCACTTAATCTAACATATGTTCTAGAATTCTCTTCTATTATACTCACCACCATTGTCTAATATTAGGGGTTTTAACTTCTGACTAACTTGTATTTCCCCTATAGACTTCGATTTAATAAACACTCCAAATACACCAGACATTTTCTTCAAAAAGTAAACCCATAATTTCCTTAGTTCATCATAATTAAATTCATGAAGTAAAGTGACCCTTCGTTAGATAGGAATAATTCTGGCCCCCAAAAAAATGTGTGAATAAGATCTAACTTCTGATATTTAGGCTTACTTAAATTTACATTAAACGATACCCTCTTATTCTTCTTTATAATACAACTCTAAAAAGTTATAAACTCTATGTGATTGAGCTTAATCATGCATTTTTTTGTTAGAACCTTAATATTCCTCTCACATAGATGTTTGAGATGATAATTCCAGAAATTCAAAATCATAAAAGTTGATACACCCACAATTATCACTCCATATGATCTTCCATTCAGATATCATGTACCATCCTTTACTCCTCTTTCAACTACCATGGATCCTTTACTGATCGTGAAAAAACTATTAACAAAGACTATACCAAAACATTCCCCATCAAGTATTCCGATGAAAATTAGATTATTCCATATCCCCCAGATGTATGTCACTTCTTTCAATTTTAAGAAGAAAATATATTTCCATTCAGATGTTAAAATCGCATTTCCCCATGATATCAATAGCCTCATCATCCACCAAAATAACTTTTCCAAATATTATAGATAAATTATTTATTACATCATTTCTATATTCATATATCAATGGATTTTATAAAAAATCATACAAACATGAAAACATGGTGAAATTTTCTCATGTCACGATATGTGAAAGTTGTCTTGCTCGAATGGGGGTCTATTTTTTGTCTTCTAGGAAATATGTCTCTAGTGTATTTTTGGAAGAGAATAATTTCCCTATTCATAGTCTTAAATCGACTCATATGACAATATCCCAAAGAAAGATGATTGATGGACAAGTAGCTATGTTGGAAGTGAATGGTTTCACATGTATTAAGCCAAATGATTTTTTCTCATTAGTATAACAGTTGTATCATCTTCTTTATTACCTTGTTTGAGCTAGGGTTTTTTCTATGTGTGTCTAAAACTCTTAAATTTCCTTATAATTCTTCTCCCAATTATAGTTAAATTTCCACCTCTCTATGGACGTAGGGATCAGTTTTCAAAACACATAAATTGTTGTGTCCTGTGATCATCTTATATTTGTTTTGTTGTTTATAATATTCATCTTCAAACCATTTTGTCACTGCAAATCTGTTCATTTCCACAATAGCTTCCAATGTAATTGTTTAGAGTTCATGTCAGAAATTTGAGTCAGTTGGTTATCTTGGTTATCATGTTTTAAAATCATTGACTAATTTGATGGGACATCAGTAACCGGAGAATGTATTTTGAGGAGGTGGTAACAAATATCTATAACTATTATAATTTTTTAAGGTAGATTTACTCATATATATGGTGATGAAAAGAAAAAAATAGTGGAAAATTATAAATAATTGACATGGATGAGAATGAAGTTGATAACCGTTACATGTGAGATGAATGAGGGGTATAAAATTTCTTTTTCCAATTTGAGTAATTTTACAAAAGATATGAGTACTACAAATACATCGAGAGTTGGGCACTACATAGAAAATATTACTTAATGGAAGATTTTCAAAACTGACATGAATAGTGGTGTCACGAACATTTCATGGTGGTTTTCAAAACCATCGTGAAATGTTCATCGATGGTTTTTTAAACAATTAAAAAAATCATAATATTTAATATTTAATATTTATTTATTATTCATTTATTATTATCTATTATTATCTATTATTTATTTACTTATATTTTTATCATATTAGGTAGAAATTGAGCATATATATAAGCATAGGGTGAGATTTGAAACTCTTACATCTTAGTTATTCTGTAAATACTTTTCCATTCTAACAATCTCTTCATGTGGTGAGTAAATAGACTTTAATAAACTTATATATATATTGACAAGTATATGTAAATAAATACCCATAAATAATAAATAAAAATATTAATAAATAATAAATTAAAAATAATTACTAAATAAATAATAAATCAATATATATTAAATAATTAATAAATAAATATTAAGAAATAAATAATAAATCAATAATAAATCAATATAGATTAAATAATTAATAACAAATTACTAATTAATAATATATCAACATGTAATAAATAAGTAATCAATAAAATACATACATACATTCATACATATATACATACATATATATATAATTATAATTTTATTTAAATATAAACAGAAATATAAATTCATATATATACTAAATAATGATTGTATATATATAAAAACATATAAATATACAAACATAGATATATACATAAATACATGCATACATACATAAATACACACACAATGCCCACATAATATAAATCAATACATACAAACATAAATAAATAAAACTAACTAAAATATATATAAATACATATAAATAAATATAAATTTCTATATATATAACAACATATTATATATAAATATAAATATAAATATAAATAGATTTAAATATTTATATTTATACACAATATATATAAATAAATTTAAATATCTATAATTATATATAATTTTAATTTAATATGGATAAATATATATAAATTTATTAATATACATAATATAAATAATAAATAACAAATCACCAAAAGTGTGAAGACCGCTAAAAATGAAACGCCATTATATTGATTGTAATGAAACCCCAAGAAAAAAATCATAGACCACCGAAAAATCATATGAATATCATCTTAAATGAAGTTAAAATTCCAAATAATGTTCAAAAATTAGGGTATCCCAAATAAAAAGTCAGTTTTCAAGGCATTATAAGCCTTTTTAAACTGCAAAAAAACAATGATCATGGTGTCAATGGTTATCCCAACATATAGATCATTATAAGCTTTGATTTGACACATCGTAGAGTCTATACTAACACCTATATCAAAAGTTATGACTATGTGAAGTTAAATTTTGATTTTCAACTTTTGTTAGAACAATAATAATTTTTTACTACTAAATATTTCTAAATTATTATTTAATTCCATTATATTTGTTTTCATTAGATTTTATTTGATTAGTCATGGAGATTAAATGGATACTCATAATCAAATTTATGGTTGTTCGACGTTGAATTTTGATTTTCAACTTCTCATTGAATAGTAATAAATTTTTTGCTATTAAATATTTCCAAATTCTTATTTAATTTCATTGTTTTTCTTTTTGTATGATTTTATTTGACTATAAATGGTGCCTAAATGGACATAAAGATCAAATGTTATGATTTTTTGATGTTGAAGTATGTTATTAAACTTTATTTACTATTAATTTTATTTTCTAATAATTATTAACTAATAATTATAAATAAATAATAATTAATAATAAAAATTTTAAATTAATGAAAGTTGTAAATAATAAATAATAAATGATTATAAATAGTAAATAATATTTACTATTAATGAATAATAAAAATTTATTATTTTTACCTATAATTTTGTGGAAGATTTTTTGAAAACCATTGTTAAATGTTTTTTTTTTTAAAAGATTCAGCACCAATTTTAAAATCCTCTACAAATAAACTGCCACTAAATTACTATTTTCTCATAGTGAGAGATGGTGGTGGTCACACATTTGGCACAATTATAGGGAAACATTCCTTAAAATTTAGAAAATGGATGATCAATTCAAATGATTTTTAAAAACATGAAGTCACAATAAGAAACAATTAAATAAAAAGAAAAATAATTAGAATTTTATAATGTCAAATTGTTTTCAATTTCCAAGGAATCTAATATCTAGGAATAGTATTTTTATAGTAAAATATTTTCTAAAATCATATTTTATTGTGGGTACTTATAGATCAAGAAAAATCAGATTTAGTCGTTGTAGAAGAAGAAACACATATATTTTTAATTTTAGCATCATCAACAACCCTCTATATGTTTTGTAATTTTTTTATTTATATGATGCAGAAAGATCCCTAAACAAATTTTGTAACTTTATCTTTAGAGGTAGACCACTATATAATTAGAAGACATGAAATAAGTTCAAATATAGGATCACATTTTTGGGATTTTTTTTTTGAATTGTAATACTTCCATGAACCAATTGCAGGCTATTTGAATTTTAATCCACTCAACAACCATTTTATGGTTATTATAATTGTAATTCATCCTAAAAAAATTATGAAGGTTGTTTTAATTGTAATCATTTAACAAAAATGTCATTTTTTAGGAATTTTAATGCATCTGTTAACAATTTCTAGTTTCTTTGACTTGTAATACTTCCAACAACCATTTAGTTGATATATATATTTGTATTGATCAAAAAAATTATTATTCCATTATGGTTTTAATGATATTCAGCCCATTGTTGGTTTAGTTAAAAGGTATTCAACTACCAAATCATATATATTGTCTGGTGTGTGAAGTAAGAAGTCCATGAAAAAATTGATCATTATTTCAAGTAAGATTTTTTTACAACACTTTCCATTCCATTGGATGTTTAACATGTGTTATGGATAGAATAAAAATAATTTTATAACTAATGAAAAACTTTTTCAACTAGGAATCATCATGTTCGATGTTATATAATTTCATCCCACACCAACCATATTGTTTGATGGTTTATTCGGATGTTGATAATATTGAATAAAACATATACTTATTTCTTTTAAAATAAGTTTGATATTATCCATTTTAAGGGTAAATAAGGGGTAGTGGGCCATAAAATCAACATTTCATTAACTTATCCACGTTTCATGTTCTAGTTATAAGTCTTATTTTTTCATATTATCTATAAATTAGTAAACTATTATTACACATTCCAATATTTCATTAGGTTTTTGAGGGATTTATTCCACTATCATTGTTTTATATGTATTCTCTTAGTAATATGGGCTATATTTCTCGATGATTTTTTGAAAAAAAATATTTTCTTAAAATGTGAAAAGTTTCATATAATTAATTATCCGTTATTAGTGGGTTTATTTATAAATGGATTTCAATTTAAAGATAATAAAAAATACCATTATTAATGCTTCATTTTGAAAAATATCATGACCATAACCAGTAAATCAAGGGTGCATTGATTTGATGTGTCTAAATTATTTGTTTTCCGTATTGAAAACCAACAATGTCCAGTACACATTTTTTGTGTTAATGGAGATAAAAACTTTTCCATTTAACAATTGTTTCAGTTCAATTGATTTCTCTGTTATAAACTATGTCAAATTTTCATTTTTTTCCAATAAAATTCTCCACATAAATTAAGAAATATACAAAAAAACTTTCAAGAATCACATTTCTAACTTTGGGATTATATACACTAGTATACTGACCATAAAATCTCTAGTTATAGATATAGAAATATATTGTAAAATTCACGTTTTCTTCCCCATTATGTAGTTACTTTTTTATGATTTGATTATACAAACCTATTTCCTTTAATCATTGGAAATAAATTTAGGATTTTAATTAAATTATAGATAGTCATTGAAAGTTACTTAATAATAATCTTGGTTGTATTAAATACTCACTCTTTTATTCATCACTGCTTTTTTCATAAGAGGGAAAATACATTCTAATGTTACTCTTTAATCTATTTTTTCGAATCACAAATATATTTTCTACTGTAATAGGAACAATTAATTATAAAAAAGCATTTACTATGTGAAAAAATATTTTTCATTTTATTTATGATTCTAATCATACCTATCAGGATCTAACTCTTCAATCTTATGGAGATGGTTATAAACTCATTTATAGGACTATGGAATTTTCTTGACACATTTCACTATGTTAAATTCAATATAAATAACCTTTCTCTGTTTGTATTTATCTATAAAAATGGGTATGTTAATGATTTATTTTGTCCATGCTACTTATTCCATTGATTCTTTTTTACGGTGATGTTCCTCTTCTTCCCTTTCATAATTGTTTGTAAATTCCACGTTTTTTACTTTTATATTCATTGAAAAGAAAGTTCTAATTACTGATCTGGTTATAAAAGTATTTTTTTAAAAATTATTAGTTATATTACTGGCTATTGAATATTTTCATTATTTATTAGCTCCCCTTTAGTTTTTTTTTGTGGATTATTCTTTATGGATAACTGTCTAAAATCCTTCTACACTAATGGTATTTATATACTTATTTGTGATCTCTATTTCCATGGTATCTTATATCTATCTCTATTTCTCAACCTTATGACCTACTCTCTCTTCATTATTGGTTATCTTATAGTCAATATTCCTCTTATTATTAGTAGATATCAACTCCTTCAATTTTTCTTTATTTTATTTTATTTTCCCTCCACCATGATTTACATATTTTTTTAGTATTATTTTCAATATATCATTTTTTACTTCAAGGAATTAATGTCGGTATTTCTCATCCTTCATAGCCTCTTGAAATACAAAACCATATTCCTTGGTGGATGTTTCCTCCCTGCTTTATTGGGGTGAAAATGTTTCATGTTTGATATCATTTTCCAACCATTTTAGATAAATTTACTTATGAAAAAAACTATATAAAAGGTTATATAAAATATTGAAATTTAAATACTTACCCCAATTGATTTAATTCACCGACCCTTGAGTTTCTTATTTATTACTATAACCTAATTCATTGGGATCCAATCAGAAAAATATGGATTACATTTATTCTCATTTAGTTTCATGATTCCACTAATTTCATGATATCAATACTATAGGGAAAACATAACTATTTTCAGAATTATGTTGTGCATAAAACAAAAAATAAATTTAAAACCATATGAGTAATGTCACAACTGACCTCAAAACATTAGAAGGGTGGTTGTAAAATTCTTTGACAGAATTCATTAACTGGTGGTGGATTGTGAAATTCTATTTTAGTGTTCACATATCTGTAAAAAAAACAAATGTGATAAATTTCCAATCAATTTAAACACCTTTAATAGGAAAAATACAATGGAAAATTCTTATAAATAGAGAAGTGAAGTTGTTCTAATATATTTAATGTGTTTATCCCCTCTAACTACTTTTAAAATTTCTCTTCTTATAGCATTTTACATGAGGGGTTTTAAAACATTTCCATATATATATATATAATGGTGACTAATTCAACTTTAATGTATAGTATTATGTCATTTCTATTTCCCCTTCGTTTATCCCAAATATCCTTCTTACATAACCATCTTAAGACTTTTCTTCCATACCACAAATATAGAATATTTCTATTAATGCATCATATATTTCAAGAACATAGAGAACATAACTATAATATTTTATAAAATATGATGTAGAGACACTATTAGAGGGAATAATTGAACATAATTTTGAAGTTAGTATCTCGCATTAAATTTGTGTAACCATCTCTAATTTTCAGATGAATTTATTATACAAGATATTGAAAACTGTCATATTCTTTTAAAAATGGGATACACTTAAGAAGTGCATGTAGGAAATTAAATAACAGTAAACGTTTTTATAAGAATCCCATTGGAATTTAAATATATTAAAATGTTATTTTAAAATAAATTTTATGTGACTCTGTATTGGAATTTTAAATGGGTTTCTATTGGAACTTCAAAAAATAAGTAAATAGAAATTTCAAGTTTAATTTTTAGTGATATTTGATAAAAGTTTCATAGGGAAAACTACTAAGAAATTACATCAATCAAACCACCTAAAACATCAGTTCAATTTATGTTACATTTATTGGTGGGAGTTATATAAATTAAAATGGAGTTTATAGTGAAATTTTGAGCTGGTTCCCACCATAACTTCATATAATTAATGAACAAAAATTTCAAGTGGAATTTTTGGTAAAATTTATAGTTGTTCCAATGGGAAAAATAGTAAGAAATTCCCTCTATCAACCCATAAAAAATTTCATTACAATTTTCATAACATATTTTGGTGAGAATACCATAAATTGTAGTGGTGTTTTCATTGGATATTTCAAGCAGGTTACCATTGTAACTTTATACAATTATTGAACTGAATTTTCCATGTTATTTTCAGTGAAATTTGATAAAACTTACAATGGAAAAACTACTCTGAAATTATATCTCTCTATACACTAGAAATTTCATTGAAATTTGGAGTATATATGTTCATCATAATACAATAAATTACAATGGTGGTTTCACTAAAAATTTAATTGGTTTTCCATTGAACCATCATACAACTGTTGAACTAAAATTTATTTTGAAATTTATATTGAAATTATATATAAATTCTAATTAGAAAACTAGTAATAAAATTTCACTATCAGTCCACATAAAGCAAACTAAATTATTTATTATATATATTTGTGGGAATAAAAAAATTATAGTGTTATTATCACTAAAAATTTAATTGTGTTTGGACTAAAACATCATATTATCACTGAAATAAAATTTATATTGTGATTTATAGTGTAAATATTTAAATTTTTTAATAGGATAACTACCACAAAAAATCCACTATCAATCCAAAAAAATACACTATAATTTTCATTACATATATTGGTGGGAATAACATAAATATTTGTGTTGGTTTCACTAAAAATTTCAGTGGGTTCCTATTGGTACTTTATATAATTACCGATATGAAATATCTAGATTAATTATCAAAGAAATTTGATAAATGTTCTAGTGGGAATACTACTATGAAATTTCTTATATGAATCCACTATAAATTTACATGAAATTTTCATTACATTTTTTTGTTGTAAAATAATAAATTACAATTTTGGTTTTACTTGAAATTTATGTGTGTTTACATTTTAAATTTATACAACTAGTAACATAAAATTTCAAGAGGATTTTTTTTGGGAAATTTAATAAAAGTCTTAGTTGGAAATCTACAAATTAATTCCCACATTAAATCCACCAAAAATTAATGTGTAGTTTTGTGCATATGTGTTCATGGGAATATCATGAAATTGACTAGTGGTTATAGTGTAATTTTAAGTGGATTTCAATTGGAACATCATTTAATATGTAGACAAAAATATTTAGTGTATTTTTAAGTGAAATTTGAAAAAAAAACACTAGGAAAACAAGTAAAGACTACATTTCCATTGTTTGGTTAACTATGTGGACACTATTTTTTTATAAGTGTCTGAGATTCTATAATTTATGTTTTCGTAAGTTACGGTTCAAAACTAAATGATGAAAATATAGAAAAAATAAGGAAGTATGGAATTAGAGAAAATAAAAATCACTAGTGATAACTAAATTTGAATGATGGATGTACAAAAGGATCATCTGTCATGCATAAGAGTAACTCTATTGAATATGTAAGAATAACCCAAAATTCATAAAGTTCAATGTAAAGTTCTTTAGAGAATTTTGTAAGAGTAAAGTAGATATATTTAACTATTTACTAGGGATCAAATGTAATGGTAGTGCAGCAGATGGTATTTTTTATTAAGAGGAGGTATATCTATGAAGATTAGAAGGTGATGGAACCATATCAACCTACTAGAATTGTTTATAAGTAGATGCATGAGACAAATTTTTCAGTTTTTCTTGTAATATTGTAATATTATTTCATGATTAATAAAGGAATAAATGTTTCTCAGGTGGAGTAATACTAATTCGGAACCACTTAAATCCCTTTGTTGTTCTGGTGTGAGTGTGAGTTTTTTTTCTTATACTTTGGTGTTTATACCTAAAGGTCTGTAGATATCAAGGAGATACAATGTGATATGTTTTAGTATTGTTCCCTTGTCTTGATGTTGACATTAGGTTGTTCCAGTTTAGGAATGTCTGAACCTTGTTCTAAAATTGAGGTTTCAGAAGGAGAGTTTCAGAATTTTAGGAATTTTAATAATAAGTGGTATCAAAGTTTCATATACGACTTCTTGAAGGTTTTTTTATCCTTAGTGTTTTTTATTTCAATGGAAGCTTACTGATCTAGAAGGCATGATACAAGAAGAATTAAATTCATTAAATAAAAAGTTTGATGGACTGGAATTTTGATTCTAAAGGATGATTATTTAAGATTATCTATACCACAAGGATCTTGATCTTCCATTGGTGAGGATCAAGTTGAAATTAATAGATAAAGAATAATGGGAAATACTTAACTCAAAAATATCTTGGATTATTTTAGATGACATTGTCCCAGAATATGGCCTTCAATATTTTGGAGGTGAAGAAAACTACAAGAATAATGACAATGCATTCCAATATATATGAAAAGAACACCACTATGAATAAAGTTTTCATTATGCAGAGACTATTCAATGTGAAAATTCCAGATGGAATGTTAGAGATGAATCATTTCAATGACTTCAACGTTATTTAGATTCAACTTTAATTATTAGGATTGAATCTTGGTGAGGAAATGTGGGAATTAAATCTTCTTTCACCACTTCAATAATCATTGGATGCAACTATTACAATTTTTTATAATTCTAGTGGTAAAACCGAATTGGTGTTCAAGGAAATATATTATCTAGTTCAGAATGAGTATATTTTGAAGAAGGATGTCTATGGTGTTATAAAAATATGTTTTAGAGCAGAAGGTAGAGGACATTCTAGTTGAAGGTAAATCCAAAGTGAGAAGAAGGGGTAGGAGAAAAGCGAGAAGAGTTGAGGGAAATTGGTAGGGCTCAAACCTGTATATTGGAATTGTTAAAAAGGTTCATTTGAAGAAAGATATTATATATCAGAGGGTAAATTTCATAATGTTCTCTTCAATAAGTTATTTTACAAATACTATAGTTAGGGATGAAAGAACACTATTACTAACTTTCTTCGGTCCAGTGAAGTCATATATTATTGATTTTGGGTATTTATTTCACTCAACATCTGATATGGGGAGCATAAAAAGTTACGTATTCAGAATGTTCCTAAATTTATATCTTTCATAATTTGAATCCCTTGAGATAATAGGAAAAATTGATGTGAATATTTTAACAAGGAGTAAACACTTACTGTGGTCTTAAGAAGTGCAACACATACCAAGAATAAGAAGGAATTTTATTTTAGAGGATATATGGATGATATAGGTTTATGTATAAGTTTTTTGAAAGAATAATGTAAGATAACACATAGTTCCCTTGTGGAAGATAAAAGTGTGAAAGTCAGAATGTCGTACCCTATCGAGAGTTCTGAATGTAATACACTCACTAGAACAAATTTTAAAAATTCAAATCTATGGTATGATCATCTTGGACACATGGGTGAGAAGAGAATAAAATTCATAGCCATATAGGGAATATTGAAACTTGATCATGTGGAGTATGAAATATATGATTAGTGTATCCATGGGAAACATAAGAAGGTTTCCTTCAATATTGAAGGAAGGACACCAAATAATAAAAAGTTAGAGATAATATATATGCATGTATGGGTGAAAACCCTAGTTTAGTCATAGAAAGGGTCATTTTATTTTCTTATTTTTATTCTTGATGATACACAAAAGTTTTGAGTATTTATTCTCAAGCACAAGTTCAATGTTTTTTGAACCTTCATCAGATTGATATTAGTGTTGTAAAGAGAGACCTATTTAAATCTCAAGTTCTTGAGGTTTGATAGTAGTGGATAATATATAAATAGATAATTCTAGTGGTTTTACTGGAATAAAGGAATATGTTTTGAGAATATGGTTCCCAGAAAACCTTAACTGAATGGTGTGGTAGAGTGGATGAATCAAATTCAATGTAAGAGATCCAAAAGAATGAGGATTCATTCTGAGTTTCCCAAGTAGTTTTGGGTGGAAGTAATGAATTGTGAAGCACATCTCATAAGTAAAATACTTTTTCATACCATTGAGGATGGAGCATTCAAAAAAATGTGGATTGAAAAAAAGGTTGATGTATCCCACATCAAAGTCTTAGGAAGTATTTCATATGTATCTATTTATGCTAGAGAGAGGGAAAATATTTAAGAAATTTAAAATGAATTTTTCTTTGTAGTTTATGATAATGATGAATTTGGATTTTGGATATTGTATAAGGGACTTTAAAAGGTTATCAGATACTTGAATGTTCAATTCAATGATGTGATCGTATGGAAGTATTGGAACCTAGTATAATATAAAACTGCAAACCAAGAATTTATAAAGCATGTTATGGATGATATGAATGAAATTCTTGAAAGTTTAGGAAAAACTATAGTTTTGGACAAATATAATAATCTAAAAGCTGGAGTTTTGTATGGATATTGGATTCCAAAGGTTCATCCAAGTACATAAGTACCAATTATATTAGGGGTTTTGGAATCTTGGGGAATGGGTTTGAAAGATACAGTTCAAGGAGTACAATCATAGGATTTTAAAAAGTCTATAGGTGTCAAAAGACCAGGGAAAAGTATCAAATATGATTTTTATTATCTACTAATTATGAATGTTGGATAACTCAAAATACCGAAAGAGGTGTAAAGTCTTAGTAATGAAAAATAGTTGGAGTTAGTGATGTAGGATTAGATGGAATCTTTTCATTCTTTTAGAACATGGGAGCTTTTAGAAATTCCACTCAGATAAAAGGTGTTTCCAAACAAATGTATTTACCAGTTGATGAAAGTAGTGACTAGTATAAAGAAATTAAAGGTATGTTTAGTTGTTAAAATATTCCAAAAAATAGAAGGTGTAGATCTCACTGAAATATTTTCTCTATTAATTAAGTACACGATGATCTAAATGGTACTTCACATGGTTGTGGAAGGTCTACACCTTGAACAATTATATATGAAGACGAATTTCCTTCTTGGTGATTTTGGGGAGGAACTTTATATGAAGTAACTGAAATGTTTCATGAGAAATATAAATTAAATATTGGTGTGACATATCAAATGACGTTTGTATGGGCTAAAGTAAGCACTCAGGTAGTGGAACAGAAATTTTTAGGCCTTTATGATATAATAAATGTTTTATGATTTAATTTGGATCATTTCATCAATTGTAAGGTGTTTGATGATGGGACCTTCATCATACTTCTCTTTTATGTGGATGATATGCTTTTGGATGGTCGGATATTAAATATATTAAAGTGATAAAGGATGAGTTATCTGAAAGGTTTGAGATGAATGATTATAGGGAAGTAAAATAGATATTGTAGATAAGGATTTGGAGGGAATGGAAACATGGAATGTTGATGTTGTTATAATTGGATTAAATTGGGAAGACAATAGAAGGACACAAAATGTTTTTATTCAAATATTTCACTATCCCATTGGAGGATCATTTCAAACTATCCAAAGAGAAGACACCATGAACTAATGTTGATTCTAATTATATGAGAAATGTTTTGTATGCATCAATAATTAGATTCTTTGTTTTTTTAAATGATTTTTAAAAGTTTTAACATTTCTCAGGTAGTAGGAGTTGTTAGTAGGTCAATAGAAATTTTAAAAAAGGATCACTAGGAAGTAGTAAAGTGAATAACCCAACATCTCAAAGGTTTGAATGGTATTTCATTATATTTTAGAACAAATGATCCATTATAATATTATATTGATGAATGCATTAGAGGAGATACAAACACATAAATAATTACCATGAGGCTTTTTTTACTTATAGTGGAACTTCCATAAGTTGTATGTCTAGACTAAAACTGATAGTTGTATAATCTAAAATAGATGCAATTAACATTTTAATAAAAAAGTAGTGATGAAGATGATATGGATGAAGAGTTTTTTAAAGAACTCATAATGAAAAATGGGAACAATACATTTTTCTATAATAGTCATAGTGTGATTCATCTTGTGAAGAATCTGATGTTTTAATCTTGGACAAAACAAATTTAGATGATATATAATTACATTTGAAATATTGTCAAAGACAAAGTATTGGATACAAGGAAGGTATGTGAAATTATAAATATAACTAATATTCTATAAAATTTTATATTCTATTATTGTCTATGATAGAGTTATGCCTTATTGGGAGTTGGGTGACTGGGAAGAAAGGAAAGGATACTCCCTGAATGATGATGTGTAAAGAAGAAAATAAAAGCTAAAATTTCTAATGTAAACCATAAGGATTGGTGGTTAAGCTAAGAAAATAATTTTCAAGTGGGAGATTATTGGATTAGATGTGAGAAAGATAATTTAGCTAAGTGTTAGAGCTTCCAAAATTCATGTTTATGAATGTTACACTTTTTAAAATAAATTATGGTACTATAATAAAACCCAACATGTCTGAAGAAGGGGTAGTTATAAGTAGATGTGATAACTAATTCCATATGATAAAAGTGAAAAGGTAAAATCTAACTTAAATAGGAGTAACACTATTTAATACATAACAATAACATGGAATTCACATAATAGTATATAATATTTTTCAAAGGTCTTCATAAGAGTAACATAAATTAAATTCACTATTCATTGTGAATTAGATGTTTAGGAACTAGAACATTTAGTGGATTTTAATAAGTGGAGGTATTTCTATGATGATCAGAAAGAAATGGAACCTAATCTATCAATTTTACTTTTCTATAAATTGGAGAGTGATATAACTTATTCACTAATTCTTATAATCTTGTAATCTTCTCATGTAATTATTAGAAGAAAAATTTCTTCTCCTACAGAGTGGGATTAATTCTAAACCACATAAATACATTTGTTGTTATAGTGTGTGTGTCTGTGTGTGTGTGTGTGTGTTTGTTATTTTCTTCTTCTTCTTATGTGTGTGTTCCAAAAGTTCTATAGTGATAAAAGTGATTTAGTGTGTTGTTTTGGAGAATCATTCCCTTATCCAAATTCTAACATCAGGTTCCTCCAGTTTCATATGGTTTGAAACTTGTTCCACAAGTGAGGTTCCAAATGGTGAGTTTTAAAAATAGATGGATCAATATAATAATAATTTCTTCTAAATTTGTGGTGGAGATTTCATTGTGATTTACACTTCATTTAAATTGGAATATTTAACCATTAATGAAAATAATTTTCCAAAAAAATCAATACAAATTTCAACTATAAATTAAACTGAAAATACATTTCTTCCATCTATTGAAATTTTTAGTGCCATTTGTAAATGACTATCCACTACAAATTCTATCAAACTATTAATTTTTTACCAAGTTATCGAAGTGATTTTTATTCAAAAAGTAAAGAGAAATTTATACCACATTTTTATGAGGACATTACTTAGAAATGCTTGATGACACTTTCCAGTTACACCAAAACTTCTAATGATAATTACAATATAAATACCACCTTCAATTACACTGAATATTTCATTATAAATCTCAATGCAGTTCATGTGAAAAATATAACTAAAACATCCTCTTGGGATTCCATTGTATTTCAAGTTCATGTGAAAAATTTTAATGTAATTATTACAACCATGTTATATTGAAATTAAACTTGGACTTTATAAATGTATTAAATAGTTTCTAACATTTACAAAAAAAAATTAAAAACCAAAAGCATGGTGTCAAATTCAAATGAAATCATGGACCAAATAAATTTCACTGGAAAAATAGATACATTATTTTGTAAAAACAAAAAATATTTATCAGTCTATAATATAATCTAGAAGATTTAATAATTTATAAATACTTGGTACTATAACAAGGATTAAAAAATCATATATAAATTGACAATGTTCTTTCTCTTATCATCAATGCCTCCATGATTCAAGTATATAGGGTTATGGTAGAAGTATTAGTTCCATAATGGATAGTTGAGCTATATAAAATGATGAATACAAATACCTTATTTTAAAAAAATACTATATTAGACATCTAGGAAGAAGATAAATATTCAGTAGAATCACCTTAGTTTCTCATCAAGCGATAATAATCAAGCATTAGTGTGTTAAGGAGAAATCGAAAAGGTTGTCCAATTATTCAAAAAATCGACATGCCTCATAAGATGAAAAGATTTATTATAATCTAATGAATCATGAAAGTATTATTTAAGCGTCATTATAAGGTTATGTTGGCCCATGATTATGAAAAATAATGATCTCATGGTGAGAATATATTAAATATGATTGTGTTTTATATTTAATTTCTCAATGTAAATGTGGGTGTCATGATATGTGATGCCCCATATCTGATAAGTTTGATATTTTTTATTTTTTAAAATTTTTAATGATTAAAATTTGTGTTTTTTATTAATTAGGGAGAGTTTCATGGTTAGGCACTTAGATTAATCATGTGAGCTGACCGTGTGTGGGAAAAATACATCTAGTATTGTTTGTATAGTTAGGTGAAAAATTAGTCCAAATTTGTGATCTAATAAGGGAAAAATACATGTCTTTACCCAATAATTACATTGCCTATGATAATATTTTGAATCTTGATTTAGTGTATATGGATCTATTAGTACTCTTTTTAATTTCAATGATATTCTTTGGTGGGTTTATTAATCATCACTAATGTTTTTTAATAAAAATATTAATATTTGATTTCAAAGGGAAAAATAGGGAATTCAACTTAATCAAAGTGTCGGATTAGAAAATAAACCATGTTTTTTTTCAGAAAGGGGGTTTTAACCCTTGGGTAGGTTATTCATAATTTTCATCTCACATTGGGTCTTCATGAAATAGTTACAATTCAATTTTAAAGAATAAAAATATTTTTTTTGTGCATTGAATTTTGACCAAATTTTCCACTTTATTGGATCTTTTTATAGAGTGGGGTATCTGGGGTTGATAGAAGAGGAAAATTCCCTTGAGGGGGTGTCACTACGGATCGAAAATTCATTATTGGAGGATTTAAGGAGTGTGGAATGGGAATGGTTTTTTGATTTGAATCCTTTATTTTGAGTCCAACTTCTCTTTAGTCATTTTTATATAAAATATTAGAATATTGGTATAAATTAAGCAATTGTCATTATTGTTTCATAATATTTCCATTACTTTTAAATTCATTAAAATCTAACAATAGGATTTCAAGATAATCTATAGAGAAGTTTCATGGGATTGGTTTGGGAATTTTTGGATGATATCATTGTTTTATTAATTCAAAAAAACCTAACATAACTTTTTGGAATGGTATAAATGAAATGAATCCATTTCCTTTTGAACCACTCTATTTGGATTTATAAAATAGAATAAAACATAAAGAGAATTTCTATTTTTTTACCTTCTCTAATTATTTGAGGCACTTAGAAATTGAATCTTGGAAAAAAGAGCTTGGATATGGAATCATGGGGTCTCAATTTACCAAGGTATAAATTTTGGTTATGATTAGAGTTATTGAACCCTTTATTAACTATCATGTTTGGAGGAACAAAGTAGTATCGACATGGGTCTAATAAAGAGTTTTGTAGAAGGATATGGGCCATCTAATTTCTAATCAGACAACTCACATAGTCCCACGCAACCTTATAGGTTGTGGTGCTTTAAAAATCCTAGGAATCCACTAAAACCATTTAATTATATGGACGTGATAGTGATCTAGGATAGGTGTAACCCTAGTAGAAAAACAATGAGTGACACAAGCCACATTGGTCATCATCATTCAATAAGATGAATGGGTTGTAGTGAGCTTTGGGAAAAAATGTGGTAGGAGGCCATGATATATATTGATCAATAGTTGTTTAATCAACCTGATCAAATGGGTGAGGTGTTAGTCAAACTTATTAAATCTAAAACTATTCAATCCATGGGGTGTGTAAGAAAATTAAGGATAAGTAATGTATGAGAGGCTAATCCATAGGCCACATGTGGAGGCATGTGGGGGTGACATGTGGCACATCTAGTAGTATATACATGATAGGGAATGTGGAGGGTCTAAATAGTACTGTTAAAGTTTCATTGGACTCATTGTGATATCAAAAACCCAATTATAGTAGGTTTAATGATTTTTTATAATTATTATAGGGTGAATTAATCTAACTATGCATACTTAAACATGTAGAAATTATTATTAAGTAATAACAATTGAACATGATTAAATCAAAGAATTAAGAGGTGGGTGACTGATCAACCTCATCATCAAAGGTCGAAAATAATATTTTCATGATACAATACTTTACCTTATATAAAAGTGAAGGGTAATCTTCATAGGTACTGAATTTAGTGTGTACCGAAAGAAAAAAGAACCAGGAAAAAAATTGATTTAACAACACTGATAAGAAGTTTGTGAAATAATAGTGTGGAACTGAAATGAAGTGCAATTAGTGTTGTTAGTGGGAAAATGGTGTTTATGAATTAGTGAAGAAAGTACAATTATAGTATATATTAAGTAAATAAACTCGAGAAATTTCAATTGAGTGATCGTAAAAAGGTATTTCCTCATTACAAAAAATGTGATTAAATTGGACCAATTATCACAAGAATGGTTCTAGCAACTCTATTAATAATTTGAACTATTATTAAGTAATTCATGAGACTTGTCAATTGATGAAATTAATTTATAAATAAGAAGGAAGTGATAATGTCTTCATAAAAATTGGATTGTCATTCAATCTTGAAATGATACTCTTGAAATTTTCTTTAATAGTTTTGATATATGACCATCACCAACTACCATTGATTATTTAAATTTGTAAGAATTTTTTGTCAAATAAATAAAGGGAGAAGAACATCCAATTAAAAATTAATTTTCAAAAAAATGTTATTAAGTAAATGATCACAATGATATTATTCCCTTATATATTTTTAACCACATATTATGTTCAATATAGTACAAGTAAACCTGGATTTCATCTACAAAAACTAATAGAAATGATAAAAGAAATAGTAGAAGTAAAGGAATATTCTTTGTAGAGATAGATTCTATCTATATAGATCCATCTAAAATCCATACTCTTGATATTCTGATCTCATCCTGCAGTGAAATATGTCCTAAAAATCCCCCTCAAAAGATGACTCGTATACAAATAAAAGTATTCCCATTATTTTCTTCACTGTCACTAACTCCCAGCTTCTCTCCAGAGCTAGACATGGGGCACTTTTCACTATTCAACTTCTTATCCACTATTACTTTAGATAACCCCTCTAATATGCAACACTCCTCTACATGATTCCATGTTGGATCCATGTTAGAAGCACCTAGTCACAATCCTATTTTGATTCAATATTTTGATCTTCTTTAATAATCATCAACAAGTTCTCATGTACTGAAATTCAAATAGATCTGCTTTAATTCATCTAAAATTTTAAATTCTGAGAATTGGGTTTGTAGTATCTATGATAAACATTTAAAATCTCCCTTGAATTTTTCTTGAACTTATGTAGCCTGAGATTAATATCATGTGAGAACTTCATCTAATATGCTGCAATGTATGACCTCTTAGAGTTCTCTTTACATAGTGCCTTAAATAATCTCTTGTGAGATTAAAACATGACCATTGAATCTGAAATGACACCCAAATTTTGAATTAAATCTCATGAGGTTTAATCACATGTAGGACTTTAGTTAAACTTGTGTAAGGCTAAAATATTTTCTATAGTAGCTTTGACATCTTATGCAATCCCTTCATCATCTTACACATCAAAAAACTCCCCCAATTTCATAAATCAATGTATTGTAAAAAATAATAGTAACTTCTTATGAATTATCACTAACTTATTATATATCCCACAAAACTTATTATGTATTACCCAAAACATCATACACATCATTTGATGATACTATGTATCAAGATTAATTTCTTAGTTATTAGCATAAATTTCTTACATATCAGCATCTATAAAGAAAAGATCAACACTTGTGAAATCTTATTGAAACATAATATAAAAAAATCAATATATAATAAAAATTCAAACCATATCGAGTCAATAAATTTCACCCATCAACAAATAAAATTATAAATTGTTCTAACAAAGCATATTTATAATAGATACATGGAATGCATGAATATTAATTTCAATTCCAAAAACCATTTAAAATTATGAAAATAAACCATTTTAATTGAAATTTCACCCCAAAAACCAAAATAATTATTCAAGAGTTACATATAAATTATATAATTGAATATTTATCAATTTAACACCAAAAAAACTCATTTTCCAAAAATTAATAAAAAAATACATTTTAAACATATAATGATCAATAACCAATAAATATCCTATAAAGTCACATTTTAAGCACGTAAAAAATAAATTTTGATATAAAGGATATGATAAACATTAATAAAATACATCCAAATTAGTGACCATTAATTATAAAGAATTAATTTATGAGAGGAATGAACACATTTAATTGTGAACTAATTGATCAAGATTCTATAAATTATTTGGTATTTATCAGATTATTATTAATATTGAGTAATATTAATATTTTATAAAATCTTGGTGAATCATAAGTTGAGGATATTGAATTGTTCAATTGAATGAGATACTCAACCATCAGATGTGGTGAATTATTCTTATTTTCAATTCAGTGTTCATGATTTTATGTTATATAAAATTGAAGATAATAATATAATTTTGGGATAATTTATCTTGAAACATGTTTCCAACACTTAGGAAGATTACAAATTAATTATGAAATAGTCAATTATAGATGTTGATCATATATGATCTGAATTGATGAGAATAAAGTAATGAAATAGACAAGATGATGTAGATTGGTGAAGATAAAAGACAATAATTTTAATGTTGGATAAAGCATAAATGATGTAAGTTAAATAATTAGATACAAAATTAATTCTTAAATGAATGAATGTTTATTAAAAGGCGTTGTTAAAGAGGAAAACTGCCAAGTTACCTAGATGAAATGAATGTGGAAATTTATATCAAGATAATAAATACAATTTATAAGAATAAAGAATGTAGAAAATTTGATTGAATTATAAAGGGTGGTAATGGTGAATAATGATATAGGTTAATACGATAATAGAAATAATTATATAACATTAAAGGAGTGTATTACCTCAAGTAGTGTGGCATGATCAAAAAGAAAATGGGGCTAGATAATTAATTTCATATAATTGAGGAGAATGGATAGTAAATGCAGTGGTGTACCCGTTGTATCTTGAGATAAAGTGAATGGAACTTTAAGGTTACAAATAGGTAGAATACTAGTTAGGATGTTCCCATATGAATAATTCAACAAAAATATTTATCATTATTGAATCAATATCACTAGTATTTGATGATTTTTTATTATGGAGACCCATTAGGGATGCAGGGGAATTTAGATATGACTAGGTGGAAAGTAATATTGGTGTTTATTTAGTATAAAAATTAGGGTAATTCAATAACTAATATTCATAAATTATTTGATTGTCATTAGATTTATATGAGCTTAGGAAGTGGGGATTTTATGTAAATGATGGAGTAGATCTGTATTTTTATATAATAGTATTGAAAGACTGATAGGAGGGACCTTGATTGTGATTAATATGATTGTTGTGTGTGTTCATTACTTCGAGATATGATGTAGCATGTGATAGGTGTGTATTGATTGAGATGAGATACAATGGTGGATATTCTTTACACCCACCCTCTATTTAGTGTTGATTTGGATTTCTGTGACTATACAATGTCTCACCTACTGGTCTGGTAAAAGACTAATGATGTCATATGCATGTATCTTCCACCATTCACTGATAAATTTAGGATGATATAGGCTATATATTTCCATGACATATGTAGGTATGGGTGATTCCTCTGTAATCTTTGGTATGATATTGATAGAGATGCATAATTCCTCCAGTGTCCCTTATATGATAAGATGATGGATGGGATAAATGGAAATGGTTAATTTCTCCACTATCGTTATTGTGAGAACATGATAAATTTTATATTTGGAGATGATTTATAACTTCAACATCCTCAAAACATTAATAAAAAGGAGGATAATTCACCAGAGTGGTGAAAACCCTTCTCTCCCACAATGGGGATCGAGATGGTTAATGATGCACTAAATATTATCTCTATAACTCTCCATATTTGGGATATAGGAGTACTAGACATATAGATTCGACCTTTAAGATGTGTATTTCCTTCTGTATATTGGTATATAATTTTATCCCAATAGATGTGAATTTCCTTTGGTATCTGAACATGTATATGATACAAGTTGTGGAGATTTATATTTCTTCTATTATTATAGTGATAGTTGCAAAATTTTAATTTATATAGTGATTCCAATATGGATTGATACATTTAATTCCTTCAAAATCTCATGATCAGTGCATCTAAAATGAATTACTTAGTAGTTGTGAGATATGATTTATGTTTCTTTATTGTGAAACGTTATTATTTGGTGAGAATTATGAAAGTGATCGATGGGTGGATTAAATATGATTGATCATGGATATGTATAGTGATGGATTTTGGTGTAATTATATTATCTACAATCTAATTATCGATGATACATGTAGGAATTAGTTGGGTATGAGTTCATCTCACTGCTTAGGATGACCATACCCGATATTGTTATTATCAGCCCTGCATGCACACTTGCATGATGTTAAACATATTCCCTTATAAATTAGATGAGTTAGTGGATAAATGATCATTTATTTTGCATATGTAAGGTGGGTTTGGGATTCTAGTGGAGCATAAGTGATCATAATAATGATTACTCTTATGTCATTAATATATGAGAAGGCATTTTCTTTGGATTTTAGGGTTATACCTATATGTTTATATATATCATTTTTCATTATATCATAGAAATTTTTGTTTTATATATTCATACCTTAAATATATCATTATTATGTTTCCAAGTGCGGTAAACTAGAGGAGGACCATCCCATACATTCCCTTAGAATCTAGTCATGTTCCATAGGATGAAGTGATTAATATGGAAGTGTTAGCTTCCAATAGAATCATGGAGTTCTATAAGAAGTGGATGGTAGTACGGAAGTTATAGAAGTTGATGTGCACTATCCAATAGATATTGGTAGACAAGGAAGAGAATGTTACAGGTATAAAAAGGTATCAATTATTAACAGTGGGTTTTCTAAATGTTTTTGATAGTGATGAAAACCTATGAATATATGGACTTTGTTATATTAGGTAAGGGTGAACCACTACTATAGTGGAAAATTACTAACATAGGATATGGTTTCCAAGAAGTGGCCAACCTATACACATCCATAATGATGGAGGTTTAAGGACCAAATGTAGAAGGTTATAGCTAGATTGGTGGAAGACCAATAGAAGTACTGGCAGTAAGTACTTTTCTTAATGATAAATTTGAGGTTATCTTATATTAATATGAGTCGGATACTGAATTATAGGGTATTATGGTAACTTTGGTGAATTTTCTTTAAATAAAAAGGATGTAACTCTTCTCTAAAAATTTAGGACATAAGGTTTGAACTAGGTAATAATTTGTGCATTGTTCTTGTGAATGCTTTCATTTATCATTTAATGTCATGTTCTAGTATTTAATGTTATTGTTTGGAAGGGATGTATTAATGTCAACCAGGTGGAGGATCCTGAACTAGAGTAAGATGAATTTATGCAGGGACTTATGGTGGAATGTTGCCTCTTAATTTCTAGTCCGAAATTCATGGGGGGTCTTCCAGTCATGGGAGGATCTAAGGCTATGTTCACATTGTAACTTTAGATTGGTAACATCTGATGGTTGGTTACAAACGATCCCCAATAAGTGGTTTCAGAGTGGGGTAACCCAATAATTACACACATAAATATTACATCATTTTATAGGATTATTCAATACATCTCATAAAAATACAAACCCCAAAACCTTAAAGTTTCAATGTCTTTATTATAATAAAAAGTTAATTTAAATTATAGGTTTAATGTTAGTTTTTAAATAATCGATGCTAAAAAGTTATTAACATTGGTTATTTCTATAAATGATGTTGAAAAAAAACTATTTTGGTTTTGGATTTATATTAAAAAAATACTCTACAATGAGTTTTTAATATCTATTAATATATAACCAATGAGAAATTTATCATTTCACACAAACATGATATTCTATTTTTTCATAGTGCACCATTGAAATTTTCAATTTACAGATAAAATTTATGATGTCATGGTATTCTTTTAGAGTTTCATTTATATGTTTTCAAGATGCACATGTATTCATTTCAGATCCACTCTATTGATCTTCATCATTGTTCCATCGATTATTCATTCAACAATATCATCATGGTATTTATAATTATTTTTCCATGATTTAATTTTTTTATGATTAGTTTTCTCAATTGATACACTTTTTAATGATTCCTTTTTAATAGTTAATCATCCTTTTTCAGTCAATGTTAAATTTTAAAAACACCCACCAGAGTCTAAAATGCCCAATAATCCATATTCAGATACCACATATGTTTTTTACTCTAAATAATATTATGTCAATGAATAATAAAAAATATTGAAAATCATGTTAATGATTTAAGTTTATGTTTCCATATTTCATTTGGTTTCTATGATTTTTTAACCTTTATTGATCTTGTATTTTCATCAGAGGGATTAATCGGTATTGATTTTTTTTTAAATATATTTTTTTATGTTGGCTATATAATAACCCACATAAAAGGTCTTCAAATTAATAATTTTAATTTCAGTTATAATAACTAATGATAAAAAAATATTTTTTATATCACTTAAAATAACATTACCTAAAACTTGATGTTAAAACATAGAAAACCGGATGCCAAAAAACATTTTTTATACCATAGATACAAGATTCCAAATCACATTTTTTCATGAAATATCGTCAAAATTTCCTACAATTTTTTTATCACATAGTTCACTTCTTAGACATACACAAATTAAAAAACATTCTTCATAACATGAGGAAAGGAAACATAAGAAAGGGTGAGCTCAAATTCTCAATTAGAGAAAACATAAGAGATATTAATCAATGATCACAAGCAAGCATAAAATAAGAATAAGGGTATTATAAAATGATCATAACTTGTGAAAGTTATACATAATCAGTCAAATATATTTAATCATGAATAATTATGTAAGGATTTTTTATAACAAAATACAAAAGTTATAAGAGTTATGAATCATCAATAATCTATCATGATTCATGTTAAGATATAATAATCATAATACATAGTTTTTTTGGAATACACATAAGAAAATAAAATCATTTACTTGGTCAAGGATCACTTTGGGGACTATTATAGTGGATTTTGTTCACTACATGCTCAATTATTTTCTTAGTCATGGTACACTCCCACAACCATCATAATGAACAGATTACCCTAATTAATTGGGTTTACTCCCCATTACAATCAATATTATCTCTATAGATATTGATATTTTACCAATTAATTGAAGTTCTATAAAATTCTGAGCCCGCCCACCACATAATTGAAACCATACATAAGTGTACCACAAGTTCATTAAAACATTAAAATTTTCATTATAGAATTACCCATGAAAAGGAAACATTTTTCATAAACACATAATAATTTCATCATATTATAACCCATGGAAAAGAAAAAAGCATCAAAAATATTTTATCATAACTTAATTAACTGATGGGAGAGAAATGTGTTTTATTGAATCAAACATAAAAAATCATCTTCACAAGACATGTAGAGAAATAAAGAGTATGGTATCATAAGATCATATCCTTATTGAATAATAAAAATATTTAAAGTAAGAGGATATTGATCAAAAATACCATTATAATATAATTTAATCATTTCTTTGAAAATAGAGAAAATTCCATTTTCTTTCGATATCTTTAAAAACTAAAAATTATTAAAATATTGACAAAAAAATTTTCTCTGAAAATGTACATTTAATATTTAAAGGAATATTCATATAAAATAATACTCATGATGGTGGAAAAATTATTTAATGTGATATATGTTAAAATAAATATACCTTTCACACTTTTTGTAAAAATTCATAAATAACATTTTTTAAAAACATTATAAAAATTAATTTTTAAAAATCAGAAAAGAAATTAAAATATGGATGAAAATTAAATTAAATAAAAATTTCATTATATGAAATAAATTTTTTGAAAATATTTTAAATAAAAAAACATTAAAGAAAAATATGTTTGACCAAAGAGGAAATAAGGTCATTTTTTCTTAAAAACATTTTCTAAATATTTTTATGAACGATAGAGAGGAAAATGATAATAATACTTAAAAGGTATAGAATAATTAGAGGACAATAATATATATGTGTTTCAAAGGATAAATATCATAGAATTTTTTCCAATGGAAATTTAACATAAAAAATACTAAAAAGAAATGAGATTGTAAAATTAACCCTTACCTCAAGTCTTATCTTGCTTCATACGTGTTCAAAACTCCTACATAATAAATATATATTTATTATAATTTTATTTGAGATCCATATTAATATATAAATTATTATTTATAATTCATTTATAATTTCAAATTATTATTTTATTAATGGTTCTTCATTAAATAGAACATTATGAGTAAAAACTAGTCCATTTTTTAAGGATGTTTCAGTTCAATGGTTTTAGTCCTTGTAAGTTGGTCATTGGTTGTGGATTATTTATACCATAAATGGTTTCTGGTATCCTATTGAATAATTTCATTCACAAAAAGGTATGAGTAACTTATATTTCTAATAATTTTAAATTTCCCCCTAATTAGTTATATCTTCCCAGTGGGGTATGGGTCACCCATTTGTGTGGTTTGGTGTCCCCCTAATGGATATTATCCCTTAGCAGGGTTTAGGTCCTCCAAATCATCTCAATGAATGAGATTATTTAATTTTATCTTCATGGTGATGGATGTTTTCTTCATGAAAAAGGTTGAGACCTTTAAAAACCTATTTTTATTATTTTTGTAACCTCCCGATCATTTTTATTTATGGATTGATGTATGTGGTGAGACAAGTCATAGATTCCTCAAGTAATAAAGGTTTTAGTGTATGTATTGACTTTGTTTTCACCTTCAGGTGGTATTATTACATTAGTTCAAAAACTTATTTTATGATTTTATTTCCTTGTTATTATTAATATATGAGTTTGTGATGATTCTTTTTATAGTATTTTGGATTTCCTTCTAGGTATTGTTATACTGAACCTAAAATGGAAATTTTATGAAATTATATTTATGGTATTATAGATAACTTTCATATAATATAATATCATAGTTGTTGAGTGTAAGAGGATATGGTTTGAAGGGGGTATCATAAGTATTATTTTATATTTTCTTCCAAGAGTTGTTTGATTTTTATTAGGTGGAATATATTTTTATTATTTTGAAATATGAAATTATTTTTAAGTATTTTATTATGATATTATACTTTCTTCACTACTTTAATTTTTACTTAAATTATATACATGCATGAACTCACACTTCATAGGATCTCTCATTTAATTATGAGGAAGATGAAAATTATTTATGTCATGGTTTTGTAGATATATGTATAGAGTTATTACCACTCAATTGAAAAATGACTCTCATTATGTTAATATATCTTCTTGGTGATAGTTATCTGCTCTATGCCTATTGGAGGTGGGATTGAGATAGTACACTCAGTCCTTTCATTGACATGGGTGGGGATACTGTGGATTGGGTCATGCCAATGACACCAATTTTATCAAATAAATATATGGATTAGATACTAATTCATTATCAACCTCAAAATAACAGATATATATTTATTTGTGGAAATATAACATTCCCTTAAAGGTCAAGGTTGTAATTCCCAACTTTTTATGCAGCCTAAATTTGATTAAAATATATGTCAAGCCTAATGTATTTGGGTGGTTTTGATATTTTAGTTGAGTTAATGGAGGTTGAGCGGTTGATTTTAGGGATTATTCCCATGTGTGGGGTCTGTCTCATTAAGGAATGACAGAACTGGGTACTCAGTGTAATAGATTATGTACCCAGTGGATACAAGAAAAGTAGGGAATCCCATACAGGTTTGATGCATGGTTGTTAAACCTAGGGAGGGTACTCGGTGGGGTAACCTATTGTAACAACCCTGACCCTAGTAGGCTGGAGATGGTGCCTTACATTTGACATAAGATACAAGAAATCGCATCCCAAATGATTAAATAGTTTAGTAGTTTTGGAGAACTAGATACATACATGATTCCCAAATTACATTTTAAAATACAACTTACAACCTAATTTTTTTTCGAGATTGATATTATTCCCTCTAGCATATCCTTGCATAACAATCATTTTATACTTCATGGATTCCTCACACTTCATTTTGGTTATATGTTCTTTAATTTTCTTTTTTATCCAACGTGTTCTATCATGAAATTCATATTACATGAACATATTATATAGTCTAATCATATACAAAATTATATTAAGGTAATAAATATCATATTGACTCATTATAAACATTTATGTAATCGTTATTGAAGGTTGGATGTGTAAAATGAATCACATTTCATGGAGATGGTAAGTCGTATGTATGCACGAGGGATGATATCATTCCCATAATGAGTGGAATGGTAAGGGATTGAATAATACATTAAATTTATAGAATTTTTATGGTTTAATAATTATCATATATATCAAGTATTTCCATTATAATAAACATACAATTAAAGTGATTATGAAAAATAAATTATACGGTTGTGTTGAGATGGTAAGTCGTACATATACAGAAGAGGTGTTTTCAATTTTCATTGGATGAAGATGAGATGGAAAATGGATTTCCAATAGACATAATAACATATTATTTTAATTATTATACTATATTTATTACTTTATAATTGGTACATCACATTAAGAGAAAGTATAATAAGAAATAAAATTGAAAGAGTTGGTAAAGGCAATTAACTTCTCTTAAAGATTCCACCTTTGTATCTACTCTTAGGGACACTAGGGTTGGTATTTTTTGAAGTAAAATACCTCTATAATTTAGGTAAGGATTTTTATAGGATAAATGGTTAGGTTTTGGTTGATATAGATGGTGTGTATAAGTGATGAGGGAATTAGGGTATTTATACTAGAGAATGGGTGGTTTTAAGTGAGAAATAATTATTATTTTGTATATAAAGATAACCACTTTTGGGTGGAATTGATTCCAATGAATTTTGTTGATAATTAATGTTTTAAATATAGGAATTTATTTTTAAAAACACAAAACACCAATTTAATGTTGTAGTTTTTAGGTATTTTAAGCTTTTACCTTTTAACATTAACTCGCTACATTATCTTACTTATACTATGGTGATTTTTTTACCAAGGTAACTTCTTTATGCATAAAAAATAAGATGAACTTACTAACTAATTTAGAACTCATGATTCCAAATATGGAAACCATTTTTCAAAATTCAAATCACATAATTTTCAGAATTAAATTTAAAATTAAATTTGAAAAACCCAATGAAAATAGTTTTTCAAGAAAATATGTTTCTAAGCCTGAAAATGTACTTATAAAAAAATTAAGGTATAAATATTATTTAAATGTAATTAATAATATTATATAAAAATAAATAATTCTTATGTTAGTTATATTTCAATTTAAAATCTTATATAGACTTTTTAATAAAACAAAAATGAGTGCTTTATAAAAACTGGTACTTTTTTACAATTCACAGAAAAATTAATATTTTCAAAAAATTCTCAAAAATTCACTGATAGATAATTATGAAATGATGAATCCAAAAATTAAATTAATTTTTTCAATCTTTTTTCTAAAACTTAATGAAATTTATTATAACATTAACTCATAAAATGCAAGAAAACCCATTTTTAAAGAAAATGTATTTTTGAAGAATAAAACAACTTTACTAAAAATAATATTCTTATTCAAAAATAATTAATTTATAAATTAAAAATGAGTAAAAGAATTAAATATTTCATAATTTGGTCAATACAATTCATACTCACTTATTTAATGGGTAGGTTATAAGTTTCAGGTTAAAATAATATTTTAATAGAATATCATGGTTTGTTTAAGCTCGGTGTTGTGTTTCATATACTCTATCAAACATAGTGTTATATAAAAAATATTTTGGTGTTACATCCTATCCTACTTCAAAAAAAATTTCCTTGCAATTTAAAATTTCACTTCAAAAATCATAGGTTGATATTTGAAAATTCTTTTGTGGGAAACCCGCATCATAAAAAGGGTTAATAAAACTTCCTCTTAAAAGAGGGAAAGTAAAATTGGAAGGTCGCCAAAAAATTAGGATTCTAAATAGAACAAAATTATTGGGATGTAGAAATATGGACATGTAAGAGAAATCTAAATATTAAGGACTGAGAAAGAGTGATAGAGAATAAGGTCATTAGAATGTTAACTATCAGAAAACCATAAATTTATGATAAGTTAAATGGAAATTTATTTCTTGGTGAGAAAAGTAAATATAAAATGATTTCTTTACATACATAATTTTTTATAGTTGTGGAATTATTGTATATCCAAGAGTAATAACATAAGTAAATATACATACTTAACAAGTAGAGTTTCATCCTTTCATCAATTTCTAACACAAAATCATCTTTTTCTCTAAATGATGAGTGTGATTTTTTATACCTTTTGCACTAGAATCAACTTCTACAGATCAAAAAATCCAAAAAATAATAATTATCTTTCCCAATTTATTTAAGCAATGACTAAAACCAAAATAGTTAGAACATAATAGGATAATTCCCATAAAGAAAAAACCTTCATTTGAAGAAAAATACATTAATCTCACAAAATTAAACAATATTACCAAAAAATAATCTTAGATTATTTAATAAATAAGTATCCTTGAATTTCCTCAAAGATATTACAGCCTAGGATTGAAACATAAAAATAAAAAGGATTTTATCACATAGACTTCCAAGAAAAAAATTATTTTTATCTCTAAAAACGTGCATTCCCATATAATATCAACGATGAGCTAACTTGAATTACCATAAATCCAAATTGAAATCATATATTCCTCCAAAATATGATTAGAAATTTATAAAAATCCATAATACTATGTACACCTTAATCATATATGGATCCCAAAATATTGAGTGTCTTACAGAATAATATAAACCACTTAACATAAAATCAATTTCTAATCCCATAGTTATATATATGATAAAACATATATTCCTAAAATAAACATATATTTTATCTATCATATCCTTTAAATAAATAAAACTATGTCATAATAGCCAGGGCATCGCGTAGGTGAGTAGAAGGTGATGCACCCCTGTCGCCCTCAGTTGTGGGTTCAAGTCTCACAACCTTACAAAATGCGATGATTTTTAACCAAACCTATGGGTTTTCTTATTTTAAAAACTATATTAATTTAATCCTTACATCATTCCAAAAAAATGTTATTAACATCCTAAAAATTAACCTTGATATACTCAATAGTAAAAATATGTTTTAACCAGAAATGTTATATCATAATTTTCATTTTACATTCCAAAAAATATAATAACTTAAAATTACCTTAAAATAAAATATAATATAAACCCTAAAGGTTATCATTAACATTAAACTTATGTCCAAAAAATGAAAAGGCATTATTCCTTTAATGAAATTTTCATTAAAAACATACTCAACCATTGGGTTGTATTTCCACCATTGTCTCCCAAAATATCTTAATCTTGATTAACTCCCACAATATAAAATCTCAAAAGGGAATTTAAGAATTTAATCTTATGATCAACATTAAACATATAAAACCATGATGGTTTCTATAACTATTAAGTTAATGAAAACATATATTCTTACATGATAAACACAATTCATTATACATTTCACGATTCATCCAACCATCATACCATTGGGGAAATACTTCTTTAACACATTGTCTATCACATTCAATATTAACCTGGTACCTTTTGGTTCCCTACCATTGACTAAAACCAAAAATTAAAAGTGTAAACATAAAACTAAAATAATCAAAGTTATCTATCAAATAATAATGAAATATTTTTCAAATTTTGACTAAATCATGACACCTTAGTCACAATCTAGGAGTCCATAGGTTTGACCTAGGTTATCCATGATCATTACCAAATATATTGGATGCAATCATATAAATAGAACTTTCCTAAAATTCATTCATAGGGTTATATTCCCTAATATATTTTTTCCTACATCTAGTTCCCAATGATTCTACTAAACATCTTCTAATACCAACTGTAACGACCCCGCACTACTACAAAAAATGGGCAAGGGATGTGCAACACTTTTATCAGAGCTAAAAAAAGTGCTGATAAAGGGGTCCTCTTTATCAGCGCTTCTTTTAGTAGCATTGATAAAGGTGGGATTTATCAGCGCTTTTCTTGAGCGCTGATAAATGTTAAGTTTCAAAAAAAACATGAAAAATAATATTTTGTTATATAAGTATATTTATATTGATATAAATACAATATATATTTTTTAAATATGTTATAGATACGTATAAATAGACTATTACATTTAATATATAAGAAATTTAGTGAAAATGGCTTCAAAATATTTTAAAAAAATATTATTAATTAAGAATTTTCTAATTATTATCGATTAAATATCATTTAATAACAATTTGAGGACACAAAAAATCAAAACAATTAATAAAATATCTAAAATATGTTGAAAATGTAACTCAAACTTCAAACGGTCGTAACTTTTGATCTGGGTGTCTATTTGAGCTCTACAACATATCAAATCGAATCCTGCGACGAGCTCTACGCGCTTGTGACCCAGGAAAATCCTATTTCACATTTTTAGAGCCCAAAAAATGCCCAGAAGGCCTCCAAAATTGAGTTTTTAGTCGGGATACCTTGATTTGTTAACATTCAAACAAGTATAACTTCTGATCCGGATGTCTGTTAGGCCTGTACCACATATTATATCGAAGATTGTTTCATTTTATTCGATTTGACTAGTTGTGGCATTGAAACAGGATTCAATATTATAAGTTATGGTCATTTTAACATTCTATGTATTTTCATATACACATATATGTGTATTTATTCGTAAATATATATCTGTCTATATGTGTGTGTGTGTCTCTGTGTGTTTTATATATGTATATATGTATTTATTTATTTATTTACTTATAAACACACATCAAAAAAATATTTTTTCATAAATGTATTTAAAACTAATCTTATAAGTTATGGTTGTTTTAACATTCTATGGATTTTCAAATACACATATATATGTATTTATTCGTAAATATATATGTGTCTCTCTGTGTGTGTGTGTGTGTGTGTGTGTGTTGTATATATCAATGTATGTATGTATGTATTTATTTATAAACACGCATAAAAAAAATATTTTTTCATAAATGTATTTAAAACTAATATTATAAGTATATATTAATATACAAATAAATATACGTATAAAAAATTATAACTAAAAATATATATATAAATATATTAATATATGAATTAATATATATATACTAATATATGAATAAATATATTTATATTAATATGAATCTATATCAATATATGAATAAATATAACTATATATATATATATATCATTAAATAGAGAACAAAATGAAATGGCTTAGTGGTAAAGGTGCAGCCACAAAAGGGGGGAGGTCGCGGGTTCGAGTTCAGGTGGAAGCGAAGGGGGTGCGTGCCTATGAGGATGTGCGGGAAGGCCAGCGCGCGGGAGACCTCCTAGTGCTGATAAAGGGGGTTTCAAGTGCTAATAAAAGCACTCATCGTATTATTTAATTTTTTTTATTTTTTTATTTATTTTTTTGATCTTTATCAGTGATTTTTAAAAGCACTGATAAAGGCCAATTTTATCAGCGCTGATAAAGGGGTCTTTTATCAGTGATTTTTTTAGCACTGATAAAAGCAGCCTTTATCAGTGCTTTTTGGAGTGCTGATAAAAGGAACCCCCCCCCCCCATATTAGATCTGAGCTTTACATCACTTTTTTAGCGTTGTTAAAGCCCGTTTTGAGTGCTGATATAGTCCATTTTTGTAGTAGTGTCGTCCCCAGTAGCCTAGAGCTGGTGCCTTACTTTAGTACATTGGAATAGGATACAAAGAATCACATCCCAAAGGACTGAATAGTTTAGTAGTTTTGAAGAACCAGATACATACATTATTCCAAAATTATATTTTAAAACACAAATTACAATTTTTTTTTTGAGTATGATATTATTCCCTCTAGCATATCCTTGCAAATCAATTATTGTGCACTTCATATGTTCCTCACACTTCATTTTGGTTGTACATGATTTACCTCTAGTATAGTGGTTTCTAATATGTTATTATCTTATAATGAAATCATATTAATAATTATAATATTATATATGATCCCCTTATGATGTTTTACCACTCATTTATTAATAAAATTTTATTTATTTCACTATTTCGGGTGTTAATTTCCTTGCTTTCTCATACGTGTTTTGTCATGAAATTTCCAATAATTACACATATTATATAGTCCAATAATCTCCTAAATTATATTAATGTTATAAATATCATATTGAATCATTATATACATTTATGGAATCATTCATGAATTTTGGATGTGGGAAATGAATCACATCACTTCATGGAGATGGTAGGTCGTACACATGCACGAGTGATGATATCATTCCCTAAATGAGTGAAAGATTAAGTTTGTGAAAGGTATATAAAATTTTTATAATTTATATAATGTTATAATTATAATATATATCCATTATTTTAATTATTATAAGCATCCAATTAATGTGGTGATGAAAAAAATTTACACCACTGTGGGGAGACGGTATGTCATACGTATGTATGAGTGATGTTTTTTATTTTCAAAGGATGGGGATGAGATGGAAAATGGTTCTAAAATATAAATAATAACATATCATCATATTTATGATAATAAATATATATTACTTTATATTTTTACAACACATTAATAGAAATTAAAATAATAAATAAAATTTAACGAGTTAGTAAAGACGATTACATTCTCTTAAAGAATCCTCCTTTGGATATCCTCATAGAGACATTAGGGTTGGTGTTTTTGGAAAACTGAGACTTGTAGAATTTAGTTAAGGATTTTGGGAAGATAAATGGGTTGGTTTTTGTTAAGCTATATTTTTTGGAGAAGTGAGGAGGGAATGGAGGTATTTATACTTGAGGAGGGGTGGTTTTAAGTGACTAAATAACGATTATTTTTTGTTAAAAACTAACCACTTTTGGGGGGAATTAATTACAAAAAATTTGGTTGATAATTAATGTTTTAAATAATTATTAAGGTCATCAAAAACAACACATAACCATTTAATATTTTAGTTTCTATATATTTTATAATTTTACATTTTAACTTCAACTTGGTAAATTATTTTACCTATACTGTAGTGAATATTTTTTTACTACAGTAAATGTTTTTATCCACAAAAATTTTAATAAATATACTAAATAATTTTCACATCCTAATTAAAAATATAGAATCTATTTTTCAGAATTCAAATCATAGAATTTTCATAATTAAATTTAAAATTAAATTGACAAAACGTGACAACAAATAGTTTTTTGGGAAAATGTGTTTCTAATCCCAAAAATGTACTTATACCAAAATAAGGTATACCGATTATTTAAATTTAATTAATTATGTTATATCTTACCAAATAGTACTTATTTTACTTTATATCAATTTCAAATCATAAAATCACTTTTTATTGTAGCAAAAATCAGAGCTTTATAAAAATCGATACTTTTTCACTATTCACTGAAAAATTAGTATTTTAAGAAAATTATAAAAAAAAGTCATGTTAAGATAATTTTGAAATAATGAATTCAGAAATGATATTAATTTTTTCAAATAAATTTTCTAAAACTTCTAGAAATTAATTATAATATTCACTCATAAAATGAAAGAAAAATCATTTTTGAAGAAAACGTATTTATGTTGAAGAAAATGACTTTTCTTAGAGTAAAGTGCTTATTCACAAAGAATTAAAAAATGAATAAACTATGAGGAGGAAAATTATATATTTCATAATGTTGTTAATACTATTCATACACTATAATTTAGCAACTAGGTTATAATTATCATGTAAAAATAATTCATTTAATCTCGGTGTTGTGTGTTTTATAATATTTTGAACATAATGTTATTTTAATAATATTTGGGAGTTAAAAAGATAATATTCGATAGGTTATTGGGTACCCATTAACCCTATCATGTTTTTTAAAATTTAAATTATTTTTTTAATTAGTTATATTTTTTAAATGATGAATTATTTTCTTTATATCTCTATAGGCCCCCTCTCTTCCTCCATTTTTCTCCCTTCATTCTTCACCTACCAAGTATAGATCTCATTTTTATAACCTATGATACTATTTTAATCTATCACTAAAGACCTATATGGATAAGGCTTTTAGTTATCCTTTTTTTATTTTTCATTTTCATAATTTTTTCATTGTTCTTTTCTAGTTATACCCTAGTTCATAGGTTTTTCATATTTTAATAAATATTCTAATATAAATCATTTATTTTGATGATATTTAATTAATGGAATTATTTTATACCATTTTAGGTGGTTTTAAAACTTTACCAATAGTTTATTTGAGTTTTTATATATCATTTGAGATCTGGGAAGTGATGACCATGTGTGAATTCCCTAAAAAAATTAAAAATTATTTCTTGGTATCTAATGGTATTAGTGAGATCAATCAATGTTGCGAGTGGTCTTATATAATATGTGCATTAACACTATGGTAATTATGACCATGAACTCTACTCAAGAGGTTAATAATGTGTGATTTGGAACCCAATAAGGGTGTATATGTCTGAGATTTGATTTTAGAAGCCTAATCTGGTACCATAGAAGATTCTTCAATGAAGGAATGATTTATCCTGAGTTACAATAGTGATAAACAATACCATGTGTGGAATTTTTTGAATGATAAGTTCTCTTGTTATCCTTTTGAATTTGGTGATGACTAATTCCCTGATGTTTTATATACATGGTATGACAACCTAGACCCACACTCCTAGATCTGGTGCTAAAAAATATCCTTTACAAATTCTATTTGAAACAAAATAAACCAAACCAAACATAACCTTTTATATTTACAATATAAATAATAAATATTGAGTCACATACACACTCAAGATATTTTAAGTTTACAGTTTTAGAGATTTTGGAAAAAAATTATCTTGAAATACCCATATCTTTCCCATTAAATGATTTTTTTCACAAAACAAAGAAATCCTTATTTAATAATAAGTGTAAAGGTTCAGATTATTATCTATTATTTATCTTCATTTTTGGGTGGTTTAGGGGTTTGTAAGTATCTTCATAAATTTTATAAACTATTTTAAATTGTATTTTAAATTTATGAACTAGTTTTAAAATGCTTTTACAAATTATGGGAGTAATTTAAATGTTTTAATAGTTTTTTTGGAATTTAATTTGAAAATTTTCAAATTGATTATAATGTTTTAGAAATGTTTTTTGGATTTTTGAAGTGATAATAAATTATTTTATTAATTATTTATGAGTATTTTTAATCGAAATATTTATATTTTTAGTGAAATATTTACCCTATGCAGGAAATTGAAGTTTTGTAAGGGTAATGGGGGGTTTTTAAAAGATTACATAAAATTAAGATATTTTTTATGGAATTTCTAAGGGTGACGTAGATATTAAAGTGGCTATATAAGCATAATGTTGTTTTCATAAAGCATACGTAAGGGTAATCATGAATTTATAAGGGTTACGTATGGGTAGTTCACTACTGCATAAGTGTAACGGAGTATACATAGGGGTAGCTCATGGATTGAGTAAGGTTATTGGCTCGCATAAGGGTTATCATTATGCACTAGGTAAAGGTATAATCATTTTTCTTATACCAATGTAAGGTTAAGATAAACCTTTCATAAATGTGATCTATAGATCCTAAAGTTCACGTAAGGGTACCCTGGCCCTTCTATTACTCACGTAAGGGTAGGGTCCAAATTTTAATAGTTGTGTGATGGTAAATAGGCTTACCCTCATAGAACATGCTACAATCATGCTAGCGTAACCTTTATTTTCTCCTATATAAAGGTAAAACACCATACCCTTACAAAGTGCTATATACCTATATATGGGTAATGATTTTTGCTCAGTTTTTTGTAATTTACTCTTCTTCAACCTATAAAATGTGTTTTCAGTGACTTAAAATCATAAAATCATGTTTTTGATTTCTTTTGACTTGTTAAAATTTTATATATGGTATTTAAAGGTTTTAAATGGATCATAATTAATATTAAATTTAAGTGAGAATTAAATGGGGAAAAAATATAGAAATTTTATGGAGTTTCAGAAGTATCCATGGAGGGATATCTATAAATATGAAAATTAGTTTCTTCCAATCATTTGATACACTCTTTTTTTATCTCCTGTTTGGTTAGTCCAAAACATCCATTTTGGGATCAATAAGACTGATTCAAATTCATCTGGGCCTCTCTTTAATTTCGTGTGCTTCTTCCATTTTCCTATCTCCTCTGTCCTTCTTGGTAAAATGATTTATAATGGAAAATAAATACTAGTTATAGAATCTATGTCCTCTCTTAATTTATGTTCAAATGTGATATAATAATTCTTTTTTTATATTTTTTGGGTGGATGGAAAGAGTTGGACTAATAAAGATAATTAATTAGATGTAATGAAATTAATAGGGAAGGTGGGATATTTCATGTTCTTTACTTATTTTTTCATGATATTGATTATCCATGATTGTGTGATAGATATTTTTTATTATGAAAAGAAATTAATTCTATGAATATGTTATTGTTTGCTAAAATATATTTATATAAATTACCTCATATGAAAAAAAATTAAATTCCATAAAGATGGAAATTAAACTAGAAGTTTGTATATAAGGAATTTTTATATTTCCCCTTGTTTGTGAAGTAGATTTATGCCAACTTAGTTTTTTAATTTTTAAAATTATGGGTGTGTTTGTTTTTTGATATTGACTTGTGGGGATATAGTGGTGATGAGTGGTGTAGAAACATGGAGTTGATATAAGATTTATTGAAGGATTTGTATATTGTAATGGTAGTTTATTTGTAATTATGGAATTCTTGAAAACTGTATATCTCTAATTAAAGGAACTTGGGTTGAAATAAATGTTTTGGGGAAGGAAAAAATGAATGGTAAATGAGATGATGATGTTAATTTGAAAATTAAAATATGATAATGGATGTGAAATTGGTTGGTAATTGAAATGGTTAAATGAGTACTATGAAATTGATATGTGGTTTTGGATTAAATGACTTGAAAGATAAAAAAAAAATTTGTGTAAATATGAAATAGAATGGATTGGTGAAATGGATATGATGAAAACATTCTATTTTTGGAAATGGAAGAACTTGAAATTGAAAGTGGGCTTCTGTATATTGTGTGTGGTGGTTGTGTGGTGTGATTTATTAGTTGAGGCAGCGATGTTAACATGTGATAGTGGTGATATAGAAGTTGTGGTATGTGGTTGGTTTTGGTTGTTTGATCACATAGGTTGGGTTTCTATGCCACTATTATATACTTTATTTTTTTTGTGATTTCTATATGCACCCCACCTGTATTGAGAACCATGTGATGACATCCAAATATTTTGGTGATGTTTTTACCAACATACATAGGGTGGGGACAGATTGATGGTTACCCCCTATTCTCCAATATCCCTTATATGAAAGTTTTATATACATGGGATGTGATGGATAGAATTCAAAAGTTCACTAGTTATGATTGATGAGATGATGAAGTGGTTCATGGTGGGGTTCATGCATGGTAGGAGGTGGGAATGATGTTTGTGTCCTTTATGTTTATAATACCATACTACTCTAGTTAAAACTACAATAAATATTTGATTTTACAAACTAATAATTTTTGGAAAATAAGTGATGTGATAGACCAGGTGTCTTTAGTTGATATGTGATGTGATAACCCAAGTGTCTTCAGATGATATGTGATGTGATGGAACATGTATCTTCAGGCGATATGTGATGTGATGGCCCATGTGTCTTCAAAAAGGGTTACTATGTAGGAGATATGGGAGTGCCAGTACATATTATGATGGGGTGTGAGAGTGTCACACTAGTGGGAAAGTGGTTTGGGTTACCCTTTTTATTGATATGTTTCATTCTATGTTACTATACTGGGATGGATTATTTTTCAACCACGCCTTGGTGAGGCCAAGGACTAGTTGACCCGATAGGTGCTTATTGATATTGTTGTTTTTCACTATGGAATTATTATGATCTTCTCATATTTTTACAAGATTATTTGTGTATGATCCTTCTAAGCATACATGTTATGCTCAGCCTACATATATATGAACTATTTTTCAGGTTTCTAGGTGGACTTTAGGGATGTAATTGTACATTACTAGCTTGGGAATTGGATTTATAGTTTAGTTGATGCCGTATGATTTAATTTTATGTTTTACTTGGTGACTCTCATTATATTCCTATGAAATTACATATATTATGAGATATTGTGGATTTTACCTTATGGAGTTGTTTTTTGGTTGATATATTATCCCCTAATCATACTTTTCTTTCTATTGAGGGTCATGCCTCCCATATGTGTGACCTTATTTATACCCTCATTTTTAGTCTCCAACCTAGGTATTATTGGAGATAAGACTCAAGGTTAATTATCCCTCATTCTCTTTTTTTGGGGGGTCATGAAAAAGTGGTATCGTCGTTTTAGGTTGAGAGATAGGGTGATTTTTGCGTCAGGTAATTGGAGGATCGCATGGGATGGTAGGGAAAATGTTTTATTCAACCTTGGAGCATGAAATAGAATAGGGATACCAAATAGGGAACATGATTTTTAGGTCCCCCATGATCTATTGAAAGGACTATATTCCTATAAAACGACTAAGTAAGGCAGTGATGCTTACAGGGTACAGACCTAGAAGAGGTACATTAGTTATAATTGATTGTACTTATTATTTAATGATGTGGTTTTGGTAAATTAAGGAATTTAATAAAATGAATCACGAAATTTTATATGTGTTTCTCTAACTGTGCCCATGTTGTGGTTACTAATGAACTATTATTGTTTTCTGAATTTTTCATATAGCCTAAAAGGAAAGAGTAAAATGGTAATTAATTGACCTGAGCCAATTGTTTGAAACCTTGTTTATACTTTAATGTAATGTTTCCTTTATTATTATAAAATGATTCTTCATGAACTAAATTTATTTCTTTTTTTAAAATACATAACATGATAACCTATGTTTTTAATGTTTAAATTTCTTATTGATACACTCTTATTGTAATTTTTTGTAAATAACTATTAAAATTTGAAATTCCTTATAAATCATGTTACCTTGATTATTTTTAATATGTCTATACTAAAATTATTTTTTAAAAACAATTCTCAAGAGTATTCATGTTTCCATGTGAGTTAATACTACATTAATCTCTTTCCATTTGTGATTTATCATGAGCATTCATTGGGAATTTATTGCAATTTTATATTTTTATCATTGTTTTAAAATTCCTATAAAACTATAAGCATTATTTTTGGTATCCTATTGAGGCTTGAAACTATTTAAATGATTAGAATTATTCTTTTCAAGACTAATAATACATTTTTTATTCCGTAATAATCATACCTCGCATGTTAAGACATGTGTAGTTTATCATGGGAAGCATTTCAAATGATGAAAAATTTTGTATAGTGACTATGAAATATCTAGTATGTTAATATTGGTCATGTAACATGATTAATATGTTATATTTTGGATTGAAAAGTATTTTATGTACTGACCAGGTTTTATTTAAATATGAAATTAAAATAATTTTACCCATATTACAGTGTATAAACATGTTTTCCTAAGAAATTAAAGTATTTAAGAATTCTTAGTTTGAGCATGATAAGTATGACCCATAGTAATAAAACATGTATAGTTATAATTTTTGTGATCTGAAAGAATATTTTATTTTGATAATTCTTAAAGCATGTTGTATATGTAATGGGGTATTTTAATTGAGCACAAGAAATTATCAAATAAAAATTTTCTTATGATGGTATGAGTGTGTTTCCTTAGAAAAAACATCATCCTATAATGTTTTGTTTAAGCATGTTATGCATAATGAATGAGATAAAACATATAAATTTTTTTCCTTTAAGTTGGATATATGTAGAGATATTTAAATGAAAGGAATGATGATTCCCAGGTAATGGCTTCAAAATGTTGATTGTTGTTTATGGATTCATTTTTTGTTGATAGTGTCATTCATGTGTTGATATGACTTACTGAACACATGTTCTTGAATTATAAGACTATGTTTTAAAGGATTTTAAGAAGAAGATATTACTTTAAGAAGCCTTGTCCATAGACCATTTATATTCCTTAACTTAGAGAATTATGTGATCTTTGAGATGATGTCTTCTAATTCTAACTACATGTATCCATACAATGTTGTGTTGTGTTCTGGTTATATTTATGGAATCACACACCTTCTAAAAAAAGGGGTTAATAACTTAAAGTTGGTAAAATTGGTTGGAAAAATAATTAAAAAGGCATGTATACTGACTTTGTTGATTCTTATAATTTCATGGAAATCAAATGATTTAAAATTCATGTTTAATTAAACTTATGTGTCCATATGTTAATGGGATTGGCTAAATAACATGAGTATGGAAATACTTGTTATTGGAAATAATTATGAGGCATGTTAAGGAGAATTTTCATCCATAAAGTTTGTTAAAACCAAAAGTTATTCTTGAGAGCATGTTTAAATATTTTATGGATTTTCATAGTTGATGACTTGTGTTATTTATAGTGGTGACCTATGATAATTTAACCGGTTAATAAAAGAAGGTAATAAAACTGGTTTTTTGATAAAGTTAAATTTTTGGGACTGAGTGAGCCCACTTTCTTGTGTTATTTGGATTCCTTTTTTTAGGTCCGAGATGATCTACTGACTCTATTTTTTGTTTTTAACTTCTATGTTTCTTATGGATGTGAGACGTTCTAAGTATCATTATGTGAGCCTAGGATGGTTGTTGGTTAACTAGATATGGGAATAGATTCCCAAGGTTGTGGTGCTAGCATGGCATGTTAGTTATGATAATGGTGTTGGCATCAAATTCCATATATGTTGTTATACTAAGTAGTGTTGGTGATGGAATCAAGACTTAGAGAATTGGTTGAAGCTGGGCTTACTCATTTTTGTTATACTAAAAGATGGGATGGTTTCTTAATGAATATGATTGATTAATAGTTATGGCATAGTTTACTTATATCCAAGGAAGAAATTTATCATTTAATATTTACATATGGTATGTTCTTGAACATATTAAGAGTAGGGAAACTTAAAATATCATGGTTTTTTGTGATACAACATGTTTTAAAACCATGTGGGTGAGTTAGTTCCCCCCAAAGGGGATAATAGCATGGTATGGTTATTGGGTTCCTTTTATTTTTATTCTTGTGTAAGATATGTTGATCTTGGTGCATGTGATTATTAGGGAATGTTTTCTAATGTCAGTTTGAAAAATCTTGAAAGTGATTACTTACACCTATGGTGAATTGGACATTATATCCTGAGTATCTTTTGCATGAGTGTGTCCCTGGTGAGTAAATATTTGTTAAAAAATGTGGAAATTTTTTTAAAGTTAACTAAAATGTATTTTTTAAACCTCATGAATTGTTTGTAATTCATCTCTCGTGTTAAATTTAATTTTATATCTATTAATTTTAATTTTATTCTTATAAATTTCATGGCAGAGTTGTGTTAATTGAATAAACATTTTCAATGAAAGCATGTTTTAAATTTATCATAGTCATCTATTGTTTAAAATGGTAATGGTGGGTGGATAAATTAAAACTCTTTGTTACAAAGAAATTAAATTGACTAATTTATTCACTAGATTTATTTGTTTAATTAGAAATAAAATGTTTTTGGAAAAATTAATTTTTGTGGGTACAATTTTTATTAAATAATAAATTATATATTTCTGTGATACTTTTATTTATTTTAAAAATATTTTTGTATAATATTTGGGATTTTTTTCACTAGTGTCTTACTGATAAGTTTTTCTCATCATGTTTTTGAAGTTAACATGTTTCAATATGAAATTTTATGATATGTTTCTAGAAATTATGAATTTTTTGAAAATAATATTTTGAACTCTATGAACATCAAGAAATAATAAAATGTTGTGAATATCATATCTGAGTTGAATAATAAATTGTTATGAAAGCATGTTAATCTAATTTTTTCATGAAATGTTAAGTAAGATATGTTTTTAATGTTATGAATTTAATTTTTTTATAATGATAAATAAGGAAAAATCAAGTACAATATTTCATTTGATGGAATGTCTATGTGAAACTATTAAAGTGAAATATGTAATAATGTTTTTCCTTCCTGATAATTTATGCCTTCTATTTAAATCAATGTGAGGTAATTATTTCTAAAGGTGTCCCCTTCCTTTTTATTATTTTATTACAATTGTTTAATACTTATGTCTTTATTTCAAAGTTTTTTATATCCATATATTCAAGATTTTCCCTATTTGATAAGTATATCCATTGAGAGATTGTTTTTAGAGTGGTTGTTGTGTTCCAAATTTAGGAGGATCCTTGAGAGGTGTCTCATGGAGTTGTTAAATTATCTACCTAATATTTTCCCTCTTCTTTCCAGATTTGTTTCAATTCATGAGGATGAGAACTATTTGATATGTATTTGATAAAATGGGTTGGAATATTATCGATCATTCATTTTCTATTAGGAGTTGTTCAGTGGTTTGAGAGAAGTTTTATAAAATTTAGATGTTTTTTAAATGATTTTGTAATTTATAAAATAGTTTTAAAATCTTTTATCAAATTATGGGAGTAATTTCAATGTTTTAAAAAAAATTGAAATTTAATTTGGTTGTTTTAAAATTGATTCTAATGTTTTAATTTTTTTTGTATTTTGGATGTGATAATAAATTCTTTTCTTAATAATTTATATGTTTAATTGAAAATTTAATATTTTTAATGAAATATTTACCCTTACGCATGAAATTAAAGTTGTGTAATGGAAATGGTGAATTTTAATATTTACATAAAGGTAATCATGTTTTTATAAGTCTTTTATAAGGGTAACCGAGCTTTTAATGAGGATACATAAGGGTAAGGTTGTTTATATAAAGCATACGTAAGGGTAACCTTGAAATTATAAAGCTTATGTAAGGGTATTTTACCAAAATATAATGGTAATGTAGTTTAAAAATGTAGATAATGGATTGGGTAAGGGTATCAGATTATATCAGGGTCATCTATATGAACTTCATAAAGGTATATTTAGTTTTTTGATACTGACATAATGGTAATCCAAACATTTCACAAAGGTAATCCACCAATCCCAAAGCTCACATAAGGGTACCCTGGAATTTTTAAATCTTTTATATGGGTAGGATAATGATTTTGATATTTGTGGGAAGGAAAGGGGGATTACACTCATACAGTGTGCTACCATCATGTTAAGGTAACCCTTATTCAACATTATATAAAGGTAAAAAACATACCTTTATGTAGTGCTATATACCTGTGTATTTTTCCTAATTGTTAGAATTTATTCTCCTTTAACATGTAAAATGTGTTTTCAACAACTTAAAATCCTAAAATCCTGTTTTTGATTTTTTTAATCATCTAAATTTTATCTAATGATTTTAAAAGGTTTTAAATGGATCGTAATTAAGTTTTGATTTACGTGAAAATTCAATGGGGAATGAAATATGGAAATTTGATGAAATTTATAAAGTATCCATGTAGGGATATCTACAAATATAAAAATTAGTTTCTTCCCCATTTGTAGTATATCTTCATTCCTCTCAATTTTGGGTGGTCCAAACCTCACATTTTAGAATCTTCAAGCCTACTGCAAATTCATCTGATGTTTCTCTTTTCTTCTTGGGATATTACCCTATATCACTCTACTCTATCCTTCAGAGTGCATCAATTTATAATGGAAAACAAATACCCAGTGGGGGATCTTACTTCTATCTTATTTTCTATGCTTATGTGATATTAACATTAATTTTTTCCCTTTTATAAATAATATAATTAATTGGACATAATGAAATTGATGGGTATGTTGAGATATCACAAGCACTTTACTTATTTTTTCATGATATTAATTCTACATGATTGTGTGTAGATGGCTTTGATTATAAAAATTAATTGATTCTATGAATATGTTTTTGTTTACAAAAATATAATTGTAAACATCACCTCACATGAAAAATGGTAAATAAATTAAATATGGTAATTGAACTGGTTATGTATAAATAATGTATTATTAAATTATCCTTTTTTGTAGAGTTGATTGATTTGATTTTATGTGTAATTGATAGAATTATATGTGTGTGTTTTTCTGAGTTTGACTTTTAGTTCTATAGTAGTGATGTGTAGTGCAGAAACATGGAGTTTATATGAGAATGTTTTATGGATTTCTTCACTAGCTTGGTAATTTCCTGGTAATTATGGAATTCTTGAAAAGTGGTGAGTTATAATTAAATGTACTTGGGTAGGACTAAATGGTTTGGTAATGTAAATAATGAATGGTAGATGAGATAATGATGTTTAATTTGAATATATAAAAATGATAATGGATATGAAAATGGTAAGTAATTGAAATGGATAAATGAGAACTATGGAATTTATATGTGGTTTTGGCTTAAATGAATTAAAATATAAATGAATTGGTTGTTTTAATATGAAATGGAATGTATTAGTGAAATGGATTTGATGAAAACTAGATAATTATGGAAATGGTATAAATTGAAATTGAAATTGGGATTGTGTGGGTTGTATGTGGTAGTTTTGTGGTCTGATGCATTAGTTGTGGTAGCAATGTTGACACGTGATAGTAGTGATGTGAAGGTTTTGGTAGTTGGGTGGTTTTCATTGTTTGAACCTATAGGTTGGGATTATTTCAAACTATTAAATTTTTTATATTGATTGTGATTTCTATACACACCCCACCCACATCGAGTACTATGTGATGACCCATAAGTATTTTGAGTGTGATTTTTCTAATATCTAGGTGGTGAGGATGGATGGTTGGATACCCCCTCCTTACCACTCTCTCTTCCAGGTGAGTTTGATATTCACAGGTTATGGTGGATAGAATTAAAAAGTACACTAGTGGTGTTTTTTGAAGATATGATGATTTGATTCATGGTGTGGGTCATTCCTGATAGGAGGAGTTCATGTGGTTGATGTACTTTATTTTCATGATACTCTAATAATCTAGTTATGACTATAGTTTAAATGTTATGTGATGGACAAGGTGTCTTCTATTGAGATGTGATTTTTTGACCCAAGTGTCTTCAGGTGAGATGTGATGTGATGGCCCAAGTGTTATATGGATAGATTAATATACAAAATAGATGGGAGTGATCGAACATATGGAATTTGGGTATGAGAGAAGCACACCAGTGGTAAAGTAGTATGAGGTACCCTTTTTATCGATATGATTCATACTATGTTACTATACTTGGATATGTTATTTGGTGACTGATCCATGGTGAGGTTGATAACTAGTACGCCTAATAGGTGCTTGTTGATTAGGTTGTTCATTCTCTGGTGAATTAGTTTACCCTTCTCATATTTTCATGAGAGTCCTTGGGTATGATCCTACTGAGTATACATGTTATTCTCACCCTACACATATATAAATAGTTTTTTAATTTTCTAGGAGGAATTTAGGGACTAAGCAGGACATTACTAGCTTGGGTGTTGGATTTTTTGTTGAGTTGCTTTCATAATATTGTCTTTACTTGGATACTCTTAATATTTTCATATTATATTTTATACATGATGTGATATTTTAGATTTCACCTTTCTTATGTTATGAAGTTGTCTGGTGGTTTATATCCTATATCCTGATCTTACTTTTCTTTTTGTTGAGTGTAATGTATCTCATATGTTTGATCATTTTTATACACTCGGTGCTAGTAACCAAATCTAGGGCCTATTGGAGGAAGGACTTGGGGGTCATTACCTCCCCTTCTCCTTTGCTAGCCAAGTAGTGGTACCTTTGGGGGGAGGGTTTTTTACAATAAGTATCTAACATATCCCATTAAACTCCCTATAAATTGCATCCATATTGACATTTCATACATAAAACCCTTCTTCATAACCTGGGGAAATGGTAACATAAGAAGGGTGACCTAAAATTCCCATTAAGTATTATATTACAATAGAATATATCATTAAATAAACAAGTAAATAATAATATAGAAGAAATAAATAAGAATAAAAATATTTTATATAACTTATAATATGATCATGAAATATACCCATAGATAACATAAAAATGTAAAAAATCATATGGACGAAAATAACTGATTTCATAGTAATGGAATAAATAATTTCATACATCATAAACATATCATCATGGCCTCATGACAGTTCATCAGACATAAATATGCAATGTTTACACCAAACAACCAAGGTAGTTGGTCTCATGAGACCTACCAATGCATCAAGGGGATATATACTTCCAGTACCCACCCATCACTAATTAAGTCCAATGTATTCAAAATATAAATGAAATAATGAAAAATTAAATACATTTCCAATATTCCTTAGTAATCAATAAATATTCATCTTGAAATAACAACTATACAAATTTTCAATATTACCATAGTTAAAAATGAAATTGATTTCTTGGGTAGCACCATTCAAATGACATTGTACAAAGTAATGGGTATACGATTAAGTTAGTACTATAAAACATTGTATAATAATAGTGAAAGTGATATTTAATAGATCAATAAGATTAAAGACTATGGATATGTTTTAGAAAAATAAACTCAAGTGAGATAGATGAAGAGTGATGGGGAACATAACCATTTTGAAAAAGGTGGGGTGTGAACTATAAATTCTTATGGTAATTTATTGGGTAATATATGAAACATAACCCTAAAATAGATATATAATTTAGACTTTTAGAGTAAATATAAAGGAAATTATAAAAATAATTTCACAATGTTTTTGTTACATGGTTGTAAAAAAACTTCTAAGTCACTTTGATAAATAGATTTCAAGGGGTGAAAATAAAAAATTAAAAAAATTAATTTAAATATATTTAAAAATATTTAAACCTAAAAAATAAAAATAAAAAGTTAAATAATATAAATTTGGAGTGTGAGATAAAAATATAAATTAGTGGAATAAAATTACTTTATTTATTCTTCTAAAAGATTTCCTTTATTTTCAAAATGGAAAATTCAAAAAAGGAATATAAATTACATTAGAAAACCGTGAATATATGAATAAGAAACCTCATTAGGAATAGTTTTTTTAAATTAGAAAAATTCAATCATGAGGGAAATGCTAAAAATGAGACTTTTTCACACTTTTTAAATTAAAGTCAAAAATGACTCATAAGGAAAACATTAAAAAATTATTTTAAAACCTTGGAAAAAATTTTAATGAAATAAAAAATGTCTTTAATCAATCATTGAATTATATGTAATATTATTATTGTAATAATATAAATAATATGGTTATGGAGAAAAAATATTATCCACTATAAGGAAGAGATAAGGTCGAGTCCACATACAAGACCCTGCTAGGTTAAATTATAAACCAAATGAAGATTAATTGTTAATAAGACTTTAAAACCACAAAAAGTTGGAAAGAAAATAAAATTTAATCATAAGGTGTAATATAACACATATAGAAGTATAAAGTTCAAGGATAAATGTTATAGCTCAATTAAATAAAACTAAGTTAACAACAACATTTATGACTTAGGTAATGAGTCAAAGGAGAGGGAAAAGGGTGATCTTAAATGTAATTTAAAATCCCAATAATAAAAATTTATATAATATTTAATAAATTTATAGGTTATTATTAACACTATATACAAGTAAATTGGTTAATAATAAAAAACATGTCTCAAGGAATTGAAATTGAGATAAAGAACCATTACCTCATGTCCCAAATCACTTAGTGTGTGTGTCTAAACACCAAAATAACCCAATTATATTTATTAAATACTTTATTATGAACATTTTCCATGTATATTTCATTTTTTAACATCCATTTAATAACTTATTTCATTCCTTTATTGTATAGTTTTTTCTCTTATCAGCCACTTGGGGTTGTTAAGTCAATTCCTCCAAAACTACTTTGATACATTGATCATGGTAAAAGGATTTATAAAATGGTTTCATAATCTATAAAATTAAATATATATATATATATATGTCATTTATCATCCCAATAACACAAAATATATATTTTTTAATTGGTTCTCAAAACAAGATTCAAATTAATAAAAGAACATTGGTAGATCATTTTAGGCGGTTTATATTTACAATGATAATTAATTGTTAATATATTTAATAGAATGCATGATTTATCTTTAAAAATATTAATCGTGTCATAAATAACGTATTTATTCATTAAATACTCTTTTATACCAATCTATTTAATGTTGTAATGAAAAATGAAATATGTCATTCATGAATACGGTAATCCAACCATAACACAAGTGATGTTTTCATTTTATAATGGTTAGGAAGAAGGTATATAGTGGTTTTTAAATCAACATAATAACACTTAAATATACTAATGACAAAAATTTAATAATATTATGATGGTTTTAGGAAGAAAAAATAAACTTAAAATAACTCTGTTAAAATAATTACCTCATCATTTGATATCCCCATTTTGACCACTCTTTAAGCATTTATAGATTGGTATTTTGGTGATACTAAAACATCAAGGATGTGGGAAAGAGGGTTGGGGTGATTTTTTATATATTTTTTGATAGAAAATATGTTTTATGTGTGAGGAGAAGTGGGGTGGTGAAGGGGTCTTTTTATAGGTGAGAGAGATGACATTTTTGTAAATATTAATTTCTTAATATTAAAAAAGATTTCATTCTTAAGGAAAGTGGATCAAAAATTAGTAATTGGAGATGAAAAAAATTGTCAATAAATCCATCATTAAACCATTTATAGATGATTTTTTGGGATATTTTGAAATGTTACCTCTGTTTTTAACATTTTTACCTTATTTTAACCTCTAGCGTGGTGACTAATTTTTTACCTTGGTAACAAATTTTTATGAACTAAAATGAAATTAAACTTATTATATAATTTTAATCTTCTAACTACAAATATTAAATCAATTTTACTTGATTAAATTTATAAATGTTATCAAATTAATTTTAAAATAATGACATAATAATGGAAAAATAATTTTTTGAAAAATGTATTTTTTAGCATAAATTAATTAATTTTTTATTCCTTTAAAAGTAAAAATCATTAAGTGATTTCTAATTTCTTTTATATAATATCAACATATTTCATTAAATTCATTATTAAAAAGTGATTAATTTATTTTATTAAAATAGAAAAAAAAAATATATTGAAAAAAAAAATTCTTTTAAAAATATATCTTTTAAAAATCAAATGATTCTGCTCACATTATTTTAAAATTTGTTACTTATTTCATTGGTATTAATCAACTCATTTTTATTAAATAAAACCTTTCAGAATTAATTTCAAATTAAATTTTATAAAAATTACAAATAATATGAACATATAATAAATTAATAATCATATGTTTATATTATCAAAAATTCTATATACAAAACCCCTGAATATCTCCACACATGATTTAAGGATAATATAAGAAATGACAAGTACTGTAGGTGGTGATTTAGTTAGTATGGATCTCATATTGATTTCTAAAATCTTGAAATTCATTTGTAGACAATTTCTCTCAAACCACACATATTGAAACTCATCTCGGGCTTAGTCTTGGGAAAATCCAAGTTATTTTACTTATTTTCCATGCTTGCACAAAGATACTTATTAGGAAGATTCCTACTGCTTTATTCCATTGAATCTTATTTATATATAGATTACAAAACATGATTATTTCTATGTATACCCAATAATTGAATATATAAATTATAATGGTAATATTTAGTTCTTAGAAATTTTTTAATATAACAAAGTTCATCTTAGATTGGTGATGTGTGTTATATGAGATATTCAACATAGTATTAAAGGAAAACGCTTTCTACAATATTAGGGTGTTACATCCTATAAACTTAAATAAATTTCATACTCAAAATTTTAATTTCTATCACCGAAGAAAATAGATTATGGTTTTATAAATACATCCATGAATTATGATATAAAAGTACATTTAAATTATTCATAATGGTTTGTGAAGATCATGTGAATCATACAAACCATATCGCTTGGGTGAGTCAATCCTAGTGTGTGGTTAGGGCCTCTTTTTATACACTTTGTGAAGATCAAGTTAATACTAAACCAAAAAATGTCACATTTATTGACCCTTGGTGCGTCAAAGCTAGATCTTTCTACCACTTATAGTATCCATATAAGGGTGGTATTTATAGTAATTCAGACACTCTTTACTATAAATTTTTTTATTATATTTCCCCATATTTAGATTAATACTTAGGGTTTACACTAATGAATTCTAGTCCAAATTTCCAGTAATTATTAATTCTTTGTGTTTATTACTACATAAAATGCCAAAATATCAAGGAAAAATATGTTACTAGAATTTAATATTAAACTGTATCCTCAAAAAACATTAATTACATAACAATAAATATATACCTAAATAATTTATTATCCAAAAATTATATTAGTAATTTTCTAAAATACCATTATTTTAATTCATACTAAATACTAAACCGAAGGGATACTCGTGCCTCAATCATGTATTATTCCTAAAAACTAAATAAAAATATCCAAGATAACATTAGTCAACTCAAACTCTAATCACATAATACCTAAAAAGGGTTATCTTTTCTTTTATAATAATGATCAACCATCAACATATTGACCCATTACGCTATGTAAAACACTTAAATTATCCTCAAATGATAAATTCTAAACCTATAAAGTTATCTAAACCTTTCTTTGATACCAAATATAACCCCCCATACCCATTCTCCTAGATCTAGTGCTAAAAACATATCCTTTTCATATTATCTTTAAAACTAATTTAAGTGAAAAAAACATAACCGTAAATATTTATAATATCAAAAACTAATATTGATTCACTTACATACCCAAAAAAAATTAAGAAACATTAAGTAACAAAACTCATATATTTTCTATCAAAATGGGAATATCCTCTAATGAAATGGGGACTCCATATTTATAAATAAGTCTTCAAAATATCCCACGATATTATTCACACATTTCACCCATTTAAAAATTTCATATATAATACTCTTCTTCATAACTTAGAGAAATGTAAACCTAATAATGGTAAGTTAAAATGATCAATATGTAATAAGAAAAAACAAATCATGAATGATATATACCTGTATAACATAAAAATGTAAATAATCACATGGAAAACAATTAACGATTTAATAATGATGTAATGAATAATGTTTTACATCATAAACATATCATTAAGGCCTCATGAAAATACATCATATTTAAATGGGTAAGGTTTATATGAAATTCCCAAGCTAGTATGTACCATGAGACCTATTAAAGAATCGATGGGATATATAATTACAAGATCCACCCATTAGTAATTAATTCCAAGAATTCATCACATGAAGGAAACAATAAATAATACAATACAGAACCAACATGCCTTAGTAATCAATAAATATAAATATTGGAATAGAAAGTATACAAATTTTCAATATTTCCCAAATCAATAAATAAAATTTATTTCTTAGTAATCACACTTAAAACTAACACTATATATAGTAATGGGTATAAAATTTAGTAAATATTACAAAAAATAATATAGAAATAGTGGAAGTGATATATAATATATCCATAAAATTAAAGAATATAGACATGAAGGTTAGAAAAAGGTCAAGTGGGATATGAAGAGTGATATATAACATAACCCTTACAAACAAGTTGAGGTATTAAATATAAATTTATAAGAGTTTTTAGAGGGTAATCCATGAAAAATAACTCCAAAGGAGATATATTTTTTAGAGATTTTGAGGAAAATAGAGGTGAAATTATAAAAATAAAAATAAATTTTTGTAACAAGGTTGTAGAAACAATATTCTAAGTTACTTTCATAAATCCATTTCAATGGGTAAAAAGGGGACATTGAAAAAGTTAATTTAAAAAAAATACAAATATTAAAACCTTGAAAATAAATGATGTTATGAAATGGCCTAATCTTCCCCAAGCTATAAACAAGGTAACTCTGAACCCATGGATCTTTTGTAATACCTTTGTTTCCTTCCCAAAACACCAAAGACTATTACCCACTAATGCCACTTATCAAACTAAAAATTGTCCCCACATTCCAACACATGTTCTTTCATTGTGTTGTATCCCTACTCACACATTACATGGGAAATTTATCAGGTGGTCACCCATCCTAACACTACCCCAGGTCTGGCATGATTAATTATGGATTTATAATTAGGTCAGATCCCAAAAAGAAAGGTGTACCTTATTGACATGGGTTATTCCATTTAGTCTTTTATGTCTCAATTTTACATGGGCGTTACACTTCCCTATATTAAAGTAAAAGGCCCTATTTTTGGACCATACCACAACCCTATACTTCATTATAAGTATTAGATCTCATATAATTTATCAATACTAGAATTCCTTGATCCATGAACCTAGTCATATGACCCCATGGGACTCTAATAATACTTTGGTTTCCTTCCCATCATACCACAAGATATTACCAATCAAGGTAACTTATCAGACTAACTAATATCCCTATAAAACAAGATATATTATTTCAATATGATTTTTCCTTACTCACACACACCATGGGAAACATCCAAGGTAGTTACCCATATTAACACTACTCCAAACTAAGAAATCATAATTATGGAGTTCAAATTAGGTAGTCTCATGAAATGAATGGTAGACCTTATTGACATGGGTAGTTCCATTTAGTATTTTAAGACTCACTTTTCTAAAGTAGTTACATTAAAAAAACAACCATTATTTATCTTATTATTTTATTTATTTTTTTATGTGTACTCTTATCCTTGAGTTTTGATTGAATTTTCACTAATTCTAATTATTTTGAAGTTGTATTATGGGGTGAAATGTGATTATAAACCATGAAAAAACTTTGTGAGTGACTTGTAGTTTTTAATAGACTCATTTTTCATGGTTAGAACATTTTTTGTCAAATAATGTTTCCAAACCATGTGGGTCCCTACGTTTGTCCAAAAAGGGGTGCACAGTTGGTGTATAGTTTGTTAAAACATGAAACATACTTAATTTCCTAAAAAAATTGGGTTGTTAAAAAATTACCTTTCAATTTTAAAACCCCAAGAAAGGCTTATCTATCCCCCATAAAACAATGAACTTATGAGGAGATCCCTTAGAGACTTACCCTCCCCTTTCATTAATTTTTGGATCTTATTCCCTAATTTCTTGGTGAATACTTCAAGTAAAGGCTCTTTCCTTATTTGATCTCTTATTTTCTCTTATTTTATATATTTATCTACCATTAGTCTCATGTTTATTGAATCCTATGGTTTTTTTAAAACCAAAACCTTTTTATTCTTTATTTTAGGGTGTTTAGATTGGTCATTAGGTATTGTTTATCCTATATTTGAGAGTTTTATTACAATCATTCATGGTTGAGGTAGGTGTTTCCATATTTTTCCCATTTTTATAATTCCATCTATGGTTAGTATTTCCAAAAACATTTTATCTTTGAAATTATATATATTATGTATCTATGTGTGTGCATAGGGGGTTTCTTAAAAAAGATATTAGTGATTTCAATGAGGTTTTCATAATTTTAAATGAAATGGAAAATTTATTTGTTTTCAAGGTTTTATTGATTGGTATTTCACCTTTTTGGAATTTATTGTGGGTTTTGAATTTTTCTTGTGATGTTTGACAGTTTTATGTGTTTAGGATGTATATATAATTGTTTAGTAATATTATAGTGTTATATTTTCCTTGGTTTATTTTATTTAATGGTATCAAAGTGGGGTTGTCTTTTAGTTTTTAAGTGTTTCTAAGATTATATGATTTAAAAATAGTTTTCATAATGGGATTTCAAATTGAACATCTATAGTTCATTAAAAAGGATCTGCTAGATCCTTGAAAATATATTTTTATAGTAATGATATATTTGATGTGGTTTATCAAAAGATGTTTTGGTTTAATAATGAACTATATTTATGTATATATATGTTATGGTTGATTATAATGCTACATGTATTTTTATGGGGCTTGCATGAGGGGTTATTAGGAGGTAAAATAAGGATAATTTCATAATAAACATTACCCCACATATTTCCACATAATTTATGGGGACCATAGGCATATTAGTGAGAGTTTTAGAGATCATTATTGTCCAGTCCTAATGAGATAGACTAGATCCCTTTGGTATGGATGTACCAAGGTCATGGGGGAGTGCCAAAAGTAAGGCTAGGTTAGATTGGTTGGGAGGTTATAGACCAGGAATGCATTGATATATTGGTGTATGGTTTCACCTTAGTATGTTTAGGATCATATCACTATATGTCTAGGAATTTCCCATGATTTTCTATCCTTTACTATTTCTAGTTTATTACAATTAGTTATGTTATTTCTCTCTCGTGATATAATCTATTGATTCCACATATATTATTAATCAACCAAAGTTTTTCTATTTGAGAATGCTTCTTTTGTTTCTTTATTTTTATGAAATTATACATTTCTTATTATTACATTTCTTATTCTTATTGATTTAACTCCTTTATTCATTTTATTCTTCCATTTTGGATAATTTTGAGTTCCATAGGTGTGGTTTTTTGTGGTTGTTGATACAGTGGATTTCAAAAGGTTTGTTTTAAAAAGGGATCATTTAATAAAGGTTCTAAATGTAATTTTAAATAATTATTTGTGTTTTAAAATTGGATTTTCAATCAATATTATGGTTATTTACTTAAAAATTAAAAACCTATTTTCTACTTGTATTTCAAACATGAATTTTTGGTATGTTTTCTAAAAAGAAATGCATGGAATCTCTGGTGATTTCCTACTAGAATGTTATGATCACATCTTACCAATGATACCTGAAAATGATAGAACTAATTTCATTTTTATGCTCAAGTCCAGTTTTGGGGTCATTCATGGAGCCAGCTTGTTTGGGTGATGGATAGTGACATTGTGGTCACAGTGAGATCATGTCCAAGATTTATAGTTTTCATTTTGTATCATGAATGTATCTTCCCTGTTGGCCTTTTTTCATTTTGGTTGTTGTCACTATTCTACTATAGTTGTGTATTTAATTTGGGCTTGTATGGATATGTATTCTAGTTATGTTTTTTTTATTATTTTTTCATCTACTTACTTTTTATGCACATGGATATCTGAGGTACATATTGGTCTTAAAAATATTTCGGGTGGAATTTTAGCATTCCTTCTTATTTATTAGGAAACAATATTTACATAATTTTAACTTTAATTTATTTTTCACTTGTCTTTAGACCATAGGGATTGAGAATGCCCCTCAGGACTTGTCAGGGGCTAGCTCAAGTGCTCATTTTTGGGGTGGTCTATATTAATTCATGATAAAAGGTGTCTGTATGATACATTACTATTTTTGTGTGTCTGATTGATTATATTTAGGACTATCAGTACTTGGTAAGTGGGTGTGTGAAGATTATAGTTATATCTTAACTATTATGAGCCTTGATTTTTCATGGTATGTTAGGTTGTAAGTCTTTGATTTGGATAATCCATTATTTATTCTCAGTTTGTTTTGATTTAGATGAGTGATTTTTGAGGTTATATTAGTGTTTTATAGGTTTTTTGGAAGAAATAGAGTGTATAGTTTACCCACATGGTTTGGAAAACTATGTAGATCCCATGAACCTAGTTCTATATAGAATCTAAATTATAGTTACAAAATTGATTCATGGTCTACCAAACTATTTGACCAAACCATGCATAACCACTAGCCTCCAATGGAATTTTTATTTTGATCTCCCTGTGATCAAAATTTCCTTGGTTTACATGTAAAAGTTATTTTTAAATATTTAAAAGATATTTCACTGATGTATGGGTGGTATTTGGATTGACTATGATGATATTTTGTGATTGAAACTTTATTTTAAAATGGTGAAATTTAGTTTTGAAAAAACAATAAAGGATATTTCTAAAAAGAATTAGAATGAGATTAATGTTTGAGGGAATTTTAACTAATTTCAATGATTAGTGCATGATGTTTTAAAATTATTTAAAGTGGTAAATTAAAGCTTCAAGTAAAATTTTTTAGTTTAAAGTGGTTTTCAAGTAGAGTTTTATGATATTGAAACTTAATCGTGAATATTTCATATGATTTGAAAGGGAAAATTTCCAAACTGTTCTTAGTGATTTTTATTGACTATTCTGAGTTATTATTTTGAATTGATATTTATTTCAAGATAGGTATGTTTTTTGTTTTAATTTTTATTGATTGAGTTATGATTTTTCATTTTTATTTAGAGAGTGACTCTCATAATGTCTTGATAGATCACAAAAAAACAGTATCTCAAAATTTCAATGTCTCTCTTTTAGTAATTGACTCAAACCAGACTCCAAGTAGATTGGTGTAGATGGTACCTTGTCAGTATTTTCATATATTTTATTATAATCAAGGTCTAAAAGAGGATGTGGGGTTTCTCAAGAGAGTTTATAAAGACTTTAGGTCCTTAGTAACTAATGATGTTTTGAGAGTGTGGTTTATTCTAGTTTTATTTGAGATATTAATATTGGATAATTGGAGGGTGTACATACTATATAAAATTAAATTTAAAATGATGTTTTAATTAATTAAGACCATTTTCGTTCAGTGGTTTCTTCCTGATGAGTTTGAGGTGAAGAAGGTAGCAGAGCTCAAGAGTCTCTAGTAGGGTCAACAAACAGTGAATCACTACATCAGCTATTTCAATGAACAAAATCATTATTCTTAATAGATAATATCGAGTGATTTATAAAATCTCATAATTTTTAAGGTTATTTATTCAGATATTAGTTTAAATGTATATTTATCAAGACTATTATTGTTTAAGTATGTATTTGATGAGGCATTACTAGGAGATTTGGGTTCTAGGGTGAAACATATGATGGGTTTCCTCCCTATCTCTTTTCGATCTTATAAAAGTTACAATATTTAATGGAAGTGAAAGATAAAGAAACCCATTTTTGGAAGGATATTCCTCTCCTATTTCAATTTCCTATTAAAGGAAGATATCCCTTGTGTTCTTTCAGTGTGATCAATTAGGGAATTCTAAGCCCTCATTTTCAAGTTTTCTATAGAACTATCACAACTATGGTTTATTGGGATCGCTTTAAAAATTATGTAAATGGAAGAATTATATTGGAAAGAAATCCATATCCACCATAAAAATTTTCAATCAGTTAATCCTATACTTTTTGAGGTATTCAATCATATTGTATTTCTTTTCTCTGGTATTTTAGTTCCTATATTGATGTTAATTATCATCTATGGTTATTATTTTGGGAATTCCCAACCTTATATCTATTGGGAGAGTAAATGTTTATATCCTTGTGGTTATAGTTATGTATCTAGTTATAAGTTTCAATAAATATTTTAGTTTAATCCATATTGTGTTTTATATGGATCAATTTAAAATAAGTTTCACCCTATTTACCCTCCACCCATGTTTCTAGAATTCCTAAATGGTGTGGAGACCCATTACAGGTTCCAACATTTGGGAATTTTGAGATCTCTCCTTAGGTTATGGGGTACGACTTGTCATTTTGGTGATATTTTTAGTTGTATTGGGTTAATATAATTTAAAGTGTGTTTGAATTTGTCATCTGGGTGATTCCTTCCATCTAGTTTGTATTCCTTTATGTGGTGTTTTTCCCTCGACTCAATGAATTTATGACAGAAGAAAGTATTATGGTGGGGAAAATGGTCACACCCCAACCCTTATTTATCTTATTATTTTATTTATTGATTGATTTTTATTATTTAACATGAATTTTGGGTTTAATTTTCTATAATTTTCAGATTTTGGGGTTACAGTATAGGGTGTATGATTATTACTGTCTATATGGAAAGCGTGCGAGTGACCTATAATTTTTAATAGTCTTTTTTTGCACTATTGGTGGAAAGTTTTTAAAAATGTGCAGAAAAATCATACATCCCTCCTAGTGTATTCATTAAGGGGTGTATTATTGCACACAATTTGGTATATTGTGTGGCCAAACCATGGAACTTACCTACTTTCTTAAAAAATTGAGTTTTAAAAAAATCCCTTTGGATTTTAAGAACACAAGTAGGATATCTCCTTACCCACTAACATGATACCCTAATAGGGAGGGTAATTTTTAATTCCTCCCCCCTTCCTTCATTTTTGGATCTCTTTCTTTGATTTCTTAGAGAATCCATCAAGGTAAGGCTCTTCCATTCTCTCATTCCCCCTTTCTCTTATTTCGAAACATTCTCTTTCCATGGTCTCATATTGGATCAACCCTATGGTTGGGTTTTGACCCAAACCCTCATGATTCTTGTTTTGTGTGTGTGTATTAGTCCCTAAGTATTTTTCCTATCGTGTTCGACAGTTTCATTACATTGACATATGATTAAGGAAGGTGTTTCCATGTTTTCCCTTTTCCAAGCATATTTAGTATACTTATGTTTTTAAAAAATATTTTATCTTTGTATATGTTATGTATCTATTGGTATGTTTGTGGGGTTTTAAAAAAATATATTAGTGATTTAAAGGATTTTTTCAAATTATTATTGATTTTGGATGGAAAAATTATTTGTTTTAAGGGGTTTTTTCTTGGGATTTCACAATTTTGGACTTTAATGTGTGTTTTGAATCAATCTTGTGTTGTTTAATGATTCTACATGTTTATGTTGTTTTATAATTGATTATCATTATTTTACCATTATGTTTTCCCTATTTTATTATATTTAATGGTATCAATGTGGGGTTAACCCTTATTTTTACAGTGTTCTAAGATAGTATTATTTTAAAATATTTTTCATAAAGGGATTTAAAAGTGAACTTCTATAGTTTGATAAAAAGGATTCTTCAGCTCCTTGCAAATTTATTTCATAAGGGATGATAGTTTTTAAGTGGGATCTCAAAAGATGTTTGGTTTCAATGGTGAACTATATATATGATATAATTTTTGATGTGGTTACATATGTTTTTAAGGGTCTTACATAAGGGAGTGTTGGGAGGTAGGATGAAGGTGAATTAATTATAAATGTTATACCACCTATTACCACATAATTCAAAGGGATCCATGATGTATTCGTGATAGTTTAAGAGTTGATTAATATTTAATCCCAATGAGATAGACTAGATCCCTATGGTGTGGATGTACTTAATCCATGAAAGATTGCATTTGGTGAGGCTACGTTAGAACAGTTGGGAGGTTATATACTGGGAATGTATTGATGGGTCAAAAAATGGTTCCACCAGATTAATTCTTTGATAGTCTCATAGGATGTCAAGTAATTATCCATGATTGTATATTCTTTACTATTTCATGTTTACTACATTTAGTTATTTTATGATTCTATAATGATATGTTATATTAGGGACATTTTTATATTATATTTATATCATACATACACTATTTACCAATAATTCCTTTTTTTATTTTTCTAGGAGTAGACCTGCGTTATTTTTGATTTTCTGTTTTTTATTGATTCAATTCATTTATTTAGTTGATGTTTCCTTTTTTTAAATTCTGGGTTCCTTCGGTATATTTTTTGGTTGTTATGAAAAGAGAAGATTTTAAAAGGTATTTTTTGAAATTTATTATTTATGAAAATATCAAAATGTCATTTTAAATCATGTTTTGAGTTTTAAAAATGGTTTTTGGGAAACTCACAGTTGTTTTATTAAAGAATAAATTTCTATTTTATAATTTTATTTCAAACTAGAATTTATTGTTTGTTTTTTAAAAGGAAATTCATGGAATTCCTGGTGATTTCCTACTAGGTTGTAATGAGCACATCCTAATTATTCCACTCAACATTGGTAGACCCAATTTTTTTATAGTTTTATCTTCAGTTATTATATTTATGATGGAGATATCTAGTTTAGTTAATGGATGGATACCTGATGTCACACAGAGATCAAGCCAGGTATTTTTGGTTTTCATTGTACCGGAGATATATTGTTCATATTTTCCCTCTTGTATTCTGGTTCTTATATATGTTCTATTAATGTTTTTTATTTATTTTGATCTAGTTTTGGATATGTATTCACATTTTGTTTTGTCTTATTTTTTATTTTTTATTTTTTATATATCTTATTACTTTTATTATGCATAAATCACGAATTCATGGAGTGTTTTTGTCAGACTTATTAGTGGAAGTTTCATGACCCTTGTTATTTATTGGAAAAAAATTCCTATCAGGTTCACCTTGATTTCCATGGGAATTTTCACCAGCCCATCCAAATTTGGAATTCCCCGTGTTCCTTATCAGAACATAGCTCAAGTTCCCAAATCATAGGTAGACTAAACTAGTTTATTACAAGTTAAAAATATTAAATGTGGATTTAAAGATAAAAATAAACATAATTATAATGAAATAACTTTATTTAAAACTTTAAAACCATAACATTTATTTTTAAAACAAAAAAAATCAAAAAAAATATGAATATAAATTACTTTGTAAAACCATTAAAAATTAAAGTGTAATCCTCTTTAGGAAGAATAGTTATAAAATAAATAAAATACATTCATATAATAAACACTAAAAATGAGATTATTTTCTCACTTTAATAAAGAAACTAAAAAAAATACATGTGTGGAAAATATTAAAAAAAATAAGCTCAAAACCTTGGTAAATTAATTAAAAGGGAAACAAAATGAGCTCAAAAAATAATTGAATATGAGAGAAGATAACTCTTATAACAATATAAATAATATGGATGTGGAGGAAAATTATTCTTGTCTATAAGGAAGAGATAAGGATGAGTCCACATTCGAGCAACCATTCGTTTAAATTGTGAACTGAAGGGTGGTTAATTTTTTTGGATTATTTTAAACCCCATAAAATAAATATGGAATAAAATATAATATAATCATATGGTGGAAGAAACTAAACATAGGAGGATGATGTTCAAGAATAAAGGTTATAACTTAATGAAAGTAAATTAAGTTAATAATAACCCTTACAACTAATGTAATTAATTGAAGGAAAGTAAAGGGGAAAATGTGAATGAAATTTCAAATAAAAATAATGGAAATTTATTTAAGATATAAGAATTTAATAGGTAATTATTTACACCATATAAATATAAATTGGTTCACAATAAGAAACATGTCTCAAGGAGTTGAAATTGAGACAAAGAAACCTTACCTCATGTCCTGAATCACTTGGTTCATGAATCTAACCACCTCAATAACCAAATTAAATTTCATAAATACATTACTTGGAACCATTTTCATGTTTTTTTAATTTTTTAATATCTATTTATAATCATAATTCATTCATTTATTTTATAGTTTTTTCTCTCATTATCTACTCGGGGTTGTTTGGCTAATTCCTTCAAAACATCATTGGTTCATTGAATGTGGTAAAAGGAGTTAGAAAATAATTTCATAATCTCTCTATATATATGTGTGTATGTTTGTGTGTGTGTGTTTTATTGATCATTAAAAAAACATAGAATTTATATAATTCAATTGTATTTTAAAATAATATTCAAATTAATAAATGTGTCTCAATATGCTCATTTTTTGAAGTAAATATTTACAATAGCCATTTATTATTAATATTATAAAAGAATGAATAATTTATGTTTTTATAATATTAATAATTTCATAAATATAGTATTTATTCATTAAATAAAATTTTATATCTATCCATGTATCAAAAATTAAATATGATGTTCTTGGATGCAGTAATCCGACAATAATACAACTAACATTTTCATTTTTATATTTACGGGAAGAAGTTAGATCATGATTATTCCATCAGAATAATAACATTTTAGTATACTAATTATACTCATTTCATTATATTATTATGGATATAATATATTTTTAGGATGTGGAATAAGAAACAAACTTGTAAAAAACTCAATTAAAACAATTACCTCTTCCTTTAGTATCATCCTTTAGACAACTTCTTAAGCCATATTAGCTTGGTATTTTGGTGAGTCCAGAACCTTAAAAAAATGGGAAATATATATGGTGAAGTTTTTTTGTATATTTTAATCGATATAATAAGATTTAGGTGTGATGTAAAGTGGGTTGGTGATGGGGTCTTTTTATAAGTGAGAGGGGTGATGTTTTGTAAAAAATTATTTCTTAATGTTAAAAGGGATGTCATATTCAAGGAAAGTAAATCCAAAATTGATAATTGTAGGTGAATAGATAAGTTAAGGTTTATAAATCCCTCCTATACCATTTTTTATATAATTTTTGGGATATTTTTTGACTTTACCTCTTGATTTAATATTTTTACGTCACTTTAACCTTTATTGTTATGACAAATTTATCCCTTGGTAACTTATTTTTATGTAAAAATATTAAATCGAATGAATTAAATAAATTAAACATGTTGATTAAAAATATTAAATCATTTTTTATTGATTTAATTTATAAAGGTGGTAAAACTTAATTTTAATATAATATCACATAATGGAGAAAAATATTTTGTTAAAAAATGTATTTTCTTAAGCAGAAAGTGAATTTATTCTTATTCGTATCCAATTAAAACTAATTAAATGAGTTTTAATTTCTTATATATATTATTAATAAATTTCATTATTTACAAAATTTTAAAGTGATTAATTGATTTAATTAAGTTAAAAATACATAATATAGAGATGAATACACTTCTTTAAAAAATTAGTCTTTTAAACTTCAAATGATTTTACTCCAAATTTCTAAAAATTATTAGTCATTTCCTACTAATTAGTCAACACATTTTTAATAAATACAAACTTTTAAATTTATTTTAAAATTAAATTTTATAAAAATTATAAATAATTAGAAAAAATATTAAATTAATAATTATATTTTTATTTTATCCTAAGTTATACTTACAAAAATCCTTAAGCAATTTGTATAGAAGCCATGAGTAATATAATAAATGGTTGTCATTTCAGGTGTTGATTTATCTATCATGGATCTCGTAGTGATTTCTATAAACTTGGGCTTCTCTCTTAGATGATTTCTCTTGATCTACTCTTATTAAAGCTCAATTTGGGTTTGGTCTTTGGAAAATCCTAATGATGCTACTTCCTCTCCAAACTCACTTATAAGGAAGAATATTATTGTTCAATGCCATTTATTCTCTTTCCTATATAGATTTCTTAATTTTGGTACATTTATTTATACCTTCCAATTCAACAACTACATTATAACGATAATATTTAATACTTATAGTTTTTAAATATATTGTAGTTCTTTTAGTTTGATATTGTGTGTGATGTAAGATATTTATCATAGTATAAATGGAAAACAATTACTAAAACCATAAGCTGTTATACAAGGTGATGCATCATTAACTAGGAGTTATGTGATTGTAGTATTTCATCCAACCTTAGAGGTTATGAATTGGTGGCGGGTCGTCCACCCACAAAATAGATGTGATGTGATGGTGTTACATCATCCATCTAAAAAGGTGTGATTGTGATATGTCATCTACATAGAAGAGGTGTGATGGAGATATTCCATTCTCCTAGAGGAGGTGTGAAGTTGATATGTAATATATCTGTAGGAGTTGTGATAGTGATATGTCTTTCACTTGGGGAATATGTGGTGGTGATGTGTCATTAATTTATGAGATATATGGAAATGATGTATAATTTTATAGGGAGATATGTGATAGAGATGTATCACTCACCAGGGGGATGTATCTGTTGGTGAATCAATCCCCATTGGGTTATTATCATGGTTATAACTTGTTCAACTTTATTATGAAATAACGATCCACTTATTATTCTCTCTCTAGGTGTATTTAAACCATAGACGTATCATCCAATTATTACACTACCTGAACCACGTATGTTTATTCATGTGCTAATATTTTTACTAGTCCACAATATTATGGGTAGATCTTATGAGTTTTTTAACATTATTTCATGTTGTTCATGCACTTATATATTCTATATTTTTTAGGGACACCATTAGTGGTGTCCAACTTGGCTATTTCCACACATTGCATATGAATATTGGTGTGTGTAAAACATCATGGTTTATCTCATAGGTAAGGGAAAGGGACCCATGATCAATGGATGAGATGGATGGTTAGAGTGGGATATGAGACTAGGCAAAGAACCATACTGAGTTTTTTAGTAGTCACTATATTTTTTGTTATTTTTGGACAACTTGAAAATGATTAAACTATATGTGATCTTACATTTGATGTATTCACAAGTAGAATTATACTATGGTAAATGTAATATTCCATTATTTAGGGTTGTATTTTAGAAATAATTCCCATATTATTCCATTGTATCATGTTGATTTTTTACTATTATTACTTTCATCGCTGCATATGGTTATCTAAAACTAAAAATATAGTCTCCCCACATGCCGCACATTGACCATGACTACTAGTCAGCATCCTCTGATGTACAAATAAGAACACCTAAGGTCATGTGGCTTCTCTGTTCTAGTTAATATTTGTGAAGTTGGGTCCAAGACAATACAAAATGGTATAAGAGAGTTATTTTGATTTTTATTACTATTTAGGCATGGTAGATGGAGAGAAAATGTTGTTGGGACTTGATATAGACCTTATATGGTTGGTAGTTCTAAATAATTTATAGGGAAATTTATATTTATCAAGGATGGAATTTTTATTGGTTTTAGAGTGTTATAAATTTACAACCTTCAAGGAATATAGTGTGTGATTTATAGTTTAATTTTTTTATTTCTCAAGGTGGAAGAACGCACAAGTTTATGAATCATATTTGGGATGTAGTACTCTCATGAAATTTATACAATTATATATGATTGATATTATATTTATGATATAGGTTACAATTATTTAATTTTCTAATAATAACTTATATATATATTTCTAAAATAACTTATCGGTGGAACTCTTCTTGACTGAAAAATGTTTACTGGGTTTTTATTATGATATATGTTGATTTTTCATGTATACCTATGGGTGATTATACCTAACATGAGAGTTGGTAGGTTAAAAAATATTATATCCAAGATTATAGAACCCTTGTATTATAGGATTTTTATTAATGGAGTTGCAAAGAATGTTTTGTAATATTGTTTTCCCTAAAGTAATATTTCAAGATCTATGATAGCCATATTCAAAAACTATGCATTTGTTATTATAAATGCATGACACCATGATGTCATGCCACTATGTGTAGGGAGGGGGAGATGAGAATAAACTATCAGTAGTGGTTTTAGTGACTCTTGTTGTATTTTTACCCTCTATTGATCAACAACTCCAAGTGATATTGGAGAGAGTGGACTACATACCATTGAGTTTTGTATTGAGTCTATATTTACCATTTTTTACTATATCGAGTCAATATTAGATAAGAGGGTGAATCCTATTATGTATATTCTTTTTGGTCTAGTTAAGTGTTGACGGGATGTCCCTGTTCAAGTTGATTAGTATATGTGCATGACATGGATGAAAATCGAGGCTATTTTTTATAAAAAATTCTATGAGACCCTAAGGAAGGATAAGGATAAAGAGTGAATATATATTTTCTAGGGATGTATATTAGTTATAATAAATGCCACTAATTTTACCTATATGTTAAATTTCATTTTAATATTGGGTTAATGAGACAACCAGGGCTATACATTTTAAGAATGGACTTAGGCATTCCATAGGGTCACAAATAAATGTTTTTCACATGACAACATTTTTAAGGTTATAAATTAGACCCTCATTACTGAGATGATAATGATTGAGGATAGGTCATTAGGGTAGTATGATTCTTATTCTAGGGTGAAAATTAGATCATTGGGTAGTATGAAGTTGAGGTTTGACAATTCTCTCCAAGATAGAAGCTCGTAGGCTAGTTAGGGTATGGGTTTTTCTCTTCCTCCAAGTGGCAGGGATTCTATTGAGTGTTACTAGTGTTGGTAGTAATGAAATATATAACATGAATGTAACATACTAATGAAGGAGTGTAATTATTATGGAGAGTTAGGAAACCTATAATGATTTTGTATTATTGAACCACAATTAGCTAGTGGGTGTGGTTTGGGATAGGATCTTAGATCAAGAGTATGGTCCGGAGTACCACAATAGTTTTGTTATTCAGGTTCCTCTATTCATTCAATCAAGAGAGGAGGAATTAGTTCCTTGGGTTGGTAAAGTAGAGATGGTAGTGATATTCCCCACAATGGAGTTAGGAAATCAGATCCTAGGGTTGGTACATAGGTCATCTTCACACAATTTCCCATACTCAAACCTATCATGGTGAGGGACCATTGACTATTTGAAGTAAGATTCAAGCGGCATCTATCGTATAATTTTATTTATTTAAAAATGGTGTATCACTATCAAAAATTTATATAGTTTTTTAAAAATCTTGATTTGGGGATAGAGTATTTTTATGAGGTTGTGTCTATCAATATACTATTTGGTGTATAACCCAATGGTATTCAATTGTGACTTAACACTAGGGTAATGACTCCTTCACTCATGTTTTACATGTTGTTTGATGCAACATTCACTCAGATTTATATGATGATGGTAATTTTAAACTCTTAGATTTTATGAAATGCTTTTGAATCATCCAACCTTAGAATATATGTGATGTGATGGTGTCATATCATCCACAAAGAAGAGGTGTGATATATATATTTCATCTACCAAAAGGAGATGTGATGGTCATATATCATCGGCCAAAAGGAGGTGTGATGGTGATATGTGTCTCACATGGAGGAGCTATGATAGGGATATTTTATGCACCTGGAGGAAGTTTCATAGTGATATGTTGTTCTACATAGGGATATGTAGTGGTGATGTGTCATCCTCTTATGGGATATGAAAAACCCAATAGAATTTCTAAATTTTTATATTTATTTTCAACTGTGAGTTATGATCATTATTACCTATTAAAAATATCTTTGAGATGTTTTTGAATATTTAATATAATATTTATAGTCTCTATAGATGACTTCATAAGAGTGGAATAATTTCTGATTAGACTCAAAAAAGTTATTTAAGTTACAAATTTTGGCTATTGACGATGGCATGAGCATATATAAAAGTCATATCATGCATATGTAAGAGTAGTCTAAAAGTGTAGACTAAAAATTTTAATTCATAAGAGTAAACATGGTCTGTAAGAGTAAACATGTGAATACATAAAAATAATTTCAATATTTTACTTGATACATAAGTAACATCATAAATAAATAAAATTCATATACTCTTGTGTGATAGTTGTTCTTCTAATTAGGATAATACTTAATCCCCGCTAGAGTACATAAGGTTATTAATGAAAATATATAAGTGTAAGAAATATAATACATAAAAGTCTCCAGTTGGGAAAATTCCAATCATAGGATAGGGTATACTCATATCATATTTTTCAATGTTTCAAATAATTTAATCTCTAACAAAGTTGTGAAAAAATTCAAATTTAAAATATCATTAAATGATGATTAATATGCAGGTCAAGATAAAGAATGGAGAATTTTATCTTCATGTTGTGGAGATAAATACAACACTTTAAACTAGTTTGAAGATGAGATATCATTATAATAATTTTTTGACAATTTAGATATAACCACGCCATGTGAAAAAGGGCCACATCTTGAAGAGAAATAATAAAGGTTTATTAATCATAAAATATGGTTGATGTTTCTTCTAGAATATCATAGAAATCCCAGAGTTTATGAAATTAGGAGATGAAGAAGTAAATACATAGTAGAGACCATGATGGCTATGAAATAGGGAGATGATGAGGGCCACATCATACTAGGGACCATGTTGGGATTATAAATATCTTATTAGAAATAGTGAAACTCATTTTTTATGTGGTATGATATTTCACACCATGATTATATACCTTATACACACATGGAAATTAAAATTTTGACTTATTTTTTAGAGGTTTTAAAGAAGTATTATTTCAAGACTCGTAGTAGATTAAATCGAGATATTATTAAATAGGGATTAAATTATATTTGAGGAGAAGATCATGCAATAAAATTTCTAAGAGTTTTCCATTTTCAAATTATGGAAAATATAATCATTTGCTTTATTAAATAAAATAAATATGGAAATAATATAAAAAGTGATGAATTTGATATTGTGCCAAGGTGATCTATTGTATCAGAGAGAGAAAAAGAGGAAAAAACTGATGATAATTCTATTCTTATTGATTATATATAGTAAGTAAATCATTATAAGAAGAGGAATATGTATTTTTAAAGAGAATATTAAGGGTTTGGAGATTTGATACTACAACAGGATGAACATATAGGGAATAAAATTGGTAGATATTGAATATATTATGTTTAATAAGAAAGTGAAGATGAAAGGTAGGTAGATAAACCAATATCTTATATTACTATATCATCATCTATTTCAAGTTGAGAAGAATTTTTACATGCATACAGATCATCAGATCTTAATCTATCAGTATAAGTCATTGTAGTTGAAAAAAAAATATCTCATATGGTGATGTTTTGACATCTTGAATTTCATATGAATTTTTTGTTCACTATGTTGGAGGATTGATATTATCAACTAGTGGGAACTAGTATAAACACTATTGGGAGATGAAAATATTGGGAAATAATATTAAGTTAAGGATGATACCATCCTATTTCAACTGTAAACTCAATTAATTTAAATGAAAAAAATATGTGCCTCATGATGGACCCAAATACTGTAAGGATGTATTCACCTATATCTATAGTGAATCATATAAAAATATTTTTCAATTTTTGTTTATTTATATTTTTTACCCATTTTAAAAGTTATATCATGAATCCCATTATTTTAATGGCATTAAAAATTTCATTTTATGTTATTATTTATTGGGGATTACGATACAAAATATTACAAAAGTGATAAGGTATTTTTTGTCTCAATTTTCCTTCTTTGATACTTATGTCATGTTATGCACCTATCTTCTTTTATGAGATGTATATGCAACCCCTTTGACATTTAATATAATGAATTTATTTATTCTCATAATATTTTAAGTTTCATTTAATTTTATTATTTCATATAGGTTAAGATTCAATATATCAATGTGGTAAGAGTTTTATGTTATAATCTCATCATTTATCAGAATTGTTTATGATTAAGTCTCCAATGTTGAAATATTATGATATACCACTCAATTATTCTCATTAATTTTATTATTATATGTTTATTCGTGATATTTTAAAGTAATATTACCATTTTTTCACTCTTTGGTACCTAAAATAATTGAAAAAATGTTTTTAATAAAAATAGTCTTTATTTCTCTCTTCAGTTGTAAACCCTTTTTTTCAAAAACAATGTTTTCAAAAAATGTTTTCAAAGAATTTTTTTAAAAATGGAAAGGATATTTTACTAAATAAATATTTTAAATTATTTTTAAATATTCCTTTATTTTTTCCAAGTTTTTTTTCAAAGGAAATGATTTTCACAATATTTTGTGAATTTTTTGTTTTTTAAAAAGTATTTTTTCAAAATGAAAAAGGTTATTTTCCTCAAAATTTATTTAACAAAAATTTAATGGTATACTCATTCATCAAAATCACCAACCCTTTTTGTTTCTTATGCTCCAATGGGGATATTTTGTAATGATACCATACAAATTATTTCTCTGGATGGATTAAGATTGTTCCAAGGAGATTTTTATGGAAACTGTTTCTTTTCCATGGGTTAATCATGTTTCAAAGTGATTTTTATGGAACCCGTTTCATTTCCATGGGTTAATCATGTTTCAAAGATATTTTTATGGAACACATTTCTTTTCTATGGGTTAATCATGTTTCAAATATATTGGTATATAACCCATTAATTTTCCATGGGTTAATCATGTTTCAAAGAGATTATTATAGAACCCATATCTTTTCCATGAGTTAATCATGTTATAAAATGGATAATGGTTGTTTTATGAGTTTTATTATGAAATATAATCCCTATGTAATTTATTTATTTTGTGGCTCCAAATAGCATTGGGTGAGCCTAATATAGCTTAAATGATGGGTGCACCTAGATAGCTCTCTAATGCATTGGGTAATGATTATGTTCTCTAGAGAATTATATTATAAGTAAACCATATGGTTATTCAATTTTTATGGGTTCTGTAATAGTTAGTTAAGTTTTATATGATGATGATTTCCAAGTATACCAACATGTTTTATCTATGCTAGCTATGGGTTTATAGTATTTTCGTTGATCAAGATTAATATCACATGGCTCATGATTATTGATTTTGATGACTCTTAATTTTGTTAAATATTTATTCCATGTTTCATGATTGATGATTTAGGCATTGATGGGTATGTGTTATTTTATGATTCACTCATGTAGTCTGATTATGTCAACATACCCTTATAAACATATTGTGTTCATTGATGACATTCACTTGTTAATGCTTATGTTTACTAATAAAAAGCATTTGAGATCATCCTTATTATGTTTCTTCTTACCTAGGTTATCAATAAATGATGTTGAAATAATTATGTTCAGAAGGGATTTCATATGGACGGTGATTATGAATTGAAGTGAAATAATAAAATATGGGTTAAGTGGGAGAAATCCTCATTTAATGACATGGTTATTGTTTATTTATGAGTTTTTCCTAATTTTCTAAAACTCTAAACCTAAAAGGTCCTTCAGAATATAAGTGATCCAATTTTTTATTTTGATGTAGTAAGGTTTGGATGGAATAAAATTGGTTCACAATAATTGGTATCAAATAAAAAAATGTAAAGTTTATGATTTTAGCACCAGATCTTGGAGTGTGGGTTTTAGACTATTATATTTTCCCTCAAGTAGGAACTTAGTATTAATAAATCTTGAAAAAATGATATTTGAAAATAAAACCTTACAGATTTTATAGCATTTGGATTAAAGTACATTAAATGAGAGAACATGAAGCCAAAATTTAAAAAACCATGAATAAGGATATAATAATAGTATGATACGTCAAAGAGACTTTATATATGTCATATGAATGAATGTATGTGCATATTAAAAAACATACCTCAAAGAAGGAAATTTGAGATTGGAAAAGATTATGACTATGGTATTATACAAATCAAAAGAACAAAAAATGGTGATCATGATATGTACATTAAGATATCATGACATAAAAATATTTTATTATTCATCATGAAAATAGATAAGTAATTACACCATATAAAAGATAAACTGATGCACAATATGAAACATATATCAAGGAATTAAAATTGAGATGAAGAACCCTTACCTCAAGTCCTTACTTGCTTGGTGTGTGCATATAACCTTATGAAAAACCAAATTAAGTTTATTAAATACTTGATTAAGAACCATTTTCATATATATTTCATTTTTTTGGTTATTTATTACAATATGTTATTCATTTATTGGATAGTTTTTTCCCTCATTATCCACTTGAGGTTGTTCAGTTAATTTATCTAAAATAGATTAGGTATGTTGAACATGATCAAAGGAGTTATAAAATAGTTTAATAATCTAAAAATTATATAATTATAAAAAAAATTCATTATATTTATGCAATAGTTATACAATTATATAGATTATTCAAATTATTAAAGATGTCTCGGTATGCTCATTTTTGGGTGGTTAAAATTACTATGATCATTTATTATTAATATCATTAATATAATTTCTAATTTATCTTCCCAAAATTTTAATCAGGTCATAAATATTATATAATTTTATGTAATCATCCATGTAAGTAAGTGATGAAAAATGGAATACGTCACCCATGGAGGCAGTGAACCAACCAAAACAAGGGTGATGATTTCATTTTATAATTAAAAGGGGATATAGGGGGACAATTTTTATTCAATAAATATAATAACATTTTAGTATAAATATAATAATTATCTCATTATATCATTATCAATTTAATAGTTTTAGAGGAGGCATAATAAGAAATAAACCTGAAATAACTCGATTATGACAATTACTTCTTTGGATATCCTCCTATAAACCAATCCTTATGCCTTCTTAGATTGGTCATTTGGTGAGACCAAGACCTATGGTGCATGGTAAAGATATTTAGGGTATGTTTTGTAATGTATTGTTCAAGATATGGTGTTTATAGTGTGAGGATAAGTGAGGCGGTGAAGGGGTATTTATAAGGGGAAGAGAGGTGTGCTTAGAATAAAAAAACATTGAATATTTTATAATTTTCACTATTTTCCATGAATATTAATGATTCCAAAAAATATTTTATTTATATTTTAAGAATTTATGTTTCATTAACATTTACATAGATTCAAAAATGAATTTAAACTCTAAACTACTCAATTAAATACAAAGAACTAGAAATAGTTTTTTATTAGGATAAAATATAATTATGGTTCGAAAATGTCAAATATAGGTTTCTAAATTCAAATTAATTTTTCTAAATTCAGTATTTTTCTTCTTAAATAAATATTTGGTTAATAAAAATTTTAAATTAATTTTTATACAATAATTATATCATTATTATGTTATAGGAGTTACAATACTCGTAAAAATCGTATTTTTTAACTATTCACAAAAAAAATAACATTTTTAGAAAAATCTCAAAAATTCACCCAAAGATAAATTTGAATTTTTGAATCCAGAAATGAATTTCATTTGTTCAAATTAAAATTCTAAAATTTGTAGATTTTATTTTTAAATGAAAACATAAAATTTAATGAAAACTTTTTTTAATGGATTTTAAAACTTTAAGTGTTCTTAATATTATTATATATCATTTAATAAGTAAATTACTATTAATTTTATTATAAATTGAAACATTTTAGTATAATAATACTTTAAAATTGGTTAATTTAATAAAAATACCCAACACTTTAAAAACAGTTCTTTGAAAAATGTCCCATTTTAATATTATTTTATTTTAATCACATATCAAGAATTATTTATCTTATAACCATTAAATATTCATTAATTCATTGGTATTAGAACACATCAAATAATTTTTAAAAAATAAATATTAATAATATGTAAGTAATTAAAACACATGTTTTTATGATAAAGAATTTTAATTAATTATTATATTTTTATTTACCTGAGGTTTTACTCTTATTTTAATTTTATTAATGATGTCTCACATTATATTCTTATAATATATTAATTTTTATTATAAAATACATCATATTACCTTTTAGTTCAGCGCTGAGTATGATACAATATTTTCAACAAAGTATTTATTTGAATAAAAACACATATTAAAATCTTGGGGTGTTATAATGTGCATTGTGGACTGGTTTTATTTATACTATAAAGATTTAATATGTTTTTTTGTTATATGATCCTAGGATTTATGTGGGTATTTTCTACTATAAGTGTTTTTTATAACCTTGGTGTTAGTCATTAACTCATGGCCTTTTGGAATTGGGTTTCATGGGGGTCTCACTCAACTTTGTTAAAAGCCTAAGAGGTCTTCTAGTTGGAATGGTTTTTAACATAAAACATTATCCCACATTATCACCAAAATTTAGGGAAACCCCTATATAAAGTGGAAATATCCTCATGAATATTTCATTTATCCCATTCCAATATTTGAAAATTCACCATTCGCATGACCTTGGGTATTTTCTTCACTATATCATCATTTTGGCCTCAAAATTTAACACATGGATTTACCATATAAATCATATATTAACATAAACAATTAATTATCATCAAATCCATCATAATAAAAAAGTAAATATATTATTATCATTTTAATAATCCTATAATTCATTTTCAATATTTATAATAATTTCCCATTATCATAAACAACCAATTATATAATCATTGAATATATTATCTCATTAATTTTAAATATTCTATTTCTAACACTTATCAATTTTTACCTGAAATTTGTCCTATAAAAATTTTTATTAATTACTAATATTCATATTGAAAATTTATTCCATAAATTGAAATATTATATTCTAACTATTTATTAGTATCCACTAATTCATAACTAAAAATCACCTCAAATATTCATATTGAATAATTATTCAATCAACCATATTTTTTTAGGATTTTTATCAAATTACTATTAATATTTTTATCTTTTATTATTATTAATTATTAATTAATCATATAATAACAAAACCATGGTAGGTTTACATAGATTAAATTTAAGATGAGAATATTAAGTAACCTAACTCAATTACATGCTAAAATCAAATTTATAATGCTCTAATTATTCATCTATATTCCATTATTCAACTATGTTTTTCCCTAATCCATCGCTCCAAATCGATTCCAAGGTTTTCTTATTTGAGAGAGTATATACAAAATTAGAGAAAATTTCTCAATGCAATATCAATAAAATGATATTTAATCCTCTATTTCACCAATAAAATATTCTCCTAGTTCCCAAAAAACATTCTACCATTAACTTATTTATTAAAATATCTCATTAATTATCTAACAAAACCATGAGTCATGACCTGGTCCAAATAAAATATCTTGCCTAAACTTCCTCTGATATGTCTGCATCAATTCCACCACATAACTCATAAATATTATTGATAAAAATAATCCATTAAAAACTGATTTACTTAAAACATTATTTGGTTAAATAAATTTAGTCAACAACTAACATTTATAAAAAATTATAGTCAAATAAAAAAAATACACTTTCATCCAAAAGGTAAATGTCTTAAATCCAATGGCATACTCAAAGTATCATTCTGAAATAATTAAACTTTTAATTTTACCTTTTAAGGTAAAGATAATAAAAATACCCTCAACAATTTCACAGACTCTATATCACTAAATTTAGGGGTCTCTATAATTGTATACCATGGTATACTTCATTGATATTAAGGTTCATGATAAAATATTATGGAGGTGGTGGTCATTTGTATCCCAGAAAAAAAAACATTATTTATGTGCCACATGATAAGGTAAAATAGAAAATTCATGTCCAACCTTTGAAATATAGTGACCCAAAAATTTATTACATAAATATTACATATTTTTATATGAATATTCTATACATCTCACAATAATAATACTCTAGGAAATTAAAGTTTTAGTGTATTTGGAGACTAGACAGATAAATAACTTATTTTAAAAAAAATATCTTCAATATCACCTACAACATTCTTCACATATAATACTCTTTTGGGATAATCATACTTAATACCCTCCTTGATAACCTGGGGAAAGTTTAAACATAAGAAGGGGTGAGTTATAGTGCTCAATAAGAGTAAACTTGAGATATATTAGTCAATGATATTAAGTGAGAATAATCTAAGAAAAAAGGTATGAGAATATGATCATAAATTAAAAAAACATGAACATTAAATCAATATAAAAAACCATGACTCATGGAATAAGTATTTTATCCAAATATAATATAATTTTATAATAATGAAGAAAAATCATGATCCATGGATCATAACATGAGAATATAACAATGGAATGTTTCACAAGCATAAACTTAGTAAATCGTGACATTTTGAACATTTATAAGAACTAATAAGTCCACTCATCATGTTAAGTACATAAGATACGGTCCTCATATAAAATTGTGGACATCAAAATAGGTCCACACATAAAATTTTGATCATGAAATAATATGAATGGGTCCATGATTATTAGTTTGAACATTAAATTAGGTTCACATATAACATAGTTATCTAAGGAGATATAAATATTTACCCAATGAATTAGATGTATATATAATTCTAGGCCCACCCATCACATAATGAAAAACATAAATAATCATGCCACAAGATCATAAAATCATTCATCAAAGTATTACCCTTATAAATAAAATGGGTTTCATACATATTTCATAATAACTTTATTAAACTATGGGAAAGTAATGATTTTCATAGATTCATCCGTAAAAGATCATCATAATAATCCATAAATATAAAGAAAAAAAGATAGTATCATAATATCATATCCCTAGTGAATCATAACAATCATTAAAATATATTGACATAGATGAAAAAATTATTTTATAAAAAAAATTAAAATATTCTTTGAAAACCAAGAGAAAACATCCCATTTATTTTGGTAACTTTTAAAATTGAAAATTTAAAAAAATAGAGTTTTATTTGAAAACCCATGAAAAATTATAAAGTAAAATTCATGAATAAGGAATAACATGATGGCTATAAAATCTTCTCATGTCTTATATGTTAAAAGAGAACATTCTTTTTACACTTTTCTAAAAAGTAAAAAACGGGTATTATGTAAAACATTTAAAAAAATAATTTTACTAATTTTTCAATAAAGTAAAATTTAATAAAAATAACCTTTCACAAACATTTAATTATATATAGAAACTTATATAATTTTTTTTTAAAATCATGGACATAGAGAACAAATATACCCTAAAAAGAATAAATACAATCATCTTTCCTTAAAAATAATTTTTTGATCATTTTAAGTAAAAAAGGAGGAAACGTAAAGATAAAATTAAAACAAAAATATATATATATATATGGGGTGTAAAGTATAAGGAGAATATAATTTCCCTCAATGTAAATTTGATATATAAAATCACAAAACAAAAGGATATTGTAACATAAACGCTTACCTAAAGTCCTGAATATCTTTGTATGATCTCTTAAACTCATGTTTAATAAATTTAGAATTATTATAAATCTATAAAGTAACCATATTAATAATTATATTACTATAAAACATTCCATTATAATTTCCAATTACACATCCATTAACAATTCTTCACTAAAATCATTATTCGGGTGAAAACTGGTTTGTTTTCTATGCATGTTTCAGTTCAATGGTTTTGATCCTTGCACCATGGTTATGGTTTCGTAATTTATATATTATAAATCCTATCATAAATATAATATTTATTATTATGTTAAATTTTTTAACCAACCATGTAGGGTAGTGATTAAAAGGTAAATACACGTTTCATGGAGATTGCATTCCTTACGTACACATGGCAATGCTTCCATTTTTCAATAGTTGGAATAGAAAAAAAATGTAAAAAAATAATTCAACATTAAATTATGATAATTATAACATAAATAAAATATATATTCATCAAATATATCCTTATTATCATCCATTTAGAGTGGAAATTAAAAATGAATCACATCGATTTATGGAAGTGGTGGTCCACGCATACGCACGAGGGACGTTACAATTTTACAATGGATAAAAAGGTAGAAAATATTTTATATTTAATGAATCATAATTATGTTAAAATCATAATATATATCCATTAAATCCATATAAATAACCATCCATGAGAAAGTGGGTGAAAAATAAAATGCATCGCTTCATGGAGACGGAATTTTGTACATACACATGAGTAGTGTTTTTATTTTGCATTAGATATAAAGGAGATAGAAAATGGTTGTAATGTTAACATTAAAACATTTTTTTATAGTTTATTTAATAATTTCATCATGTTAATATTGTTATATAATATTTGGATGTTGTTAAGGAAGAAAGAAACTTGAAATAGATCGGTAAAGACAATTACCCCTTCTTCATGTATCTACCTTTTTCTTACACATTAATCCTTCATGAGATTGTATTTTATTGAGACCAAGATATATAGGTTCTGGGGAGGAATTTTAGGGGTATTTGGGTATATATTGGTCAAGATAAAGGGATCAATTGGTGTGGTTAAGTGAGAAAATAAGGTGCCCTTTTATAACTGAGGTGGGTGGAAAACTTGTAAACACTTGAAACTTTATTATATAGTATATCTCTTACTCAAGTCATGTGGATAAAAATTAAAAAATCATAGAATATAAAAAGGTTATGTTCAAAATCCACTAAACTAATGATATTTAATCAAGTGTTTTTTGTTATCTTAAACATTATCTCTTATTTTAACCCCTCTTTTAACCCTTTTAACCCTTACTATGGTAATAAGATTTTTACTATGGTAACTATTCATTGTCCCCAAAATTTAAATTTATTTTTGTACCTGATATTAATTATATTAATACCAAATATTTAATTCATTTTAAAATAATAAAATAATATATTTTATATAAATTAATTCTAATATATGTGTGTAAAATCCTTTTTTATAAAAAATATATTTTTTTTAAGCATAAAAATGGTTTTATTCTCATTCCATGCATATTGAAAACCATTAAATTAATTTTAATGCATATTATTTAATATATTATCAAAAAATTCTCTTAAATTTATTCATTAATAGTTATTTATTCTATTTATCAAGATAAAATACATTAAGCATAATAAAACTAGTTCTCGAAAGACAAAATATCTTTTTACCTTTAAACACTTTAAACATTATTTATAACCTATTAATAATCAATGTATAAATGAATATTTTTTAAGTTATATATATTATTAATAAATTTTCTCATTGATCATTAGTGATAAATATATTTTAAAAAATCAAATTCTTGAAAAATTATGCCTTATATGATTTTATTCTTATCATTAAAATTTGAGTGCTTAATTCCAAATAATTAATCAATAAATTTTTATTATGAAAAAAATTTCATATAAATGTTTTGTATTTAGGTTACTATTATTAAAACCCTCAAATTTAATGTTTATTTTATAATGGTCACTCTTGATAATATAACATGGTTATCATAAGCTTGGTGTTGCGTGTAAAGAAAGTTATTGAACACTTTAAATTTATTAAAGATAAAAAATATATATTATAAAATCTTGGGGTGTAAAATTCTACCCCATTAAAATAATTTATCCCTTGAAATTACATTACTTTGATAAAAAAAATAAGGATGATTATACTCCATCGCATCCTTGTGTTCCTACATTGCTTCCTTAAATTTATAGTTTTACTAAAAAACTTTAACCAGGTGAGTGTTCATGTTCCGAAACACTTTAGTTCTTCAATAAAAAATATCCATTGGTTGTTCCTCATAATAAAGGTCATGCTACAATGTTATAACATATTATTTCAGTACATTTTAAGGATTGGGTATATACTTCTTCAAAATATATACATGGAACATATCATGATCTTGGGAGAGGTTCATTGAAAGCACTAAGAGATAATCTACCGCTCTGATATAATCACGGATCATGAAGGGATTGATGTTTATAGAGCCTATATTTCCCTTATTTATAAATAAAATTATCTTATTCCAAGTATATGTTTTGAGTAACACCTTATTACCAACATTAAACTCTAGATCTCGATGATGATAGTCAGCATAAATTTTTTATCGACCTTAATCCACCATAATGTGTTGTTAAATAGATTTAACTTTCTCAACCATTTCCTTAGCTATCTCAAGTCACAATATCTTTATTTCTCCAACTTAATACCTATATTTTATGGTTATACACATATTTATATAGAGGGATTCATAAGGATCCATATGAATGCTTAAGTGAAAGTTATTATTGTAAGAAAAATCAAATAAAGGAATGTGTCAATCACAACCACTATTGAAATCCATATTGAAATATCTTAGCATATATTATAGGTTTTGAATGGTTATTTCATACTAAACTTCAGTATAAGGATGATATCTAGTGCTAAATTTCATCTTTATATCCAATTCTTGTTTATGACTTCTCCAAAATTTCAAGGTAAACCTTAGATATCGATTAGATATAATTGAGAGTGGTACTCAGTGAAAATTTACCGCTTTCTTAATATATATCATGGAAAGTGGATCAAGGGAGAAATTTTCCCTAATAGAAATGAAATGTGATAAATTCATAAGGTGATCAACTATATCCCAAATATATTTATGTCATTTAGATATTTTGGGGGTCTTATGATGAAACCCATAGTTATGTTTTCACATTTCCATTCTAGTATGGGTAATTGTTGTGACATCCCCTTATACTTTTGTCTTTAAGCCTTTACTTATTGAATTACCAAGCAATGAGATGTGTACTCTACAATATCAATTTTCATGTTATCCCACTATAACTACTCTTTGAGTTCTGTATACATATTCATACTTCTAGTATTAATATAGAATATTGAACTATGAGCTTCATCCAACAACTCCTTCAAATATGGTATTGATGGGACACATAATCTATTCTTAAACCTTATAATTCCATCACATTCATGGTTAAACTAAAGAAAAAATTTTCCCTTATTTTATTGTTCTACATCACTCTTATGTGCGTCTTTAATCTTTAAATAGATAGATGGTTGAACTATAATATGAATAAGCTAGAATTTCTCCCCTTATATCCAGATTTCAAGGTTTATCCTCTTAAAATCCATAAGTATTGGATCTCTTACAATTCTAATTATGTAAATAGTCCTTATTATTTAGAGAATCATCCACCTTTATCAACTTCAAAGAGTGTTAATGTATCGATAAATTGAAATCTTTGATCAACTCCAACCATCTTATTGGGTGTATATTCAAATCTTTCATTGTGAATATAGACTTAAAGTTTTTATGATCAATATATATATTACACCTTTCACCAAAAAGATAATTCCCCCATATATTTAATGGAAAAAAAATATTTCCTATAAAAAATCATGATTCGGGTAATTTTTCTAATGAACCTTCTATTTTCATGAGGCATAAGAAATCACCATATCATTATGCATTAGGATGGATCCCATTATCTTCTTTGATTCTCATAATAGATCAAAAACTCATATCTACTATAGGGTAGATTTATAATAAGTTCATTGATCAACCTTCATTTTAGCTCCTTGGAATTTTCTTCATATTCATCTATCCAAATAAATATGGCACCCTTCCACATCAACTTGGTTATTATATTTGACATCCATTATAACTTTATCATAAATTTTAAATAGTTCACCATATCACACTGGTTGGCATGTGCCATTTTTTCAATAAATTACTTCTTATTAATATCCATGCATATACCCTCACTTGTGATCACATGTCCCAATAATGATACTTTCTATAGAAACAATATCATTCTAAATTTGGAAAAAAATATTACTCTAATGATCTTCATGCTCTTCATTTATCTTTGAATATTTAATAATATCATCTATAAATACTATCACAAATTTATAACAACCCATATATTTATTGTCTTTATATTTTGAGAGGGAATTTAATTTTATCATTTAGTGGATAGTTTTTTTTAGAAATGGGACACAGAATGTTATTCCAAGAGTTTAAATATCCATAAAAGGTATTTTGGATAGGGTTTAAGTCTTGGGAGTTTACCCGAGGGTTCAAGTAAGGGTTAGAGGAAGGTTCAGTTGATCGAGGATACTTAAATTCAGTAGAAAAGGCTTACATCTAGCCTGTGAACCACCATCGAATAGACAATGGACTAGATGATGGTCAATGCTACTACCTAGAGCCACCAGCTAGCTGGTGGGCTTTAAGTAGCTGATCGATAAACCAATGGCTAGCTAGTGGGGGTGTTTTGGGCATGTTTTAAGTGAGTGAATTTTGGTATTTTTATGCTTCATAGGTTTTGGTATATAAGGGTAGGGGCTCAAGACAGGTCATTAATGGCTGAATTATCCCCCCCCCCCTCACCTCATTCCTTTCCATTAACCCCCTTTGATTGGGGGTGAATCTAAGTATGTTATGGTGATTATCCAAGGAGAGTTTGTCTATTTCCTTCAATTTTTTGGTTTCCCCCTTCAATTCCCTCTTATTTCACTCCTTTTTGTTAAGGTATTTGGTGTTGATTCCACCTGAGTATGGTGGAATCAACTAAATTGGATAGGGATATTACTCAGGTTTCATAGAGGATGTTTCATGATGTTTTCTTCCAATTATATATCATTTTTTAAGTTGAGTTATTTCATTGTATGATTTTTTCTAAGGTATTAGGTTAAATAAAAATTATTTGGTCAATGACTGAGTGCATATAGTTGTTTATTTTTCCAGTTTTGGTTTCGATGGTTTTTTTAGGACCCCACCAGGTGTGGTTGGAAATAGTTAAAGTGTGTTTGTGGTGATAGGTGAGTGGTTTCATGATTATTCTAAATTGGTTTAAATTAAATATTTATTTATTTATTTTTGTGTGATTTGAGTTGGAAGCACTGGTGGTTGTATGGTCACATATGAGGAATGGGCAGGCTTGGTCGAGGTGTTGTGATGCTTTTCTTGAGTGGTAACTCCTTTATGAAGGTAGTCAGTCCCTTTAATACAAGATCATATGTATTTTTATGTATAATTTTCCTATTATATTCATGTTTCATGGATTTAGGTATAATGGATAGGGATCAAGAGTAGGCAAGGAGAAGAGATAAGATGATGTTGGGTCTCTTATAATTGGGATAAGTACTCTTTACCACTTGGGTAAGTTGGAATCACTGAAATAATGTGTCTTCAAGGGAAGATACTGATGTTTTAGACGATGATAGACCTTTAGTGGTCTTAAGAAGTGAAATGAAGTGTGGGTAGCCTAGTTGGATTCTCTAAGGGAGAGTGAGTAGGAGAGAGAGGGATTAGGCTCTATTCTAATGAATGAGATAAATGAATGTCTCATGTGTGATGGGGACACCCTCTTGAGGGTGTTGTGGGATCTCACTGAGCATTATGAGAAAGATGAGTCCTTTGGGATATGATGTGGTGTGATGGGAGTTATTTCCTTAGAGTGGAAAGCTAAGAGATTCCCCCTTAGATATGTGATACAGGGCCCAAGTGTGGTTTGAAGAAATATTTGGGGCTTGGAATAAGAATTCCAAGGGGATTAGAGTGCTTTACTTAGAATAGTATCTGGGTAGTGGGATGAGGAACGTTGAGGGGCTTAATGAGGGTGTGGTCTGGACCTTTAGTTCTAGGTATAAATGAGCCTTCTAGTTGTGGTGTCACTAAGGGGTGAAAGATATGATATGATATTGATGAGAAGAGATTTTAAAAGGTCTGGAAGACCCAGTGGATGCCCCAGTGGGTGAGGTGATACATGATGTGATGATGGAATTGGTCTCAAGCAACTAGAGCTCATGGATCAACTAGAGAGATTTGTTATGGGTTACAAGCCCTATGTGTTTGCATGTGCTTGATGGCCTCCCTAGAGTATGTGAGGGTGGGAGAGTGTTCTTTATGACCTCCCTAGTGTTTAAGGGATGGTTTAGTGTTTTTATTACATCCCTAGAATATTTAATGATGGTTTAGTATGATGATCATGCCTTGATAAAGGAATAGGGTTGAGGACCTTTCCAGATATAGCTTAATTCAATTGGATGATTGTTTCATATTCCTTTGGGTAAGGTTCTAGGACCTTTACATGCATGTCTTGGTTTAGTTTGAATGGATAGGACATTTACTAGAGTATTATTGGGTAAAGGACCACCCTGGTGCTAGGAAGTGGGGTGATGTGATGAGACCTATGGATCTACTCGAGTGAGAAGCAATGGATTGAGTCTTATGGGTGTATGATTGTGCCTAGTGTCTATAAGTAGTGGGTTGAGGTATTGTACTCTTCTCTAATCTAAGTCATTGGGTATGATATGGGCATTGGTGTAGTGGTATGATGATATGATGAGGTGAATTCCATCATGGTTCCAATAAATGTATGATCAGGTGTCATGGTGTCCTAGTTTGCACACGGTAACCTGATGTGTGGAGAGTCATGGTGGACTAGTTCGCACATGATGTCCAATGTTTTTATGTGATGTAACATTCTGACCCTCACCATTGTCTTGGGAAGGTGGTGGAATATTACTTGGCCTTAAATGAAATCCCCAAGACACTAAAGGCTGGCAATAAATACTAAAGGATTCATAAAAAATTGGGGTATGATTTTCCCTTGGAAAATAAAACAACCACAACCAAGTATACCATATAAAAAAAACACTATATGATGCATGTGAACAAGGTAATACGACTCAATGTATAGCAAACTAATAACCAAGAAAAACTATAAACTTGAACCATATCATAGTACAATGTAGAAACCAAAATAGAATCAAAATGCAAAGAAGAGGACGAAACCAAAAAATCCCAAAGATTCTAAGGACATAACTCCACAGCTCCCAACATTCTCCAAGATCTGCCTCCATAATTCATTCACAGAGTATCATGATGCATCACTATGGAAATGATATAATTTCCCATCACCTATGTCCCAGTATACAACCTCTTAAAATTCACACAAAAGTTCCCAAGAAGGGGGTGAGTATAAAACTCAGTAGGATTTCCTCAAATGACTTACCTACTAATACCACTAGGATAGGACATGTTATAACATTTTTATAAAACAATTTGTATAAAAAAAATTCAAAAGAATTTTATATCAAAACCAAACCATTTTCCAAACCAACCAATTTTTCGAAGAAAAACAAACCAAACAATTCTTTAGAACCCTTTCTCAATTCCATTTAGCATAACCCATTCCATTTCATGTAACTATACACACACACACGCACACTCGAGTTTGTCATTATCATTGATGGTGGAACTTCGCATCCATACTCCATCCCTTTGATGGAGGTACTTCATCACCATTATCCATCTCATTCAACTCATTCCCAACCATTAATTCCACAACCCATGCCAAACAATTATGCCATACCATATCAATCCATTTATATAAAAAATATTTTATTGAAAACATTCCTATAAAACCATTTCCATGAATCAAACAAAGCCATATTTTAAAATCATCATTTTAAAATCATGAAACCAATCACTTTCACAACAACATATTTTCCACAATTCCATAAACCATCACTAAAGATGGTTTCTACTAACTTTTCACATAAAATTCATAATTCAAATCAAGTAATTCAATCAATTTGAATTCAATCCTTCAATTTTAATATGATGATTCTAGAGTGAATACACCTTCCTCGCAACTTAGGTGAAAACGAAGAACGGAATAAAAACTTCAACAAACTAGGTTGAAACTCCAGAAACCCATCTTAGATCTTGTTCCCTATCCACCAAAAAATCATATCTCAACAATAATAACATCAATAAAAATAGATCTATCCCCAAAGTATTTGATCTATGAATCCAAGAGAGGTAAGAATAAAAAATCTAAGAAAAACAACCAATAATGGGCACTTACCAATGAATATGGGCCTCCAATGCACAAGGAATCACCAAAAAATTAATCCTGAATCAAGAGGAAGGGTCTCCACTGCCTTTGGGAGGAGATGAAAACATGTTAGGGTTGAAATAAAAGAAAATAGAGATATTAAGGGTATAATTCAGATTAGATCCACAATATAAGGAGGGCCACTGATACGTCGCACAGTTTGGAAAACCATGGCCAACTATGTAGGTTATTGTAAATATGGGTGCCCTATACCTAACTTGAATAGTAATTTTAGATTACCATATCATGCATACAGTGATCTATGCATGATGTTTCCTTACCATTATAGTGTAGATATTTTTGTGTTCACTATTAAATGGTAATTTCCATATATTAATCATCATATCAAAAGGTTATAGCATATCACAAGTTATAATTAGAACCTTGAGATACTATGACATTAATCTTAAAAAAAAGATCATATGGTCTAGATAAACCATACTAGATAGACACAGTTGATGTATGACTATCATTTGTTGAGGGATCATAAGAATTCAGACTTCTTCTCATGAAGTTCGTACTTGGTGATCTCTAGTAGTGAGATCATGAGGACAGACCCTCCAATAAGAACACCACATGTTTTGGGTGTCATTGTTTGTTCCTATCTACGAACATGTTTATTGGTCTCCTGACTTGAGATCATTATCAATGTGTATCATTTTATTGCATACTTTAATGTAAGACAAAAATCATGATAATAAAATTGTGGTGAGGTATCTTGTGATGGGTGCATTATTGGTGGTATGATATTGGTTAAATGGTCAATAAAGGATCTGTTGCTTCCGGGTTGAGAAATTAACATATCTCATTCCCTATTGATTGGTCTGGTAGTACCTTTACAAATCCTTGTCCAAGGTAGTTGAAAGGTAAATCTTTCCGGTTAGATTAACAAATAATAAAGCAAGAAAAAGGTGATGACACAAGTGTGAATCCTACTTTAAGAGATATTTAAAGATATAGAGATTATAGTGCACAGTATGTGACTGTAGGTTGGTTTTATTTGTCATTACAATCCTTATCACATTAGGGGCCTTGATAGGCTACTATACTCTGTAGGTTCCGGGCGCAGTAGAAGCACGTTGGGGGTTTGCCCAACTATAATTTTAACGTTAAACAACGTTCAATCCGAGATCTATCATGATGTAAAACGCCGAATCTTTGGAATAGAACGAGGAACGAAAAACTTAAGAGGGAATCCCGGAACCATAGAGATAGGATCATCATATGTTGGTAATAATTAATTTAATTAATTCACAAAAATTACCTTGGTGGAATTCTTTCTTTGTTGATGTCTCCGGTCACGATCCTGTGATCTGCCGTTGTATCATAGAATCCAAGTGTAGGATTCCTATAGCAGTGATCCACACGTGTGCCACATATCTCTGGGTGTCACCGAAGGGATCTCCGGGTGCTAGCATGGAAGAACATTCGCTTGCGATGTCTCCCTTCGATCACCTTGGTCTCTTAGTATTGAGAGCGTTCTTGGAGGAAGGAGTTCTTTCAGCCTTGAAAGAATTCTCCAGAGTTGTTGTGCACAACGATTCTCTTGTAAAAGTGTTGGGGTTGTGAGGATATTTATAATCGGATTTGAGGTTATAGAGTTATGACATTAAATAAACGCGTTACGCGTTTTATTTATTTCATTAACTCTTATTGAAAACCCCCATGTCGAATTATTAATTCCTTGACATCTGCCCATGCTGATTATAATAAATATCATTTAATAAAACAATATTATATCCTCAAAATCCCGACTAGAAAAACTACACGGTGTGTAATCATTAATACACGGCGTGTACTCATTTTCCATAAAACTACACGGCGTGTACTTTTATTTTCCACTTTCCTTTATTTTCTCCACCACATTTATTAGACCTTGAGTAATGGATATTTATTTCTTAAATAAATATAACTGCATCACTCGCTAATAAATATTATTTCGTGCACAATATATTCTCTCGAATAACTAGTGTCGAAATAAATGCGATCAGACATCCTTAAGTAATTATTAAACCACAGTCAGGAATAATCTTTATTTAACTTGTTAAATTAATATTTAAATGAGATACATGGACACACTTAGTGTGTGACCCTCTAGGCCTCTTTCTCAGTGGCATTAGGCAGAGCCTGCCTAAAGTCCAAGGTTAGTGTCTAGCAACATGTCGAAGCACCCATAGAGAGAGAAGTTAACGCCGCAATGACGTGTCACCTCATACGAATGATTACCGTGTATTATAATCCCTTTGTCACGATATCTCGAATCAAGTGGGTTGCATGCTAGTGTCATCAACCCACGTGCTCGATTATTCTTTCTTTGAATTTCCAGAATCGAACTCGCCCATACCTTTCCATGGCCATGGATTTATTTAGTCTATATCAATTACATCAAAGGGCCTGAGATATCTACTTCCGTTATGGAACAGAAGGGACAAATCCTTTCTTGCATTATCTATTAATGCAGTATTACTCGTGACGCACCCAACGTATCCTACCTCGCTGCGAACAGTGTGTCGTCACAGTTTTCGTCAATACATCTAAGTGCAAAAGTTGTAATACCCATTAATAATAATATTAAAGTCTAAGGATCAATACACATGTCTGCAGATAGGAACATCCAATGACACTATGAAATGTGGATTTCCTACTCGCGGGTCTCGTTCTCATAATATCCTTCTGGATATTACCAAGGGCACACACCATGAGATGATGCCTCAAAGTTTTATGAGTCCTTACCCCTAATGGCCTGTATTATTTGTGTCCCTCAAATAATATCATCCGGCCATAGAAAATATATTCAAGAATAGTGTTATGGTACTTCCGGGTTCTCCTCATAGCAGGGATCCGCTATGACCCTTTAATGCAATAGCTATCCTTAGGACATTATCACATGCATTGTCATGCAGAAGAACAGTCAAGATGTGATAAGGATTTTATTAATGAATAAAGTACAAAGTAGTTGGTTCTAGGCCACCAACTCCAACAGACTCCCACTTGGACTAGAGCCAACTGCTAACAATCTTTAACCTTCTAGCTCTCACATGATATTCATGCTTCTATTGAGATAGGCATTTAGTCATGGGGTCCACCACATTCTCTTCTGTGGACACTCTACTCACTGCAACTTCACCCCTTTGAAATAAATCCCTCAAGAGGTGATACTTTTGGAGTATATGCTTTGTCCGTTGATGTGACCTTGGTTCTTTCACAAGAGTCATCGTTGCAGTATTATCACAATACAATATAATGGGATTTTACTACTAGGCACCACATCAAGATCTTGGACAAAGTTTCGAATCCAGACAGCTTCCTTGGCTACATCAGAAGCCACTATATATTCAGAATCCGCTGTAGAATCGGTGACAACTAGCTGCTTTGAACTCTTCCAGCTCACAGATCCTCCATTGAGATAGAAAACATATCCAGATTGTGACTTCAAATCATTCTGATCTGTCTGAAAACCAGCATCAGCATACCCTCTGATGACAAGCTCCCCGTCTCCTCTATACCCTAGGAACATATCCTTAGTTCTTCTCAGATACTTAAGGATAGTCTTAACAGCAGTCCAATGTTGTTCTCCTGGATCTACTTGATATCTTCCTACCATGCTCAGTGCATAGGCAACATCAAGCCTATTACATAACATGGCATACATGATGGATCCTATAGACGAAGCGTATGGGATCTTACTCATTCTATATTTCTCTTTTTGTGTCTGAGGACACATTTTCTTAGAAAGATGTAGTCCATGTGTCACTAGAACTAATCCCCTCTTGGATCGTTCCATACTAAATCTCTTTAGTATCTGGTCAATGTATGTACCCTGACTTAGTCCAAGCAGCCTCTTGGATCCATCACGAATGATCTTGATCCCTAGAATGTAGGATGCTTCACCCAAGTCCTTTATGGAGAAACAATTTTCCAACCTGTCCTTAACTGACTGTAAGACTGGTACATCATTTCCAATAAGCAATATGTCATCAACATATACTACTAAGATAACAATCGCATTCCCATTAAACCGCTTATAAACACATGGCTCACATTCGTTCTTAATGAACCCAGATTCCTTTATGGATTCATCAAATCGAATGTTTCATGACCTAGATGCTTGCTTTAATCCATAAATGGAATTCTGCAACTTATAAACCCATTTGGCTTCACCTGGTGTCATAAACCCTTCTGGTTGTGTCATATAGACATCTTCCTGAAGGTTCCCATTAAGGAATGTTGTTTTGACATCCATCTGCCAAACCTCGTAGTCATGGTAAGCTGTTATGGCAAGTATGATTCTTATAGATTTAAACATGGAAACTGGCAAGAAGGTTTCATCATAGTCAATTCCTTGACGCTGTCTGAACCCTTTAGCCACTAGCCTTTCTTTATAGGTGTTAACTTGAACTTTCATGTCCAGCTTTTTCTTGAATACCCATTTGCATCCAACAGGCTTTACATCAACTGGCTCATCGACCAGAACCCAGACTTAGTTCTGATACATAGAATCCATCTCAGAATTCATAGATTCTAGCCATCTTACAGCTTCTGAGCTTTCTACTGCTTCCTTGTAGGAGAGAGGTTCATCATTGTCCAACAATAATGATTCACCATCCTCGATGACTAAGAAACCAAATCTCTCTGGTTCCCTTACCTCTCTTGAGATTCTACGCAGTACTTGTGTTTCTGGAACCTCTTCCATGGGGACCTGTGGAACTTGTTCTTGTACCAACTCCTGTGTATCTTGAGCATCAACTTCGTCGAAGTCAATCTTGCTCCCACTATCCTTCTTGAGGATGTGCTCCCTCTCAAGAAAGACGTCATGTCTAGCGATAGTCACTTTCTTGTCTGAAGGGTTATATAGGTAATATCCTTTCATTTCCTTGGGATATCCTATAAAGATACACCTCGTGCCCCGGGATGATAGTTTTTTTCCTGAGGAGGCCTTAACAAATGCCTCATATCCCCATACACGTGTGTGTGACAAAATGGGTTTCTTTCCATTCCATAACTCGGAGGGAATTCCATTTTCCACCTTAGTTGGTACTCGGTTTAATGTGTATGCTGCAGTTTGTAATGCATATCCCCAAAAGGATAATGGAAGATCCCTATGACTCATCATCGACCTCACCATGTCCAACAAGGTGCGGTTACTCCTTTTACTAACACCATTCCACTATGGTGTATAAGGAGGAGTGACCTAAGATAAAATCCAAAACTCCTGTAGAAGATCGATGAACTCTTGGTTCAGATATTCTCCACCTCGATCCGATCGAAGCTTCTTTATCTTCTTACCAAGCTGATTCTCTACTTCATTCTTGAATTCCTTAAATTTCTCTAAGGCCTCTGACTTATACCTCATTAAGCAGACATAGCCATATCTACTCAAATCATTAGTAAAAGTAATGAAGTAAGAATATCCACCTCTAGATTCTACTAGAAATGGTCCAGACACATCTGTGTGTACCAATCCTAGAAGCTCTATGGCCCTTTCACCATGTCCACTAAAAGGCGGCTGGGTCATTTTTCCTTGTAAACAAGCGTGACATATATCAAGTGGTTTTATCTCAGTAGAGTCTAAATAGCCATCTTGGCGAAGCTTTGTCAAGCGCTTATCATTCACATGACCGAGACGGTGATGCCACAACTGGGTGATGTATGAGTCATGTGAGTTTGTTTCGTTATCGATTTCCAACACTTGGTTTTCGTAATTTAATACATACATACCATTATTTAAATGTTCCATACCATAACATACATTGTTCTTATAAAAGAGACAACCCTTATTTACAAACTTGAATATAAATCCATCCATATCCAAACAAGATACATAAATTATGTTCTTGGTAACACTAGGCACATAATAACAGTTATATAAAACCAAAATCATTCTAGTCGGCAATGAGAGGTGGTAATCGCTAATAGCCAACGCAGCCAGCCTTGCGCCATTGGCAGATCGAAGATCCACCTCTCCTCTGGTAATCTTTCTAAATCTACTTGGTTCCTGCATTTTAATACAGATGTGAGCCCCACAAGCTGTATCTAATACCCAATGTGTAGAAATGGAAATATTACACTCGATAACGAACGCACCTTTAGCATCCCCACGCTTCTAGGTGCAGTTCCTCTTCTAGTGGCCCTGCTTGCCACATGAAAAACACACTGCCTCCCGTTCCTTGCCCTGCCTCTGGATCTTCCCCTTCTTGGAGGGACGGTGCTCGGGGGCTTCAGACCGTTTATAAGTATTTGGCCCCTTTGCCTTGTCCTTCTTTTTCTTGTTCACCATAAGGATTGTGGGTTTGTCACGCCCCATGTCCTTGTCTACCTGGAGAATCAAGGTCAGAAGCTCCGATAGACTCTTCTCATTGCCTCTCATGTTATAATTGACAATGAAGCTAGATATGGTCTTGGGCAGTGATGATAAGATGAGATTTGTACGCAACTCATCCGAGAATTTAATCCCTAAGATGTCCAGGTGTTCAATGTAGCCAATAAGCTTGAATACATCAGGCCCAGATGGCACAGAATCTCCAAGATTAGTTGTAAACAAATCATTGGAGATATCATATCTCTCCTGTCTCGCCTTCTCTTGGTAGAGATCCTTAAGGTGAGACATCATGTTATACACATCCTTGTTTTCATGTTGCTTCAAGAGCTCATTGGACATGACCGATAGCATGAAACACTGGACATTTGTGGCATCATCCATGTGTTTCATATAGAGAGATAATTCCTCATCATTGGCCACTTTCCCAGGCGCAACTGGAATAGGCTCTTCCAGCACATACAATTTCCTTTCGTGGTGAAGGATGACGCGTAAATGCCTCTGCCACTCCTGGAAATTGGTGCCGGTGAGAAGGTTTTCCTTCTCGAGTATGGTTCACAATGATATGTTTGAAGTCATTTTCTTTTCGTTTATAAAAATTAAGATGAGAAAAGGTTTAGTACTTTATTACAAAACTGAGACAAATAAATAAATTAGTACTTATTAGTCTTCCACTATTTTATCGAAATCCAATAGCCCTCACCATTGACTTCGGAATATTTTGTTGCCAGAATATTCTAGTGGCAAGGATCCATATTGCCCTTCGCATTACCCCAACTAGGGTTGGTCAAGCAACTTGAAGGTTTCTAGGTAGGCATTCCAAATGCCAACTGCAATAACTCATAGCTCCTTGATCCGCTGAGTGGACTCCCCAATCCTGAAATCCTTTTATTTTGGATTTCCTCAACCTTTGCCTCTTAGTCACACCAAGTCCTGTTGTGGAAGTCAACCCTTGATGCGAACCAAGTCAAGTCAACTCAAAACCTTGAATTAGAATTCCCTGATAATTGAAAGCACCCCAACTAGGGTTGGTCAAGCACTTTTAACTATGGTTTGATTCTAACCAAGATTATGGAAGGTTATACCGACTTAATATTTCTTTTGAGGGATTTTATCCTTATACGTAAATTTCCAATTTATTATCTTTTATTACATGCTTGTTAATATTAAGTGGGATATACTTAAGTGATTAACCATGTATAAGATAATATTTACGTATAATCCAGTTTTATTTTAGTTCCATCTTGCATGCTCGTTTAATTCATTAATTGTGTGATCGTGACAACACACCCACAATAAATAAACCATGAAACTGACAGAAATAAAATAAATGGTATGATCATGAACTTTTTCTATTGGTTAGTTTATCTAGCAGTTGTTAAACTAACCCAAGACCTAGGGGAGAAACACCTTGAACCTTTTGGGTTCGTGTTTACAGCTTTCCACTTGTCCACCTTTGTATCTCCTTGGATTGGTTTCACCTTGGCTCCTGACTTGATCCCCCTCCACTTGCTTGGGATCTCCATCCATTACATATGCATTTATCTCACATGCAGGTGAGGGGTAAAAAGGAGGCTTTACATAAAAGAATCCTTGGGCTCGCAGGCCCTACATATTAATGAGGAGATGGCTCACAGGCCAACAAATTTAATTGAAATAAATAAATTAAAAGAAATCATTCACATACAAAGGTCTCTATCTAGCTCATGATCATCCATACATGCAATGATATTTACGCATAAATAAAACTAGCATTCGATTCTTTAATCGTTCTTGTTTAAGATAAATCATGCTCGAATCAATTAATTATCTTTAATTAGTCAATCGTTTTATCTTAAACCCTTTTCTGAACTTCCTTGAGATTATCATCCATCATAATTTTAAACAAATAAATTCATTTAAAATTATCTTTGTACGTAACTTGTACCTTGGAGGCAACCCGGTGAATTCCCGTTCACTACGCAGATGTTAAATTAAACACATATATATAAAACACATATCACGTGTTGTGACTCACCTTTACGCCTGCATCATGGTACACGTCTCAAGGGTTTGTATAATATAATAATAAATTTTAATAAATCTGCGTAATTTGGGTGAGTACACGGCGTGTAGTTCCGACTACACGGTGTGTACTTTTCTTCACCGACCATTCGAAGTACACGCCCGGGGACAGGGCATGTTAATGTACTTCGGAAATTTTCGGAGTACACGGCGTGTACAGTGGGACACACACCGTGTAGTTTCCGCGTTACATGGTTTCCAGTCGGGCAAGCCGTGTACAGGGTACATGGTCCAACCCTAACCTAAAGGGACTACACGCCGTGTTCTGTTGGACCACACGGCGTGTAATCCGGAAACCGTGTGCCACCTGTTCCTGGTCAACACACGGTGTCATAAATGACTTAGATAAGATCAATACACGGCCTGATTTGGCAGACTAGTCCGATGCATGAACCTAGACTACACGACGTGTACTTCCGAATACACGCCGTGTATTCTGGTGTTGTGCGGCCAAAAAAGTTTGGCTCCTCCGGATGAGTTCCTCTATTTTATTTTAATCAAAATTAAAAGAAAAATTTGTTTCTGTGAGGTGAACGAGAAATGAGGGAGGAGGAACAGATCTCAAGATTCATATTTCCATAACGATTAAACTTGAATTGAAACAACTAAATTATTAAATGCGTAAAAACATCAACGAAAAACTAAATAATTATAATCAACGATATGCTCTCTCTGATACCACTTGTAGGTTTCGGGCGCAGCGGAAGCGCGTTGGGGGTTTGCCCAACTTTAATTTTAACGTTAAACAACGTTCAATCCGAGATCTGTCACGATGTAAAACGCCGAATCTTCGGAATAGAACGAGGAACGAAAAACTTAAGAGGGAATCCCAGAACCATAGAGATAGGATCATCATATGTTGGTTATAATTAATTTAATTAATTCACAAGAATTACCTCGGTTGAATTTTTTCTTCATTGATGTCTCTGGTCACGATCCTGTGATCCGTCGTTGCGTCGTAGAATCCAAGTGTAGGATTCCTCTAGCGGTGATCCACACATGTGCCACGTATCTCCGGACGTCGCCGAAGGGATATCTGGGTGCTAGCGCGGAAGAACCTTCGCTTGCGATATCTGCCTTCGATCGCCTTGGTCTCTCGGTCTTGAGAGCGTTCTTGGAGGAAGGAGTTCTTTCGGCCTTGAAATAATTCTCCAGAGTTGTTGTGCACAACGATTCTCTTGTGAAAGTGTTGGGGTTGTGAGGATATTTATAATCGGGTTTGAGGTTATAAAGTTATGGCATTAAATAAACGCGTTACACGTTTTATTTATTTCATTAACTCTTATTGAAAACCTTCATGTCGAATTATTAATTCCTTGACATGTGCTCATACTGATTATAATAAATATCATTTAATAAAACAATATTATATTCTCAAAATTCCGAATAGAAAAACTACACGGCGTGTACTCATTAATACACGACGTGTACTCGTTTTCCATAAAACTACACGGCGTGTATATTTAATATACACGGCGTGTACTTTTATTTTCCACTTTCCTTTATTTTCTCCACCACATTTATTAGACTTTGAGTAATGGCTATTTATTTCTTAAATAAATATAACTGCATCACTCGCTAATAAATATTATTTCATCCACAATATATTCTCTCGAATAACTAGTGTCGAAATAAATGCGATCAGACATTCTTAAATAATTATTAAACCACGGTCGGGAATAATCTTTATTTAACTTGTTAAGTTAATATTTAGCTGAGATACATGGACACACTTAGTGTGTGACCCTCTAGGCCTCTTTCTCAGTGGCATTAGGCAGAGCCTGCCTAAAGTCCAAGGTTAGCGTCTAGCAACACGCCAAGACACCCATAGAGAGAGAAGTTAACACCACAATGACGTGTCACCTCATACGAACGCTTACCGTGTAATATAATCCTTTTGTCACGATATCTCGAATCAAGCGGGTTGCATGCTAGTGTCATCAACTCACGTGCCCGATTATTCTTTCTTTGACTTTCCGGAATCAAACTCGCACATACCTTACCATGGGCATGGATTTATTTAGGCTATATCAATTTCATCAAAGGGCCTGAGATATCTACTTCCATTATGGAACAGAAGGGACAAATCCTTTCTCGCATTATCTATTAATGCGGTATTACTCGTGACGCACCCAACGTATCCTACCGCGCTGCGAACAGTGTGTCGTCACAGTTTTCGTCAATACATCTAAGTGCGTGAGTTGTAATACTCATTAATAATAATCTTAAAGTCTAATGATCAATACACACGTCCGCAGATAGGAACATCCAATGATACTGTGAAATGTGGATTTCCTACTGGCGAGTCTCGTTCTCATAATATCCTCCTGGATATTACCAAGGGCGCACACCATGAGATGATGTCTCAAAGTTTTATGAGTCTTCACCCCTAATGACCTGTATTATTTGTGTCCCTCAAATAATATCATCCGGCCATAGAACATTTATTCAAGAACAGTGTTATGACATTTCCGGGTTCTCATCATAGCAGGGATTCGCTATGACCTTTTAATGCAACAGTTATCCTTATGACATTATCACATGCATTGTCACGCAGAAGAACAATCAAGATGTGATAAGGCTTTTATTAATGAATAAAGTGCAAAGTAGTTGGTTCTAGGCCACCAACTCCAACATACTCCACTCTTGGTCTACGAATACTATTCACTATTATCGAGATAATGTCCTAGAGGGTCACACACAATAGCATATTCAATAATCAGTCCTATTCAGTTGAATAGGTATATCAGACATGTTGGCCCCGCCGTGAGGTTTGAGTGTTGTCCAAGTTATCGATCACTGATAAATAAATAAATTATTTATTATTCAAGTTATGAATAATTGGATTAAATTTATTTATAGTATTTTCAAGTTAAGTAAATACGATAAAATATTATTCGAATGAATATTATTTTAATATTTCAGATTCGTTTAATATTAAGGGGGAATTACAAGTCCTGTTAATGACTCAAATTATTACATAATATATTTTATTATATATTACATGAATGTGACAAAATAATAAATAATATTGACACAATTTCAATCATCATAATTATTTATTTAGTGGACGTTAAATAAACGGGGGTCAGGGAACCCTACCGGGTCTTTGGATATCCACTATAAATAGATGGAGAAAGGCTCATGCTTCGTACTATTCATGGTGAGAAATCCAGAGGCTCTATCTCCTCTCCTGCTTTCTAGAGAGATGATCTCTTGATCCAGACATTCAGATCGAGTTCTCCCTCACACATCGCAAGCTCGACAATTCGGTGATCGTCGGGGCGTCGAAGGTGTTGTCGTATCTCCGCGCTAGCACCCAAAATTCAATGATCGATGCTCCAACGGATTTTGAAGCACATGTGGATGATCTATAGTGATTCAGCTTTAAATCCTTTGTGAAGTGATCTCCGACGACAAGTAGATGTCGAGTGAGGCTTTAGATATGAAAAGTTATGTTTTAAATTTGTGTTTTTTTCTCTGTTTAATTTACATGACATCCTTAGATTATACCGAGGCTTTGATAATCGGTGAGGATAAGTCTCATCATCTTGAAAATGAAAATGTTTAAAATCTCTGACCCATGGGTTTCTACCATGACACCAATACCTTGTACCAATGGATTTGATCGTGATTCAATCGGAAGTCAAATCACCAAATTACGATCATCTGAAAAATTATTTATGAATTGAAATCAGTCATTTTTTCAAGGTATTAAAATCATGAACAAAGAATATATGTTCGTTTTTTTTTCCGTTCCAGTGAATTCTGAAAATCTGGCAAGCTCTGGATGCTTTTTATTCACCGGATTTAATACTGATTTGTGGAAATAATCATTATAATTTGTTTTATTATTATAATAATTTTATAAAAGGATAATTACACACCCTTCAGAAAAATTGTATTAAAACAAATTTTGTTTAATGAGAAAGTGGGACGGCTGGATGTGGAAAAATCCACTAAAAACAAAACAATCAATTTTAATTTAAAAATGGGAGGGGGGTGTTTTGTTAACAAAAAGGACAAAATAAACAAAAAGTAAAAAAAAAGTCACTGCTCGGCCCCCCATGTCTCCCTCCTCCGTGGACCCGTAGTGCGCCGCCCTTCCTACCGGTTCACAGTCAGCCACCAGCGGGCTGCTGCCCTCGGTTTCGGCACTTTCCGACCAGCACTGCACCACCTGGACAGCGGACCGCCACCAGCCAGATCGAGCCTCCTCCTACATGCAGTCCGGACATCTCCCTCCTCGAGCTGAGTTTCCCGCGTCTCAGACCTCCACCGGTGGCTACCCCACATTCTTCCTCGGCTGCCCTAGCCGGTTCACCATAGCCATCATCCGCTGCAGTGATCTCCCTCCTAACACTGGATCCGCTTAGATCTTTGAGCTCATCCCCTCAAGGATTAGATCCTCCAACTCCCACCAGTTGAGCGTCGCCCCGCGTCCTCCCTGAAGCAGGGCGGACCACTCAGCCACTGCCCGGATCTGGTTGCAGCGCATCTCCCCGCGGTTGGTCCATCTTTTTGGAGCCGCCGAAAGGAGTATCGCCGGCACGCCTGGCGCCATCGGGAGATCTAAACCACACCTCCTCATATAGGCTCTTCCCAGTAACCAGATCCACCATAGCGCACCTCCTTCCCAGCAGCCAGATCCATCGCGGAGAACCTCCTCCGATGACCATCTCCTCGAGTGACAGCCTCAGCTCATGGCTGGCTCCTCCCTGGTGACCTCGCCAGTGTTCGCGGCTGAAGCCCACCGACCCAGTAGCTCCCCTCTTCTCCTATGCGATCTGGTCTTCCCAATGGCCTCCCGCTCCCCTATCGGTGCAGCCCTGCTGGGCAGCCCCATTCCAGCTGGATCCGCGCTTGTCGGCAGCCACCGTCATGCGTTAACTTTCAGGTACCCTCATACAATATACACGGTTATTCTTATACTATGACCAAGATGATGTAAGACGTGACGTGGACCCTTCCATGATGAGGCGACACCTCATATGTGACGTGAACCCCGCTAAGATAAGGTGGTACTCCACACGTGACATGGACCCCACCAAGACTAGAATGGTGTAAGACGCAGACAATGCCAAGTTGAGGCGTTACTCCAGACGAGCAGTGGACATACTAGATGGGTGCAAGCTACATCACGAGTCAAGCGACGACTCATGTATGATTCCCCTAGGTCATTTTAGAACTCAAGACTAGTCGGGTAGTTGATTACCTTTATGCATTTATTTATTATTTTATGCATTTTATAAGCGCATGAAAATACATAAAATAATAAATAATAAAATGCATAAAGAAAAAATGAATGTTTTTTCTATTAATGTTCTGTTGTGAGTCTGACAACTTAATATGAACAAGATTCATATAGATGGAGTAAATTCATTTAGAGAATAACAAAAACCCTCAAAGAAATATTAAATCGTTAACCACCTTCCATCACTTAAATTTGAACACAATTAGGTGTTTTGGGTGCTTGGTTAGCCATAACCGAGGGTTCCTCTTACTACTGGGGAGTTCTTATGAGAACGATGAGTTGAATTAACTAAAATGGTAGTAAGGATTATCCATAGATAACTTTCTATCACTTTATAGGCAAGAGTTGAGGGAATCAAAGTTATGATTTCGAGAAACTGGGACTTCACTCAACATATCAAGGAGCCATGAGTTAATGCGGTTGTATAGTCAAAAGCCTACCTTGAACTCTCTAAGTAGTGGCATAAATATAGTTTGTAGACTATGAGGGGAGGCTTAAGAATCTTTTCCAGTAGAACACTCAAGATACAGATTATTCCGATTTTATTACAAAGGGTTCCTAGAATTCGATAAAATAGTGGGAGACATTTAATGATTTAATTAATTAATCAATAATGTCTAATTCGGTAATCAACATAAAAGTACTAATCTGTTAGAATTTATTTTTTTAGTAAATGGAAAATAATACCAAAAGACAAACTACAATAATCTTGGACAATGTTAATGTCCAAACTAGCACGAATTTCCAAAATATAGTACAAGCGCTTGCGCACAATATTACTATATAAAAAATTCAAGGTGCTGGTGTCCATATACCTATTATGACACCTTAGGATGCGAGGGTGTAAAAATGCTTGACAGAGACTCATGTAGGACACATATGATGGTTATGTCCTAATTTTGTCATCAATGTTTGGTCTTTGTTGCGGTTACAACATCAGGACATGGATGATTACACATGTAGTCTCATCTCCGAGAATTTCATGAGGAGAAAGTGAAGCACAGATATGAATGAGTATTTATTACACTGGTATGTGTAAATTGAAAGGAAGATCATGATATTTCAATGGATCCATTTCTAAAATCATTTTCACTCATTTACTCAAGTTTCGTTTAAGGTTACATAATGAACAGGGTGGAGTAAACACTTCATTACCTTTTAGGTATGCTTCCCTAAGCAATAAGAGTATTAAAGACAGGATATTCTTTAATTATTATAGTGAATAAGTTGAAATACAAGGTGATAAGGACAATGGAAATACTGATGCTAAAGGCACCTTTACAACGTCCTTCCAAGATAGAAGTTGGTTATTAAATAGGAGGTTATTTGCATCACATAACTTGAAATAAAATATATAGAATTTAATCATAATGAACTGAACTAAAGAAGCAAGTTATCAATTCTTCTTCAGTGAATATTCATCAAATATAATGTTTTTGACATACTACTTGGGTATTAAAATAAAATATATCATTCACATATGTGTATTGAAATACAATAACCAAGTAATAGAAACATTACAAGAAATAAGGTGTATTCTTCAAGCGGTTGAGAAAGGGTGATTCTTAAGTCAACGGTGAGAAACATATAACTTCTAATTTCCAAGTGATTGATTCAAGTAGAACTTTTTTTTTGATTATAACCATAACATTTATCTTATGTGTCCATTGGACACTAGGAAACATTATTCCAGGTTCAGGAATGAATGATTTTTATGGTGTCTCGTACCCAATTAATAGTTCAGTGATACTTGAATCATGGGAAATACGTGATGAATATAAAATGTAAGACTTATATACCCAATTATTTCAAGATAATTCTTTGTCAAGAAAAACTAAAATTGGAAATCAAGGATATACCCAGTATAGTATTTATACTTGGTAGAGTTAAATACCCTTGGTATTATCAACGTATTTAGTTTGGACAAAGAAACTTTTATAAATAAAGGTATGCCACAAAGCTTTAGGAATTAGTTCATCTAGAGAGCGTGAACTATTCCAAGGGAAATCTAGTGGTAAATATACTTCATATGATTCCTTAGTGTTTTAAGAAATTTTAAAGTGAAGTATATGCATGGTCAAGAGATATGAGTTACTTCAGGATGACATGTTGAAGAATATCTTGACCAAGCATTCATCGATCATGATAATGTAGCATGGAGTAATTCCTAAATGCACATTAACTTATCTATATAAAAAAATTGATGTTAATAAGGAGGATCAATGATAAGTTTTACATGTTAACATTGATCAATAAAATTTTGTGTGGAGAAATTCCTAAATGAACATATTATACATAAGAGTCATAATGCAAGGAGTATCAATGTTGCAACTTGAAGAAACTTCCATTATATTTTAAATCGTTCTTTGCAAATAAATGTGATATCCCATAACCATATTCCAACTCTTATGAAAAATGGATATCATATAAGTCATAATATGATGGAAATCCATAATTTCATAAGAACTTGTGTTTAGTATGCAAAGAGTTTTTTGGGGATATAAACAAACTTGCATCAAGCTAAACACATTGTTCATATAAGAAATTATCCTAGTGGTTTCTTAGGATATTACATAAATCCCTAAGATAGAAAAGTGGTATTCAAGTGATATACTGCATTTCTATATAAGGGTGTACATCTCTACTTGAGATAGTGGGAGCAAGATTAACTTAGGTTTAGTTAATGTCGTAGATTTACAAGTAGTTGGCATATGAACAAGTTCCATAAGTGCATATGGAAAAGGAATGTTCCAGAGACACATCCTACATAGGAAGGATAAAACCATGGTGATGGTTTTATATTCACTGTGGTCAGTGGCAAATTATTCATTGTGAATAATAATTCCTACAAGTAAGCAGTATATGGTAATACGATTTGATTGACAAGGTCATTTAAAATTAAATAATGGATTCCATGAATCAAAGTGCAAAGGGGATTATAAATAGAATACTATGGTGGGTATTCAAGTGAGACAAAAAATGTATGCTACAAGTGAAGTACCAATAAGGCTCAATTAGTAATACCAAGTTGGTATGCCTAAATCCATTATAATTTTACTTGTCATAGCCAACTTCTAAGATCATTTAATTGGACATTGGTTGTCAAGATCAACTTTCATGAAATGTGTCTATATGATGTAACTAGAAAGGGATGATGACAATATTGGATGCCAATAAGGGTTGAAAGTTACTGAAATCTATTTCGGGATTAAAGTAAGAAACAAAATCTTAGAGAATTCATTTGGAATGAATGTTTTCATTATTTCTACTAGAGGTTAGTGAGAGTGCCATCATTTTCCAAGTGAAATATGTTCAGTAACATATGGAAAATAGATGTTGGTTGTTGGAGTTGGTGGCCTAGAACCAACTACTTTGTACTTTATTCATTAATAAAAGGCTTATCACATCTTGATTGTTCTTGTGCGTGACAATACATGTGATAATGTCCTAAGGACAGCTATTGCATTAAAGGGTCATAGAAGATCCCTGCTATGATGAGAACCTAGAAGTGCCATAACACTATTCTTGAATATATGTTTTATGGCCGGATGATATTATTTGAGGGGCACAAATAATACAGGTCATTAGGGGTGAGGACTCATAAAACTTTGTGGCACCTTCTCATGGTGTGCGCCCCTGGTAATATCCAGGAGGATATTATGAGAACGAGGCCCGCCAGTAGGAAATCCACATTTCATAGTGTCATTGGATGTTCCTATCTGTGGATGTGTGTATTGGTCCTTAGACTTTAATATTATTATTAATGGGTATTACAACTCGTGCACTTATATATATTGACGAAAACTGTGACGATGTACTGTTCGCAGCGAGGTAGGATACGTTGGGTGCGTCACAAGTAATACTGCATTAATAGATAATGCGAGAAAGGATTTGCCTCTTCTGTTCCATAACAGAAGTAGATATCTCAGACCCTTTGATGGAATTGATATAGCCTAAATAAATCCATGGCCATGGTAAGGTATGAGCGAGTTCAATTCCAGGAATTCAAAGAAAGAATAATCGAGCACATGGGTTGATGGCACTAGCATGCAACCCGCTTGATTAGAGATATCGAGAGAAAGGGATTATATTACACAGTAAGTGTTCGTATGAGGTGACACATCATTGCGGCGTTAACTTCTCTCTCTATGGGTTCCTTGGCGTGTTGCTAGATGCTAACCTTGGAATTTAGGCAGGCTCCGCCTAATGCCAATGAGAAAGAGGCCTAGAGGGTCACACACTAAGTGTGCCCATGTAGCTTAGTTAAATATTAATTTAACAAGTTAAATAAAGATTATTCCCGACTGTGGTTTAATAATTATTTAAGGATGACTGATCACATTTATTTCGACACTAGTTATTAGAGAGAATATATTGTGGGTGAAATAATATGTTTATTAGTGAGTAATGCAGTTACATTTATTTAAGAAATAAATAGCCATTACTCAAGGTCTAATAAATGTGGTGGAGGAAATAAAGGAAAATAAAAGTACACGCCGTGTATATTAAATATACACGTCGTGTAGTTTTATGGAAAATGAGTATACGCTGTGTATTAATGATTACAAGCCGTGTAGTTTTTCCAGTTGGGATTTTGAGGATATAATATTGTTTTATTAAATGATATTTATTATAATCAGCTTGGGCACATATCAAGGAATTAATAATTCGACATGGGGTTTTTCAAGAAGAGTTAATGAAATAAATAAAACACGTAACGTGTTTATTTATTGTCATAACTCTATAAACTCAAACCCGATTATAAATATCCTCACAACTCCAACACTTTTCCACAAGTGAATTGTTGTGCACAACAATTCTGAAGAATTCTTTCAAGCCTGAAAGAACGAGAGATCAAGGCGATCGAAGGCGGACATCGCAAGTGAAGGTTCTTCCGCGCTAACACCCGGAGATCCCTTCGGCGACGTCCGGAGATACGTGGCACACGTGTGGATCACCGCTAGAGGAATCCTACACTTGTATTCTACGACGCAACGACGGATCACCGAATCGTGTTCGGACAAATCAACAAAGAAAGAATTCCACCAAGGTAATTCTTGTGAATTAATTAAATTAATTATAACCAACATATGATGATCCTATCTATATGGTTCTAGGATTCCCTCTTTTGTTTTTCATTTTTCGTTCTATTCCAAAGATCCGGCATTTTATATTGTGACAGATCTCGGTTTGAACGTTGTTTAACGCTAAAATTAAAGTTGGGCAAACCCCCCAACGCGCTTCCGCTGCGCCTGAAACCTACAAGTGGTATCAAAGCGGTCATATCGTTGATTATAATTATTTATTTTTTCATTGATGTTTTACGCATTTAATAATTTAGTTGTTTCAATTCAAGTTTAATCATTCTAGAAATATGAATCTCGAGATCTGTTCCTCCTTCATCGTTTCTCATTCACCTCATAGAAACAAATTTTTCTTTTAATTTTGATTAAAATAAAATAGAGGAACTCATCCGGAGGAGCCAAACATTTCTGGCCATACAACACCAGAATACACGGCGTGTATTCAGAAGTACACACCGTGTAGTCTAGATTCATGCATCGGACTGATCCACCAAATCAGGCCGTGTATTGGATCCTATCTAAGTCATTAATGACACCGTGTGTTGACCAGGAACAGGTGGAACGCGATTTCCGGATTACACGCCATGTGGTCCAATGAACACGGTGTGTAGTCCCTTTGGGTTAGGGTTGGACCGTGTACCCCGTACAAGGCTTGCCCAGCTGGAAACCGTGTAACGCAGAAACTACATGGCGTGTGTCCCACTAAACACGACGCGTACTCCGAAAATTTCTGAAGTAAATTAACACGCCATGTCCCCGGGCATGTACTTCGAATGGACGGTGAACAAAAGTACACGCCATGTAGTCGGAACTACACGCTGTGTACTCGTTCAAATTACGCAATGAACGAGAATTCATCGGGTTTCCTCTAATGTACAAGTTACGTACAAGGATAATTTTAAATGAATTTATTTATTTAAAATTATGATGGATGATAATATCAAGGAAATTCAGAAAAAGGGTTTAAGATAAAAGGATTGATTAATTAAAGATAATTAATTAATTCAAGCGTGATTTATCTTAAACAAGAACGATTAAAGAATTGAATGCTAGTTTTATTTATGCGTAAATATCGTTGCATGTATAGATGATCATGAGCTAGATCGAGACCTTTGTATGTGAATGGTTTCTTTTAATTTATTTATTTAAATTAAATTTGTTGGCCTGCGAGCCATCTCCTCATTAATATGTAGGGCCTGCACGCCCAAGGATTCTTTTATGTAAAAACCTTTTTTTACCCCTCACCTGCATGTGAGATAAATGCATATGTAATGGATGGAGCTCCCAAGCTAGTGTAGGCGGCTCAAGTCAGGAGCCAAGTTGAAACCAATCCAAGGAGATACAAAGGTGGACAGGTGGAAAGCTGTAAACACGAACCCACAAGGTTCAAGGTGTTTCTCCCCTAGGTCTTGGGTTAGTTTATCAACTGCTAGATAAACTAACCAATAGAACAAGATCATGATCATACCATTTATTTCTGTTAGTTGCATGGTTTATTTATTGTGGGTGTGTTGTCACGATCACACAATCAATGAATTAAACAAACATGCAAGATGGAACTAAAATAAAACCGGCTTATGCGTAAATATTATCTTAGACATGGTTAATCACTTAAGTATATCCCACTTAATATTAACAAGCATGTAATCAAAAATAATAAATTATAAATTTACGTATAAGGATGAAATCCCTCAAAGAAATATTAAATCGGTATAGCCTTCCATAATCTTGGTTAGAATCGAACCATAGTTCAAAGTGCTTGACCAACCCTAGTTGGGGTGCTTTCAATTATCGGGGAATTCTAATTCAAGGTTTTGGGTTGAATTAACTTGGTTCGCATCAAGGGTTGACTGCCACAGCAGGACTTGGTGTGGCCAAGAGGCAAAGGTTGAGGAAATCCAATATAAAAGGATTTCAGGATTGGGGAGTCCACTCAGCGGATCAAGGAGCTGCGAGTTAATGCAGTTGGCATTTGGAATGCCTATCTAAAAACCTTCAAGTTTCTTGACCAACCCTAGTTGGGGTAATGCAAAGGGCAATATGGATCCTTGCCACTAGAATATTCAGGAAACAAAATATTTCGAAGTCAATGGTGAGGGCTATTGGATTTCGATAAAATAGTGGTAGACTAATAAGTATTAATTTATTTATTTGTCTCATTTTTGTAATAAAGTACTAAACCTTTGATCATCTTAATTTGTAGAAACGGTAATAAAATGACTTCAAACATATCATTGCGCACCATACTCGAGAAGGAAAAACCTTCTCACCAGCACGGATTTCCAAGAGTGGCAGAGGCGTTTACGCGTCATCCTTCGCCACGAAAGGAAATTGTATGTGCTGGAAGAGCCTATTCCAGTTGCGCCTGGGAAAGAGGCCAGTGATGAGGAAATATCTCTCTATGAAAAACACATGTATGATGCCACAGATGTCCAGTGTTTCATGCTATCATCCATGTTTAATGAGCTCTTGAAGCAACATGAAAACATGGACGCCTATAGCATGATGTCTCACCTTAAGTATCTCTACCAAGAGAAGGCGAGACAAGAGAGATATGATATCTCCAATGATTTTTTTACAACTAATCTTGGAGAGTCTGCACCTGTTGGGCCTCATGTAGTCAAGCTTATTGGCTACATTGAACGCCTGGACATCTTAGGGATTAAATTCCCGGATGAGTTGCGTACAAATCTCATCCTATCATCACTGCCCAAGACCTTCTCTAGATTCATTGTCAATTATAACATGAGCAGCAATGAGAAGAGTCTATCAGAGCTTCTGAACTTGATTCTCTAGGTAGACAAGGACATGGGGCGTGACAAACCCACATTCCTTATGGTGAACAAGAAAATTAAGGACAAGGAAAAGGGGCCAAAGACTTATAAACGGTCTCAATCCCCCGAGCACCGTCCCTCCAAGAAGGGGAAGATCCAGAGGTAGGGCAAGGAATGGAAGGTGGTGTGTTTTTCATGTGGCAAGCAGGGCTACTGGAAGAGTAACTGTACCCAGAAGCACGGGGACGCTAAAGGTGCATTCGTTATCGAGTGTAATCTTTCTATTTCTACACATTGGGTATTAGATATATCTTGTGGGGCTCACATCTATATTCAAATGCAGGAACCAAGTATATTTAGAAATATTTCTAGAGGAGAGTTGGATCTTCGAGCTGCCAATGGCGCAAGGCTGGCTGCGTTGGCTATTGGCGATTACCACCTCTCACTGCCGATTGGGATGATTTTGGTTTTACATAATTGTTATTATGTTCTTAGTGTTACCAAGAACATAATTTCTGTATCTTGTTTTGATATGGATGGATTTATTTTCAAGTTTGGAAATAAGGGTTGTCTCTTTTATAAGAACAACGTATGTTATGGTATGACACATTTAAATAATGGTTTTTATGTATTAAATTACGAAAACCAAGTGTTGGCAATCGATAACGAAACAAACTCACATGACTCATACATAACCCAGTTGCGGAATCACCGTCTCGGTCATGTGAATGAGAAGCGCTTGACAAAGATCTGCCAAGATGGCTATTTAGACTATACTGAGCTAAAACCACTTGATAGATGTCACGCTTGTTTACAAGGAAAAATGACCAAGCCGCCTTTTGGTGGATAGGGTGAAAGGGCCACAAAGCTTCTAGGATTGGTACACACAGATGTGTGTGGACAATTTCCAGTAGAAGCTAGAGGTGGATATTCTTACTTCATTACTTTTACTGATGATTTGAGTAGATATGGCTATGTCTACTTAATGAGGTATAAATCAGAGGCATTATATAAATTTAAGGAATTCAGGAATGAAGTAGAGAATCAGCTTAGTAAGAAGATAAAGAAGCTTTGATCAGATCGAGGTAGAGAATATCTGAACCAAGAGTTCATCGATCTTCTACGGGAGTTTGGGATTCTATCTCAGCTCACTCCTCCTTATACACCACAGTGGAATGGTGTTAGTGAAAGGAATAACCACACCTTGTTGGACATGGTGAGGTCAATGATGAGTCAGACGGATCTTCCATTATCCTTTTGGGGATATGCATTACAAACTACAGCATACACATTAAACCGAGTACCAACTAAGGCGACAAATGGAATTCCCTCCGAGCTATGGAATGGAAAGAAACCCATTTTGTCACACACACGTTTATGAGGATATGAGGCATTTGTTAAGGCCTCCTCAGGCAACAAACTAGCACCCCCTGGAACGAGGTGTATCTTTATAGGATATCCCAAGGAAACGAAAGGATATTACCTATATAACCCTTCAGAAAAGAAAGTGATTGTCTCTAGACAAGCCATCTTTCTTGAGAGGGAGCACATCCTCAAGAAGGATAGTGGGAGAAATATTGAATTCGACGAATTTGATGCTCAATATACACAGGATTTGGTACAAGAACAAGTTCCACAGGTCCCCGTGGAAGAGGTTCCAGAAACACAAGTACTGCGTAGGAGCTCAAGAGAGGTAAGGGAACCAGAGATATTTGGTTTCCTAGTCATCGAGGATGGTGAATCATTATTGTTGGACAATGATGAACCTCTCTCCTATAAGGAAGCAGTAGAAATCTCAAAAGCCGCAAGATGGCTAGAAGCTATGAATTCTGAGACGGATTCCATGTATCAGAACCAAGTTTGGGTTCTGGTCGATGATCCAGTTGATGTAAAACCTGTTGAATGCAAATGGGTATTCTAGACAAAGCTAGACATGGAAGGTCAAGTTAGCACCTATAAATCAAGGATAGTGGCTAAAGGGTTCAGATAGCGTCAAGGAATTGACTATGATGAAACCTTCTCGCCAGTTTCCATGTTTAAATCCACAAAAATCATACTTTCCATAACAGATTACCATGACTACGAGGTTTGGCAGATGGATGTAAAAATAACATTCCTTAACGGGAACCTTCAGGAAGATGTCTATATGACACAACCAGAAGGGTTTGTGACACCAGGTGAAGCCAAACGGGTTTGCAAGTTGTAGAAATCCATTTATGGATTAAAGAAAGCATCCAGGTCATGAAACATTCGATTTGATGAAGCCATAAAGGAATTTGGGTTCATTAAGAACAAATGTGAGCCATGTGTTTATAAGCGGTTTAATGGAAATGTGATCGTTATCCTAGTAGTATATGTTAATGAAATATTGCTTATTAGAAATGATGTACCAGTCTTACAGTCTGTTAAGGACTGGTTGAACAAGTGTTTCTCCATGAAGGACTTGGGTGAAGCAGCCTACATTCTAGGGATCAAGATCATTCATGATAGATCCAAGAGGCTGCTTGGACTAAGTCAGGGTACATACATTGACCAGATACTAAAGAGATTTAGTATGGAAAAATCTAAGAGGGGATTGGTTCCAGTGTCACATGGCCTACATCTTTCTAAGAAAATGTGTCCTCAGACACAACAAGATAAAGATAGAATGAGTAATATCCCATACGCTTCGTCTATAGGATCCATCATGTATGCCATGTTATGTACCGGGATTGATGTTGCCTATGCACTGAGCATGGTAGGCAGATATCAAGCAGATCTAGGAGAACAACATTGGACTGCTGTTAAGACTATCCTTAAGTATCTGAGAAGAACTAAGGATTTGTTCCTGGTGTATGGAGGAGACGAGGATCTTGTCATCAGAGGGTATGCTGATGCTGGTTTTCAGACAGATCAGAATGATCTGAAGTCGCAATCTGGATATGTTTTCTATCTCAATGGAGGAACTGTGAGATGGAATAGTTCAAAGAAGCCAGTTGTCTCCGATTATACAGTGGAGTCCGAATATATAGCGGCTTCTGATGCAGCCATGGAAGCTGTCTGGATTCAGAACTTTGTCCTGGAGCTTGATGTGGTGCCTAGGAGTAAAGATCCCATTACATTGTATTGTGATAATACTGCAGTGGTGGATCTTGAAAAAGAACCAAAGTCACATCAACGGACAAAGCACATACTCTGGAAGTATCACCTCTTAAGGTATTTCTATCAAAGGGGTGAAGTTGAAGTGAGCAGAGTGTCCACAGAAGAGAACGTGACAGACCCCATGACTAAAGGCCTATCTCAGCAGAAGCATGAATATCACGTGAGAGCTAGCGGGTTAAAGGTTGTTAGCAGTTGGCTCTAGTCCAAGTGGGAGTCTATTGGAGTTGGTGGCCTAGAACCAACTACTTTTTACTTTATTCATTAATAAAATCCTTATCACGTCTTGATTGTTCTTCTGCGTGATAATGCATGTGATAATGTCCTAAGGACAGCTGTTGCATTAAAGGGTCATAGCGGATCCCTACTATGATGAGAACCCAGAAGTGCCATAACACTGTTCTTGAATATATGTTCTATGGACGGATGATATTATTTGAGGGGCACAAATAATACAGGTCATTAGGGGTGAGGACTCATAAAAATTTGATGCACCTTCTCATGGTGTGTGCCCTTGGTAATATCCAGGAGGATATTATAAGAACGAGGCCCGCCAGTAGGAAATCCACATTTCATAGTGTCATTGGATGTTACTATCTGCGGACGTGTGTATTGGTCCTTAGAATTTAAGATTATTATTAATGGGTATTACAACACGCACACTTAGATATATTGACAAAAACTGTTACGACACACTGTTCGCAGCGAGGTAGGATACGTTGGGTGCGTCACGAGTAATACTGCATTAATAGATAATGCGAGAAAGGATTTTTCCCTTCCATTCCATAACAGAAGTAGATATCTCAGGCCCTTTGATGGAATTGATATAGCCTAAATAAATCCATGGCCATGGTAAGGTATGGGCGAGTTCAATTCCAGGAATTCAAATAAAGAATAATCGAGCACATGGGTTGATGGCACTAGAATGCAACCCACTTGATTAGATATATCGAGACAAAGGGATTATATTACATGGTAAGCGTTCGTATGAGGTGACACGTCATTGCGGTGTTAACTTCTCTCTCTATGGGTTCCTTGGAATGTTACTAGACTCTAACCTTGGACTTTAGCAGGCTCCGCCTAATGCCACTGAGAAAGAGGCCTAGAAGGTCACACACTAAGTGTGTCCATGTATCTCAGTTAAATATTAATTTAACAAGTTAAATAAAGATTATTCCTGACTGTGGTTTAATAATTATTTAAGGATGTCTGATCACATTTATTTCGACACTAGTTATTCGAGAGAATATATTGTGGGCGAAATAATATGTTTATTAAGGAGTAATGCAGTTACATTTATTTAAGAAATAAATATCCATTACTCAAGGTTTAATAAATGTGGTGGAGGAAATAAAGGAAAATAAAAGTACACGATGTGTATATTAAATATACACATCGTGTAGATTTATGGAAAATGAGTATACGCTGTGTATTAATGATTACACACCGTGTAGTTTTTCCAGTTGGGATTTTGAGGATATAATATTGTTTTATTAAATTATATTTATTATAATCAGCATGGATGCATGTCAAGGAATTAATAATTCGACATGGGGGTTTTCAATAAGAGTTAATGAAATAAATAAAACACGTAACGCGTTTATTTATTGTCATAACTCTATAACCTCAAACCCAATTATAAATATCCTCACAACCCCAACACTTTTCCACAAGAGAATCGTTGTGCACAAAAATTCTGAAGAATTATTTCAAGCCCGAAAGAACTGCTTCCTCCAAGAACGCTCTCAAGACCGATAGATCAAGGTGATCAAAGGCAGACATCGCAAGCGAAGGTTCTTCCATGCTAGCACCCGGAGATCCCTTTGGCGACGTCCGGAGATATGTGGCACACGTGTAGATCACCGCTAGAGGAATCCTACACTTGTATTCTACGACGCAACGATGGATCACCGAATCGTGACCGGACAAATCAACAAAGAAAGAATTCCACCAAGGTAATTCTTGTGAAATATGTTCAGTAACATATGGAAAATAGATGCTGGTCTTATAGATAATTAAGACAAGGATAAAAGATATTCTCTAGTGATTGAATTAAAGTAACAACCTAAGTTCTAGGGAACATGATCTATTGAGGTAGATCTAATGGTTTCTTGTACATAATCAATCATACATATACTAACATTGTATTAAAAATAAAATTCGGAACAATTCAAGAGATGAATTGTTTCCAGTGTCTCATGGAATGAATCTCTCCAAGTAAACATGAAAAGGCATAGGAGGAGATTAAGTGGTGAGTTGAGTTCCATTTTCTTTTGTGATGGATTGATTACTTATTTCATCATATGCACAAGATATTATATTTCCATTATATAAATATGATAGGTAAATATTAATTATATATAGAACCAAAAGTAAACAGTCAGAACTATCTGATTGTACTTGGGAAAGTACAAAAGATATGTACCCGATATGTAGAGAAGAATGGATACTAGTTTTGATGGGATAAAAACTAGTCTTCCTTAGATCAATGTGATCTTATATCATAGTTATGCTAATTTGTTGAGAAATACTAGCTCATAAAATCCAGTGGTATCCATACCTACAAAACTGAGTACATTGTAGCTTTTGTGGTTACTAAGAAGTATTTATTAAATGAAACAATTTTTTCTAGTTGTTTGAATCACACCTACCAAGTAAAGTTTTATCATTATGATAATTTTGTTACTAGTACTAGCCAAGATGTCATGTTTTGGAATTAGAAAAAAGATATATACTCAGGGTTACCATCTCTTGAGAATTTTTACTCAATGAGGTGATGTTGTATATAGCAGAATAGCCATGTAGTAGAAACGTGGCAAACCCAGTAACTAAAGTCATCACTCAACAAAAACATAATCTTTATCATGCGAGGGATAACAAGGTTTGTTAGCAAGTTGGCTCTAGTTAAAGTGGGACTGTTGTAAAATTTAGTGCCCTAGACCCAACTTGAACAGTACTTTTAGATTACCATATCATGTATGCAGTGAGCTATGAATGATTTTTTCTCTACCATTATAGTTTAGATGTTTCTGCATCTACTATTTAATGGTAATGTTCATAGATTAATTGTCGTATCAAAAGGTTATATTAGATTTCAGGCTATAATGAGAACCTCGATATACTATGACATTAATATTAAACAAATATTCCATGGTATAGATACATCATAATGACTAGAAACAATTCATATATTACTATAAAGTGTTTGGGTCTCATAAGCATTAAGACTTCTTCTCATGAAGTTCGCACTTGGGGATCTCTAGTAGTGAGATCATGAGGACAGACCCACCAATAAGAACACCACATGTTTTGGGTTTTATTAGTTGTTCTTATCTATGAACATGTGTATTGGTCTCCTGACTTGAGATCATTATCAATGTGTTCCATTTTATCATGTACTTTGATGTAAGGTAAAAACCATGATAATGAAATTTTGGTAAGGTAGCTTTTGTTGGGTGTGTCATTGGTGGTATGACATTGGTTGAATGGTCAAGAAAGGATTTGTTACTTCATGGTTGTGGAAGTAATATATCTTAGACCTTGTTGATCAGGATGATAGTACCTTTATAAATCCTTGGCCAAGGTAGTTGAAAGGTAAATCCATCTGGCTAGATTAAAAAATAATAAAGTAATAAAAGGGTGATGACACAAGTGTGAATCCTACTTTATGAGATATTTAAAGACAAATAGATTATAGTACACAGTATGTGTCTATAAGTTGGTTGTCATTCTTATGCCTATCATTATCTCTTTAGGGGTCTTGATAGGTTTTTAGACTCCTCTCTTGGTCTATAGATACTATTCACTACTATCGAGATAAGGGCTAAGAGGGTAACACACAAAAGTGTATTCAAGAATCTTCCATATTCAGTTGAATAGGTATATTGGACATGTTAACCCCACCACAGGTTTTGAGTGTTGTCCAAGTTATAAATCATCGATAAATAAATAAATTCTTTATTATTCAAGTTATGAATAATTGGGTTGAATTTATTTATAGTATTTTCAAGTAATGTAAATACAATAAAATATTATTCGAACAAATATTATTTTAATATTCTGGGTTCATTTAATATTAAGCAGGAATTACGAGTTGATTTAATGACTCAGATTATCATTTAATATATTTTATTATATATTATAGGAATGTGATAAAATAACAAATAATATTGATGTAGTTTATTTCTTCATAATTATTTTTTTAATGGATGTTAAATAAATGGAGGTCAGGGAACCCTACTGGGTCTTTTGGACATCCACTATAAATAGGTGGAGAGAGGATCATGCTTTATACAATTCATAGTGAGAAATCTAGAGTCTCTATCTCCTCTCTTGCTTTTTAGAGAGAGAATCTCTTGATCCAGGTGTTCAGATCGAGTTTTCCCTCATGTATTTCAAGCTTGACAATGTAGTGATCATCATGGAGTCAAAGGTGTCATCAAATATCCATGCTAGCACCCGTAATTTGACGATCGATGCTTTAGAGGATTTTTGAAGCACATGTGGATGATATAGAAGGATTCAACTTCAGATCCTTTGTAAAATGATCATTGGAGACAAGAATATGTCCAAAACAACTTTAGATCTAAAAATCTATGTTTTAGGTTTATGTTTTTGTGCTATTTTTAATTTACGTGAGATCCCCAGACTGTACCGGGGCTCGAATCATTAGAGATGACAAGTATCACCATCCTGATGATGATTTTTTTTAAAATACCTAGCCCACCAGCTTCTGTTGCAAATCATGCACCTTCTCATGTGCTACTGACTTAAGCCACCCCCTCACATTTTTTTCTCGCATGGTTTGACAAACCATACACATACCATGCTTTTCCCTCTATTCACAATATGCACAGTTTCACCTAGGTGGCCACATGGTTAGGCCAAAATGTGTGCCAATCGTGCTCCTTCCCAATGACCCATGTTATCCCTTTCATGGTTTTATGGAGGTGTTACACGGTTTCTTCTAATTGGGAACCTCTAGGGAAGTCCCAATAACATTACAAAACTACTCTAAACCATCCCAAATGTAACCCATATAATTTATATAACTAAAATACATAAATAAAGGGTTAATTACCTAAAACCAAGGGTGCTACATTCTCACCACCATTGGTCTTTCCATCCTCAAAAATTATAAAACCACCATTTACTTGAAGTAGTTTGGTCCACTACTTGACCATTTCCTTTTCTTATTCCCAATTTTCTTCCTGAATCAAACCATGTTTCCACAAAACCCATACTAGAATGATGCTTTCCCACACAATACTTACTCTTTCCTATCCAAAATATTCACTATAATATGAATCAACGAAGAATATGACTCTAGGTCATTGTGATATAATCTAATCATATGGTCAGGATCAGGATGATACTTCTTCAACTGAGATGCATGAAACACATTATGCACCAAACTGTACATGGGTGGAAATTCCAACTGATATGCCACCTCACCAACTCGTTCAAGTATCTCAAAAGGGCCTATGTATCGAGGAGATAATTTTCCCTACTTATCAAAACAATGATTCCCAATCCTTGTATAGATTCTCAAGAACACATGATCAACTAAATCTTCTATGTTGTCTCTTGGACAAGGTTTGGTCCAACCAGGGAAGTCTCACCTATTTCCACCCAACAAAGTAGAGAACGATAAGAATTCCCATACAATGATTCAAAAGGAGATATATGTAGTGAGGCCTAATAACTTTTTTATATGATAATTTCACTAAAGGTATGTGATCCTCCCACGATCCACCAAAATCCATTACACAAGCCCTAAGCATGTCTTCCAATGTTTGTATCTTTCATTCAGATTTTCCATCCATATGAGAATGATATGTCGTACTCATAGTCAACTGTATCCAAAGGGGTTGTTGTAAGGATTTCTAAAAATAAGATGTAAATATTGGATCTTTTTCTGATACTATCTAAACTGGTATGACATGCCTCTTTACCACTTCTCAAAAATATATTTGAGACAAATCATTTAACTCATGAGAATTATGAATATGGATGAAATTTGTCAGCTTTGTGAGTCAATCTAATATAAACCATATATAATTGTGTTATGAACCATCCTTGGGAGTCCTGTTATAAAATCAATAGCTATCTGCTCCCATTTCCAAACAGAATTTGGTAACACTACTAGAAAAATACCCTATACCAATAGTTTGAAAATGTTGGTATAGGCCTCCAAATCGTTGGTATATCCTATACCAAAGGTTTGGATAACCGTTGGCTAGTAAGCCGTGGGGATAGGTCTATACCAATGGTATTGGGAAAACCGTTGGTATAGGTAATATGAAAAATCTATACCAATGGTTCCATAAAACCGCTGGTATATGTATTTCAAAAAAGAAGCATTCTATTGGTTATGATCCCAGTACCTCCAGTTTATGATTGAACAACCTAACCACTAACCTAACTTGACCTTTGTGAACATAATTTCATAAATATATATATGTATTATCATAAATATTTTAAATTTTGATTTATTTAATGTTCTCTGTAAGAAGATTCCATAAAAAATACATGTAACTATACCAACGGTTCTCAAAACCATTGGTATAGACCTATATCAATGGTTTTGAGAATTGTTGGTATAGATTCTTTAATTTTGGGACCTATACCAATGGTTTGTCCAAAACCGTTGATATATTTCCAAATTAGTGACCTATAAAAATGGTTTTGGCCAAACCATTGATATAGGTCCATATAAGTGAACTATACCAACGGTTTTCCCAAAACTGTTGGTATAGATCTTATTTCCAGTAGTGTAAAGACAGTATGATACCCACTGGCCATTGATGCTCTGTCTTAACCTTCTGATAGGTGAGGCCTTTAATCCAAAACTCAGCCAATTTTCTTTTCATGAAAACCCATAAAAATAGTGATTTCAATACCTTATACATATTTTGTATTCCAGGATGAAAAAACCATCACAAATGGTGGTAAGCATGAAGAAGTTTCTCCTGACAAGCCAAAGGTATGAACCTACAATATCTAAAACAAAAAACTAAACTCCCATACAACTTATATCCCTTAATGGTCTCCCCACTATTGAGTTTTGACCTCATAGCCACACATTCTAAATTGGATGTTTGTACCTATTTAACCTTATCAAAAAAATCTAGGACAAAAGAAACTTGAAATAAAACTGCAACACTACATCGGTCTTCACAATCCAAGTGCATATCGAATATCACCGACATCAGTTTCCACTAATATGAAGTATCTTCTACCAACTAACTATATGAATTTGTACTTAATGAGACTATCAATGAATTGATTTTACCTAGTGTATACATAAAGTCAAAGTTAAACATTTAGAGATACTTCATCTATCTTTTTTGTCTCATATTCAAATATATTTATGAGAAAATGTGTTTCAAGCTCTTATGATCCGTAAACACCATAAAGTTCTTACCAAAGAGGTAATGATGCCAAGTCTTCAAATAATGGACTACAATATCTATTTAAAAATTTTGTGTTGGGTAGTTCTTCTCATGAAACTATAACTACTGTGAACCATAAGCAACACCATGATCTCATTTCATGAGAACACATACCAACCCAAATCTGAAAGCATCACAATACACCATATACCCTTTTCCTATTTCAAGTAATATGAATATTGATGCTAATGTTAGTTGAACATTAATCCCCCAAAAAGTCTTCTGACCTTCCTCATTCTATTAAAATGTAGAATTTTTTCTTTTCAAAGCTGTCATTAGTGAAGACAGTCGCAAAAATTCACAAACTAAGCATTGATAAGAACCAAATAATCTAAAGAAACTACATATCTAAAAGAAATTATTTAGCGGATTCCAAGATATTACAACCTCTATCTTTTTTGGATCCCTAAAAACACATCTTTCAGAGATAACAAGGCCAATGAAACATACCACTTTTATCCAAAAATCACACTTTGATAATTTGGAATATAAACAATGATCCCAAAAAATAGCCAACACTATCACTAATTGTTTCTCATGCTCAACCCCTAGCCTTGAATACACTAATATTTCATCCCCAGACACCACCACAAAACAATCTAGATACCTTTGAAATACTTGATTCGTCAACTCTATAAAGACCATTGATGCATTTGTATGACTGCATTCTTGCAACGACCATATCTACTCCTGAAATATGTTTTTAGAATATCCTCCTTCCAAACCCACAATTGGTGAGATCCTAAATGAAAGTTAATTTTAAAGAACCACTAGGCTCACCTCAATTGATCGAATAGATCAACTATTCATGGAAGTGCATGCCAATTATTTATCGTAACTTGGTTAATCTTATGATAATCTACACACACCTAAAGAGTTCCATCCTCATTTTTCACATACCAAATCAGCAATGCCCATAGAGATGTACTAGGTTGAATGAAACCTTTGATTTCCAACTCTTTCAGCTAGAATTTCAATTCCATGATTTTTTTGTGAAATATGATAAGATAGAAGTGTGATATGACTAGCCCCCAATAATAGACCAATTGTAAACTCCACTTCTCTTATGGGTGTAAACCTTGAGGAATTATTGGGAAAAACATTCAGAAACTGATCAACCATTTCTGGAAAATCATTATTCTTGATCTCATCCATTGATGCCAAAGGTCAAAGCTTCCAAATAGTATAATATAGATCCAAACACTAGTGCCAACAAGCCTTATGCACCTACCTTTACATTCTAGTATCCTCTAAATAGATGATCGACACCATCATCAGTTGTAAAACTAACCCTTTGAGTATAATAGTTGATGAGATATTTGAACATTGTATACAAATACATACCCAGGATTATTTTATAGACATCCGTATCAAGCCCAGATTAATTCCAACTCAAATCAGCTCCATCAATTTTTATAAAACATGCTTTTCACAAAAATTCTTAGCATTCTCTTTGATCAAAAGGAGTTTGAAGTTTCAAAACAGAAGGCATCATCTCAACATGAAAACCTAGAAGATCAAAATAACAAGAATAAATAAATAAATATGATTCATCCATATCAAACAAATCTTACATAATGGTAGAATTTAAAATAATAATACATCTTTCCACCAATGGTCTAGATTAATTATCCACAATTAATTTCTTAGCTCCATACAATTTCTTACTTGCTGCAATTTGGTATTTATTTCCCCATTGAGATTGACCTTGTTGAGGAGTAATGGTATTCCTAGAATCGCCATGGATTCCTTAGCTATACTAATGAGAGGAATTCTGCTACCCTTGTCCCATCAAAGCATGCAACATCTGCAAAACATGAGATGTTTCCTGAACACCCGTCTTAGGAGCACTACGATAATAGGGATGAAGATGCCCCATATAATTATAATTGTGGAATTATCTATGTGGTTTCATATAATCTCACTTCACATGATCCAATTAACCACATTGAAAACATCCCAACATGCTCTTTGGTTTTGGAAGAAGATTCACTGATACAATCGTCTGATTCTGAGTCATACTCCCACCTTGGAAATAGGTGTCACTCTTCCACTTATTCCTAGCATTAGAGTTCCTACCATTTACCATAGGTATCAATATGATTACTCCACCAGTAAAACTTGATATGTCCCTTTCTTCCATCATTTATCTAATGATCATCTCTATATAATTCATTATACATAGCACAATAAAATTCGAGTGAATTTTTGGCCTCAACACCTATTTAAAAATACATGCCTTCAAGGAATAACTAGTAGCAAATTCAGGTGAAAAGAGGACTAAATTCATAAATTTATCCACATAATCTATCCTTGTAAGGTTCTATTGCTTCAAGATAAAAAATTCCTTCATTTTAGAAATTCTAAACATGCGAGGATAGAATTGTTTGTTGAATAATTATTCAAACTCCTCTATTGCAATGTCATAGTCTAATTTAGCATGAACTGCTAAATCCGACCACTAGTGTGCAAGATCCTCCAGCATGTATGTTTCCAACTTGACTTTAAGATTAGCTGGTGTGCCTAAGAAATCCAATATTTGATTAATCCTATTCACACACATCTCTTCTTTCTATAGTTTTGAATCACCCTGAAATATGGGTGGATTTTTCTTTTGGAACCGAGTTAAATGATACACTTTCCTTGATTTATCCCTCACATTCCCTCTACCCATAGACTAAAAATCTTGTAAAATACTCTAAAATAATTGTTGTTTCACCTGTGGCTCAAGTTCAATGACATTTTTAGCAGCCTCTTCTAGCTGGTTTCTTCTACGCCTAACCAGTGCCATTTTCTAAAATTCAAATTTATCACATCACACATATCACAACAATGCTTTCAAAAATTCAACACTTTCCTTTTTCAAACCATTTTTGAAAATTCTATCATGATTTTTGAAAATGAAACCATTTTCAAAATACCACCATCATGCCTTTTCAAAATCTTACATTTTGAAAAAAATCAACAATTTTCAAAAATAAACTATTTTACACCAAATCATAAATCATTAAACAAAAAGAAATATTCACTCCTTGTGAGAATTAATTTATATCAACTGTATTTTATGCTCTTATAATTAGCTGAACCCATGACGATGAGGTTAAAACTCTTAGAAGTGTCTTAAAAAACTCATGTACCCAACTCCTTGGTAACATGAGGTTCAGCATAAACAGGTTAGTTATGCCTCTTTATGCTCTACATTTCAATTTAAAATAATCCTATCTACTTTATACCAAACCAAATCAAGGACAAACATGAATGAATTTATAACTCCAAGACCAACAAATTAATATCATTTGTCCTAAAATAAAATATGGACTGGATAAGTTTGATACCATTTCTAACATCCCACCCCTCACCATTGTCTTGGGAATGCAGTGAACATTACTTGGCCTTAGGTGGCATCTCTAAGACACCAAAGGGTGACAATAAATTCCAAGGGATTTATAAAAAATTGGGTGAAAATTTTCCCTTTGAAAATAAGGCAATTACAACTAAGTATACCATCTCCAAAAAACCACTATATGATGGATGAGAACAAAGCAATACAACTCAAAGTATAACCAACTGATAACCAATCCAAACTATAACCTTGAACCATATTAGAGTATAATGAGGAAACCAAACTAGAATCAGAATACAAAGTGGAAGACAAAACCAACAAATCCCAAAGACTCCAAGAATAGAAATCCACATCTCTCAACATGCTCCATTCTCAAAGTCCACAAGTCATTCCCAAAGTATCACAATGCATCACTAAATAAATGAGATACTTTTCTTTTATGCGTGTCCAGGTATACAATAACTACAAATGCACAAAAAAGTTCCCAAGTAGGGGGAGAGTATAAAACTCAATAGGATTTCCGCAGATTACTTCCCTAATCATTACACTATGATAGAACATGTTAGAACATTTATATATTATAATTTATATAAAATAATTCAAAAATAGTTTATATCAAAACCAAACCAATTTCTAAACCAACCAATTTTTCCAAGGAAAGAAACCAAATAATTATTTAAAACCCTTTCTCAGTTCCCTTTGGCATAACCCATTCCATTACATGCAAACACACACATACACACTCAAGCTTGGTGTTACCATTGATGATGGAACTTCATGTACATAATCTGACCCTTTAATGGTGGTACTTCATGGTTGTTATCCATCTTATTCAACTCATGTCTAACCATTAATGCCACAACCCATGCCAACCAATTATACCAAAGCATTTAAAGTCATTTAAATAAGGCATTTATTTTGTTGAAAACATTTCTATAAAACTATTTCCATGAATAAAACAAAGTCATATTTTATAATCATCATTTTAAAATCATGAAACTAAGCACTTTTCACAATAAACAAATTTCCACAATTTCATAAACAATCACTAAAGAGGGTTTCCACCAAATTTTCACATAAAATTCACAATTCAAATCAAGTAATTAAATAAATTTGAAATCAAGATTTCAAGTTCTAATAAGAGGATTTGAGAGTGAACCCACGTACCACAAAACATAGGTAAAAATGAAAAATAGCACAAAAACTTCAATAAACCAGGTTAAAACTCCAAAAAACCTACCTTAGATGTTGTTCCCTATCCAAAAAAAAAATCATATATCAACATTATTGACATAAACCTACATATATTATCCATAATGGTGTAGATCTATAAATCCAAGACATGGAATAAGAAAAAATCTAAGAAAATTAACCAAGAACGGGCACTTACCAAGGAATTCAGGCCTCCAGTACACAAAGAATCACCAAAGGATTTCTCCCAGATCAAGAGGAAGGGTCTTCATGGCCTTTAGGAGTAGAGTAAATCTTTTTAGGTTCAAATTAGGTGAAAAATGACAGGTTAAGGTTCTAATTATAATTAGATCCAAAATTTAAGGAGGACCACATGTACGCTGTCCAATTATCCTGGATGATTTGGAAAACTATACACCAACTGTGTGGGTACTACTACCTTAATCCACCCCACTCACTTGGTTAGATCGCATGGTTTGACCAACTATACACCAACCGTTCTTTTTCTTCTGTCCATAACATGTGCGGTTTCACCTGTGTGGCCGCACGGTTTGGCTAAACCATGCACCAACCATGTTCTTGCCTAGTGACTCATATTCTCCCTTGCACGGTTTCCTGGAGGTGTTGTAGAGTTTATACTAACTGTTCTCAAACTGTAAACCTACAAAAAAGCTACAAAAACATTCAAAAATTCCTCCAAACCTTTCCAAACTTAACCAATACACTTTATATACGTAAAATAAATAAATAAATGGTTAATTACCTGAAATAATGGGTACTACATGTGACTAGTTCATTTTATTCCATATGAATACATATATTTGATGGAGTATACTTTGGGAACTTGGTGAGAGCTAACTGAGATGTGTTCTTACACCCATAAAAGCACCTCAGTGTGTGTGAAGATCTTATTTTTACTTTTAGGTTGAGTATAAGACATGTAGTTGATCAGGATGGTGTAGCTTGGAAGGTATTAGAGACAGGGTGTGTGATTCCTAGGGATGGTAGTTGGGATAATGTGCATGCATTGTAATTTGGTTTATTTTTTATTTGGGATCGTTCTAGTTAGAGACCAGTGTATGTATGACTGTATTCTTTCACATGGTATATTTTTTTATAGAATTTTGTTTATTTATTTCATCATACTCTAATTTATGGTTGTTTTTTTTGGTTTTTTCCATTATTATATGAATCTAATTCAAGGTAATAATCTCTCCATTTTATAGGTTAGTACCTAACCTCTAGTATTTAGCCTCTGGAATATGATAATTCTTGCTTGAGGCCACATGGAACTCTAGTATGGAAGCTAATGAGTAGGACAGGGCTAGGGCATTACAAAATGGCGTAAATTTTATTTTGTTTTATAATTTTGGGAGATGGTATACCAGTGTATTAAGAATGTGTCAGAGATTTTAATCAACCTTAGACTAGCGATTCACGAATATCTTTCCAATGGGAAGTCCTAGTTACCAAGGGTATGGTATTTTTGTTCTTGATTTTCATTCTTATGGATGATATGCTTATTTAATTTGATGTGTTTTCCAAAAGATTTATTTATTTTCTATATATATTGGCCTATTGGTAAGATTAATATGTCCATGCATAATAATTAGGCATGTAGGACTCACATTATATATGTCTACTTGTATGTTGATGTATTTTTTTATGATAGGGTTCAATTGTTTAAAGTTTCAAAAACTTATATGGTATTTTCACATATAACATATTGGTGTCATTATACTCAATTGAACCATAAATGGTTTATTATGATTGAAGTTCAAGTGAATATTTATATGGTACATTCACTATTAATGACATAAATTTTGTCCCTTCATCCAGGGATGAAAGGGGATACTTGGTAGACCAACGTAAGCATTGGATACCTTGGTGATGGAACACTGGTGGGTTCAGTATAGGCATTTGATGCCTAGGGAATGATCTGAGGATAATAATGAATATTCTTGTGGATGTGGTAACCTTGAGAGGGTTGAGTAAATTCTTGAGTGATATGAATTATTTTTAAATATTCAATTTTTTTGGAGCATTTGTGGTATCAAGATTGAGGTTTGAGGTCAGGATCAGTTGGATTCTAGACCTAGTGGTTCTCTTACACACATTCCTATAGCATGGTGGGAGGATAGGTATATGATCACGGTTCTTGAGATTATAATCATGTGTTTGGTGTTATTATGGCTAGGTGAGATGCCCTTGGATGTTGTATATGACTGATATATAGTGGGGCATGGTCAGTGGGTTAGGCATGTAAGCCTGGTTTTAATGGGACATGACTCATGGGAGCATGAATCTAGTTTTATTATTGGATTTTATGTAAGTGTTTAGTTGTTATGTTTGTTTGAGACTAATTAGGATCATGAGTGAGATCCTATGAGTAGGTTCTTAGTGAATCACTCTTCCTTGAGGAGGATAGTGGTAATTAGCATTGACTTTTAGTGAAAGTTATTTGTGTGTGAGGGTAGGTGTGTGTTGGGTACATGTAGTGCCTAGATGAGTTTTGAATTGGTGAATGGAACATGTATAGTCTATTGAATGATTATTAAGTTCTGGATCCACTAAAGTGGTGAAACATAGGTGGTGTTGTGGTGGTTTTGTTTTGAGTTCACTCTCTAAGATAGGTGAACGATGTGTTTCATGAAATACTCTTGGGCATAAAAGCCTGAAATTCAGTGATATGGGATATTCCCCTTAGTGGTAGGAGGTGAAATTAGAGTTAGATCAGGTTCCATGGAATAGTCAATCCTGATTGGAACTTTATAGGGTTGTTAAGGGTTGGTGTTCTTGAGGTGAGTGTCCCATGAAGATTGACACAAGTGTAGTGATGAAACCTGTTGGGGTTGATGATGAAGGAGTGGTGTGGGGGAAGAAATATAATGGGGAGTTAACCATTGGATATTGGAAAACATTTTTTTAGGTAAGATATATACAAGTTGTGTTTTATGTTTTGTGTTGGCTCACAAGTATGAGTGGGATATCCACATCTGGTTATTATATTCAAGAATGGATGGAGAGTGTGTTGTGGAGACTAGTATTTTTTATTTTGTGGGTGATGACAATGATACTCTTATGACAGGGTGAATAATACCAGTCATGGGTAAATGAATTTATATTCTGAAGGTTCTTGGGTTCAATGAGACTAGTTGGTAGATAGATGAGGTGGTATCAGATTTATAGTGTATGAAAATATTTATTTACATCTGGTTCCATGGTTAATGCCATATTGAAGTTTGGATATGTTTTTGAGTGGAGTTCATGCATCAAAATAAGGTTTTGGGTGGTTGTATTTTATTTGAGACTAATTTGGATCAAATATATTCCAGTGATTGGGAGAGAAGACGATGGTTAGAGTAAGTTGTTGGTGATCTAATCATGGAACTAAACTAGGAGTTGAGTTTGGACTCCAGTGTCGGTTCTTGGGATAATGTTATAATTCCTCCAGGTGTTAAGGAATCATGATCGGTAATTTAATTAGTGTGTTATAAGGTGAGGCCAATCCTTTTTTGAATAGTCATCTATAGGTATGACTAGTGTATTAGAGCGGATTTTGACATGATGAGGTTGGGACTGTGGTGGGAATATATTTTAGAATTTGGGTGAAGTGGTCTAGGGATCAGACTAGACTTTTTGGAATATAGTGGGTGGATCTAGGCTAGGTGTTTGGTTGTTTTGAGAGGATAATTTTTATGGGAAGTTCCATAAGCTTCGGTACAAATCAAGTAAAGACACCATGGTGTGTCAGGAAGGATGAGTGTGATGAGAGTCATCTTGGTGTTCGTGTTATCAACAAGCATGTGGATCAGATTTAGGTGAATGTTTCATTGGTGTCTAGAGATGGAACGTGGTGAATTATTAGTGAATAAATGATCATGATAGGTTAGGAGATGTGGTTCAAGGATTACCATGGATTTTGAGGGAAACAAGCATTATGGTTGGTAGTTTGTAATGGACCTTGGATTTTCAGTCATTAAATTTTGATAGGGAATTTGATTTCTTCATTCGGTGGATGGATTGTTTTGAGGGTTGTAAATATAAAACTGATTTTTAGAGATTGATCATCCAAAATATTTTTTTGGATGGGTTATAAGGCTTAAGAGGTGACTCAAGGGTTTAAGTAAGCATTGGAGTAAGGGTTGGGTGGACGAGGCTTCTAAAATTTAGAAACAGAGGCCATCGGCTGGCCGGTGGGCTAGACAGTGGCCTAGGATACTGCCTGGAGCCACTGGCTAGCCAGTGGGGGTGTTTTATGTGGGAGAATTTTGAACTTTTTTGGATTCATGGGTTTTAGGATTTAGGGGGAGGGGACTTGAGAAAGGTCATTATTGGCTGAATTCCCCCAACCCATGCCTCTCCTTTAATTCCCTTCAATTGGAGAGAATATGGGTGATTTATAGAAATGATTCAATGTGATTTTTTCTATTTCCTACCATTTTTTGTTTTCCCTTTCTCTTCCATATTATTATTCTCCTTCTTATTTCAGGATTTGGTGTTGATTCCACTGGATCATGGAGGAATTGACCAAATTAGATGGGGTTATTGCCCATATTTCATAGAGGATATCCTAAGATGCTGTCTACCCACAATACATCATTATTTTGATAGTGGAATGACATCATATGATTTTCCTAAGGTTTTGGATTAAATTAAAGTTATTTAGTGAATGATTGGATGTCGATAGTTTGGGATTTTTCCCATGTTTGTGTTAGGGGTGTGTTGTGGGCCCTCCTTGTTCTATTGGAAGTGGTTATGATGTGATGGTGGTGCTTAGTGTGTGGTTCAGAGATTATTTCTTGTTGTATTAAATTAAATAATAATATATAATTGTATATAATTATTTATTTATTTCATATGAAGTATCGTAGGAGCTTGGGTGGTGGCACGAGCTTAGATGAGGAATGACTAGGCTTAGCTAAGGTGTTGTGGAGCTTATATTGGGTGGTAAATCATTGAATGAGGTATGTGTACCCTTAAATATAATATTATATGTATTTTTATTTATAATTTTCCTACTTTATACATGTCTCATGGGTTTAGGTAAAATGGATAGGAACTATGAGTGGTTAAAGAGAAGAGATAGGATGATGTTGGGTCTCCTATGCTCGGGATAAGTTCTATTTAGCACTTGGGTAGGTTTGAATCACCTATAAAATGTGTATCCTAGGGTATATAGAAGTGTCTGAGATAAAAAGAGACCTTGGGTGGTATCGGTATGTAGAATATATTACAGGTATCCTAGATTGATTCTCTTAGGGCTAGTGAGAAGATGAGAGAGGGATTGGGCCTTGTGTGGATGAATGAGATAGTTGAATGTATCATGTGTGATAGGAACACCATCTTGAGTGTATTTAATGATATTAATGAGAATTGTGAGAAATATGAGTCTTTTGGGATGGGACATGGTGTGATGGGAGGTATTTTCTCTGAGTAACAGGTTAATAGGTCTTCCTTTGGAGAAGTGTGATAGGACCCATATGTCGATTGAAGGAACATTTTAAACTTGGATTCAGGATGATAAGGGGATTAGAGAAATTGACATGGGATGGTATCTAGGTATTGGTACTATAAGTATTGAGGGGATTAATGAGGATGTGGACTAGACCATTAAGTCTAGGTTGGGACGAGATTGTTTGTTATGGTGTCACTGAGGGGTGATAAGAATGGGCTTCTATAGATAAATGGAGACTGTGATGGGTCTAGAGGACCTACTAGATTCCCCAATGAGTGAGGTGATATGTGCTTCAGTGAGATTCTAGGTCTCAACCTACTAGCACCCTGAGATCAGCTAGAGATTTTTGTAATGGGTTGTGGGCCCTGTGTATTTTCATGTGCCTAATGGCCTCCCCAAATCCTATGGGGTTGGGATAGTGTTTTTGATGGCCTCCCTAGAGTCTTTAAGGATAGTTTGGTGTACCTATGACCTAACTAAGTCTATGGGTATGGTTCATTCTGATGATTATTACCTCGTGAGTGTATTGGGTCGAGGACCTTACCAAAAGTGGCTTGGGTCGGTGGGATGAATGTGCTCAGTTCTATAGGGTATTGGGTCAAGGTCCTTGTTATGTATGGATCAGGTTAGTGTACATGAATAGGAACTTTCATAGAGTGGGTTTGGGTCATGGAACACCCTATGAGATAGGTCATGGTGTGATGTTATGAGACCAATGGACCTCCCTCAAGTGAGAAGAGATGGGTTGAGGCTTATAGATATATGATCGTGCCCAATGATAGTGGGTAGTGGGTCAAGGTATTGGACACTGCTTAACCCTGAGTCTTTTGGTATGGGTTGGGAATCGATGCAATGGCATGATGAGATGGTAAGGGGTTTATGGAATGGAACTAAACAAGGTATGATCATGTGTTATAGTGATTTGGTTAGCACATGGCGACCAGATGCGTGGGGAGTCATAGTGGTCTTCTTAGAACATGATATCCAAGAAACTTGCGTGATAAGTTTATTTTATTCCCCATGTATAAACATATATTATGGAATATACTAGGGTAAAATTCTAAGAACCTGCTGATATGTGTTCTCATACCCTACATAGGAACCTCGATTCATGTGTAGACCTTATGTTTACTTTCAGGTTAAGCACAAGATGTGCAATATACCAAGCTGGTGTAGCTTGATGGGTATTGAAGATAGGGTGTGTGAGGCATGAGGATGGATTTAGAGATAGTTTTCATTCTTTAAATTTTTTTTATTCTATATTTTGGATCATTATAGTGGTTGATCAGTGTATGTATGATTTTATTCTTTAACATGGTTTATTTTTTATATCATCGTTTTTATTTATTTCAGAATACTATGCTTGTGATGGTTGTTATTTGGTTATTTTTTCATTTTTACATGACTCCAATTTGTGGGAATAGTAACCCCATTGTATGGGTTAGGCCCTCAATGCTAGTCATCAGTATCTGGAATATTAGGAGACATTCTTGAGTCTACATGGAACTCCAGTTCGGGCACTGTTGAGCTAGTTAATTTTACTCCAAATCATTAGTCAGTTATTTTTTTATAAACCTTCAATTTTCATGTGGCATAAGCCATCACCATATCATTCTATATGATAAAACATCTCATTAACTTATTTTATTCATCTCTATATATCATAAAACCTTCTCTACTATAGGGTAGTGTGCGTATATTTTCAGTAACTAACCTTCTTTTCATCTCCTGGAAATTTTCTACACATTCATTTTTCCAATGAAACTTGGATCCATTAAACATAAACTTGGTTTTTTGGAGATTATAGCCATGATAAATTTCTAAAAAATCATCATTAATATCCATCCAACCTATTAAAACTATGTATTTCATTCAATATGGTTGGTCTAGTCCATTTTTAATAACTTCAAACTTATAAATATCCATAGATATACACTATCTTGTGATCACACAACCCAAGGATGATACTTTCCAAATATAAAATTCACAATTGATAAATTTAGAATATAGGTTATCCTTCCTCAAGGTATTGAAGAAAATCCTCTAATGTTCTCCATTCACTTCCTCCCGCTTTCAATATATAAGAATACCATCTATAAATACTACTAAAAACTAATTAAGGTAATATCTAAATACTCTACTAGTTAGATCCATGAAGATAGTGGGGGAATTGGTAAGTATAAATATAATTACTATAAATTAATAATTTTCATACCTTATACAGAAGGAATTATTAGGTATATCCTCCTTCTTGACCCTCAATTAGTGATATATAGGATGAAGTTCAATTTTGGAAAAGTATAGAGCTATGTGTAGTTGATCGTACAAGTCATTAATATGGGGTAGAGGATATGTGTTCTTGATAGTTATCATGTTAAGTTCTTGATAGTTAATGAAATGGTGCATTGACTTATATTTCTTCTTAAAAAAAGAACAGTTTCACCCCAAGTTCACACACTCGGGCATATAAATCCCTATTCTAGATTCTACTTAAGTTTCTTATTCAATTCCTTCAACTCAATTGGGGCCATTCTATATAGAGACATTGAAATAGGTGTATAACCAAGTATGAGTTCTACTAAAAACATAGAATCATGTTTCAGGGGAAGGCTAGGAAAGTATTCAATAAATACATTGACATACTCCCAAATAATAGGCATATCTTCAATTTTGAGTTTCTCCCCAACCATTTGAGATGAGTACCCATCACTAATATTTATTAAGACCCATATAATGGAAGTAATTTTCATTAGAGGTTCATGATCATAATTGCACTTATATATGTCTATAGGGTGTGTCAGAATATCATATGTGAATTCCATTCCTCAACAATTGATATGGGATATATATAAAGAGATATAATTGATTCCAAATATCACATAAAATTTGACTATAGAGAGAATAACAATATTTTACAAAATCATATTCCCACAAACTTCTATCACAGAGGAACTATAAAATAAAGATTAAATCATCATAACATTAGTAATTTTCACTACTAACTCAATATATAACCATTTAGGTGGTGATATTATTTTCTTAGAAAAAAATTTAAATATAAAATTGTGGTAACAACCTGAATCAAATATGTAATTTTTAGTTCTAGAGTTGATAATAAGTGTACCTTTCACCACTTAATTCTCATTACCCACTTCATTAGTTGTGATTGTATAAGTCTTCCATTTATCCTTTAACTTCAAAGGTTTTTGATGATTAATATCCTTATTATCACTTGGATTAGGGCATTGATTCACATAAATCACAAATTCCTTGTATATAAATCACTAAAGTGTAGATGGTGTATTAGTTTGAATCTTATTACCCTATATTTCATTGACTAGCCTCTTATTCTCCTATTGAAAATAAAAATCTCAATAACTAGGCCTCCCACACTTAAAACATATTCTTATTCCTTTCAGAAAATTACCTATGAACTTATTCCCACATTTTTGTCATTTATGTGGTTCAAACTTTTCCCTACATGTGACATACCATTGGAGTTCCCATGAAAATCCATCTTCCTCTTTTTATCACTAGAAATAATATAGTGAGAGTTTCCAACTTCTATTTCCCCATTGAGTGCACATAAAAAAATTATTCATAGTTTTTAAAGTCTATTATGGATAATACCTTTTGAATACATGGTTTCATTCCACTAAATAAACAATCAATCTTATTTTATGGATTGATGATAAAACTAAAAGTGTTCCTTACAATTATTGTAAAGTTTGATTCATAGGTATCAATGGATTCATCATCCTTATACTTAAATTATATATTTCCCCTATCCATTTTAGTAATAAGAGTCTAAGTAAATTACTTATTTGTAAATACCCTCTTAAACTTCTCCCATTCCATAGATTTTATTTCTTCCAATTTCCTCATGTTATTGATAAGAATCTACCATTTATCATCTTCATCTTATAAGGTATAAAATTCTAAAAAAAAAATTCATGGTATGGGCACATGATAATGGAAAATATATTTTACATTAGATTTATCCATTACTTAGTAACTAATAGATTGGTTGACCCACAAAAGGAATGTGTACCTTTCCACATAAAAGACTCAATGGAACATTTCTTCTTCCTTGGTGAATTTGTAAGTTCATAATGATTCACATAATTATTCATTACTCTAGAGAGTTGAGAAATCATTCCCATAAGGTTTTTCATTACGATTTCTAAGCCATTTGGTTACCCATGAGGATAGTTATTTCATTTTCCTTCATATTAATTACTAACATGATTCCTCATAGTTCCAAGCATTGAATGAAAACAAAATGGATAACTTAACTATTTGAGAAACAATAATCAGAGTGATCACTCAATAAGAAAACCAATCATGATATGTACTCAATTATGAAACCTTCTTAAAAACCCATGACACTTAAGGTTCATATCTAGGGTTTTCACCAAATTTTTATAATCATAATCTCAAAAAAATCCCTCCTCTGATAACAACTATAATGACTTGAGCATTTTTATATAAATATTTTAGCATTTTAGATGAATATTCAATAGACATCACAAAAAATTTATGTTTGAGGATCATAAAGGTTTAGTGTATTTAGAGAATATATATATATATAACTTATTTTCATTAAATATATTCAACATTTCCCAAAATATTATTCAAATATAATACCCCTATAGGATTATCATACTTAATACCCTTATTTATAATATGGGGAAAGTGTAAACATAAGAAGGGGTGAGCTCAGAAACTCAGTATGGGTAAACTTGGGAGATATTAGTCATTGATCTTAAGTGAGTATGATACAAGAACAAGGGTATGATAACATTATTATAACATATGAAAATAATGCCCAATCAATCAATATCATAAATCATGATTCATGGAATAATGATTTTAATCTGACATATGAAATGTGTATAATCATGAAGAAAAAATCATGAGTTGTGGAGTACAACATGTTCATATAACATCAGAATGTGTCATGAGTATAAACTTAGGAAATCATATCATTTTGATCATGTATAAACTATAATAGGTCCACTCATCATGTCAAGGACATGAAATAAGATCCCTCTATGAAACTATAGATATAAAAAAGGTCTATTCATAAAATTTTGAACATTTCATCATATGAACATGTCCATACTTAATGTTTTCAATAAGAAACCAGATTCATGTTTAACATAGTTATCTTAGGAGATATAAATATTTAAACAATTTATTAAAGGGATATATATTTATAGTATTTCCCATCACATAATGAAAACCATTAATAATAATTCCATAAAAACATAAAAAAATTCATCATATCGTAACTCATGGAAATGGAATGGGTTTCATAAATATTTCACCATAACTTAATTAACATGTGGGAAAGTAACGAGTTCCACAGAATCAATATTAAAATATCATCATAATAATATATATAGAGAAATAAAGTAGATTATCTCATAAGATCATATCTCCAGTGATTCATAAAAATCCTTAATAGATGATGAAATAGATGAAAAATATCTTTTATAAAAGCATTTAAAATACACTTTGAAAACCAATAGAAAAAATCCCTTTCCTTTTGGTAACTTTTAAACCTGAAAATTTCTAAAAAATGTATATATATTTATATTTGAAAAACAATAGAAACTCCATCCATAATTAAGTACATGATGGTGGGAAAGTCTGCTCATGTCAAATATAATAAAAATATAACATATATTTATACTTTTGTAAAAAGTCAAAAGTGAGTCATACAGAAAACATTTTAAAAGATTCCTTTTAATAATTTTTAAATAAATTAAAGTTTAGTAAAAATAAAATTTATAAAACATTTAATTATAGATAAAAATAACAATAAAACATTTCTAAAAACATGGAGATAGAGTAAAATGTTTTTTGACCCAAAAAGAAGAAGTAAGGTGGGATATTCCTAAAAACATTTTCTTGATCATTTTAAGTACAAACCAAAGGAAAATATAAAGAAAAAAAAAATACCAAGAAAAAATAGAGGAAAAAAATAAATGGGGTTTAAATTAGAAGTATTATATAATTTCTCTCAATGGAAATTTAGCAAAGAAAATTCCTAAGGGAAAAGAAATTGAAACATAAACCCTTACATCAAGTCTGGACTTTCTTCATATGATATATTCAACATATATATAAAAAATTTAGATTTATTATAAATATATACCATAGAAATATTCGTAATTATATTACTATAAAATATTCCATTATAATTTTCAATTACCCATCCATTAATATTTCTCCATTAAAATCATTATTTGGATGAAAACTGGTCCATTTTCTATGCATGTTTTGGTTCGACGGTTTAGGCCCTTGAAACTTGGACATGGTTTAATAATTTATATAATCTAAATAAAATAATAAACATCATATTTATTTATTATATACAATTTTTTAACCATCCATATATATTGGTGATGAAAAAATAATTACAAACTTCATGGAGACGGTAATTCATATGTACACATGAGTAATATTTCAATTTTTTAATGGTTGGAAAAAAAGTAAGGTAAATAATAATTCAAATTTAAAAAGTATTACTTTTAATATAAATAACACATATTTTCATTAAACCGTTTCTTATTATCATCTATGTAATTTTTAAATGAAAAAATAATCACATCGCTTCATGGAAGTGGTAGTACACACATGCGCACAAGTGACATTAACATTTTCCAATAGATTATAGGGTAATAAAGTAGATAATATTTTATCTTTAAATAATAATAAATATTTTAAAAACATAATATATATAAATTAAATCCATCTATATAACTATCCATGAGATGTGGTGATGAAAAATAAAATACATCGCTTTATAGAGACGATAGTCTGTACGTACGCATGAGCGGTGTTTTTATTTTCCATTAGATATAAAAGAGATAAAAAATGGTTAAACCAATAACTTGAAAACATTTAATCACATTAAATATAATTATTTAATAATTTTAATATGGTTATATAAGTTTTTTAGGATGTTAAAGAAGAATGAAACTGGAAATAGATCAGTAAAGACAATTAACTCTTCTTTGGATGTATTCCTTTGGCTTACACCATAAGCATTATTGAGATGGTAATTTAGTGAGACTAAGACCTCTATATCATGGGAAAGATGTTTGGAATAGTATTTGGGTAGATCTTGGTTGATATAAATGTCTCAAGTGGTGTAGAGAAGTGTGAATAGGAGGTTCCCTTTTATAAGTGAGGTGGGTGGAAAACTTGTAAATATTTGAAACATTATTATAGTATGTCTTACTCAAGTGGAAAAAAATTCCAAATATTTCATTAAAAAAGGGTAAGGTCAAAATGAAATTAACTAATTGGATTTAATAATTTTTTTTATTTTATCTTAAACCTTATATCTTAGGTAACCCCTCTTTTAACCGTTTTGACCCTTATTGTGGTAATAATATTTTTATCATGGTAACTATTCAATATGTAAAAAAATTAATTTATCCTTTTAACATAATATTAATAATTTTTATACCAAATATGGAATAAATTTTAAAATATTCAAATTCTATAAGTGGTAGAAATTAATTCTAATATCCGTGCATCAAAACCATTTTTAGAAAAAAAAAATTAATCATAAAAATAATTTTATATGCACTCCTTTCCAAGTGATAACCAATATATGAATGTTAATGTATTTTATTTAATATATTATCTTCACCTTTAATTAAAATAATTTATCAATGGTGATTAATTCAATTCATTAAGATACAATCCATTGCATATAATAAAAATAGTTTTATGAAAAAACTATCGTTTTACCTTCAAATTCTTTTATCATTATTTATAATAAATTAATAATCAATTTATAAATGATTATTACATTTTTATATAAATTATCAATATATTTGAGTTATTTATTTTTGAAAAATTAGTTCTAATGTTATTTTTTCTTATCATTGTCATTTTTAACCGTCTAAAATAAGCTTACCGAGGAAGATTCAATGAATTGTAACAATATACTAAAATATTTACCAATAATACTTATGTAATTATATAAACATTATACTAGGAAACTTTTTGAGTTAATGGAAAAATTGGTTAATGTTTTATATCTCATGATACCATTATGTGTGGTCATGATGTGGTTAGCTTTGACTGTAGTGTTATGCATGGCCATGATACAATTAGCATTGTCCATTATGTTATGACATCTTGGTGGTGATATTTGATTTATGTTTATGGTGAAATTAGTTATTTTAATGAAACATTTAATGAATTTTATGATTAACATGATCCTATGATATCTTTTCTCTTATACAAAGTTTTCATGTGATAGTTTATGATCCTTTCCTTTCATGATTCCATAGTATGATTTTTGACACTAATGATAACTCACCCCATGATTATCCTATTTCATCCCCTTATTAGTATTTATCTCACCAATTATTTTATGTATATCCCTATGATATTCCATGGAGTTATAGGAGTAAAGTGAGATCTAGAATAAAATTATGAATATGGAGATAAAATATTATGTAGTTTATTTTAAAATGTTTTATGGTGTATCTAATCTCTCAACGACACTAGGACTCTAGATTTATGGGTGTTATTTAAAGATATATATGTTAGAAATTATATAATATTTTATATATGATATTAAAGTTGTTATATTTGGTATAAAATAAAGTTACAATTATTTTTAGTGATTATGTTTGTGAGAAATATAAGAAATACTACCCAAATAACCTATATTGAGACTTAGGAAGTCATAAGTTAGGATTTATATGTGATTTATAAGTTATTATTTATAATTTTATATCATATATGATTATTAATTCAAGTACTATTATCCATAAATTTCCTTTGTTTTAGTAAATGGATAGAAATTGGAGGAATCATGACAACAACCACTGCAATGGAAAATATAATGATTGTCCAAATGAGATTCCTAATATGATGGGTGAGAGAGAGATTGTCAAAAACCCAATGGTAGTACATAATTAGATAACTCAAGTTATAAATAATAAATTAAACAATGTGGAGCACATAAATCCTATAAATAAGGATCAAACTAATTTTTAGTTTTTATGAGACAATAACCACCCTATTTTAGTGTACCTTCTAACCCCTTAATCATAGAGAAATAGATAAGATACATTGAGAAAATATTTTATATTCTCTAATACTATGTGTCACATACTACCCTATCTCAATATATGAACATTATCTATATTAGTCCACCCTAAGGCCTCATGAACACCTCCTAATACTCCAAAGGTTGTTGACTAGCAGTAGAGGTCTAAGCCGGTACTATGAGAAAGATACACCCCCTATTAGAGTGTGAAACCATAAATAAATAACTAAGCATCATACACATCATAAATAAACTGAAGTGAAATATGATAAATATAAAAAAGACTAAATAATAAATAAAATTCATCATAGGATTGAATATCCATGCATATATACAACAACTGATCACCCATTCAGTTGATCACATATACAATATAAGAAACCGAAAATAGATGCACAAATCTCTACTACTAACTTCAAGCCATTCCATATACTCATCCTCCAAAACTCTATTTATCTCCTCTATCTTGATTTTAAAACTCCACATGATCATATCTTCTTGATCATAAAACCCTGAGCCTCGAACCTATCTATAATTAATCCATGCTCAACTTAAAATCATACATATGGTCTACACACACACACACTGAGGTTCACATATAGGGGGTGAGAAATAAATCTCAAAAGGCCACCCCCAATGGTGAACTTATAACCCTTTTCATAAGTTTATGCTTATATATTATTCCTTACTAATCCAAGACACTAATAGAATAAAAATAAATAAAATAAAACAACCATTGATCTTTGGGTCTATGATCCCAATCAACTATACCTACTTTGGCCATTTCCAAAAATGAATTTGAGCAAGCTATGCCACCACATGGGGATATGTTTCCTATCCATCATCTCAGTCGTACTCACCTCTACTAAATATAAATGAGAATTATAGTTATCAATTGACATTATGTAAGGAATCTAGTACAATATTATTCATCCTATGCATACTACTCAAGCCATGAATAACTAGTGGAACATAGAAAATTTCTCAGCATTCCCTATTCTAATCCACTTTCAGATTCCCAGGTCTTGTTCCATAGGCAATCGACACTCTAGAAATTGGAATGAATTGCTAAGGGGATGACCTTAGGCAATATAAAAGGAAAACTCCCCTGATTCAAGATTATAACTGGACATACTTAAATCATAGGCTCGATAGCCTATTCCTAGATATCTCTGGGGAATGAAATCATAGTTATTAAACTTGATCCTCGGAGTATCCTAAGCATTAATTGATTAGATCATCATCAATCCTTAGAGATTCCACAAGCATCCAGTGTTGGGGGAAATTTATTCACCCAAAAAACTCTATAATCACCTAGATTCTATAATTCTAGGCACTTGGGTGACACACTAACTAATAGGGTGTTAGGTCCACCAGGCTAGATACCCTGAGAGGGGGGTGGGTGAATCAGGGTATGACATATTAAAACAACTGCCCCTTTTGATCTTGTTTTGCTATTAGAAAAAACCCTCTTTTCTATCCTTCCCATTGCAGAGTATGAATAAACCTTAAAGCATACACAGGACACAAAAATTTTTACTTGGTTCACCCTCACTAGGCTACGTCCAAGGAGCATACACCGAAAGTGTACTGATGTACCAATTCCACTATAAGCGCACTGTTGTTTACAAGTTTGAAGTGGACTCACTGTCCCTCCTAATTTACAACCACTCACAATTTGAGAACTCAATGCTCTCTCAACTGAAGTAAACTCACTACTTCTTCAGAATATCCACACACAGTTTATAGACCTGTAGGTCTCTTCATTACCACTAATGAATGTATCCTCCACTATATGTAGATTATCTATTAAAGTCCAAATTTCATCCACTGATGAATACCCCTTTGCCCCTGACCACTGGGAAATAACCTTTGGGAAGTACCTTCGCAAAGCACCCTACTTCGCAAAGCTCCCAATTTCACGAATCTCAAACAAGCCTTCACGAAGTTCCTGCCCTTTTGCAAAGCTCACAATTTTGCAGAGCTCAGGCCATCTCAAAGCTCAAGTCATCGTAGAGTGAATTCCCTCGTGAAGCTCACTGAGCCAACATAGAGCACACAACTTTTACGGAGCTAGATTAGCTGCCGTGAAGCTCCTTTCTTTCGCGAAGAACACTGCCTTCGCGAACCACCTTCATGAGTTGAGATAAAAATATTTTCTTTGAAAACTCTCTACTTCTCTCAAGGGGGTCGATCCCTATTTATAGGCGATTTCACCGACCCTCGAACTTTCCACGCGAAGTCAGCACCATGTCATCTCAAGTCACGAAGCTATGATATTTCTACCATAATTATTTTAAAATCGCGAAGCAACACGACAATTTTCTGATCACGGAGCCCATAATAATCGCAGAGTGTTCCTTCAATTCCTTCATGCCTTCTCCATGAAGATCCACTTACAATGCCCTTCTCTACCGTAATGCTCTCCAACACTTCTATTCGCGAAGGTCGTCGTAATTGAGAATAATCACCGTAAACATTTTTCATGTCTTCACGAAATCCAATCCATGAAGCCTATCTTCGCGAAACTCATTCCTTTTCCATATTTAAATTAGATATCCAAGGAAATAGATTTTTCACGATGATCACCAAACTCCAAATTTTGGACCCAAAAAATTTGGCAAACACTGGGAAATAGAACCACCTTGTATCTTTTCTTTTGTACCACCTCCATATTTTATGTTCCTTTGTCACTGTTCTGTGTTAACATGGATTGTCAAAAAATTATCTAGAACTCAACAATTCACCATGGAAACCTACATTGTCAAAAAAAAACAACCAACCCAAAAATATGCAATGTTACCTTGATGGATTTTTTCCCAACAATACCCCACTTTGGGTTTGTTGACAACTCTTCTCATAATGATTCTTTTCACTTTGATACCTCTCTGAAGCTCCTTCCATCATCATCCATCCTTGGCCTCTTGTGAGTTAGATATCAACCATATATTCACTCACCACATACTCTAAGACCACATGAGAAATGCTCGTCATGAGAAACAAGATTAAATGAAAAGATCATCAATGAATCACTTAATTTCTACCACCAACTGTTGACACCCAACTGATACCAATTTCTAAATAGATTCCAATTGTTGATACCACACTGATACCAATTGGTGATATCTGGAAACCTTCTCACACCATTACAATAGCACCGTTCTTCTTTTATCATGATCCTCAGTTGTCGTGATATCTATTCTTTGATCGATCACTTCTAGCACAATCAGGTTTAAAACTCCCCCTATCTCATTTCTCTCCCCCTATCTCACTACTCCACCTGTCAGCTTCTCCCCGTGTCTTTGACTAAGACATTTTCTCCCTTCATTTTCCACAGTTTCTCCCTCTTAAGGAGTCATTATTTATCCCCCTTTGTCAACGAACCCAAAGGTCACTCCTCTGTGGTCTGAGACATTGGAAAGAAGACATGTTAGCACAGTAGAGAAAAACACACCATACCTCGAGGAGAGGGGGGTGTGGGGTTCCACATCCACACTTGTTCAAGCATGGGAAGCTGACTGGACTCCCATATCCAGTCAATGCCTCTCAAAAGATTCTTTGGGTAAGGCCTTTTTCAAAATGTCTGCAACTTTTTGTTCTATAGGCACATACTCCAACTTCACAATTCCCTTCTCAACCTTCTCCTTGATAAAATGATACTTTATCTCAATGTTCTTTGTCCTTGAGTGATGGATGGGATTTTTGATAAGATTTATAGCACTTGAGTTATCACATTGGATTCTGATTAGAGACTTCACTTCAATGCCCATATCATCAAGCTGCTGCTTCATCCACAATAACTATATTCATTCTTGAGTGGCCATAATATAGTAAACTTCTGTGGTGTTCAATGAAATGAAATCTTGATTCTTGCTTATCCAAGAAATACACAAACCACCAAGATAGAAAGCACCTCCTAATGTTGATTTCTTGTCATCCGCTGAACCGACCCAATCTGCATCAGTATATCCCAATAACCCTGACTGAGATTTGTCACTATATGTCAAACCGAAATCCACCATGCCCTTGATATACCAAAGTATTCTTTTCATTGAAATCATGTGGTTTTCCTTGGGATTAATCTAATATCTCGCTACTTGGAATGTGTCAAATATAATGTCGGGCCTTGTCGCAGTAAAGTATAGAAAAATTCCAATGATTTGCCTGTATTTTGTGATATTAACTACCTTTCCATCCTCATCGTTGGACAGTTTCATCCGAGTCGGAACCAGAGTCTTCATCTCTTTGAAAATTTCCATTCAAAATCTTCTCAAAACCTCCTTGGCATATTTGTATTGAGAAATGAATGTTCCATTACTTCCTTATGTCACCTGTAGAACAAGGGAAAACGTTATCTCTCCAATCATTGACGTTTTAAACTCACTTTTCATGAATTTGGAGAACTATCTGCACTGAGCTTCATCTGATCCTCCAAATATTATGTAGTCGACATAAAACAGGACCATCATCCTTTGATTACTGTTGTTGTTGAAATAGAGATTGTAATCAACTCCCCCTTGCTGGAAACCAAGATTCTTCAAGTACTGATCAAGCCTTGAGTACCATGATCTTGGTGCTTGTTTCAGCCTATACAATGCCTTCTTCAGTCTGAAAACCTTGTTCTCATCCTCATGAATGAGAAAACCATATGGTTGCTCGATATACACTTGTTCCTCTAGAACCCCATTCAAAAATGAATATTTGACGTCCATTTGGAAAACTTTGAACTTCTGTTTCACTATAATGGCTAGGAATAATCTGATTATATCTAGTCTCGTAACCAGTACGAATGTCTCATAAACATCTATTCCTTCTATCTTGGAGTATCCTTTGCATACTAGTCATGATTTGTTCTGAATCACTGTTCCATATTCATTCATCTTGTTGTGATAGACCCATTTAGTCCCGATGACATTCTTATTTGTTGGCCTTGAAACAATCTCCCACGTTTGATTTTTCTCAATATGATCAAGCTCTCCATTCATTTCCTAAAGCCAGTTTTCATCTTCAGCTGCATCAGTGAAGTACTTTGGCTCAACCTGATATAGAAAAGATTTATGCTGTAGTGATTTCATTCTCCTTGTCTGAAATGGATCTGACTGATCACCAATGATATTTTTCCTGTCAATTTTAGCTCGACTCCTTGGCTTTTGTGTAGATACAGATTTTACTTCCTCATTCTCATCATCAGTATCTACTTTTGAATCATCATCAGCCACTTCTTCTCCCCCTATGCTGCTTTCCTACTCATCAATTTCATCAGAAAATTGTTCACTGTACTATTGAATGATCTCCAAATTTTCTACTATAGTGACATAATTGATCTCAACTACTTTTCCCAGCCTTTTGTTAAAGCATTTGTACTCTTTGATTTTTCCTGAGTAGCCAAGGAATATCCCCTCATCTCCTTGTGACTCATATTTCTTATGTTTTTCCTTGTTGAGGATAAAGAACTTACTTACAAATATTCGAAAGTATTTCACTATTGGATTCTTTCTATACCACATCTCGTACGGATTCTTTCCTTCCTTTGGACACAACAGAGCCCCATTAGAAATGTTGACCGATGTCAAAACTGCTTCCTTCCAAAATTTCTCTGGTAGATATTTTTCTATGATAATCATTCTGGACATGTTGTTGATGATCCGATTTCTCCTTTCAACCATGCCATTCTATTGGGGAGTTCTCATTGAGGAAACTTGATGTCTTATCCTGTGTTTCTCAAGATAGTATTCCACCTGAATGTTTGTGAATTCCGTACCATTATCAGTACAAAACTTTAGAATTTTCTGTCCAAGAATCCTTTAGCACTCCCTCTGGTACTGTTTTAAGCATCTAAACACACCAGACTTATGGGGAATAACAAATACTCATTCCATTATGTTATAGTCATCAATGAAAAGAACATAGTACCTCTTCTATCAATTACTCTTGGTGTGATAGGCCCACAAACATCAGCATGAACCAATTTGAGAACTCATGTTGACTTCTTTTCCTTTTCCTTATACGTCTTTCTAATGAGCTTCCCTTGTTGGCATGCATCGCACTTGTGAGTAAGATCATGTGATAGCTTAGGGAGGTCTCTTGCTACATCACACTTTACCAGATCTTTCAGGGATGATTGAAATAGATGACCAAGTCATTTATTCCACAACTTGTTTTCTTCCTCTCTGGATAGAAAGCACATATATTCTTATCCACTTTCTAGGTAGAGATTACCCTTTGTTCTTTTTCCCTATAGAACTACTGCTCCATCTCTTCTTTTGACGATACACATCTTCTTAGTAAACCTTATAGAATGTCTTGAGTCACATAGTTGACTGATGCTGAGAAAATTGGGATTGATGACTTCTACTACTAAGACATCAGCACGTCTCATATCTTTGCCCCCAAACTTGTCCTTTCCTGAGCCAATAATCTTCAGGACTTCATTGTTTCCAAACTTGAAAACTCTTTCTTTGTCATATTTTATGCATGTAACAAGATCCTTATTATCTGTCATGTGAGATGTGCACCCGCTATCAAGGATCCACACACCAGAGCGATATTATGATTTAAGGGAAATTTCTTCCACCACTGCCTTCTCATACCTTTTCTTCTTGGTCTATATTTCTTCCTTCACACTCGGCATGTATTGAGACTTCTGATATTTCTGAAAAAATGATTGACCAAATTCATCTTGCAAAGTTTCAAATCTATTTTTCATTTTCAACTCACCTATTGGTTCATTGATCTACTGCTTTTGAACATTCTAACTCCGCTTTGGAACATTCCTCTGTTTATTTGAAGTACAATACCTAGCCATGTGCCCAAATCCTCCGCACCAAAAACAATTTCCTTCAAAGTATGTTCTAGAGAAGTGTTCTTTGTTTTTCTTCCACCTCTATTCTTATTCCCTTAAATATATCTTGGCTATGGAACACATGTACTGTGAATGTACCATCTTTCCACAACAATAACACCTGATATAAGGTGCATTCCTTCATTTCACTTGTGCACTGCTAGTTTTTCCCCGGGATCTCTGAATATTCTGATTTTTCTTTGTGCCCAAATATACCTTCAATCTCATAATGGATGCTTGTGGTTTGACTTATGTTTTCATATCTTTCTGTTTTCGATCAAGACCCCCATCGGTCTTATCATCTAAACATAATTGATGCTTCCTTTCTGCTAAATAACTATTATCCACTTTCAGTTTCTTAGTTTTCTAAGTGATCTTCTTTCCTGATGTCCCAATAGGAGTCAAGAGTTTTTCTTGATCCTCAACCTTTGTCCACAAACTGACAACTTCTCCTTCAATTTCTTCAATATGCTTGATTTGATCCTTCCTTGTGTTATTCAAGCCATCGATCTCCGTTTTCTGTTCTTCAATCTTGATTTTATATTCACAAACCGATTCTAAGTCCTCTAGTGTTGATGACTTGAGTTTTTCAATTTCTTCCATCAACTCAAACTTCTTTTCTTCCTGATACTACATATAGAGTTTGGCATCACGAACTACTTTGTTGGATTTATTTGTTTTGGCTCTCCAAACATCTATCTCCTCAAGAGTAGCCTCTAAATCAGCTTGCATATCAACTATTCCCTCAACTTTGTCTTCTTCTTCATCAGCTTCGGTTTCATTCATATTCTGAGAACTACCGAAAACTGCCACCATAACAGTTTCTCCATGATCTCTACATTTCTCTATCTCTTCAACCTCCTCAACCTCAAACTCATATGAACTGTCATATTCCTTTGAAAGAAGGTTCTTTTTCATAAAGAAATTTCTCTTGAACTGTTTCCTGCCTTTCCCATAGGTTGGAGACTTCTTATTGGGAATTTCAATTTCATCGACATCATCATCCTCTTGGAACTTTTTGGGGAATCTTTCCACAAGATGTCTAACCTTTCCACATCAAAAAAAGCAAGTGGAAGTTTCCCTTTAAACTTTCCTTGTCCTCTTTTAAGGTTTGAGGAGAGGAATAACATCACCTCATACATCTGTTCTTCTTCTTGAGAATCTTCAATGACGAGCTTTTTCAGGGCCTTAAATGCCACCTCTTTGGATTTCCCATTTTCCACAACATTGTTATAATCATTTCTCATTTCATACGCAACAAGGGTGCTATGTAGGTTATCCAATATCAGCTCTTTCATGTCTTTATCTTCCAAAACTAAAACTTTCGGATTGAACTGAGGTGGAAGTTTCCTCAAGATGCACTTCACAATATTTATGTCTTTAATAACTTCTCCAAGACCTCACATGTCTTCTACTACAACATTTACCCTGTCTAAGAATGCATCAATAGACTCATTTGGGTTCATTCTCAAATATTTATACTTGTTCCACAACACTTTCAACTTTGCCTCTCTGACCTTTGTATCTCTTTCATATATATTCAATAGATTTTCCCACATGGCATGTGATGTTTTGGAAGACATCATTTTTTTATAGATAGAATTGGATAGGGATCCCCCTAAAGCATTAACTCCCTTGGCATCGACATAAAATTATCTATGCCCAGCTTCTGATAATTCCCCACTATTAATATCGGTTGTTATGCCATGAATTGCTGTTATGAACACATCCATTTCTAAAGATCAGAAGTAGTGTTGCATCTGATTCTTCCATAGCTGGAAATTGTTCCCGTCGAAGATCAAAATCCCTTTGTGATTGGTGACCACCATTTGAGAGAGAAACACTGATATCAACCTTTCCCTCTGATACCAATTGTTAGGTCCACCAGGCTAGATAACCGAAGAGGGGGGGGGGGTGAATCAGGGTATGATAGATTAAAACAACTACCCCTTATGATCATGTTTTGATATTTGAAAAAACCCTCTTCTCTCTCCTTCCCGTTGCAGAGTATGAATAAACCTTAAAGCATGCACATGACACAACAATTTTTACTTGGTTCACCCTCACTAGGCTACATCCAAGGAGCATACACCGACAATGTGCCGATGTACCAATTCAACTATAAGAACACTGCTATTTACAAGTTTGAAGAGGACTCACTATCCCTACTGGTTTACAACCACTCACAATTTGAGAATTCACTGCTCTCTTAGCTGAAGTGAGATCACTGGTCTCTCAACTGAAGTGAGCTCACTGCTTCTCCAGAATACCCACACACAGTTTATAGACCTGTAGGTCTCTTAATTACCACTAATGAATGCATCCTCCATTGTATGTAGATGCTCTATTGAAGTCCAATTTCCATCCACTGATGAACACCCCTTTTCCCCTAACCACTGGGAAATAACCTTTGAGATGTACCTTCAAAAAGCACCTTACTTCGCAAAGCTCCCAATTTTACAAAGCTCAAACAAGCCTTTGTGAAGTTCCTACCTTTTTGTGAAGCTCACACTTTCACAGATCTCTGGACATCATGGATCTCCAGTTTTCGCAAAGTGAATTCCCTTGCGAAGCTCACTGAGCCAACATGGAGCATGAAACTTTCACAGAGCTAGATTAGCCGCTGTGAAGCTCCTTTATTTCGTGAAGCACACTGCCTTTGCTAATCACCCTCACGAGATGAGAGAAAAATATTTTCTTTGAAAACTCTCTACTTCTCTCAAGGGTTTCGAGGCCTATTTATAGTTGATTTCACCGACCCTTGAACTTTCCATGAAAATTCAGCACCACATCATCTCAAATCACGATGCTCCTATATTTCCGCGGTAATTATGTTAAAATCACGAAGCACCATGACAATTTTCCGATTGTGGATCTCATCATAATCACTGAGAGTTCCATCAATTCCTTCGCGCCATCACCACGAAGCTCCACTCACAATGCCCTTTACCACCGCAATGCTCTCCAATGATTCTGTTCACGAACCTTATTGTAATCACGAATAATCACCGTCAACATTTTTCATGTCTTCAAAAAATCCAATCCATGAAGCCTATCTTCATGAAACTCATGCCTTTTCCTTATTTAAATTAGATCTCCAAGAAAATCCACTTTTCGCGATGCTCACCAAATTCCAAATTTTGGACCCCAAAAATTTAGCAAACGTTGGGAAACGGTGCCACCTTGTATTTTTTCTTTTGTACCACCTTCAGATTTTATGTTCCTTTGTAATTGTTCTTTGTCAACATGGATTTCAACATTTTATCTAGAACTCGACAATTCACCATGGAAACCTCCATTATCAACAAACACAACCAACCCAAAAATGATGCAATGTTACCTTGAGGGATTTTTTCCCAACAGAGGGGTTGCTAAGATGAAATCTGTAACCTTCTCTATTTACCTAATTAAAGGAGGAATCTTAGAGACTCTTGGTATTCTAGTAATAGTGACATCAGATATTGGATCCTAATCTCACTTGGAATCTAAGGATTTATGGGGATAAATCCAAAAGATACCAGAAATTCTTTTAATGGTAGGATCAATTTATATAAGGCTCATAAGATGAATCCTAGAGAGTACCTATAGCCATCCCTACAATTCCATCACATCATGTGAGGCCCACATGATGAGTTTTTGAAAGTGTGTTTGGGAATTTATAGTTGCATCTATAGTAACTAACTGAAAGAATAAATAAAACATTAGGGTAATCCAAATTTCTATACCCATAACCACTAGAACATCCCCTTGAGCTCACATGTTTAGTATGGGTTCTAAGATGACACCTACTACCATCTCTACCCAATCCCATAACGTACTTGCTCATGGTCGATTATCCACTAGGTCACCCACTAGGTTCCCTTAGGAATGGAATAAGAGAGGCATCACATTCATCATATTCAAGGTCCACACATAAGTGGTGGTATTTCTATTGGGATTTCCTAAACCAGCACATATTTAGATGAATCCATTTTGGAATCCTCAGAAATAGTATGAAAGAATAAGGATCCCATTTAAGATCCTTTGAGTCATCAAAAAAGTGGAATCATTCCTCTTAGGATCCTATAGGTAAAAATATTCTCATGGTACAATACCCATATCTTATAGGAAACATTACTTTTAGCAATTTCAACACACAAATAAGCCTCTTGGACTTAAGGAAAAATCCACTTAAGCATCAATCTGTGGATATAGATCATGGAACATATCAATTCCAAGATCTAACTCTAGGTTATACCAAACACCCAACTTATCCACCTCCTCGAGTTGTATCCCTATACAACTAATTAGGGACTATCCCAAGTTACACAATCTAGGGAATTTGGTAATCTCATGCCATGTCCTCCAACCATTCTCACAACAATTAACTGGATATCATTTCACATCTCATATGTCTGAGACCTCTGAAACCATATACTAGAGGAAACACCTCTACATAAAATCTTATTCACCCTAAAATTTCTCTTATAATTCCTTAAAACACCAAAAGGGATCCAACATTGTGTTCTATACAGAAAAAAATCAAAATTGACTCCTCTTAGGTCTAATTATAACTTCGTGGAACAAAATACTAAAACCCCTCAAATGGGTTATAGGGGTGTAGTACAAGGTGTGAACCTGGAGTACATGACCTATACTAAAAAACCTTCACCTTTTACATGTGTCATGACCCAACCCACCAGGGGCCATTTTGTTGGTGGTTAGTTGAGTGTGAAACCTAAATCCCACCTCTAATATGTCGGGGATGGTGACACGTGCTGAGTGGTCATGTCACACACATGGGAGGCCTTAGCCTAAGGTACTTGTATACACATATAGATCTCCAAATTTCCATATATGGTTGAAAGAAAAATACAATTGATACTAATGAATGCATACATATAATACCAAAATTAGATTATGAAAATAATACTAGAATGTATAAAGGGCCAAATACAAGACCACTATACCTAGAAAAGAATTCCAACTTTATAGAAGGAGGGGATTGTAGTTAAATATAACACATGGTATGAACCATAGTATGTTTATCTCATATATTCCCTACCTACTCCTAGTCCTCTAAATACCTCATAAAATAGTATGTTGTTTTTTATAAGACATGACATGTGTGGGCAGATCCCATACAAGGGTGAGTATAACAATACTCAGTAGGCACCCCAAAATAACTTAACATAAAACATCAAGATAGTGGTCAACTCATCACAAGGGAATTTCAATCAGAATATGATACATACAATAATAACATCCAGATATAATCATGATATAAACTAAGTCTCAGGGTAAGGTTACAACTGCATAGACAGCCTAGGATTACTTCTTGAGATACAAGATAACACTCATCTAGGACAACTCACTCCACATGCCTGATAACAGTGATGGAACTCATTGTATAGATCATTCTTGTTGGGTCTTTCCTGAAAGAAGTATATTATAGAAGTTAGAAGATATCTATACACATATAAGGGATCACACCTAAGGCTATGGGGGACATTGTAAACTCTAATAGGATTAACCCGGTAAGTAGGGGATCAAATCCTATGTATGTTGGTCATGAAGATACCTCAAACCCCACCTAGTAAAGAATATACAATAGGGGATCCCACCCTATCCATCATGGGGGATTACTAAAACTCTATCTAATACTAATCCTATATATGTGATCACATCCTACACTCAAAACATGATGCCTCACTCTGCCCTCATGGAGGATGAACTGAAGGAATTCACCCTAAGAAAATTAGACCGTACTGAAGAGAGAAAGGGAATCAATCCAACCAAGAGAAAGTACATGGTGTGTCTTTCCTGGACCATATCTTCCCATGTTCTCTATCTTGTGTCTGTGAACCCTAGGTCGTTCATGTGTACTTTGGTCATTCCCATGTTCCAAGTCATTTCTAGGTGCCTGGTCGTGCATGTGTACTCTAGTCATTCCCATGTACCTATCCATTCCCATGATGATATACCCTGGGGGTAAATTCTAAGTCTCTAGGTCATGTCACATGGCATGTGACACATATCACATAACATGTGATATTTTATTTCATGTGTAAACCCTACCCACTACAAGTGGGTAAACATGACATGTGTTCTTCTAGACTACATGTAGTGTAGTGAAAGATTTTCCAGAACCCGTAGATTCTTCATATGATTTCTCCATGTGACTCTATTTCCACTAATTCTATCTTCAATATCACAAATGAACATGGATCTCAATTTGTATGAGCTCATCCATCACTGTCGGTCGGATTTCAGCCACCCAAATCACATGGGAATCATCTCCCAGTGTGTCGTGTCATCACTGCATGCCAAACCAAAAAGAAGGGGAACCCCAATACACTCTTGTTCTACCTCCAATAATTCTCTACTATCATTGTACCATTAATGATCCATCGATAATGAAACAAAACCATCAGTATCAATCCATTTTAGTGAATAACAGTCATGAAATGATCGAATATAGGGTATTTCTCAAACTACTAGCCAAATTGAATATCGGTGATGATCACATGAAGAATGGGAAGAGAAATGCATAAACCAAAAGATGAGGAATGAGCCTTGGACAATGTTCATGATAGACTTGATTCTTTTTCATTAGAATGATGTATGAAGAGAAATAACAATTTAAAAAAGAAATAATATTAATTCCAAATATTCTAAGAAGATAAAAAAAACCCAAAATTCACCCTTCAACCCACAAATAAAATAGTTAGAAAAATTGATTTGAATTTGATATAAGATAATTTAAAATAGGTTAAAATCCAAAAACAAACAACCTACCTCATGTTTGGATCAATTTTTTGTGAATATAAATTTTTTTTCATCATTGTTGGTGATATCTATGTACTCTATTGGTGCTCTGATCGCCAAAGCATGATTTGATGTTGGTCTCCCATGAATTCTCCTCCAACAGTTCCTCTCTCAATCTCAGGGCCATGCATCTAAACCTAGGGATTTGGAAAAAATGTAATTATATAGAGGAGTCTAGGTCATCACGATATAATAAATAATAAATTAATTTATCAATTTATTAAATTACAAATATTTCCATAACTTCAAAAATATTCCTTAATATATTCCAAAGTATTTTGAGGAGAAAAAAAGTATGGTACATTCTCCCATCTTAGGTATTTTCTCCCCAAAAAGAAAAAACATACACAAAATTATGAGGTTACTATGATCGTATCTTGGTGTCCCACTTCTTGGTGATATTCTATAAATTTTTATGCTAACACTAGACACACACCTAGGGAATCACTCACCCACAAAGGATCTTCACCTTCGGATCTCAATCTCTACCAGGACTCACCAATGGTAGCTTCATACTCGATGTCTAGATATCTCTAGTTGATAACATTTGATGGGTTATTAACATACCTCATCAGCCGCAACATGTGGAAAAAATCATTTACTCGATATAATTGTGGTGGTAGATCCAAATTTTATGTCAGCTCACTAACTCTGTGAAATATCTAAAAAGGGCTAATGAATCTCATAGACGACTTTCTACCCTGGCCGAATGTCAGTAATTCATGTCTAGGTGATACCTTTAAAAACACATGGAATCTCTCCTAAAACTCCATAGGCCATGTTTTTTGGTCTTCATAAGTCTTTTGATGGCTCTAGTCTATCTTCATCTACTCTTGGATGATCTTAACCTTCTCTATCATAGCTTGCACCAACTCTAGATCCATAAGTGCTGACTCACCTAAATCAGTCCAACATAGTGGTGACCTATATGGTATCCCATATAAGGCCTCAAATAGTTTCATTTCTATGTTGGAATGGTAGATTTTGTTGTATAAAAACTCCACCATGGGTTGGTGATCCTCCAAACTATGACCAAAGTCCAACATGAAAGCCTACAACATGTCCTTTAGAACCTGAATGGTCTTCTCAATTTAGTCATTAGTATAGGGGTGAAACACCATGATCAAACACAACATAGTACCAAATGAATCCTATACTCTTATCCATAATCAAGACCTGAAGTAAGAATCATAGTTTGAAACTATCATCAAGGAAACTCTGTGAAGCTGAACTATCACCTATAAGTAAAGGCATTACAAGATCTCTACTGAGCTCTACTTTCATATAGCTATGAAGTGTACCAAATTAGTGATTAGATCTATGATAAACTATATGGAATCATGTCCCCTAGATTTACATGGTATCCCAATAATTAATTCTATAGATATTTCATCCCAATTACACTCTTCTACCTCAATGGATCGAGTTAAACCTACTAGAACTTGGTTCTCAACCTTCACTTACTAACAAGTGAGGCATCAAGAGACAAACTCTACTATACACTAATTTATCCCTAGACACTATAACAAAAGTTGAAGGTCCCAATAAATCTTTTTCACACTTGGATATACCAACGAGGGGCTGTATGAAACTCCCTCAGAACCTACTCACACAACATCATGGGTACCATCATTCATCCTCTGAAAAGGATGATGTGATCCCCACCTTCAGAAAATCCATCATGAGTGCGTCTAGTGGATATCTACGTATGCAATGTATCATAGTTGATATCTCCATTATGAGCCTCACTGATACACTATAGAAGTGGTGGGGTAAAAGCCCAAAAATTTATATATTTCACACCATCCTCTTCTATTATAGACAAATACAATGAGGCTAACTACTCTGATGCCTTAACCAATAACCGCGAACATGATCTCTTACTGAGATAATCTTCCCCCATGTTCCCCTTCTCGGTTGTATAGACTATCTCAAAGTCATAATCTTGGAGGAACTTTATCAATAATATCTATATTAATTTATGATCCTTTTATAAGAATATGTACCTGAGACTCTTTTGCTCATAATAGATGATAAACTACTCACACATAAGGTAATTTCACTACATATTTAGGGTGAAGACTACCGTTGTTAGTTCTAGATCTTGGGTTGTGTATTTCTTCTCATTTGGTCTCAAATTTTGGGACCCATAGGCAATCACTTCCTTCCTCTGACTCAAAACACAAAAAAGTCTGGTTCCTAAGGCATCATAAAATACTATATACTTAACACACACCTATAGAAGTCTCAACATGGGAGCATTCATAAACCTCTAACTCAACTCCTAAAAATCATACTAGAGACTCTCAGTCCACATGAAAGGTTTCACCTTATAGGTAAAAGAAATAAAAGGAACCGATATACTAGAGAAATCAACCACAAATCTCCTATATTATCCTGCCAACCTAAGGAATGTATGCACCTTTATCATGCTCTTGGGTGGTTCCCAAGATTTTATCTCCTCAACCTTTACTGGGTCCACTACAACACCCTCTATTGAGATGAAATTTCCTAGAAATTGAACATATCAAATCTAGAACTAACACTTCAAGAACTTCTTATAATTTTAAAACTCTCATAATATATTCAAGATCAACCTCAACTGTCATGCGTTCTCCTCATCAGACACTGAGTACACTAGAATATCATAAAAAAATACCACCACAAATCAGTCTAACAAAGGTTGAAAGATCTATTTCACGAGTTCCACGAACAAGTATGAGGTGTTATTTACACCTAAAGGCATAAAAAATTACTCATAATTATTGTTGTAGCATTGGAATGTCGTCTTTGGTATATCCCCATATCATACTTGAAGCTGGTGATAACCCAATCTGAGCTCTATCTTTGAGAACCATCTCACCCCTCTCAACTGATCGAATAGTTTACCAATACTCAGTAGTGGATACATATTATTCACATTCACATGATTCAAGTGATTATAATATACACACAAAATCAAGATTCTATCCCCCTTCTTGAATAACAACACCGGGGTTTCCCAGGGTGACACACTCGGTCTGACAAACCCCTTCCTCTATAGTCCTACAATTACACCTTTAGCTTGTAAAGATCTATGAGATCCATATGATATAATAGAGTAGATATAAGGATAGTCCTTATGTGAAATTATATGTATAATTCTATCTCTCAATAGGGAAGTAAGCCCAACACATCATCAAAAAAGACGTCCTTGTACTCTACCACCACTGTAGGAAGCTGAAAGAACACAGAATCCACTGCTCCAAAGGTACTAATATCCAACTAGTGAGTAATCAGATGTACCCTCATATGTATGATACAATACTACTCTACCTAGGTTTCCTTCTCAAACATGAATGAAAACCTCATTCTGTCACCATGGATACACCACATACTCTTCCTGAAACAATCAATTTGGTCATGAACTATACATAGCCAGTCCTTACCTTAGATGACACCATAAAGACTCATCACTAATTTATAGATATAACAAAGTAAGATCTCTCCTCCAAGAGTCAAGTCACACAATTGGAAGAAGTGTGTGATCATTTAATCCTCTATAGTATGAGTCTCTAAATGCAAGGGTTAAGACAAATTCTCAACTGGAATCTCTAAGTCTCTAACTAGGGATGTGATAAGAAAAGTGTGGCTCATGCCTATGTCTATAAGTACTATAGCTAAGGTAAATAAGAAAAAAATAATTCCTCTAATCATCCCTATAGCCTTTGGGTCATAGGTGTCCACTGCCTACAACTGTCCTCACCCCTGACCACTAACTCCCTAAGCCTAGCGGGGACTACCTAGGGTGGTGGTGGTAATAGGTCAAAACTTATTCAATCTCTAACTACTCTACTTGATTATATACCACATCTTCAACCCTATAGACGTCCCTATTCATTCCATTACCTATTCATTGGTAGTACATCCATTATATCTCTATCAACTATATGGTGGGTCAGACAATCCCACACAAGATTCCCTCAACCATCACAAGAGTAGAACTGCCTCTCCCTAGGATAAATAGAACTATCCTGAGAGCCCTTAATAGTAGAACATTTATTATAATATCACATACTAAAATTTCTCACATGTTATAATCCTTATGTTTTTCATCAGCTACCCACATCTCAAGTCTCATCTCCTTTGTTCCCATCACTGGCACCCACTATCGGTTTTGGCTCAGCCAAAAAGCTATATACTACTAAAGCATGATATAGCACCTCAGTATAGGTAGGAATTCAAATAGGTATAACTATAGCTCATATATATCTATTAAATCCTTTTTCAAAGTTCTATGTATAAAATAACTGATCAAAAACCATATTCATTGAGTATTGAGAGAGGTTAGTAAACCTTGATGAATACTCAGCCATAATCATACCGCTCCACTAAAGTTGTAGAAGCTCTTGGATGTGAACTTCCCAAAACATAGTTGGAGAGAACTCCTCTCTAAAAAGGAACTCAAAATATATCTATGAAAGAGTCATCTCATCATACAATAGAGTTACAAGACCCCACCATCACCCTACGGATCCATGAAGAAGGATCACCATCAGGACCACCATCTAGTCTCTAGGTTTCCTAACAAGGAAAAAGACTTGTGTAACTGCCTTGATCCATTTCTCAACTACCTGGGGGTATGGATCTCCCCAAAACCTAGGGTGTTTATATCACATAAAATCATGAAGTGTTCTATAAATGTGTGCCTCTTCCATCAGTACTTTTGGTAAAATCTTCTACTCGATAGGTGGAGGTATGGATGGAAAACCCCCCCAGAGGTACCACCTTCTGAACATGTCCTTATATCAAATCATTTTCACTTAGTGGATCATATTAGTGGTCCTAATATGGAATCTTATCTCAAAGTCATCAATGATACATCCTAAAATAGACAATATATACCATGATCAAGCGTATATCTGAAGAGAAGATTCAAAAAGGACGTGGAAACCATAATCCATTCCTATTAATGCATGTATCAACGTTTTCAATGAAACTAATGCCTACATGTATTGATTTAAAAAGAAGGATATCAAATTCACGGTGAATGGATTTGTTGTCCATTGTACCAATACTAGATTCCATGGATTGAGATTCAAACTCAAAACACTCTAACATTGTTTCTATAAATCATAAACCAAACCTCATAGCTAGAAAGTCTCCAAACTCTGGTCCTAAGATGAAAACCACTTTGATACCACTCTATCATGATCCAAACCACCAGGGATCACCTGGATGGTGGTAATCTGAGTGTGAAACCCCAATCCCACCTTCAATAGGTCAAGGGCTGGTGAAAAGCATTGAGTAGATATATCACACATGTGGGAGGCCTTATCCTAAGGTTCCTGTATGCATGAACACATCTATGAATTCCCATATAATGATAAAATATAAATACAACCGTTACCAATGAATGTATACATTTAATCTCACAATCAAAGTATGATAATAATACTATAAAGAATAAAGGTCCAAATACAAGCCCACCAAAACTAGAAAAGAAGTTGAACCTACTATAAGGTGGGGACTATAGTCAAATGTTACACTTGGTATGAACCATGGTCTTTCTAGACCAAATATGTCTCATATTCTCCTGATCATCCAAGTACCCATTGGATATCCTTTTATCTTTATATGAAATGAAATTTGTAGGTCGATTCCAGGCAGGGTTAGTATAAAAATACCAAATAGGACACCCTGAAATCACCAAACATAAAGTGTCAAGAGAGTAGTCAACTCATCACAAGGTCTTTTCAATCAGAATATGAGACATATAATAATAACATATAGATATACTCAAAATTGAAACTAAGTATTAGGATAAGGTCACAGACGCATAACTGACCTAGGATTACTGCTCTAGAAGCAAGATAATGCTCATCCAAGAGAACTCACCCCATGATCCCGATAACACTGATGGAGCCCATATGAGAGTTCATGCTCCTAGAACCTCTATAAGAATAAGCACACACTATAAGTTAAAATATATCGATACATATATAGGGGTCACCCCCAAGGATATGGGGGGAACCACAAACCCTAACCAAATTAACCCATTAAGTATGGGATCAACACCCATGTATGTTGGTCACAATGATACCTTGAAACCCACATAGGAAAAAATATATGATATAGGATCCCACCCTATGACTCATGGGGGATTCCTAAAACTCTATCCAAGAGTAACCCCATAATGGGGATCACATCCTATGCTCAGGACATGATGCCTTACTCTACCTTCATAGGGGATGAACTGAGGGAACACACTCTAAGGAAACTGGTCTATACTAAAGAGAGAATGGGCCTAAATATAGTGACCCTAACTTCTCATACATATACATTGCATCACTTTTTTGGAAAATTTAATACATTAAATAAAAATACTCCCAAATACTGTATTAGTTTAGTACCTTTAGAAACATGGAAACATAAACACTAGTACATAAGTGAGCTAAATTATCTTCTACTATGTTCTCCATGAATTTCACCCTTCTTAGATACATCATACATAATAAATATCTTTATAAATCGAGGGAATGAAAAATGAAAAAGGGTGATATCATATTCTCAGTAAGGGTAAAGAAGTTAGATATGTAATCATAATCATGAGCATAAGGGTATGAGAACATGATCATAACATTATAATATCATTCCCTACATATCAAAGATCATAATCAATAGTCAAGGAATAAATATTGGTAGTTAATAAGAAATGAATCATAAAGGAATCAATATCATAATACATGAAACAATAACATAGGAATAAGACATGGAATTATGGTAGAAACATAATCGTATAAAATGATTTCCTTAGTATTGAAGGATTAATTCCAAGGAAATCTTAGTGGAATGGGTTCACTCCCCAAACTATCTTGGTAGTCACGTTTTACTCCCATGACCATATTAGTAGGAAAGGTTCACTCCCAAGACAATATTAGTAGAAAAATTCCTTTACTGAACCAAGTTCACTCCCCATTCTATCTATGTTTATTTCATGAGATATAAACATTTACCCAATGAATTGGAGGGAGATAAAGGTCCCACCAATCTCATAATGAAATCATACATATGTGTGCCACTATATCATAAAAATTCATCAAATCATAACCCATTGAATTAAATGGGTATCGTAAACATATTATAATATCATAACATGTGGAAAATATATAGGTTTCATAATCATTTCATTAAATAATAACCCGTGAAAAGAAGTGGGTTTCATAAGCATATAACTTGTGGAAGAGAAACGGGTTTCAGAAACATCATGCCATCAAAACATAAACCATTCAGATAAATAATATTAATTCTACCCATGGATCATATCCTCAAAAAGGAATGAGTAACACCAAATCATTTCATCTTAGATAGATTTTTTTTTGAAATATTGATTAAAACATTTATTGCGTAAAATATCCATTCCTCTCTGAAAAACATTTTTTAATACATAAAACATTTTGAAAAATTTATCTTTGAAAATAGATTTGAAAAATTATAAAGTTATATTTGAAAAACATTGAAATTATTTTTCTTTGAAAATAAAATTAAAATATAATTTAAAACCCTTTTTGAATTTTTTTTTAAGAAAACATGGTTTTGGATGAAAAAATATTTCTGACTAAAGAGATAAATGAAGTTGTATTTTCTTAAAAATATTTTCTTAATAATATTAAGTACCAAAGAGTGTAAAAATAGTACCATTACCTAAGGATATCATTAATAAACAAAGTATAAGAAAATTCATGAGAATTATTGAGATATGGGTCATATAATTTCATCAATTAAAGCATAATAAAAAACAATCATGATAAATGATGAGATTGTAGAAATAAATTCTTACCACTTTAGTAACTTTGAATAAAAATTACCATGAAATAGTAACATTAAATAAAGATTAAAATAAAATTAAAATAAGTATATTCATGATATAAAATTTCAAATGGTAGTATATACACCTCATAAAATAATATAGCTGCATAACAAAACACGTGTCTCAAAGAAGGAAATTTGAGACGAAATTACCTTACCGATTTGGTAACTTTTGAACCGTAGAACACCTTGAAATATAGATAATAAATGGATATTTAAATAAACAAAAATTTAATTATAAGGATCTTATAATTCATTAATGTGAATTATATATTCCACATAATAGAAACTAGTGTTGAATAAGGCATAAGTCTCACAAAAATAAAAGTGAGACTAGAAATCCCCTTACCTTATGTCTTAACTCTCATAATACTCATTAAAACCTATTGTATAATAAATATAAGTTTATTATAAAACTATTAAAGAACCATATTAAATTATATCATACCATATATGGTTTTATTATGACTTTTTATTACCCTTTTATTAACAATTCCATGTTAATGTTATGTTTCCGGTAATAACTGCTTTGTTTTTCACATGTGTTTTGATTTGTTATATTTTTTATCCTCTTCCTTATATCATTATTTAATCATATAAAGAATTTATAAAATGATATTAATGTCATATATATTCAGTATATATGTATTTATAATAATCTATAAAAGATATAAATGAAAAATGAGATTCACCATTCATGGATATGGTAGGTCATACATATGCATGAACGTTGCTTCCATTTTCTTGTATTATTGAAATAAATAAAATAAAATGATATATATATATATATTATAATTAAATTAGAATTATTATTTCATAGATAACACATATTTTTATTAAACCAATAATTAATACATTCTAAGTAAAGCGTGAATGAAGCACGTCTCTTTGAGGAGGTGGTAGTTCACACGTCCACAAACGATGTTATCGTATTCTCACAAAATGAAACGCATGAAGGTATGTGTTATATAATAATTTCAGAAGAATAAATACACCATATAGATCGTATATATCATATAAAAACATAATTTCCATCATTGTTACCAACCTTGAAATGTGGTAATGGAAAAACAAATGATATTGGTTCGTGATGCGGTAGTCCGCTGTACACATGAACGATGATTGTGTATCCCATTTGATGGATGTGTGTGTGAGTGTAGGCCATACTATTAACATAAAAAATATTATTATATTAGGTATACTAAGGATATTTTATAATCTTGTAATAAGAATAATTTTGGGGGTGGATAAAGAAATAAAACAAAAGTTCTTATTGAAGGATGTTACCTCTTCTTTGGGTAACTTTGTTTTGTTTGCACCAAAGGGATTACTTTGGTTGGATTTATACCTAAAGTGAGGAATATAGAACGAAGTGAGGGAAGTTTGGAGGAAATTTAGATATGGTTTTTCTAAACCAAAGGTCTTGAGAGGTGTGAATAAGTGATGGTGTTGAGTACCCTTTTTATAGTGGAAGAGGAGTGGCATTCTTGTAAATATAAAAAGGTAAACACTATTGAGAGGTCTCCCTTATATAATTTGCCTAAAATAGTTGAAAAAATTATATAAAAGGGAGTATATGGTCGGAATATGTCTAGAAAATTGATTCTTACATGATTTTAGGTTATTTTACCCCTTAATTTATAGTTTAACCACAAAGTAAACCCATTTTACCTTAATTGTTGTAATTACTTTTAATTACTTTCACTAATTGTTTTGGTAAAAAACAAAATTAAACTTAATATAAGTTATAAATTATGATTATTAAAAATATGGAATCCATTTTACCAAATTATAAACATATAATTTTAAGAAATTAATTTAAAACTTATCCGGAAGACGAGATGAGACGACGTGTTTTTAAAGTGAAAAGGTTCAAAAGTTTAAAATGTTTTTATATCCAATTTCAATGTAAATTTAATTAAAATGGACTAAATTAGATTAATTGATCTATAAATGATCTAATTATACTTTAAAGTTAAATTAAAGTATAATTTAACTATATAAATAAATTATATGAAAAAGTAGTTTTCAATTAAAATTCAGTATTTTTCATTATTCATCCAAAAATGAATTTTTTCAAAAAAACCCCAAAAATTTACCCAAATATAATTTTGAAGTTATGAATTCAAAAATAAATTTTATTTTATGAAATTAAATTTCTAAAATTTTCTAAATTAATTTTATTAGTGTTTATAGAAGGACATAAAAAAGAATTTCTTTTGAGAAAATAGTATTTTTCAAAACATATAGGATTTACCAAAAATTATATATTTGATTATAAATATGTTTTATTTATACTAAACCATTATAAATTATATTTAAAAATTGGTTATTAATATTCATATTACTATGTTTAATAGCTATGTTATAACTTTCTTGTTTAAAATAATTATAACAAAAAAATGTTGTTTTATAGAAACTCAGTGTTGCGTGTAACACAAGATAAGTTGATATTGAGTTTAGTGAAATATTAACTTTTTTTAGAATATAAAAAAAGTTTAACTTGGTGTAGTGTACAATTTAATACATCAAATAAATTTAATCTATTCAAAAAAAGGGTTTATAAAAACTCAGGGTGTTACATTCTACCCTCCTTAAAATAAATTTCACCCTCAAAATTCATCATTATAATACAAAAAAATGAGGATATTTATAACTCATCATATCTTCAATTTCCAACATAGCCTCTTCTAATTGGTGGTTTCTCTACAAAAAATTAACCAGGTGAGTGGTCTTGTTTCATAGAAATTTATCTATACAATCTAGAATTTTAACTAGTTGTTCCACATAAGAAAGATCCTACTCTAGTGGTATGACCTCTAAGTTCAATACATGTGAAGGTTATGGTATGTAATTACTTAGGAGAGATAAATGGAACACATCATGAACTTGATAGATATTTAGAGGAAGTTTCAAGCAATAGGTTACCATCCCTATATGATCAAGAATCTCAAAGGGACTGATATACCTAGGGCTAAGTTTTCCTTTCTTACCAAATCTAATAACCTTATTCCAGGGAGAGATTTATAGAAACAACTTCTCATTGACTTAAAATTATAGATCACACTGATGGTTATCAATATAAATTTTCTATTTAGTTTTATCTACCTTGATATGATACTAAGTGGTTCTATCCTTCTCAACCATTTCTTCATTTATCTCAGGTCCTAATAGATTTCTTTCTCCAACTTCATTCCATTACATTGGAACTATAAATTTCTTCTTATAGAGGGATTCATAAGGATCCATTTTTATACTTGAGTGAAAAATATTGTTTTAAGAAAACTCAACTAGATAAAGGTGTTGTGTAACATCTCAGACCCAGATTCCACCCAAAACAGTTCCCCAAGCTCAATTGGCCACATGGACTCAAGCGCATCTCCCAGAACGCCAGAGGCTACTGACTAGCAGTGAGAGCCTAGGTGAGTTAGTGTGGAGACTATTCCCTCATTACTAAAGTATCACAATAGAAGTCAAACATATAATAAATAGAGAAAGTGAATAAAAAGGAAGACAATTAGAAGTAAGGAAAGAAAGATAGGAATATATAATAATAATCAGTAGTGTCTCATATACAAAAAAAATGATGCAGATGGTACAAGTATCTAGAAAGCATCCAAAACAGGTATATGGAAATTTAATACAGTAAAAATCCAAAACAAATAACAAAATAACAAAAAAGGTATCCCAGCATCGTAATCCTCATCTTGGTCCTATGCTTCCCTGCTCTAAAGACACAATCAACAAACTGTACTAGGGAGATTTCCCCTATCATCACCTGCAACCATATAATCTATTTGGATATCTAAGGAGGACCAAATAGGGTGTGAGATAAACATCCCAATAAGCAACCCCCTAGGTCTATACAATTCTAACAACAATATAAAAAAGTACTAGAAAGTGTAAACAACTAGTAAAGTAAGTGTGTATGCCCATGGAATAAGTAAACTCCTAACAAGGTATTTATAACCAAGTAATCATGAAATTTACATGGACATGCATTACATCCATATGTATCAAGAAATACAAAACCACTCTATATAGAGAATTCAAATATTCCATGGCCATGCCGTATAGTGAAATCTAGACCAAAAGGTTCGGATCCAAGGTGTCAGCAGACCAAGGAATCCATGTAAAATATCTAGACCACAGAGGGCCGGATCCAAGGAGCATGTCCAAGTCATCCCATAGAGTACCATGGGAATCCCCGGTGGAAAATTGGTTAGGCACTGGTTGGGGTCCTAGGAACATGGAAATAACAAGTTCTATGCAAGCCCAATAAAGCAGAATCCACGGGGTAGCAAGGCCCGAGGCATCCCACAGAATCAAGACCTAAGGGGAAGAGTCAACCCAAGGTGTAAACTACCGCATTCCAGATCCATGGAGAGTATTCCAAGGCATATATCAAACTATTCAATCAAGTATTCAATAATTCAAATTAAAAATTTATTCCATGTGAGTATACCTACTCACATCAACCTATACAAGCCATGAGTATACCCACTCATGAAAACCACTTATCAACTACAAGAATATGGGCCTACCCTCCCATATAAAACATTTAAAAAACCATTATTAATTTCATATAGCTATACCCACCCATATTATCCATTTAACATTCCAAACTATCAAAATAGACAAGGCATAACATGATATTCAGTAATCAAGGAGGCAGTACATCTCCTAAACAAGCTACTCAAGATATCAAAGCATTAACAGGATTCCTCTAACTAGGAAAAGAACAAGAACACACGACTTGGGTGGTTTAAATTGGCATAAATGAGTAATTTCCTTAAGGCACACCCCTTGGGTTACCATGAATCATGTAATGGGTGTCAACGCACCAAATCGGAACTTACAAGCATCCTCACTAGGTCCAACTACAGCTACTAAAAACAACTTGCTCAAAAAAAAGACCTCATCTGAAAGTTCGATGGATGTATTAATGTCCAAAAACCTAAAAACACCAAGAAAATCTGAAAGAAAGTATATACCACCCACCTCACCTCTGTAGTATATAGCTTGTCTAGTATTAAGTCCCAATTTGTCCTAGTTTGGAAGAAAACTGAAGAACGCATGAAGAATGGAATATTAGGGAATATGAGCCTAAATCCAAACAACGCATTTATTTTTATGAATAATAAAGAATGACTAAAATGGAATTGAGTAATTACCATTGTGGATCCAATGAGATAATCGACGATTGAAATAGAGGTCAGACTGAGACTCGGACTCGTTCCCTAGCTTAGGATCCAAAGGAATGACTCCATGGAGGGATGTTGTGCATAGAGGAGAAAATCATATTTTTGTTTTAAAAGGAAAAATTGATTCTAATTTAAAAATTTTACAAAACCAATACTGTAGGGTCACATGGTTTACTCGCCTGGTTTCCCAAACCGTGTGAAAATTGTGCACACCTCATTGCCTAGGAGGGTCACTTCGCACAGTTACCTCGCAGGGTTTGACTAACCATGCAGTAACCGTGTGAAAGCGTCTGTCAAGAACCTAAAACTTTTTAGAAATCTTGCACGATTTAGAATAACCTTGCACAAGCTATGTGCAAACCATGCGCCAGGTCATTTTCAGCCCAAAACTTGGTTCCAGGCTCTGAACAAGCCCCAGACACCTCCAAAAAACCCTTGATCAAGTTAAGAAATTATATAATGCCATAATAAGGCATTTAAACCAAAAATAAAAGGAATAGTACCTCATATGAAAACCTAGGTTCTTACAATCTTCCCCCTTTATAGCAATTTGTCCCATAATTGATCTCTGAAGGGTGGTCAAGATTCATCTAAGAACAACTCCAGCCACTGAGCATGTACGTCATCCTCCCTCTCCCAAGTCTTTTCCGATAAATGTTCATGCTGCCATAGCTCCTGTACTAGAGGAGATGACCACCCTCGAAGAACCTTTGTGCTCCTGTCAATGATATGAATCAAATTCTCCTCAAAAGATGCATCAACTTAAAGCTCAACCTCCTCGGGCTGAAAAAACATGATATGTGTCTGAGTGATAGTGGCATAGCAGAGATACATGGAATACATCGTGCATGGATCGGTACCTTTGAGGTAACTGCAATCGATAGGCAACCAACCTGACTCTCTCCAGAATCTCAAATGGTCTGACATATCTTGGTGAAAGTTTTCCCTATCTTCTGATTTTCTTATGTCCCAACCTCGATGAAACATGTAAGAAAACCCAATCCCCGACCTTGAACTCTAGAGGTCATCTACAACAATCAGTGTATAATTTATGATGAGAATGTGTAGTATCCATATTATTTTTAATCATCTAAACCTACTCAAAAGTCTCCTGCATGAGACGCGATCCTAGTAAAGCTTCCTCTCCTGCCTCTAACCAGCACAAGGTAGAACGACATGGCCTACCATATAAATCCTCGTAAGGTGAAATCTGTATCATCACCTAATAATTGTTATTGTAGGATAACTTAACCAAGGGAATGTGCCTCTCCCAATAGCCCCTAAAATCTAGGATACATGATCACAATATATCCTCTAGAACCTGTATCATACGCTCTGACTGACCATCATTATGAGGTTGGTATACTTTTCTTAAAAGAAATTGTGTACCCAGTTCCCTTTGAAAACTCTACCAGAAATGAGACATAAATAAGGAATCCCTATCTTAAATGATAGTGCATGGGAACCCATGTTGTCATACCACCTATCTGATGTACAACTTTCCAATATCATCAGTACTGAGGGTCTCCTTAAATATGAGACCTTCATAATACTATCAATGAAAACCCACACCGCATCGTTACCTAAAGGAGATCTCGATAAACCAGTCATGAAATCCATCTCTACATCATCCCATTTTCACTTTAGGATAGGTAACTGCTATAAAATCCCAGCTGGTCACTAATGTTCTACCTTCACCTACCGATAGGTGGAACATCTAGTAACAAAACCAATTACCTCTATCTTCATTCCCAACCACCAGTACCATCATTGCAAGTCACGGTACATCTTGGTGACTCTAGGATGCACTGACCAAGCTGAAGCATGAAACTCCGCATCAAGTCCTTGCATATGTTCACTGGAACCCATACACGTCCAACCAATAAGAGGGTCCTCACCTGCCACACCTTACCGTAAAAATAGGCCTTCAGAATCTGATGGATGCCTCATCCTAACTCTGTCCATCAGGGTATAGGTAATATCTAAGGATGAAAGAAAATTCTACCCCTGTCTGCCATGCACCTCCAAATGCATCTCAGAAAACAACACCATAAGATGCCACTCACTACTGGCATGTTTCACTGCCTGTATTTGAGTCCTCCTGCTCAGTGCATCAGTTATTGCATTACCTTTACCAGGAATGTAGGCAAGCTCGAATTCAAAAGACTGTAGGTACTGGACCCACCTTTGTTGCCTCAAATTCAGATCACACTACATAAATATATACTTGAGGATTTTGTGGTCCATGTATACCACAAAATGCTCTCCCAGTAAATAATGCCTCCAATAGCACAATGCATGAACAACTGAAACTAAATTGAGATATTTCATAGGGTAGTTCTTCTCATGAGGCCTCAACTACTGAGACCCATACGCCATGACTCAATCTCCCTACATCAGAACTTCCCCCAGCCCAATACTTGATGCATCATAGTACACCGTGTAACTCTTTCCCTGCTCTAGTAGTATCAAGATGAGTGCTGATGTCAACCTCTATTTCAGCTCTTGAAAGGTTGTCTCATAAGATTCTGACCACACAAACATCACACCCTTCTTATTCAAGCCTTTCTATGGTGCTTCTAAGCATGAGAAGTCCTGTATAGAACACATGTAGTAGCCATATATCCCCAAGAAGCTTCATATGTCAAAAATATTCTTGGGATGTTCCTAGGAAAATACAGATCTCACCTTCTCTGGGTTCACTGACACTCTTGTATCTGAGATGATGTGACCTAGGAAGTGAATCTGATACATCCAAAAGTGGAAATTTGTGAGCTTAGTGAATAACTAATGCTCTCTAAGTTTATTCAAAATGATCTCAATATGGTTGTCATGGTCGTGTCGATTGTGAGAATACACCAAGATATCATCCACGAAAACCACCATAAAATAATCCAAGGATGGAACAATCGGTTCATCAAATCCATGAAAACCACTAGAATGTTTGTGAGACTGAAAATAATAACCAGATACTCTTATAACCCATACCTACTATGAAAGTATGTACAAGGTATGTCTACAAGTCGAACCCGCACCTGGTGATATCCTGACCTCAAGTAGATCTTCGAGAATACTCGAGATCCTTGAAGCTGATCAAATAGGTCGTCTATCCATGGAAAAGGCTACCTTTTTCGCAAAAAATATTGGTGAACCCCATAGAGAAGTACTGGGTCTGATAAACCCCTTCACCTCCAAATCCTCTAGTTTCTTTTTGAGTTCCTGTAATACCCATCCTATAAGGAGAAATGGATACCAGCGTAGCTCCTAAAACTAGATTGATGGAGAACTCCACATTTCTCTCATGAGGTAAACCAAAAAAGTTTTTGGGAAAGATGTCCCTGAAGTACTCAACCACTGGAGGAATGTATGTCTGACTCACTCCCCAATCATCCAGAAACAAACTAGAAATCTGGGCTGTCGTTCCACCCAGCCCATGATGCTCTGGTCCATCCCTTCTTGCCTAGACATCCCATTAACCCCTATGAATTAACGCTGCACCCTCTAGTGATGTGAAATTCACCCTATGGAGATAGAAATCAATGTATGCTCGATAAGCCACAAGCCATTCCATTCCAAGAATGATGTCAAACCCTTTAATCTCGAGGACATAAAGATACTAGATGAAGTGGCACCCACCAACCTCAAGGGGACACTCCATAAACTAGCCTACATCACCCGTTCTAACTCCAAATGGTGTATCTAGCATAAAAACTCCCACAGAAAGTAAAACCAAAATCCCAAGGTTTTTCACTACTCATGTAGAGATAAAACTGTGAGAGGCACCTATATCGAAGATAGTATATGAAATATTAGAAACTACTAAGATCGTACCTCTCACCGTAGATGGTCTAGGATACTGTTCCTATTGGTTATAATGCATTTCATAAGTCTGGCTTGTACCATAGCCATATGACCCTGCTTAGCTACCCAAAGCTAATCCACCCTGCTATCTCGGAGAACCCGATGTCTGGCTACCACGGCCATGAACACCACTACCCTGGCCTGACTAGCCTACACTGCTCTAGCTCCCATCCTAACACAGAGTTGAATACCCTACTTATAAACCTAACTTCGGAGCTAACCCCTACCACTCGCAGCTAGAGGGAAGGTCCTGCCAAACCGCTGCATGTACCCCATCCTGCCGCAAGCTCGACACTCAACTGGGTCGTGGTCACACTGATTCTTCATGTAGCCTCACCTACCACACTGATGGAAATATACCAAGATGCATGCACCCATAGCCATACAAGCATTCACATCGTGGGAAATCTCAAAATGGAGCTTCCTTCCTGAAGACGTAGATCCATTAGGGAGAGAAACAACACTTCCCTATTTTGTACCTCCCATCTTCCCTCAAGTTCTGCTATGTAATCAACACCTAGTTCACAATCTCAGCGATAGAAGGCAATCTGAACACATTGACCTGAGATCTGATAACATGTCTAAGACCTTCCTCAAAGTTCCTTTCCCTCGACAGCTCATTAGTAAGATACATTAGTGAAAAATGTTGTAGCTCTGTAAAGCGTGCTGATTATTCCATAATTGTCATCACGCCCTGCTCTAGACACATAAACTCAGTAGCCCACTCTGCTCACAGAGTCACGGGGTAAAATTAGTTGTAGAAGCGGGTTTGGAATTCACTCCAACCCATATCACGCATCCCATCAGCCTAGTTCAAAACATCAAACCAGCTCTTTGCCGCTCCACGTAGCATATACGTCTCGAGTTTGACCCTCTACTCCGGAGGCATATCTAGATGATAAAAAATCACTAACATGGTCTTTATCCATAGATCTGCAGCCTATGGTATTCCATACCCTAAAAGCATAGGAGGAGGAGGATGTTGGAAAACCCATGTCAGCTCAACCATAGTCAAGGTTGGCTGCGGTGCTCCCTGGATCATCTACATATAGCGAAAAAAACCCTTGTGGAACTTTGTCTCAGAACCTCTGTCCAGAACAACCTTAGGTATCACAGATGACACTATAGTATGATCAACTAGTAGACCATGGACCACCATCTCCAAAGTATGTTCATTTACACCATAACTACATACCACTAGATGTCGTCATGGTGGCATGTCTCTACAATTCCAAATGCACACCTCATGAAAGAACAACATCAAAGCACAAATCTCAAAAAGTGTAGGATAGGTCAAAACCCTCCTAGAAACCAAGTCAACCCACAACCTGCTCCTAAATCTAGGACCATATAAGGAACATCCAACTAACCACTAGAAACTATGCCTCATGCCCACTCAAAATTCGGGTCTAGGTCAAGTCTCTATTCACCATTTCAAGTCCCATTTCCATTTCAAATTCATCTATCAAGTAAATTTCACCAAGGGTTACCAATTCTTAATCCATGAGGGCCCATAACACCTCATGAACCCAAAAATTGTCTCCCATTCAAACCATACATGTAATAAGTTCATTTAACATTTACATTTCATTAGTGAATCATTTCTTAATTCATAAGGTCCCATAATTCTTATTAATTGAAATATGATGTCACACCTTTATCTACTGAACCCAACTAAAAAAAAGTAGGGAGAACTATCACATCAACTATCACAACAGTATGAAATATATCTAAGGCATCCTAGATGGCATGGCATAATGCCTGGTATATGATTCTAACAAGCATCTATATGATGCATGAGATGGCACACCCTCATCTCATTGAGTTGAAATTAAAATAGAACCCAAAATTGCATAAATAGTGATAGAATAAATCAAGTGTATTGCCCAATGGTGAAATCAAATCAACTGTAATAGTCAAAATCCATAAAATCAATACTCAATTTGAGGCAATTTGGATTTTACCTATATGTGGGGTAGCTACTCTCAAACATATTTTTTTACCAAACTCTACTTCTTTCCTATGCTTGTCTAATGTCTTCAAAAAGTAAGTCAAACCAAAAAAAACTCCTCTAATACCATTTTGTAACATCCTGGACCTAGATGCCACCTGAAACAGTGCCCCAAGCCCGATTGGCCACATGGCCTCAAGCGCATCTCTCCAAATGCCAGAGGGTACCGACTAGTAGCGAGGACCTAGGTGATTTAGTGGGGAGACTATTCCCTCATTACCAAAGTATCACAAAGGAATTCAAACATATAATAAATAACGTAATCGAATAAATAAGTAGACAACTAAAAGTAAGACAAGCAAGAAAAGAATATATAATAATATCCAACAGTGTCTCATATACAAAAAATGATGCAGATGGTACAAGTATCTAGAAATCATCCAAAACAGGTACATGGAAATGTAATATAGTAAAAATAAAAAAAAGGAACAAAATACCAAAAAGGTAACCCATCATCGCAAGCCTCATCTTGGTCCTATGCTCCCCATCTCTAAAGCCACAATCTATAACCTATACTAGGGTTTCCCCTATCATCACCTACAAACATATAATCTGTTTGGGTCCCCAAGGAGGCCCAAAAAGGGAATGAGATAAAAATCCTAGTAAGCAACCACCTAGGTCTATACAGTTCTAATAAAAATATACAAAAGTTATAGCAAGTTTAAACAACCAATAAATTAAGTGTGCATGCCCATGGCATAAGTCAGCTCCTAACAAGGAAGCTATATCCAAGTAAACATGCAAGTCACATAGCCACATTGTACATCCATCTGTATCAAGAAATACACAGCCATGCTGTATAGATAAGTCAAGTATTCCATAGCCATTCTGTATAGTGAAATGTAGACCAAAAGGGTCGGATCCAAGGTGCCAGCAAACCAAGGAATCCATGTAAAATATCTAGACCACGGAGGGTCTGATCCAAGGAGCTTGTCCAAGGCATCCCATTGAGTCCCATGGAAATCCCTGGTGGAAACTTAGTTAGGAACTATTTGGGGTCCTAGGATCATAAAAATAGAAAGTCCTATGCGAGCCCAAGCAAGCCGGATCCATGAGGTAGAAAGGCCCGAGGCATCCCACAGAATCAAGACCCAAGGAGTAGAGATAACCTAAGGAATCCACTATCGTGTTCCATATCCATGGTGAGTACTCCAAGTCATCTATCAAACCATTCAACCAAGCATTCAAGCATTCAAATTAAACATTCATTCCGTGTGAGTATACTCACTCACATTAACCTGCACAAGCCATGAGTATACCCACTCACGAAAACCACTTATCCACTATAAGCATATGGGCCTACCCTCCCATATAAAACATTTAACAAACCATTAGTCATTTTATATAGGTATACCCACCCATATTATCCATTTAACATTCCAAACTATCAAAATAGACAAGTCATAACATGATATTCATTAATCAAGGAGGCAGTACATCTCATAAACAAGCTACTCAAGCTATCAAAGCATTAAGAGGCTTCCTCTAAGTAAGAAAGCATAAGAACACACCCCTATGGTGGTTTAAATAGGCATAAATGAGTAATTTTATTAAGGACCACCCCTTGGGTGACCATGAATCATGTAAAGGGTGTCAACGCACCTAAATAGAACCTACGAGAATCCTCATTAGGTCCGACTACAACTACTAAAAACAAATCGCTAAAAACTGAGACCTCTTCAGAAAGTTTGACGGATGGAAAAATGCCCGAAAAATACCAAAAAAAATCTAAAAGAAAGTATAGATCACCTACCACACCTCTATAATAGATAGCTTGTCCAGTATCAAGTCATGATTTGTCCTAGTTTGGAAGAAAACTGAAGAATATATGAATAACAAAATATTAGGGAATATGATCCTAAATCCAAATAGCATAGTATTTGTTTTGAAGAATCAAGAATGACTAAAAAGGAATCGATAACTTACCGTTGCGGTTCCGATGAGACAATCGGTGAGCGAAACAGAGGTCAGACGGAGACCCGAGCTCTATCCCCAGATTAGGCACCAATGGAGAGGCTCTATGAAGGGATGCTGTGTGTAGAGGAAAAAACCCTATTTGGGTTTAAAAAGGAAAAAATGATTTTAATTTAAAAAATTTTAAAAAAATCAACACAGTAGTGTCGCATGGTTTCCCAAATTGTGCGGAAACCATGCACACCTCACTTCCTAGGAGGGGCACTTCGCATGGTTACCCTGCACGGTTTGATTAACCATGCGTTAACCATGCGAAATAATTTTTCAAGAACCTATAAATTTTTAGACATCTCGCATGGTTTAGACTAATCATACACAAGCCATTTGCAAACTGTGTGCTAAGTCATTTTCAGCCCAAAACTTGGTTCCAGGCCCTGAATAAGCCTCAACACCTCCAAAACACCCATGATCAAGTTAAACATTTACATAAGGCCATAAAAAGGCATTTAAACTGAAAATAAAAGGAACAATACCTTGTACGAAAACCTGGGTTTTTACACGTTGATCCCAATCACCTATGAAATCCAAAGAATAAGATATCAACATATCCTATAGGGTTTGAATTGTTCTTTAAAAATGAACATATTTATGAGGATGATAAGTAGTGCTGAAAATCAATTTTTTATCAAGGAATTGATAAATACTTCACCAAAAATTTTAGTTAAACCTCATATCCTAGTCAGATACAATAGAATGTGGTGCTCCATTCAACCGTACCACTTCCTTAATATATATCATGGAAAGCTGATCCCAAGATAATTCTTCTCTGATAGTGATGAAATATAATAACTTAGTAAGGCGATGAATACCAACCATATAGAATTATTCCCTTTAGAGGTTTTAGGGATTCTAATGACAAAATCCATTGTTATGTTCTCCCATTTACATTTTGGTATGGGTAATGGATGCAACATCCCCTTAGACTTTTTTTCTTTAACCTTAACTTGTTTTCATACCAAGCACTAAGATACAAACTCTATGATATCTCTCTTTATTCCATCCCACTAGAAGTATTATTTCAAATCTCTATACATATTATTACTTCCAGAATTAATAGAGAATGAAGAGTTATGCTATTCCTTTAATAGATCCTTCTTCAAATCTGGTATGGAAGGAACACATGCATAGCTTCTAAACCTTATCATTCCATCTTGATCAAGGTTAAACTAAGGAACACTTATAACTTTCTTTTGTAGTTCTACATATTCCTTCTACACCTATTTAATCTTCACTTAGATAGAGGGTTGAACATTCAATTGATCAAGATAAGATTTATCACCTTCCTTATGGATTTTCAAGTATATCATTTTCAAATCCAAAAATATTGTATCTTTTGTGGTCCTCATCAGGGATATTCTAGAATGATCTTTTAAACTCAAAGCATCATCCATCTTGTTCGATTTTCGAGAGTGGTAATGTATTGGGAAATCATAATTTTTTTTATCATTTCTAACCATATTATCTATCTCATTTTCAAATAATTATATGTGAATATATATTTAAAAACTTTTATAATCGGTATATATATCAAAATTTTCTTCATAAAGATAATTCCCCCATATCTTTAATGTAAAAATTACCACAACTTACTCCAAATTGTGATTTGGGTAATTTTTCTCATGAATCTTCAATTTTCATGAGGCATAGGCTATAACCATGTTATTATTCATAATAACACATCCCAATCCATTCTTGGATGCATCACTATAGATTACAAACCCTTCTATATTATAGGGAAATATAAGCACAGGTGTGCTGAGTAAGCTTCTATTTAGTTCCTTGAAGTTTTCCCCACATTCATCTGTCCAGAGGAACTAGGAATCCTTCTAAGTTAACTTGGTTAGAGGATTGGATAGTTGTGAGAAATTATCTACAAAATGTCAATAATATCTATCTAAACCAAGAAAATTATGGATCTCTGTCACCGTGGTTGGTTGGGTCCAATATTCAATAGATTATATCTTTTATGGATATACTTCTATACCCTATCTTGAGATTATATGACCCAAAATTGAAACATTTTCATACAAAATTCACACTTTTTAAATTGTTCATATAGTTTATCCTTCTTTAGGGTATTTAGTACAATTATAAAGTGGTATTCATGATCTTCCTTTCTCTTTGAACAGATATGTATACCATTTATAAAGACTAACAATAACTAATCAAGGTATTCTCTAAAGAATATATTCAAAAAATCCCTAGATATAACAGGGGAATTAGTAATAGCAAAGGGAATAAATATATATTTACAGTTTCCATAACTTGTATGGAATGTCGTCTTGGGTATATCCTCCTTCTTGACCCTCAATTGATGATATCTAAAGTGAAGGTGAATCTTCGAAAAGTATTGATATCTGTGTAGTTTATCAAACAAATCATCAATATGAGGAAGAAGATACTTGTTCTTGATCATAACCATGTTAACTCATGATAATAAATACAATGTCACATTGACCCATATTTCATTTTCACAAAAAGTACAGGTTTACCCCAAGGTGACACACTTGGCCAAATGAATCCCTTATCAAGGTTTTCTTAGATTTTCTTCTTCAATTCCTGCAACTCAATTAAGGCCATTCTGTAGGAAGTCTTTGAATTTGGGGTGGAACTAGGTATGTGTTCTGTTAAGAACTAAATATCATGTTTCATTGGAAATTTAAGAAACTCTTCTAGAAATACATCCACAAATTCAAAAACAATATTCATATCATCGATGTTGATTTTATCCCCAACCATTTGAGATAAAAATTCCTTCTGAATGGAAATTAAGTCCCATACACTAGATGTAATATCCATAGGTAGTTCATACTTATTGTCACATTTATAGACAATCATAGGTTGTTTATAAAATCAAATGTAACTTACCTTCATTAACAATTTATGTGGTATTTATGTAGATAAATTCAATCCATGCCTAAGATGACTTCAAATTCAACCAGAGGAAGAATGATGAGATTTTTAGGAATCACATTCCCACAAACATAAACTAGATATGAATCATAGACTTGAGATGAAATAATAGAACCATTAGGTATTTTCACTACTAATTTCACATCTAATAATTTGGGGGGAATCATAATACCCTTAGAAAATTCTTTAGATATGAAATAGTGGGTAGATCCAGAATTAAATAAGACATTAGTAATTATATAGTGAATGGTAAGTGTACATTTCAACACATCGTTATCGCACCCCTCATCCAAAATAGTGATCACATGAGATTTCCCATTTTCCCTTGGCTTAAGAGGTTGATGATGTAGATCATCAAACTTCAGGTTTGGCCACTAGTTTTCATAATGCCCATTCCCTTACACTTGTATCATTGAAGTGGGGGAGGTGCATTATGTGCAACTTTCACTCCATTCGCATTATTAGATAACTTATTCCCATCACTTCAGTAATCAAATTCCCGATGACCTTCCCTTACACACTTAAAACATTTATTAGACCCTTTAAGAAAATTTCATCCATGCTCTATGGTTTTTAGATTTCCCTCTGAACTCCATCTTCCTTTTCTTTTCAAAATCATGAAATTGATATGTAACTTCAACCTCCATTTCAACCTTGATTTCACAATTCACAATATCTCCATAGATACTGAAGTATCACATGGATAGAAACCTAATGAGACTTGGATTTAACCCATCAAATAACCTATCAACTTTACTCTCGGATTGGATGATAATACAAGAAGCATACCTCATGGGTCTTGTAAAATTAGCCTTGTAGATACCAACAGATTCATTATCCATTTTCTTTAACTTAAGTAAATATTTATCTATACTTTAAAAAATAATATGAGTAAAGTAATTATTAAAAAATAATTTCTTGAACTTGTCCCAATTCATGGATTTAATTTCATCTTTTTCCTCATATTCTTGATTAGAGACCACTACTGGTCCGCTTCTCCTTCTAACTGATAAAAAAACTAAAATTAATTTCTCATGTTCCAAACATTGGATAACAAATAATATATTTTCAGTGGTACTAATTCATTTTTTATAAATAATTGGATCAGAGGACCCACTAAAAGAAGGTGTATGTTGCCTCATGAAGTACTCAATAGAACATTGTTCCCTCCTTTGCCCATTTGGAAGTTCAACATGATTCATATCTTGAGAAAGCTATGTGGGCATATAAATTATGTTTTTCATTCCATCTCCCATAGAATTTAGATTCTCAAGAGAAAAATAATTTCATTTTCCATCATACTCAGTATTAATGAAGTTCCTTCAGGTTTCATTCATTGACTAAAACAAAAAAAATAGAGTAAGAAACAATAATCATAATGGAAAACCACATAGTCATTGAATCACTTATAGGATTTCTAAATTATGAAACCATATTTAAACTATGACACATTAGATTTATCCTAGGTTATTCATATCCACTTCTATTTAAATCCTTAATGATTTTTTTGAAGAGTTTGTAAATTCCCAAAGCATGACCCCTAGGAGTGTCAAACCAGGTGTGCATCAAGCCTCATTGTCATGCACCAGTTATCGATCAATTATAGATCAATATGGTGTTTTTTGGGTTTTTATCCCTATGTAAATTTGTGCCAAATCCACATCCACTTGTAGTATCTAGATAGGGATGTATTTCTATGAAACCACTCACTCTATCCCTTACCAAAATTACAGTACATTATCTTATACTTTTCTTCATCCTTATAATTATCTTTATACTAGTCTTTAGGATTCTCACTAAGGTTTTCCCATTATAGTTTTTGAAGGATAACTAAAATTTTTCTTTGATACCAACTATAACAACCCTCACCTCTCATACATATACATTAACTTACTTTTGGTGAACATTTAATAAATTACACAAATATATTCCCAAATACCATATTTGTTTAGTGACTTTGGAAATATGGAAACATAAACACTCATGTATAAGTGAACTAAATTATCTCCCACTAGGTTCTCCATGACTATCACCCTTCTTAGACAAATCATACATAATAAATATCTTCATAACATGGGGAAAAGAAAGATGAAAATGGGTGATATCAGATGCTCAGTAAGGGTAAAAAATGGAGACATGTAATCATAATCATGAGAATAAGGATATGATAACATGATAATAACATTATAAGTTCATACCATTCATATCAAAGATCATAATCAAGATTCATAGAATAAATATTGGCAGTTAATAAGACATGAATCATAAGGGAATTAAGAGCATAATCCATCAAATCATAACATATGAATAATACATTGAATTGTGGAAGACACATAAGAATATAAAATTATTTCCATATTATTCAATGAATAATTTCAATGTCTTCTTATTGGAATGGATTCACTCTCTAGACCATCTTGGTAGTTATGGTTCACTCCCATGACCATATTAGTAGTCAAGGTTTGCTCCCAAGGTCATCTTAGTAGAAAAATAAATTTACTAAACTAAATTCACTACCCATTATATCTATTTATATCTCATGAGATATAAATCTTTACCCAATTAATTTTAGGGAGATATAGTTCCCACCCATCACATAATGAAATCATACATATGTGTGCCACTAGATCATAAAAATTAATCATATCATAACCCATGAAATGAAATGGGTATCATAAACATGTTATCATATAATAACCTATGTAAAATATATATTTTTCATAATAATTTCATCAAATCATAACCCATGAAAAGAAGTGGGTTTCGAAAGCATATAACATATGGAAGAGAAACAGGTTTCATAAAAATCATTCCATCAAAACATAAACCATTTAAAGAAATAATATAAATGGTACCCTTGATAATATTCCCAAAAAGGAATGAGTAAGACTAAAGTATGTCATCTTATATGGAAAATAATTTTGAAATATCATTTAAAATTTTTCTTGATGAAAATATCTTTTTCACTTTGAAAAACATTTTTTAATACATAAAATATTTTGAAAACATTTTTCTTTGAAAATAACTTTGAAAACTTATAAAGAATGTTTTTAAAATCATTTAATTATTTTTTATTTGAAAATAAACATAAAATATCATTTAAAAACATTTTTTGAAACATTTTTTGAAAACATGGTTTTGGAAGGAAATATATTTTCAACCGAAGAGATAAATGATGTCAGATTTTCTTAAAAATAGTTTTTAATAATATTAAGTAAAAAAGAGTGGGAAAATGGTACCATTACATGAGAATATCATTAATAAACATATTAGGATAAAATTAAGTATAATTATTGAGATATTTATTATAATATTTCATCAATGGAAGCATAATCATAAACAATCCTGATAAATGATGAGATTGTAGCAATGAACTCTTACCACTTTGGTAGCTTTGAATCAAAATCCCTGTGAAATAATAACATTAAATGAAGCTTAAAATATCATTAAAATAATTATATTCATGATATAACATTTAAAATGGAATTATATACACCTTGTAAAAGAATATAGGTGCATAACAAAACATGTGTCTCAAAAATGGAAAATTGAGACAAAATTACCTAACTGATTTGGTAACTTTTGAACTGTAAAAACCCATAAAAAGATATCATAAAATAGATATTTAAATAACCATAAATTTAAGGATAAGGATCATATAATTACTTAATTTTTAGTATATACACCACACAAAATAAATTAGTGGCCAATAAGGCATAAATCTCGTAGAAATAAAAGTGAGACTAGAATTCCTCTAACCTTATGTCTTGATCTCATCGTACTCATTCAAAACTCCTATATAATAAATATAAGTTTATTATACATATATTAAAGAACCATATTTAGTTATATAATACCATATAATATTTTCTTATGAACTTTTATGACCTATTTATTAACAATTTCATGTTAAAGTTATGTTTTGGGTAATAACCGATTTGTTTTTCACATGTGTTTTGATTTGTTATATTTTTGGTCTTCTTACTTATATCATGAATTAATCATCTCCAGAATGTAAAACATGATATAAGTATCATATATAATCAGTATATATGTATTTATAATAATATATAAAATATATAAATATAAAATATGTAAATATAAAATGAGATACATCATTCATAGAGATGGTAGGTCGTACATACGCAAGAGTGTTGTTTCAATTTTCTTATCATATTAAAAGAAAGAAAAGAAAATGACACACACACACACACAGATATATATATTATCATTATATTAGAATTATTATTTCATATATAACACATATTTTTATTAAACTCATCCTTAATACATTCCATGTAAAGCGTGAACGAATCACATCACTTTGAGAAGGTGATAGTCCACATATCCACAAACGATGTTATCGTATTCCTGAAAAATGGAAACCATGAAGTTATTTGTTATATAATAATTAAATAGTAATAAATACATCATAAATATCATAAATATCATATAAAAACAAAATTTATAACATTATTACCAACCTTGAGAGGTGGTAATGGAAGAATGAATGACATCGGTTCGCGAGGCGGTAGTCTGTCGTACACACGAGCAGTGATTGTTTATCCCATTTGATGGATGTGTGTGTGAGTGTAGGTCATAAAATTAACATAAAAAAATATAAGTTTATTTATTATATTGAGGTTATTATATAATAATGGAATAATAATAATTTATGGTGTGGATAATGAAATAAAACAAAAGTTCTTGTTGAAAGATGTTACCTCTTCTTTGGGTAACTCCTTTTGGTTTGCAACAAAGGGATTATTTATTTGTCTTTATACCCAAAGTTAGGACTCTATGTATAATGGAGGTAATTTTTAGGAAATTTTGATAGGTTTTTGTCAATTAAAATGGCTTTAGAGGTGTGAATAAGTGGTGGGGTGAGTGCCCTTTTTATAGTGGAGGGGGAGTGACATTCTTATAAATATAAAAAGGTAAAAATCATTGAGAGGTTTCCCTTATATCATGTACCTCCAATAATTAACAAAATTTGATAAAATGGATTATATGGCATAAATATGGATATAAAATTGATTTTGGACATGTTTCTAGGTTATTTTACCTCTTAAGTTATAGTTTAACCACTAAGTAAAATCGATTCTACATTAATCACTGTAATTAATTTTAATTATTTTCACTATTATTTTTGTTAAAAAACTAAGTTAACATTAATATAAATTATAAATTATTATTATTCAAAATATGGAAACCATTTTACTAAATTATAAACACATAAGTTATAGAAATTAATTTAAAATTAATCCCACAAATGGGATGAGACGACGGGTTTTTAAAGTGAAAAGGTCCAAAAGTTTGAAATAAAATTTCAATGTAAAATTGGTTCCAATGAACTAAATTGTATTAATTGATATATAATTGATCTAATTATACTTTAAACCCAAATCAAAATATAATTTAACTATATGAATAAATTAGAAGAAAAATAAGTTTTCAATTAAAATTCTATATTTTTCACTATTCATTCAAAAATGATTTTTTTAGAAAAAAACCTAAAATTCCCCCTAGGATAATTTTGACATTATTAATTAAAAAAATTTATTTTTTGAAATTAAATTTCTAAAAGTTTCTAAAATTAATTTTATTATTTTTCACATAAAGACATAAAAATAGTTCTTTTGAGAAAATAGTTTTTTTTTTCAAAACAAATAGACTTTACTAAAAATTATATATTTCATTGTAAATATGTTTTAATTATATGAAACTATTATAAATATTATTTAAAAATTATTTATTAATACTCATATTACTAAGTTTAACAACTATGTTATAACTATCTTGTTTAAAATAATTATAATAATTAATTGTTGTTTTATAGAAACTCAGTATTGCGTGTGACACAAGCTAAGTAGATATTGCATGTAGCACAAATTTAAATTGTTATAGAATATATAGAAAGTTTAAATTGGTGTATCATATAATTTAATACATTAAATAAATTTAATTTGTTCAAAAAAAGTTTCATAAAAACTTAGGGTGTTACACTGAAGCTATCATGGAGAAAGTTCACGATGTGTACTGTTAGTACACGACATGTCTTGCCTGCACCGGGTCTAACCATGTGCTCCATCCCATGCCATATACCCCAAACCATGATCATGTACTTTTTTTGTTCCTATGTACCAATCCATATCCATATACTTGGTCGTGTACAAGTAATAGGTTGTGCCTGTTTACTATTGTTGTGCCTGTATAATTAGTTGTGTTTGTGCCTCTGTACCTCAAGGGTAAAAATTGAGTCTCCAGGTCATGTCACATGATGGGTGATATTATATTTCCTGAATAAACCCTATCTATCATATCTAGGTCCACATGTAATGTTTTATTTTAGACTACACTTTGTGTAGTGCAGGATTTTCTCAAACTCATAGGTTCTTCACATGGTTTCACCCCGTGCCTACTTTTCTATTGATTCTACTACCAATCTTGTTTATGAATATGGATTTTGATCCTTATAAACCCATAATTCGTCATTGTATATATTCTATCCACTCAAATCCCATAGGAATTATCTCTCGATGAATCATATCATCATTGTAAGCCAAACTGAGAAAAAGGCAAACTCGATCCACTCTAATTCTACCTCAGATCATCCATTATGATCATCGTGTTAGAGTTGGTTCCATAAAACAAATTTATTTTTTACTTTATGATAAACATGTATTCGTTGGATGAATATTAATTAACTCTTTATCACATCATTATTGTTCTTCTTTGTGACATTGTATGTGATAATGTCCCCAGAGTAACTGTCACACTAAAAGGTCACAACAGTTCCCCACTATGATGAAAACCTAGAAGTGCTATGACACTATTCTTAAATATATGTTCTATGGATGTATGATATCATTTTAGGGACACAAATGACATAGTACATCAGGGGTAGATACTCATATGACTTTTAAGAACCTTCTCATGGTGTACGCCCTTGGTAATGTCTAGGAGGATATTATGAGAACGAGACCCACGAGTAGGAAATAAACATTTATAAGTGTCATTGGATGTTCCTATTTATGGACATATGTATTGGTCCTTAGAATTTAAGATTATTATTAATGTTTATTATGACTTGTTAACTTATATGTATTGGAAAAAATTGTGATTACATATGTTCACGGTGAGGTAGGATATATTGGATGCATCATGAGCAATACTGCATTAATCAGTAATGTGAGAAAGGATTTATCCCTTCTATTTTATAACAGAATTTGATATCTCATGCCCTTTTAGGGAAATGATATATCCTAAATAAATCCATGTCCATGGTGTTCTATAGGAAAGTTTAATTTCTAGGAAGTCAAAGAATGAGAAATCAAGCACATGGGTTGATGGAACTTGCATGCAACCCGCTTGACTGGAGATATAAAGACAAATAGATTATATTACATGGTAAGAATTTTTATGAGGTGACATTTCATTGCCCCATTAACTTCTTTCTCTATGGGTGCCTTTGTGTGTTACTTGAAGCTAACCTTGTACTTTAGGCGGGTTCGCCTAATGACACTGAGAAAGAGACCTAGAGGGTTACACACTAAGTGTATTCAAAATCCCAGTTAAATAATTTATTATTTAACAAGTTGAATAAATATTATTCTCATATGTGGTTTAATAATTATTTAAGTATGCCTGAATTCACATTATTCTATCACTATTTATTCAAGAGAATATATTGTGACTGGAATATTTAATTATTTATCAGTGAATAATGTAGTTAAATTTATTTATTTATTTAATAAATAAATAGACATTATTCAAGGCCGGAAAAATATTAAGGAGGATGGGATAACCAAGTTCAACAGTCTAGTAGGAAATAATATCAAATATTATTTGATTAAATGATATTTAAATATAGCATGCAATTTAAGAACATGTCATGGAAATAATATTATTATTGTTATTATTTGAAATGGGGGTTTCATGTGGAATAATAAAATAAGTAATGAAACTTGTGCTAATTATTTATTATTACCTAGTAAATTAAATTCCCTGTTATGTTATTATTTTCTTATTAGCCTGGGGCAAGTGAGATCTAGCCAAATGGGTTATGCACAACATTTTGAAGAAATCCTCTCGAGCCTAGATAGTTCTTTCATCTCCAAGAATGCTCTCAAGAACGAGAGCAACCCTCCTCCACTAGATCAAGGAGAACGCTTTGGAAGAGATTATCAAGGAGATCAAAGGAGAATGATTCAAGCACAAGGATCTTCCATTCTAGAACCCAGAGACTCCTTTGGTGACATCCATAGATTCACTGAGCACATGTGGATCACCTCTAGAGGAGATCTACTCTTGATCTATATAACACAACGAAGGCTCGTCACAGATATGTGGTCAAACACATCAGTGAAGAAAGAATCACCTTGGAGGTATTTCTTTAATTTAATTTAATTAATTATAAAAAAATATGTCAATACTTTCTCTGGGTTCTAGGGTCAATTATTCTTTGTCTAGATTTATTTGATTCAATATGTGGATACTGGTTTTCGTCATCATATTGATCCTAGATTAATCATTGATTACAGAAAAAATCAAAGTTGGGAACTATCACTCCTGCACTTCTTCTACACCCAAAACCAACAAGTGGTATCAATGTGGGAAAATATTTTCATTTATAATTATTTAAATAATTCATTCATGTTTTACACTTTAATAATTTAATTTTTTTAATTAATGTTTAGTCATTCTTGTAATCTGAATTTTGAGATATGTTCCTCCTTTATCATTTATCGCAAATCTAACAGAAACAAATAATTTTATGATTAAAATTCAATTGAGGATCTCATCAGGAGGTAGCAATGATTCTATCTAGATAACATGACAGTACATGTTGTGTATTCATAGTTATACACCATGTAATCTTCCATACATGATGTGTAATCTAGATCACACACTGTGTAGTTGTTCTTAGCACATCAGGAGTAATTCAGCAATTACTCAAGCCGTGTGCATTAATGAAACATGGTCTAGTTAATTCTTACACCGTGTGTTGACTAGGATACACTGGCACATGTTCAATCGGACTACATGTCGTGTGGCCCACTGGACACAGTGTGTAGTCCCCTTTAGGTTAGGGTCAGGCTGTGTATCCTATACATGGCTTAGTCGACCGATGAACATGTAACGTGGAGTCAACAAGGTGTGTGGCCCACTGGATATGCCGTGTACTCCAAGATTTCTGAAGTAAGCCTCAAATGCAGAGTCCCTGTGCATGTACTTTGGATACACGGTGAAGAATATACACACCGTGTAGATCATATCTACACATCGTGTACTGTTACCAGTTATGTAGATTTAAAATTTATTATTATATTATGTAACCTTTGATACATGTACCTTTGTGTGGGTGTAAAACTGGGAAATAAGTTGTAACATGTTTTTGATATATATATATATATATGTATATATAATTAACATCTACGTAATGTTCAAAGATCTTCACATCATGTATGATTTGTATTACAATTATATTTTTATGTGCATGCTACATTTCACAAAGAATAAAGTGTATATAAGTATAATACATGTTGGGTAGTTTTGGATCGGTATTCACTGAGTTACCTCCAATTTACAAGTTATGTATGTGGATGATCATGATCTAGACCATAACTTTGTATGTGATTGGTTTCCTTTTAATTTATTTATTAAATTAAAATTGTTGGTTTGCATGACTTCTCCTCATTAATATGTAGGGCATGCGTGCCCATGGTTTCTTTTATGTAAACCCCCTTTTACCCCTCACCTGAATGTGATAAAAATCATATGTAATGGATTGAGCTCCCAAGCTAGTGGAGGTGGTTAAAATTAGAAGATGAGGCGAAACCAATCCAAGAAGATACAAAGGTGGACAGTTGGAAAGCTTTATACACGACCCTGAAATGGTTCAAGGTGTTTCTCCCCTAGGTCAGGGTTATTTTATCAACTGCTAGATAAACTAACCATTAGAAAAACTCATGATCATACCCTTTATTTTATTTCTATCAGTTTCATGCTTATTCATTATGGATGTTTTGTCGTGATCGCATAATTAATGAATTAACAAGCATGCAATATAGAACTAAAATAAACTATATTATGTGTAAATATTATCTAGACATGATTAATCACTTAAGATTATCCCACTTAATATTAACAATCATGTGAAAAGATAATAAATGGAAATTTATGCATAAAGGATAAAATCCTTCAATAAAATATTAAGTATATCCTTCCATTACTTCAATTAGAATCGAACCATAGTTAAAAGTTCTTGACCATACAAAGTTGGGGTGCTTTCAATTATCAGGGAATTATAATTTGAGGTTTTGTGTTGACATGAATTATTTTAAATAAAGGGTTTACTGCCAAAGTAGGACTTGGTGTAATTGGGAGGAAAAGGTTAAGGATATCCAAAATTAAGGATTTCAGGATTGGGGAGTCCACTTAACAGATCAAGGAGGTGTGGGTTAATGCAGTTGGAATTTGAAATTCCTACCTAAAATATTAAAATTAATTGATCATCCAAATTTGGGGTAATGAGAAGGTAAATATGGATCCTTACTAATAGAATGTTCAAGAAACAAGATATTCCAAAGACAATGGTGAGGGATATTGGGTTTTGATAAAATAGTGGGAGACTAATGAATATTTATTTATTTATTTGTTTTAATTTTACCAGATAAAGTACTAAAACTTTTTTCATGTTATTTGTAGAAATATCATTAAAAATTACATCAAACATATCATTTTGATCCATACTCGATATGGAAAACCTTCTCACCAGCACAAATTTATAGGAATGGAAAAGGTGCCTTCAGTTCATCCTTCACTATGAAAGAAAACTATATGTGCTGGAAGAACCTTTACCAGTGTTCCTAGAAATGAGGCAAGTGATGAGGAGATCACTATATATGAGAAACATCTGAGTGATGCTACGGATGTTCAGTGCCTCATGATATCATCCATGACCAATGAACTCTTGAAGAAACATGAGGAAATAAATGATTACAGCATGATGTATCACCTTCAGGATCTCTATCAAGAGAAGGTGAGACAAGAGAGGTATGATATCACCAACGCTTTGTTCACTACTAATCTTGGAGAGTCTTTTCCAGGCGGGACACATGTATTTAAGTTTATTGGCTACATTGAGAATCTGGACACATTAGGGATTAAATTCTTGGATGAGATGTGTAAAGATATCATACTATCATCACTACCGAAGTCCTTATCTAGTTTTATTGTGAATTATAATATTAGAAATAATGAAAAGATCCTATCAGAACATCTGACCCTGATTCACCAAGTGGATAAGGACATTGGGTATGAAAAAACCCACAATCTTTATAGTTAATAGGGAGAGTAAGCACAAGGGAAAGTGGCATAAGATTTATAAATAGTATAATGCCCTTGAGCACTATCCGACTAAGAAAAAGAAGACCTAGAGGTAGGGAAAGGAAAAGGAGGAAGTGTGTTTTTCATGTGGTAAGTCAGGACACTGGAAGAGGAACTGCACCTAGAGGAAAGGGGAAGCCAAAGGTGCCTTAATTATCAATTAAAATCATTCAATTTCTACACATTGGGTATTAGATATAGCTTGTGGAACTCACATATATATTTAAATATAGGAACTAAGTATATTTCAGAAAATTTCCAGAGGAGAGGTGGATCTGTGAGCTGCCAATGGTTCGAGGGTGGCTGCTCTTGCAATTGGTGACTACCACCTTTTTTTGTCGACTGGGAAGATTTTAGTTTTACATGACTATTATTATGTACCAAGTGTTTCCAAGAACATAATTTTTGTATCAAGTTTAGATATGGATGGGTTTATTTTCAAATTCAAAAATAAAAGTAGTTTCTTTTATAAGGAGAAGATATGTTATGGTATGGAACATTTAAATAATGGTCTGTATGTATTAAATTACAAAAACCAAGTGTTGGAAATCGATAAAGAATCAATTTCACATGACTTATATAACACCAAGTTGTGGCATCACCACCTTGGTCATGTAAAAGAGAAGCATCTGACAAAGCTCTATCAATATGGTTATTTAGACTCTTCCAAGATAAAACCACTTGATAAATGTCACTTTTTTATGAGGGAAAATAACCAAACCACCGTTTGGTGGATAGGGAGAAAGGGCTATAGAGCATCTAAGATTAGTACATACATATGTGTGTGGACCATTTCTAGTAAAATATAGAGGTGGATATTCTTACTTCATAACTTTTATTAATGACTTGAGTAGATATGGATATATTTATTTGATGAGGTATAAGTCTAATTCCTTTAATAAATTCAAAGAATTCAAGAATGAAGTAGAAAATAATATTGGTAAGAAGATTAATAATCTTCTATCAAATCGAGGTAGAGAATATCTTAACCAAGAGTTCATCGACATTTTATGGGAGTTTGGGATTATATCTCAACTCACTCTACCTTATACACGACAGTGGGATGGTGTTAGTGAAAGGAGGAACTGTACCTTTTTGGACATGGTAAGGTTGATGGTGAGTCATGAAGATATTCTATTATCCTTTTGGGGATATGCATTACAAACTGTGGCATACACATTAAACTGAGTATCAAATAAAGTGTAAAATGGAATCCCCTTCGAGCTATGGAGTGGAAAGAAACCCAATTTATCACATAAATTTGTATGGGTTTGTGAGGAATTTTGTAAGGATTTATAAGGTAACAAACTAGCACCTCAGGGCACAAGGTGTATCTTTATAGGGTATCCCAAGGAAACAAAGGGATACTACCTATACAACCCCTCATACAAGAAAGTGATTGTTTCTAGAAAAGTTGTCTTTATTGATAGGGAGCACATCCTTAAAAAGGATAGTGGGAGAAAGATTAACTTAGATGAAGTTGATTCTCAAGATTTATAGAAGTTGGTACAAGAAAAAGTTCCACAGGTCCCTGTAGAAGAAGTAGTTCCTGAAACACAAGTACTGCATAGGAGTGTAAGAGATGCAAGGGAACTAGGGAGATATGGTTTTCTTTTCATTGAGGATGCTGACTCATTATTGTTGGAAAATAATGAACCTCTCTCCTACAAGGAACAAGTATAGGTATTAGAACCTTAAAGATGGATAAAATCTATGAATTATGAGATGGATTCCATGTATCAGAACCAAATTTGGATTATAGTCAATGCGATAGTTTATGTGAATCCTATTGGATGTAAATGGGTATTCAAGAGGAAACTGGACATGGAAGGTAAAGTACCTATAAATCAAGGATAATGGCTAAAGGGTTTAAACAACATCAAGGAATTAACTAAGATGAAACCTTTTCACCAGTTTCCATGTTGAAATCCATTAGAATCGTATTTTCCATAATAGCTTACCATGAATATGAGATTTTGAAGATGGATATAAAAACTTCATTCCTTAATGGGAACCTTCAGGAAGATGTCTATATGGAACAACCAGAAGGGTTTGTAAAACTAGGTGATGCCAAAAGGGTTTTCAAGTTGGAGAGGTCCATTTATGGATTAAAGCAATCATCCAGGTCATGGAATATTTGATTCGATGAAGCCATAATGGAATCTGGTTTCATTAAGAATGAAATTGATCCATGTATTTACAAAAGTTTTTATGGGAATGCGGTCGTTATCCTAGTAGTATATATTGATGGCATATTACTTATTGGAAACGACATACTAGCCTTACAATCTATTAAGGAATGGATGAAAAAGTGATTCTCTATGAAGAAATTAGGTGAAGCAGCCTGTATTCTAGGGATCAAGATCATTCGTGATATATCCAAGAGGCTTCTTAGACTAAGTCAAAGTACATATATTGACTAGATACTAAAGATATTTATTATGGAAGAATCCAAGAGGGTATTAGTTCCAGTGTCACATGGTTTACATCTTTCTATGAAAATGTGTCTCCAGACATAATGGGAGAAAGATAAAATGAGTAAGATCATAGACAATTCAACGATAGGATCTATCATGTATGTCATGTTATGTACTAGGATTGATTTTTCCTATTCACTAAGCATGGTAGGAAGATATCGAGAAATCTAGGAGAACAACATTGGACTGCTGTTAAAACTATCCTTAAGTATCTGATAAGAACTAAGGATATATTCCTGTGTATGGAGTAGACAAGAAGCTTGCAATCAGAGGGTATGTTGATGCCTGATTTTAGACATATCAAAATGATCTAAAGTCGCAATCAGGATATGTTTTCTATCTCAACGGAGGAGCTGTGATCTGGAAGAGTTCAAAGTAGCCAGTTATCACTGATTCTATATAGAGTCTAAGAATTTAGTGGCTTATGATGCAGCCAAGAAATCCATATATATTCGTAACTTTGTCTAATAAATTGATGTGGTACCTAGCAGTAAAGACCCAATCAGATTATATTGTGATAATACTAGAGTGGTGTCTCTTACAAAATATCCAAGGTCACATCAATGGACAAAGTAGATACTCCGAAAGCATCATCTCTTGAGGTATTTCTATCAAAGGGGTTAAATTTTAGTGAGAAAATTATCCATGAAAGAGAAAGTAGTGGACCCCTTGACTAAATTCCTATCTCAATAGAAGTATGAATATCATGTGAGAGCTAGTGGACTAAAGGTTGTTAGCAATTGGTTCTAGTGCAAGTGGGAGTCTGTAGGAGTTGGTGCCCTATAACCAAATTCTTTTTTTAATTTATGATAAACATGTATTCATTGGATGAATATTAATTAAGTCCTTATCACATCATGATTGTTCTTCTATGTGACATTGTATGTGATAATTTCCCAAGAGTAATTGTCGCACTAAGAGGTCATAGTTGTTCCCTGCTATGATGAGAAGCTGTAAGTGTTATGAAACTATTCTTAAATATATGTTCTATGGCTGGTTGATATCATTTGAGGGGAAAAATGATACAGGCTATCAGGGGTGGATACTCATTGGAATTTGAGGCACCTTATCACGGTGTACGCCCTTGGTAATGTCTAGGAGTATATTACAAGAACGAAACCCACCGATAGAAAATCCACAATTATAAGTGTCATTGGATGTTCTTATCTTTGGATGTTTGTATTGATCCTTAGACTTTAATATTATTATTAATGGTTATTATGACTCCTGCACTTACATGTATTGGAGAAAACCATGACAACATATGTTCACGGTGAGGTAGGATATGTTGGGTGCGTCATGAGTAATACTGAATTAATGAGTAATATGAGAAAGGATTTGTCCCTTATATTCCATAAGGGAAGTTGATATCTCATGCCCTTTTATGGAAGTTATATAGCCTAAATAAATCCATGTCCATGGTGTTCTATAGGAAATTTCAATTTATGGGAAGTAAAAGAATGAGAAATCGAGCACATGGGTTGATGGAATTTTCATGAAACCCACTTGACTGGAGATATCAAGGAAAGGGATTATATTACATGTTAAGTTTTCATATGAGGTGACATGTCATTGTGGCATTAACTTCTTTCTCTATGGGTGCCTTGACATGTTGTTAGACACTAACCTTGGACTTTAGGCAGGTTCGCCTAATGCCACTAAGAAAGTGGCCTAGAGGTTCACACACTAAGTGTATCTGGAATCTCAGATAAATAATTTATTATTTAACGAGTTAAATAAATATTATTTCCGGTTGTGGTTTAATAATTATTCTGGTATGCCTGATTGTATATTATTCCTTCCCTGGTTAAGGAATATATTGTGAGCATAATATTTAATTATTTATTAGTGAATAATGAAGTTAAATTTATTTATTTATTTAAAAAATAATTAGACGGTATTCAAGGCCCAATAATTATTAAGGAGGATGGGAAGACCAAGTTTAAGGGTCCAGTGAGAAATAATATTAAATATTAATTGATTAAATAATTTTTAAATATAACTTGAAAGTTATGCACATGTCATAGAAATAATAGTATTGATGTTATTATTTGACACGGGGGTTTCACGAGGAATAATAAAATAAGTAATGGTACTTGTGATAATTATTTATTATTACCTAGTGAATTAAATTCCATGTTATGTTATTATTTTCTTATTAGCTTGGGGAAAGCAAGATCTAGACAATTGGTTTGTGCGCAATATTTTGGATAAATCCTCTTGAGCCTATAGAGTTCTTTCCTCTCCAAGAAGGATCTCAAGAAAGTGAGCGACCCTCCTCCACCGGATCAAGGAGAATTCTTTGGAAGTGGTTCTTTAGGTGATTGGATACGGGTGACGCAAGCACAAGGATATTCCGTGCTATAACCCAGATACTCCTTTAGCAATGTCTAGAGATTCATGGAGCATGTGTGTATCACCTATAGAGGATATCTACTCTTGATCTCTATAACTCAGTGAAGTCTCACCACAAATCTATAGTCTAACACATCAGTGAAGAAAGAATCACCTTGGAGGTATTTCTTTAATTTAATTAAATTAATTATAAAAAAAAATATGTCAATCCTTTCTCTGGGTTCTAGGGGAAATTATTCTTTGTCTATATTTCTTGGATTCAATTTGTGGATACTGGTGTTCATCATCGTATTGATCCTAGATTAATCATTGATTATGGAAAAAATCAAAGTTGGGCATTGTCCCTCCCGCGCATCTGCTAAACTCAGAGCCTACACATCCCACCTTGATTTCTCCATTTATAATGAACCCAAACCCTCAATATTTATTTTTTTACCAAACAAAGATCATTCAATGATTGAATACCATGTATTTTTCGAATAGTCATCTAGATCGAATGTTGATGATGATCACATGAAGAATAGGGAGAGAAATTCATAAATAAAAACATGAGGAATGAACCTCAACCAATTTTCATGTTGGTCTAAATTAATTATCATAGGAATGATGAATAAATAGGAATAATTAAGAAAAAAAATAAATAATATCAATTTATAATATTCTTGGAAGATAAAAAAACCAAAAACTCATCCATCGACCCACAAATCAAACTATTAGAATAATTTATTTGTAATCAATGTGGGATAATAAAAAATGGGGTATCATCCACAACATATCATCCTATATAAATTATGGATCAATAATTGGTGAAGATTGGTTTTTTCCATCATTTTTGGTGAGATCAATGAACTCTATTGGTGCCCTGATCACCAAAGAACAATTCCATGTCAATCAGCCAAATGATCCTACAATGGATCATCTCTAAATCATTGGGTTATGCGACTAACCCTAATTATTTTGGATTAATGTGATTTTATAAAGTATTTTAGGTCATGGTGATACAATAAATAATAAATTAATTAAATTACTAATCTGTCCACAATTGAACTTTCATGAAACACCCAATACTGAAAAAGGTTATGATATGCCTAATGTAAAACCCATATTCTATAATCAATGGATGTATTAGATTTTCAATCCAAGACTCTGTTAAGGATTTATTCCATTTTTTCTAAAAAACTACTTACACGAGATATAGTATAATTAATATTTTTATTATATTCTCATTGAGGATCACTGGCCCATAGAATCTCATGTCATCTCAGTGCCTGGTTCTGAAAATATTTCTTAATATATTTCAAAGTCTTAAAAGGAAAAAATAGGGACATTACACCATGTACTTATACATGATTTGGGTACACCCAGGGTCGAGTTGTCTACTACTATAAGACCATGGAATACAAGGGTTATTTTCATGTACTACAACACGCCCATATCCCCCCCTACATGGGGTGTCTACCCAAGTACCTTGCCACATGGCCATGTACCACTACATAACTAGTACTCCAAGTACATGGTGTATAGTCCCAAAAACTCCTTCTACCCAGGTACTCGAATACATGGCCAAGTACCACTACATGTCATGTACTCAATGTACACATTTTTTAGTTTTAAAAAATTCATATTTCTGAAATAGGATGAAAACATGACTTGTATACTTGAAACACACTTCATGTCATATATATTTCCAATCATGAAACCCCCATGATCTCCATAAACCCTTGTTTTCTCTGAAATTGCTTCAGAAAAACACCCATAGGGTCCCCAACAATAATAAAAGGGATTTAAAACCTAAAAAACTAATTTAAAGGGAAAAATGTCTTAAAATGTAAACCAAACTTACCTTTGAGAATAATTTGTTGATGCTTCATAGTGGATTCATGCCACACACTCACTGATCTCCACTCCTGGTCCAGATGAGCTCCCTAGTGGTGATCCTTACTCCTCCCTATTCTCTCTATCTCCCTCTTTAAAATATACAAAACATGATCCTAATGGGTCATACATGTGAAGATAAAGGGAATAAATGAGAAATAAAATATCAAAGATAAAAAGGGAATGAAGAAAAAAAGAAAGGAAAAATAAAATGGGGCCCGACCCCAACCTCAACACCCAACATGATTTTATGTATTTTCTAAGAAAAAAAACCCATTATGGACTCAACTGTGGAGTTTTAATCTCAATATGATGTCATGTTAAAAGTATATCACCATTCAAAAAAGTATGTTAAAATAATATTTAAAAAAATAAATATTAAATACTAATTATTCTATGAAAATTTAAACTGCTTAGAATTACACCAAACTCTTATAATAGGGTAAACACTATATTATGGACCCAATATAGTGGTCATAAAATTTATAATAGATTATATTATTGATAAAATAGACTATTTTACGCCTTACAAGAATCCAAAATAAAAAAATTAAATTAATGCTCATTTCACAGTCTGAAAAAACACAGGCCTTTACAACTTCCCCGCCATAACACCTCTCATACCCAAGAAGTCTCAGTTGTCATCCAACTAAAAAAACATGACCCTCCTTATTTATAATTTCAACATCAACTAATTACATTATACTTCATAATTATAACTAGGTTTATCTTTAGAACACCAAGGATAAGGTGTAAAACCATTCAAAGGTCAATCCATTACTTACCACCATTAGAAAACTACCAAGATGGTTCCTGATCACACTTGTCCATACTAAACATCCTAAGGGTCATAAAACCATTAATGATCTGATACTACCCATTATAGAAGTATCCTTATCATTTCACCACAAATGAACACCAAATCCATGACCCACATTCCTTCCTTTACCAAAACAAATGATTGGCATGGCCAAAACCCATCATTCTTTAGCTCTAACCTACAACATCACTTGTTCCCCCTTCATAAGAATGGTTTCCATGGAAAATTCCAAAAATCAACTCATAATGAGGGTCACCAAAATTAAAAAACCAATGGTTCACTCCCCACCATATGGATTACCTTACACCACTTCTTGAGTGAAAACTTGTCTAGTTCCACCACTACGTGTGTGTCACCCCTCCCAAGCCATTCTCCCTATCCAGTCAATATCTTACCAGTATTGATCCATATCAATCATTCCAGCACACATGATTCATTTTGGATGTCTCATATACCATAGAGAGACATTTCTCATTTTATCACAACTCTTAGTCCTTAGCTTGCACACATCCGCTCACCGATTAACAATTTAAATGGTACCATGCAAAACCACCAGGTACCGTTCTTATATAACTTAACACAATGGGAGTAAAATATCATACCACCCATTCACACCACTTGACTCAAGATTACATGATATTTATGTCACCAAGGACAAGCTGACCGTGCTCCATGGAACGTCAGTCTAAACATGTCATGAGCTCCCTTGGAAGTCCTCTCCAAAATTGAGCACCTCACCCATGCCACAATTTATTCCATGACTACCTATCACATGGTTTCATCCAAGAAATTAAAGTTTTAAACCTTATTATAAATAATTCCAACCTTATATATATTCTTAGATTCCACACATTATCATTTCATTCACTAGAATCTACCCATGCCCTGACCATGTTAGTAATAGCACACTCCCTAGTCAATAGGGTTGGGCACCCGAACAATCTTACCCATCGAATCCAGTCTCAATACCCAAGATATAATGACCCATTATTGAAATACTTTACAATTACATAAATTTTATGGAATAATTTAAAAAATATAAGAATATATTCCCAATGACCGTAATTGGTTTAGTGACCTTGTAAACTTGGAAACATAAACACCGGTACATAAGTGAGCTACATTATCTCCCACTTGGTTTTTTTAGACTAAAACCCTTCTTAAACACATCAAAAATAATAAATATATTCATAACTTTGGGGATGAAACATAAAAATGGGTTAGCATAGATGCTTTGTAAGGGTAAATAAGGGAGAAATATAAGCATAAACATGAGCATAGGGGTATGAGAACATGATCATAACATTAGAAGATCACATCCTACATATCAAAGATCATAAACATGAATCGTGGAAAAAATATTGGAAGTTCATATGACATGAATAATAAGTAAATGAATAACATAATCCATGAAATCATAACATAATAATAAAACAAGTAATTGTGGAAAACACACAAGTATATAATATGATTTCCATAGTATCCAAGGCATTGCTACCAAGACCATCTTAGTAGTATGGGTTCACACCCCATACCATCATGGTTGTCATGTTTCACTCCCATGGCCATATTAGTAGCATGTGTTCACTCCTCATACCATCTTGTTAGTCACGTTTCACTCCCATGGCCATATTAGTAGCATTATTTCACTCCTCATAGCATCTTAGTAGTCAGGGTTCACTCCCATAGCCATCTTAGTAGTCAAGGTTCACTCCCAAGACCATCTTAGTCTATCTTATGAGATATAAATATTTACCCAATGCATTAGAGGGAGATATAGGTCCCACCCATCTCATAATTAAATCATACATACATGTTCCACAAGATCATAAAAAAAATCATATCAAAACCAATGAAATGAAATGGACGTCATAAACAAGTAATCATATCTTAACCTATGGAAAAGAAGAGTTTTATAATCATTTCATCAAATAATAACCCATGAAAATAAGTGGGTTTAAAAATAATATAACTCATGAAAGAGAAATGGGTTTCATAAACATAATTCCATAAAAACATAAACCATTTATAGGAAGAATATGAATGGAAACATTGAATAATTTCCCCAGAAAGGCATGAGTAACATCAACGAATGTCAACTTAGATGGAAAATAATTTTTAAAGATCCTTTAAAACCATTTCTTGAGTAGAAAATAATTTATTATTTGAAAAAAATAAAACATAGATCCTTTTCAAAACCATTTTCTTTGAAAATACTTTGAAAATTTTGAAAGAAGGCTTGAAATCATTTTGAAAACTTTTTTTCTTGAAAAAATATAAGAGGCTTGAAAAAATTTTCAAAAAGTTTTTCTTTGAAAACACATTGGAAACTTATAAATTATTCTTGAAAAAATTTTAAAACATTTTCCAATGAAACCTTTTTAAAAAAATTTAAATAAATCTTGAAAAAAAATTTAAAACCATTTTCCTTGAAAACTTATAAAAGAATCTTGAATTTTTTTTGAAAACCATTTCTTTTAAAATAATTTGAAAACTTTCAAAGAATTATTGAAAAAATTTAAATATTTTTTTAAACATAAAACATTTTGGAAAACAATTTTCTTTTAAAACTTATGAAAGAGGATTGAAAATGTTTCAAAACCCATTTATTTGAAAAATTTATAAAAGAATCCTGAAAACATTTGAAAACATTTTTCCTTAAAAACTTATTAAATAATATTGAAAACCTTTTGAAAACGATTTCTTTTAAAATTACTTAAAAAATATTTTCCTAAAAATTAACCTTTTAAACATGCAAATGAATCTTTACAAAAATGATGGTGGGTAAATTTGTACATGTTGTACGAGGTAAAAAGATCATTCCTTTTGTATGGTAAAAATGTTAGAAAAGTGATTTGTTTGGAAAGAGATAAGAATATTCCTTTGAAAAAATTGGTAAAAGAAAAAAATAGTAAAAAATTATTTTCAATATTATAGGATAATAGTATAATATTCTTGGAAACCCTTTTGATCCGCGCAAGTGACTTACACGCCAGGATTGAAACTTGCGCGCCGGGCTTGGATAAGCATGCCAGGGTTGTTAAAGTTCATCTGTCCTTCTGAAGTTGCACGAAAGCTGGAAGATCTCCTAGTACCCTCATCGCGAAGTGAGATTAGTCTTCTGGTAAGAGTTGGACTTCAACAGAGCATCTACATATGACAGAGGATGCATTCTTATGAAATGATAAAGAGACCTTCACGTCTATAAACTGAGTAGGAATTCACCTAAGGGCAGTGAGCTAGGGGGAGTCAATGGGAGTGACCCGGGGGAAGCAGTGAGCTATCCCTGAACCTTTGTAAAGGCAGTGAGCCTGGGATAGAGTGACTGTGCTCGAACCTTTGTAATCCACAACTAGTGAAGATTAGTGGAATTAGGTACGACCGAAAACTTGTCGGCATATACTCCTTGGATGTAGCCCTTAGTGGTGAACCAAGTAAAAAGTGTTGTGTCTTCTCTGTGCATGTGAATGTTTGATTTCTGATCAAATTCATCTTACAGGTTCAACAAGTTCCTACCAACGTGGGAACAATATCCATCACATTAAAAGAAAACTTTGTCACCCTGATTCACCCCTCCCCTCTCAGGGTGTCCCGGGGTCCTTCAAGTGGTATCAGAGGGTAAAGGTTGCTGGTGTTGAATCTATCCTTTATCGTCATGGAGAATGCAGTCAATGTCAGGGGAGTCCCTCACTTCGATGAAAGTAATTTCTAGATCTGGAAGAACAGAATGAGATCTCATCTAATATCTCTTGGAATGGAAGTTCTTTTTTCTACTGTGCAAGGAATACAAGTCACTGACCCAACAGGCCTGGATATAACTGAAACAGACAGGAAAATTCTTGATGCAGATGCTAAAGCACAAAATGCACTTACTGCAGCCCTTTCTGATCAGATCTACATAAAGGTGATGAATTTCACCTCATCAAAATCCATGTGGGATAAACTCGAGAATATTTTTGAAGGATATAGAAAAGTGAAGGAGGCGAAACTACGAGTGCTGCACAATCGGTTTGATGATCTGAAGATGCATCCAGACGAGAATGCAGACTCTTTATTCAATCGAATTACAGAAGTGGTTGGAGAAATTCGGGGTCTAGGTGAAGAAATCAAAGACATTGATATTGTAAAGAAAATATTAAGAAGACTTACACCTCTGTAAAATACAAAGGTGTCAGCCCTTGAAGAAAGATATCTTTCAAAACTTTCCTGGATGATCTACTTAGCAGCTTGGTAGCATATGAAATGAGAGTCAAACCAGAAGATGCTACAACTCATGTGAGCAAGGAAATGGCATTCAAGGCCATACATAAACTGAAAATCTCAAAAGATAGTAGTGGTGAAGATGAAGAAGAAAAAGAAATTCTTTCTCTCATTGCAAAGAAGTTCCAGAAGGGGAAAGGGAAATTCAAAGGGAAGTTACCTCTCTCATGTTTTCATTGTGGAAAAGTTGGGCACATTGCCTCTTAGTGCTTAAGAAAGATCAATGATGAAGATAGTGAAGATGAAAGCTTCGAGAAGCCTTAGAGAAGGTTCTTAAAAAAGGGAGACTTAAAATCTGGAAAGAAAATGCAAAGGAAGAGTTTTGTCTGTGAAGAGGAAGAAGATGATAACGAATTATGTGATGAAGAAGAACCAGAATTCAAAACTGGGAACCATGATTCCATGATCGCCACTGTTGAAAAGTCAGAAGATACTGGTGGAGAAGAATAATCGAGAACTTGTGTATATCCTGATATGCAACTTAAGGATGTCGTTAGTAAGCTTAAGATTAAATGTAAGAGTTGAAATAAGTGGAAATCAATTGTAGAAGAATAAAATGAATACGTTGATCAACTTGAAGCTGAAATTGAACGACTGGAAGAATTTGTGAAGGTACAGTCTAAAATAATTGAAATCAATGTTGATGTAGTGGATCTGAAGCTGAGAATTGAAGAGCAGGAAAAGTTCATCAATGACCTCACCTCCAGACTTGATGAAAAATCCAAGACTATTGAGGGTCTTGAAGAGGAAGTTGTTACTCTAAGGAGTAAACTTGAGACTGAATCAATTCCAAAATAATCGAGGAAGAAAATATAGTTTGGAATATTCTCAGATGAAGAATTACTAGCAAGAGCCAAGTGTGGTTCAGATGGGGTTGGAAAAATATTGAGTGATCAAAGAACCGCTTGCATGGGAAAGAGTGGAATTGGCTGTGAGGCTGAGACATCAACTGCTGGAAGTGAAAAGATCCAAAAGAAAGATAAGATGAAAGTTGAACATGTTGAAACGTTACCTAAAGTGCTGAAAAGGGAACCCTCAATCCAAACTAAAAGGAGAACTGAAAATTATCCTCAAACATTCAGAAATGATAGACAGTATAACTTTTCTCCCAAGGAATAAGGTATGAGGAGAAATTCAAGTGAGAAGACATTTCCTCTCATGAAGTGTCAGTTATATGGCTATCTGGGTCATACCATGTCTTATTGCGAAGAGGAAAGAAGCTATATGAATGGAGAAGATATAGAAGTTCAAAAAAGGAGAAAAAATTTATATCCTAATTCTTATAGAAGAAAAAATTTCTATGGATATTGTTATCATTGTTCTAACTTTGGTCATAAGGCTGCTAATTGCAGGCAGAGAAGGGACATGGACACCTCATACCGAAGTTCAAGACAAGTCAAGCCTCGTCAGCAAGACAGTGTTTCTCTTTCAAACAGGTTTTCTCCTCTCAAAGAAGATTTTGACTATGAAGAACCTGGGTATGCGGAAGAGATAATTGAAAGGCCATTAGCACTATATACTCAATCCAATGTCTCATGGAAGGAAAGGAAAAAGATTAAGAAATCCAACCTTGTAGAGGTGGCCCTAAATGCTACAAAGAACAACAGTGCCTGGATTCTAGATAGCGGTTGTTCATCTCATATGACAGGTAATGCGTGCCTACTAACGGATATCAAAAGGAAGGTTGATGGTACAGTACGATTTGGTAATGATGGGGCTCTGAAAATCAAAGGGAGTGGAAGTACCGAATTAGCTAATGGAGAACTAAAGAAGTCTGAAGTCCTTTACGTAGATGGCCTACGTCATAATCTACTCAGCATGAGTCAACTCGGTGACTCGAGACTTATATTTTCTTTTAATCAGAAAGTCTGCACTATCAAGGGAAAGACAGACAATTCACTTATAAAAGGATGCAGAATAGAAGGCAACTTGTATCAGGTTGATAGTGAAGAAAATTTATGTTACATGACTGTTGAAGAAGAAAAAAATTTGTGGCATCGGAGACTGGGACACATCAATCAACAAGACATGGAGAAAATATCAAAATTGAGAATTGTCATGGACATTCCCAACCTGAAGCGTGAGCGTGAAAAATCTTGTGATGCTTGCATTCGTGGGAAGCTGGTCTGCAATTCATATCGGCAAAAGAAGAAAAGGGCATCTCACCTTCTTGATTTGATTCATAGAGATGTATGTGGGCTGATAAATATTGCCAGAACACATGGAGAAAGGTACTTTGTTCTTTTCATAGATGATTACAGTAGAATGGCATGTGTGATGGTCATTCATAGGAAACGACAAGTCCTTGACTGCATGAAAACATATCGGTGAATCGCCGAGAATGATACTGGACGGACAATCAAAGTGTTATGATCTGACAATGGAGGAGAATACACATCCATTGAATTTGAAAATTATCTGGAGAAGCATGGGATACAGCATGAGGTAGCTTCTGTGAGAACTCCACAACAAAATGGAGTTGTTGAACGTAAGAATCGATAGGTGAACAACATGGCACGAACTATGCTGATTGAGAGTCGTATTCCACGACATTACTGGAAAGAGGTTGTTCAAGCTGCAGTGTATATTTAGAATCAAATAGGACTTTATATGGGTGAGACGAAGACACCATATGAATTGTGGCATGGACAGAAGCCTTCTTTAAAATACTTTCGTGTATTTGGAAGTAAATTCTTCATCGGGAACAAAGAAGGAAATCAAGGGAAATATGGCGACAATGCAGATGAAGGAATTTTCCTTGGTTACTCAATGAATAGCAAAGCCTAAAAATGTTTCAACAAGCGTTTAGGAAGGATTTTGGAAAGCAGTGATGTTAAGATAATTGAAGATAAAAGAACAAATGCTTCAAGGACGTCATATGCTGATGTGATATAAAGTCAGGAAGAAAGTGAACATGAAGAAAATACAAATGCAGAAATAGAGGAAGTTGTTCAAAACACTCAGCAGTCACATCATGATGTTGACTCAGAAGAAGAATCTGAAGAAGAAACTGTGGCTGAAGAGAATGCTACTGAACCTCGCAGGAGAAATTGAAGAGCTGAGATTGATCCATCCAACATAATTGGGGACAGGAGTTCACCCACTCAAACAAGAAGGATGATGAATAACACGCAATCTGCATTTCTATCAGTTGTATAGCCATCCTCATTCGAAGAAGCTGCAAATGATGAATCTTGGGTGAAATCCATGAATGATGAATTATATCAGATTGAAAAGAATCAGACATGGGATCTTATCCAGATACCCGAAGTTCACAATGTGATTGGTACCAAATGGATCTTCAAAAATAAGTTTTATGAGCATGGAAGTGTCATCAGAAACAAGGCATGACTGGTATGTAAAGTATACTCCCAGATTGAAGGCATTGATGTTGAAGAAACCTTTGCTCCAGTGTCTAAACTGGAGTCAATCAGGATTTTCCTTACCATGGCACTCCAAATAGGATATAAAGTATATAAAATGGATGTCAAGACAACATTCTTGAATGGTGTACTCGAAGAAGAAGTCTATATTGAACAACCAGTGGGCTTTGTTTTGGGTACTGATGAAACAAAGGTCTGCAAACTGAAGAAATCTCTATATGGTTTGAAGCAGGCACCATGGGTGTGGTAATCACGGATGGATTCATATCTCAAGAAGCTGGAATTCAAGAGAGGAGGAGTTGATCACAATCTCTATGTGAAGAATTCTACAAAATATCAATTCATGGTTCTAGTCTACGTTAATGATATCATATTTGGTGGCAGCAGGCAGAAATCAATGGATGAATTTTCCAACCACACGAAATCAGAATTTGAAATGTCTATGATTGGGGAGATCACATATTTCTTGGGGCTGCAGGTGATTCAAAAGAAGGAATACACTTTCATTTCTCATGAAAAATATGCAAGAGAGATGTTGAAGAAGTTTAATATGCAAGATTCCAAACCAATGTCAACTCCGATTACAGTTGGAACTAAACTTGGAAAGCATGAGGATGGTGACTCTGTTGATCCCACCATGTACATGAGGATCATTGAGAGCCTACTGTACCTGACAGCAACACGACCAGATATTGTCTTTGCCACATGCCTTGCGGCCCGCTTTCAGAGTAATCCAAAGGAGGAACATATGACGGTAGTAAAAAGAATCATGAGGTAAATTCAAGGTACACATGAATATATCTTGAATAAAATGATTATAATAATATTCATTGGTTTTCTTGAGATATGGATCCTAATATTTCATAAAAGGAAGCATAAACATAAACAATCTCAAAAAATTATGATATTGTTTTAATAAACTCTTATCTCTTGGTAACTTGGGGTCATACTCTCCATGTAAGAAAAATAAATTATATGAAGCTTAAAATATCATGAAATAAGTATATTCAATATATAAAATTTCAAATGGAAATATATACACCACAAAAAAATAATGTTGGTTCATAACAAAACATGTGTCGCAAAGAAGGAAAATTGAGACAAAACTATCTAACTGGTTTGGTAACTTTTGAAACATAAAACCCATGAAATAAGGATCATATAATAGATATTTAAATACCCATAAATTTAAGAATATTAATCATATAATAATTTCTTGGGAATTATATACACCATGAAAAATAAAATATTTTTTAACGTGGCATGTGACTCACGGATATAAAAAGTGAGATGAAATTCTCTTACCTTGTGTCTTGACTCACATTGAACTCATTAAAAACTTATATATAATAAATTTAAGTTTATTAAAAATATTTTAAGTAATAATATTCTTATATATAATACCATATATGGTTGGATTATGACTTTATATTACCTTCTTGTTAGCAATTTCATGTTAAGGTTACGCTTCAGGTAATATTCGCTTTGTTTTTTGCTTGTGTCTTAATTTTTTATATATTTGGTACTTATACTTATATCATGATATAAATAATATGAAACATGATATAAATATCATTTATATTTATTATATGTTTATTATAATAATCTATATAATATAGAATTATGAAATGGAATACACCATTCATTGAGACGGTAGGTCGTACGTATGCATGAACATTGCTTCTATTTTATTGAAATATTGAAAGAAATAAAGTAAATGTAATATATGTAAATATATATTTATATAATATAATTAAATTAGAATTATTATTTCATATATATCATATATTTTCACTAAATATATTCTTAATATAATCAATTTAGTTTGAGAATGAATCACATTGCTTTGAGGGGGTCGAAGTCCACACTTCCTCAAATGAAATTATCATATTTACACAAGATGGAAAACATAAGGGTATGTTCTAAATAAAAATTAAATAAAAATAAATACATTATAAATATCACATATATCATATATAAATAGATTTTCCATCATAATTTTCCCCATGATAGGTGGTAAAAGAAATATAAACAATCATCATTTCATGAGTAAATAGTTTGCCATACACGTAAACAATATGTTTGTTACCCATTAGATGGAAGTGTGTGTAAGTATTGAAATAAAATTTAGCATAAAAAAATACTATTATATTGAGGATACTATTTTTTGTTATAAAATAATGGAATAATAATATTTTAGGGAGTGTAGAATGGAAATAAAAGAAAGGAGCTTGATGGAGGGTATTACCTCTTATTTGGGTAACTCTTTTTCGTTTGCACCAAAGGGATTCCTTGAAAGTTTTTATACCAAAAAATAAGATTTAATGCGGAATTTATGGATGTTTTTAAGTGTATTGGTCATATCTTGGATGAACCTAAGTGTTTTTAGAGGTGTGAGGAAGTGGGAGAGGTGGTGGCCTTTTATCGGGAAGGGGAAAGACACACTTGGCATTTTTATAAACAAGTTAGGTGTACCCACGTTTTTACCTAAAAAAGTCATAAAAAACAAAAAAAAACAATAATTTAAGGTTTATGGCCGAAATATTTCCATCCAATGGTTTTGGGACTAGTTTCTAGGTCATTTTTGGCCCTTATGTTTAAGGTTTATTCCTTTGTTAATCTTAATTTTACTTTAATTGTTGTAATTAATTTTAATTACTTTTACTAATATTTATGGTCAAAAACTAAGTTTAACTTACTAGAAATTATAAATTATTATTATTAAAAATATTTAATACATTTTTTCCAAATTATAATCACATAAGTGGTAGAAATAAATTTAAAATTAATCCCGCTGACAAGAAGACACTGTGGGTTTTTAAAGTAAAAAAACATCCTAAAGATTGCTAAGTTTTTATACCAAATTTCAGAGAGAAATTGATTCTAATGAACTAAATTGGATTAATTTATAATAATATGATCTAATTAAACTTTTAAATCAATTTAAAATATAATTTAACCTTATAAATAAATTATATGAAAACCCATTTTGAATTAAAATTCAGTATTTTTTACTATACATCAAAAAATAAAACTTCATAGAAAAATACCAAAAATTTACCCTAACATAATTATTATGTTTATATTTCAAATATGAAGTTTATTTTGACATATTAGATTTATAAAAGTTCCAAAATTTAGATATAAAATAGTTTCACCATTAAAAGGTGGTAAAAACTACTTTTATAAAAATATATGTTTTTGTGTGTAATATTGGGTTTGTTCTCATCTTATACATATAAAATCAATTATATGAATATAAAAATATTTTTTTGAATATATAACTTATAAATTAAATTAATATCATACACTAGTAGTAATTAATTTAACTTATTAAGATAAATCATCTTTTTCGCATAAAAATAGTCTTTTATAAAATCATTCCCTTTATATTCATTTGGTTTCTATATTCTTTTCTAATTAATTGGTAACCAATTAATTAAAAAATATATATATTCATAAGTTAGTTAAACCTTTTCATAAATACTAATTTAATAGATAATTTATATTAAATAATATTTTAATAATATAATATTACCGTTGTTGAGTCTCACATGTTACATAAGACATCAAAGAAAGTCATTGTTGCATGGATTTCAAGCTAACCTTAGTGTTCCATGTAGAGAAAGATAAAATTTATGTTGCGTGTAGTGCATGATTAACTTGGTGTTGCGTACAATGCAATACAAACATAGTTATTTAATATAAAATAAATTATTTTTAGTGTTTCGTGAAATGAAAATTATTAAAAAGATTAAATTAATTCAAAAAAATAATTCAAAAAATCTTAGGGTGTTACATTCTACCCACCTTAAAAATGATTTCTCCCTCTAAATTCGTCTCTGTTATTAAAGGTTTAATACTTGAATGTTCGTTTCACAGAAAACTATATCATAAAAAATGAACACTAAAACATTATTTAAAAGGGGAAAGTTGGAACCGTAACGGTTACCCAAAGTAACTCATAACTAGGTTTCCACATAGGAGAAGAAATTTGGGAAGTGAAAACATGGATATATAAGAGAAATTTAACTATAATGTTTTGATGGAGAGTGATAGAAAACATGGTTAGGAGAAAATTGACAATCACAAGGATGTAAATCAGTAATAATCTAAGGGTATTTTTGATTTATTGGAAACTGAGGTACTAGGATAAAATTTTTGGTTTCAATATCCTTTTTCCTATAGTTGATAAATTTTAATGAAAAGGTATAATTTCATGATTTCTGGAAAACCTCACCCATTATTATTCCTTGATCCAATTTACCTATTTCTCTAAAAAGGAAGGTGATTTTTTTTCATTCTTTAAGTACTAACAGACCACAAGATTCATGATATACCATCCCATTTGTCATTAATTATTATCAATACAAGGTTGTTAGAACAAGTCATCCAATATGCAAAAATCCTCATGTGGTGAGATAATACTTTAATCTCACAAACTTCATCTGAAGTGTAAAATAATATTTCAATAGATGGTTAACCTTATAAACCTTCCAAAAGATGGAAATCCAAAACATTAGAAATAAATTAATGAAATCATATTAACATTGGTCCCCATATAACACAAAGTATATCTTGGTTTTCACATTACAAACATGTGAATACCCTCATCATAAATCCTCTTGAAACATGGTAATAATCAGAATTACCATAAATCCTTTTGGAATACATAAGTGATTCATTATTCTAAAGGTTTTTGGATATATTACTTGAATCGAAGAAGTTTTAAACTTCATCCATGAATAAATAGACCACTTTTTCAACAAATAAATAATCAGATTCAGGGTAATTAGTGTTATACACTTTACTTTATCCAAATAAATCATCTCTTTATCCAAGTTAAACATGATTTTATCAACATCTTGAACACATTAAGGGTTACTTTACCTTAATAAAAAATATCACTTTTATAATTCTTCATCACCATTAAACATATTATTTTAAATCCTTGATTAAAAACTTATATTGTAAAAACTTATATATTTCATGATTCATATAACATAATATTTTAATTCTAAAACATAAATACTTCATTAATCAAACATTATTCTTAAACCATTACACAGGATTCGTCAAATTGTTCTTTAATACCTCTTTCCTAGAATATGAAATATGAATCATGTCTTAAGGTTCCTCAAACTCAATATAATCATGCTTCTTATGTTTAATGTAAACAATTTTGGAATAACTTCACATAACTTTTACTTGGTGTTTGTGGTTTCTTTATCTTCATAAGTATATCCAATACTTCTACCACCTTCCTGATTCTCTTTATGAGATTTCCAATTGGGAAATAGATTTTCATAATTCTCATAATTTCAGAATATGAAACATTCAATGTTAACCATGTTTCTTCTAGTTCTCATTATTTACTAAAATTAGAAAGAATAGGGTGAGAAACACATATCATATGAGAAACCCACATAATCATAAAAAATTACTTATAAGATGTCTAAATCATGAAACCTTTCTTAATCTATGAAACATTAGGTTTATCCTAGGATATTCATATCCAATTTCTATTTAAATACTTTATGATGGTTAATGAATATTTTGTGAAGTCTCAAAGCATATTCCCCAGGAGTTTCAATATAGGTGTGTAGCAAGGCCTATTTTCATATACCAGATCACCTTAAGTAAGGCACATGACATCTTGTCACGGTTGTTACCCCTAGTTACATTTGTTCCAACACCACATCCACTTGTATTATCTAGACATTGATGTATTTCTAGGAAACCACTCACTCTATCCTTTACCAAAATTCCTAAACATTTTCATATAATTTTCCTTATCCTTAGACTTATCCTTAGACATGTCCTTAGAGTTCTCACTAAGTTTTTCTCATCCTAGTTTCCAAAGGTTAACTAAAAAATTTCTCTGATACCAACTATAAAGACCCAGTCTTGACATAATTTAACATTACATAACTTTTGTGGAATACTTTAGACATTATATAAATAGATGCCCAAAGACCGTAATTGGACTAGTGCCTTTGAAAACACGGAAATGTAAACACCAGTACATGAGTGAGCTACATTATCTCCCACTAGGTTCTTCTTGACTAGAATCCTTATCAGACACATCAAACATAATACATATCTTCATAACATGGGGAAGGAAACATAAAAAGGGGTGATATAATATGCTTAGTAAGGGTAAACAAGGGAGACATGTAAGCATAAAAATGAGCATAGGGGTATAAGAATGTGATCATAACATTAGAAGATCATACCCTGCATATGAAAGATAATAAACTTGAATCATGGAATAAATATTAGTAGTTCATAAGACATGAATCATAAGGAAATGAAGAACATAAGACATGAAATCATAAAATAAGAATAAAACATGGAATTGTGGAAAACACATAAGTATTTAATATGATTTATTTAGTATCCAAGGAATCCCTAGAAATACCATCTCATTAGTATGGGTTCACTCCCCATACCATCTTATTAGTCATGGTTCACTCCCATGGCCATATTATTAGCATTATTTCACTCCTCATATCATCTTGGTAGTCATGGTTCACTCCCATGGCCATATTAGTAGCATGAGTTCACTCCTAATACCATATTGGTAGTCTTGGTTCACTAACATGACCATATTATTAGTCAAGGTTCACTTCGAAGACCATCCTAGTCTATCTCATGAGATATAAATCTTTAACCAATGAATTGGAGGGAGCTATAGGTCCCACCCATATCATAATTAATTCATACATACATGTTCCATAATATCATAAAAAATCATATCACAACCCATGAAATAAAATCAGTGTCATAAACAAATAATCATATCTTAACCTGTGGAAAATATAGGTTTAATAATCGTTTCATCAAAGTATAACCCATGAAATGAAGTGGGTTTCAAAATCATCTAACCCATAAAATAGAAACAGGTTTCATAAACATCATATCATCAAATTATAAACCATTCAAAGGAATAATATGAATGGAAAAATTGAATAATTTCTTTAAAATGGAATGATTAACATCAATGGACGTCATCTTAGATTGAAAAAAAATTAAAGATCCTTTAAAACCATTTTTTAAGGAAGAAATCCTTTCTTCTTTGAAAAATTATTTTTAAAACATAAATCCTTTTGAAAACCATTTTCTTTGAAAATACTTTAAAATATTAAAATAAGTCTTGAGATCTTTTTGAAAATATTTTTCCTTAAAAACGTATAAAAGAAGCTTGAAAACGTTCTGAAAACCATTTTCATTGAAAACACATTGAAAACTTATAAAGGATTCTTGAAAAAATTTTCCTTTGAAATTTTTTTGGAAACTTATTAAGAAATCTTGAAAATGTTTTGAAAACCATTTTCCCTGAAAACATATAAAAGAAGCTTGAAAACATTTTGAAAACCATTTATTTCAAAATACTTTGAAAAATTTTAAAGAAGGATTGAAAATGTTTGAAATAAATTTTTAAACATAAAAATTTTTTGAAAAAAAAAATTTCAAAACCTATAAAAGAGGATTGAAATTTTTTCGAAAATCATTTCTTTGAAATCTTTATAAAATAAGATTGAAAAAATTTGAAAAAAAAAATCCTTAAAAACTTATAAAATAATATTGAAAACCTTTTGAAACCATTTCATTGAAAATTAATTTAAAAAAATCATTTTCTTAAAAATTAACCTTTTAATCATGAAAATGATTCTTCACCTAAATGACAGTGGGTAAATATGTACATGTCATATGAGGTAAAAAAACATTCCATTTGAATGGTAAAAAGGTTTGAAAAGTAATTTGTTTGGGAAGTGACAAAATATTCCTTTGAAAACTTCGGTAAAAGAAAAAAAGGGTAAAAATTTATTTTAAATATTATAGGAAATATTATAATATTCTTTTAAATCCTTTTTAGAAAATATGGTTCTGAAGGAACAAATATTTCTGACCGAAGAGAGGGTAAAGTCAAGATTTATTAAAAACATATTATTAACTATATTATGTACCAAAGAGTGTAAAAATAGTATCAATAAATGAATATATCATTAATAACTATAGGATAATAATATTAATGAGTGTTCTTGAGAGATAGATCATAATATTTCATCAAAGGAATCGTAAACATATACAATATCAAAAAATGATGAGATTGTTTTAATAAACTCTTATCTCTTGGTAACTTGGGTTCATACTATCCATGTAAGAAAATAAAATTACATGAATCTAAAAATATCATGAAATAATAAGATTCATGATATAACATGTCAAATGAAAGTATATACACCATTAAAAAATAATGTATGGGCATAACAAAACATGTGTCTCAAAGAAGGAAAATTGAGAAAAAACTATCTAATCGATTTGGAAAATTTTAAAACATAATCTCCATGAAATATGTATCATATAAAATATATTTAAATATACATAAATTTAATAATAATAATCATATAATACATTCATGTTCAGTAAAAATATCACAAGAAAGAAAAGAGTTGTGAACATGGAATGTATCTCATAGATATAAAAAGTGAGATAAAATTCTCTTACATTTTGTCTTGACTCTCATCGTACTCATTAAAAACTCATGTATAATAAATTTAAGTTTTTTATACATATTTTATAGAACCATATTATCATATTTAATAGCATATATGGTTTTATTATGACTTTATATTACCCTCTTGTTAACAATTTCATGTTAAGGTTACACTTTGGGTAATATTCACTTTGTTTTTTTACTTGTGTCTTAATTTGTTATATCTTTGGTCATTATACTTATATCATGATTTAAAGAATTTAAAACATGATATAAACATAATTTATATTCATTATATTTTTATTTTAATAATATATATAATATAAAAGTATGAAATTGAATACACTGTTCATGGAGATGGTAGGTCGTACGTAGGCATGAATGATGCTTCTGTTTTATTAATGCATTGAAATAAAGTAAGTAAATTACATATATGTAAATGTATATATTTATATAATTTAATTAAAATAGAATTATTATTTTATATACATCATATATTTTCACTAAAAATATCCTTAAAACATTCCATGTAGTGTGTGAATGAATCACATCGCTTTGAGGGGGTGGTAGTCCACACTTCCTCAAATGAAATTATTATATTTACACAAGATGGAAGGCATAAGGGTGTTTTAAAAATAAAAATTAAATAAGTATAAAGACATTATAAATATAATATATATAATATATAAATATATTTTCCATCATAATGTCAACCATAAGAGGAGATAAAGGAAATATGAACAATCATTGTTTCATGAGGCGGTAGTTCATCGTACATGTAAACAGTATGTTTATTACCAATTAGATGGAAGTGTGTGAAAATTTAGGTCAAAAAATTATCATAAAAACATACTAGTATATTTAAGATACTATTTTTGTTATTAAATAATGTAATTAGAAGATTTTATGGAGTAGATAATGAAAATAAAAGAAAGGAGCTTGAGGGAGGGTGTTACCTCTTAATTGGGTAACTCCTTTTGGTTTGCACCAAAGGGATTCCTTAAAAGTATTATTGTAAAAAGGGAGGATTAAAGGAGTAAGGTAGGGATTTATTAATTGTTTTGTTAATATCATTTCCTAACCTATGTTTTTTTATAGTTGTGAGGAAGTGGGAGAGGTGGTGACCTTTTATAAGGAAGGGAAAGGACACACTTGGCATTTTTGAAAACAAGTTAGTTGTACCCACATTTTTCCCTACAAAAAGTCACAAAAAACAAAAAAAATCAATAATGTAAGTTTTATGGATTAAATATAGAAATAAAATGGGTTTTGGAAAATTGGATGGGTCATTTGGGCCTTTAATTTTAAGGTTTATTCCCTTGTAAAGCTTAATTTTACTTTAATCGTTGTAATTAATTTTAATTACTTTTACTAATATTTTTGGTCAAAAACAAATTTGAACTTATTAAACATTATAAATTATTATGATTTCAAATATTTAATATATTTTTACAAATTATAATCACATAAGTGGAAGAAGTTAATTTAAAATTATTCCTGCTGATGGGATGACACTACGAGTTTTTAAAGTAAAAAAAACGTCCAAAAGTTTGCTAAGTTTTTATACCCAATTTAAAAGTAAAATTGATTCTAATGAAAAAATTGGATTAATTTTTACAAATATGATCTAATAAAACTTTTAATTAAATTAAAAATATAACTTAATCTTATAAATAAATTAGATGAAAAAGCGGTTTTGAATTAAAATTCATTATTTTTCACTATTCATCAGAAAATGAAACTTCACAAAAAAATACCAAAAATTTATCCTAAACTAATTATTATCTTTAGATTTAAAATATGAAGTTTATTTTTAAATATTGTATTTATAAAATTTTCAAAATTTATATTTAAAATAGCTTCTCCATTAAAATGCGATAAAAACTACTTTTGTAAAAGTATAGGTTTTTGTGTGTAATATTGGGTATCTTCTCATCTTATGAATATAAAATAAATTAGATGAATATAAAAAATATTTTTTTGAAAATATAAAATATAAATTTAATTAATATCATACTCTATTAGTATTTAAATTAACTTATTAAGATAAATCATCTTTTCCACATAAATGTAGTCTTTTATAAAATCGTTCCCTTTATATTAATTTAGTTTCTAAATTATTTTCTAATTAATTGGTAATGAATTAATTAAAAAATATATATATTAATAAGTTATTTAACACTTTTCATAACTACTAATTTAATTTCTAGTTTATATTAAATAATATTTTAATAATATAACATTATCATTATTCGGTCATGCGTGTTACAGAAGCCGCCAAGGAAAGTTATTATTGTGTGGAATGCAAGCTAACCTCGGCGTTCTCTGTAGAGAAAGATAAAATTTATGTTTCATGTAGTGCATGATTAAATTAGTGTTGCATAAAATTCAAGATAAACATAGTTCTTTAATATAAAATTAACAATTTTCAGTGTTGTGTGAAATCCAAAGAATTGAAAAGATTAAATTAATTTGAAAAAATAATAATTCACAAAATCTTAGGGTGTTACACAAGCACCCTAAGTGATTACTCAAAAACCAAATGCATAATCATACCTTGTCAAACATGTGTAACACCACATGTGTATTGATCCCATTACGAGCATATTACCATGCTCACTACCTCTAAGGCACCACAAACACAAGCCGACCCCTCTTTCAGGTTTCACTCATTTTCACACATCACTGACATACAAAAGTATTATTCGAAATTAAGGGCCTCTAGGTCACCCACCTAGCCCTACCAGTCAGGTCTCATATAAGGTTCACTAGTTCTAAAAACCTATCCCATAAATTTCTCACACAATAACCATAACCCATTTTATTTACAATGCTTGGGAAACATCCTTACTCCCTCTTTAACTACTATACGACATCTAACACGCCTAAAAAATAATTATAAGAAGGTAAAAAAAAGGAAAATAAGGATAAAATCGATCTAAAAGAGTAAAAATAGGACTACATGGGTTCAATTATATAGGTTGGGTAACACCATGATATTTTAATATATATTTTTAAATAAATTTAATATTTTTGATAGCTTGTGATGCATGAAACACTGATTCTAAACAAACCATAATATAATATATCGTTATAAACTACTCATTAAATTGGAGAGTATGAATAGGGATAACTAAATTATGAAAATTATATGGTTTACACATGTATAAAATAAATTCATTGATTATCAATTGATTAGAAATGAAAAATAAAATCATTTGTAAGTAAAAGAAATGTTTTTCTCAAAAATTATTTTTATGCATGCAATGTGTTTTTATCTTAATAAATCAAATTAATCACTATTTTTGAATTATTTTAATTAAATTTATATAAAATAAATTTTTTATCATTCATCTAGTATTTTTTTATAGACATGGGATAAGAATAAATCTAGTTTAATACTTAATAATTGTATTTTTCTAAATAACATTTTCTTAATGTTTTGCAAACTTATTTTAAAATTATTTGTTCCAATATTATATTTTTTTTGAAAAAATTGACTTATTTTTTTAAAATAAAAATTTAAATATTATCATAGAGTTAATTTTTAATAATTTTATAAAAATATTAATTTTTTGATGAATAGTGAAAATACTCTTTTTTATTAAAAATTGTCTTTTTGTTTAAAGAATTTTAAAAGTTACATTTTATTTTAAAATAGATTAAAAGTAAAATTATATTAATTTTATTATTATTAATCCAATTTGGGTTATTTGAATCAATTTTATGTTTAATTTTTATATAAAAACTTTTTATACTTAAGAAAAAAATTTCATTGTAAAACTACTTTTCATTGTGTTTGCGGACTTATTTTTAAATTAAATTATAAAAATTATATGAATTGAATTTGATAAAATGTATTTCATATTTATAATCAACATAATTAATATTATTTAATAATTTCAACTTAATTTTTCTTCATAATGAATAGTAAAAATTGTAAAAATCTATTACCATAATTAAAGTTAAAACATGTTTATCGAGGGTTAATCTATAAATATAAGGTTTTAAATGACCTAAATACTTGAATAAACCCCATTGGTTATTTTTATTTCAAAATTACCCTTACCACCTTAAAATATTATATTTTTAGAACTATTTTTCCAAGAAATTGACTTAACATTATTTTAAAACATTGAAGAATTGCAAGTGTGCCACTCACCTCAATTATAAAAGGACACGACTTTTTATCACTTATTCACGTTGATTAATCCATTTATATCAACCAAAACCTAAAAAATATCTCCCCAACATCCTTATCTGTGTTTTAGAGAATATTTTATTTCCAAAAGACCAACCCTATGGGTCCTTAATAAGATATCCATAGGATGTATTTTTAAGAGAAAGTAATTTTCTTCACCAAGCTCTTTCATTTTTAATTCTTTTACAACCTTAAATAATGTATTAATAATTAAAATATAATAAAAACAGAATATAAAATATACCAAGATATTATTATGTTTATTTAATAATCTACTTCCATCTCCTATTCCATCAAATGGGAAACTAAATTGTTGATCGTGTGAACAGAGGACTACTGCCTCATAAACAGATGTAATTTGTTTTCCATCACTACATCTCAAAGATGGAAATAATTTTGGAATTAAATTATATATATGATATCTATGAAATAATTTTAATTCTATAATTATAATATCACATCTACCTTCTTACCTTACAATCAACTGGAAAATGATAACGCCGCTCGTGCGTATGTGTGGACTACCGCACCCACAAAGCATTGTGATCATTTTTTCATCTATGCTTTACATGGATGATAATAAGGATAGATTTAATTGATATATATGATATATATGATATAATAAAAATTTAATAAAGTTGAATTAACATTTATATTTCTTTAATTATATCCATCAAAATGTCAAAACAACATTTATACATATGTACAGCTTACCGTCTCCATAAACAGTGTAATTTATTTTTTTATTTATATCCTTTATAGATAAATATATATTTATATATATATATATATAATTAATATATATGATATTAATATCAAGATTAACATTCTGTATATGATGGAACCATGATCAAAGTAAAAGAACCCGAACTACTGAACTGAAATTCTTATGAAAAATGAAATAGTTAACACCTGGAAATAACAATTTTAATAAAGAATTATTAATAAATGGATAATGAAATATTATAAGTGGATAATTTATGATATTATAATTATTTATATGATTATTTTATATAAATATATTAAATTTAGATTTATTATATAGGAGGTTAGATTACTTTCGAAGAGAGTGGAATTTGAGGTAAGGGATATTCGTCTGACTTTTACTTCGGTGAGACACATTCCATATTCACCACCTGTTTATTTTATGTAGTGTATATAATGGGAATGAATTTTAGTTATGATTATGCTCATGAAAATTATGGTGATACATATATCCATCTAATTTTATATCTTTTTTGAGGTTTTGATTTGAAAGTTACCAAAGTGGTAAGGGTTTTATATTACAATCTCATTGTTTACCAGGATTATTTATGACTAAGTTTCTAATGATACAATTTCATAATATAACTCTCAAGAAAATCATAATTTTTCTTATCCTATGGTTATTTATGTAAATTACAAGTTTTCCTTTCATTTTTCTCCCCCTAATAACTCAATATACTAAAAGATTTTTTTAAGGAAAATTGATTTTATTTCTCTCTTCAAATGAAAATATTTTCTCTTCCATTACTGTGTTTTAAAAAAATTATTTCTAAGATGTTTGAAATATTATATTATGAGTTTTAAAAAGTAATTTTTACCCATTTTTAAATTTTTACAAAAATGATTAAAAGTAATATTCTTTTCATTTTTTGAAATGAGGTACTTTTAAGTTTTTACAAAAAAATGTGATAGGAATATTTGTTTTAATGTATGTGGCATGAATTAAATTTCTCAATATCATGATTTATCAATGATTTAAATCTTAATTTAAAATATTATAAGTTTATTGTCAAATAAAATGTTTTCTTTAATATTTTTGAAATTTTTAAATAAGTGATTTCAAAGTAAAAAGGGTATTTTCCTCCAGAAATGTTTCATGCGATCTTTTAAAATAATTTTCCATATAATATGGAATCCTTTAATATTTCTTAATCTTTATTAGGTATATGATTAAATTATACTATCCTTATTATTTCACTATATGTTTTATGTTTCTGATGATAATATTCTTATGAAACTTGTTTCTTTTCCAAGGGTTATTCCATGATTAAATCCTTATAAAGCCTATTTCTTTTCACGGGTTATGATTTGATGAATGTTTTATGATATTTTTTCACATATATGTTTGATTTTAATTATTTTATGGGTGGTCCTAGAATTATATAGCCCTCAAATTCATTGGGTAAATATGAATATATAATGAGATAAATAGGACTAGAATGGGGAGTGAACTTAGTTCAGTAAGGAACTCTATCCACTATGATAGTCTTGGGAGTAAACCTTAACTACTAAGATAGTTTGGGGAGTAAACCAAATCCATTGTGATTTTCTTGGAAGTGATCCTTAAATACTAAGAAAATTATTTTATATGCTTATGTGTATGTTGAAAACTCAAGTATTATGCCTATCTTATAGTCTCATGGCACATGTTCTTTTTATTACTTTATTATTCATGTATTATGAACCTCTAATCTTTATGTCACGAATCAAGATTATAATCTATGATATGTAGGGTTTATTTTTCAATTGTAATAAAATTGTTCTCATACCCCTTTTCTCATGTTATGTTTAATTGATCATTGATAAATTCCTTGTTTACCCTTACTAGGAATTAGAGCTCACACTTATATTTCCTTTCCTTGGGTTAAGAAGAATGGTATCATATATGATATGTCTAAGAATAGTTCTAGTTATGAAGAACATAGTTAAATATGTTGTAGTTTACTTATGAATGAGTAGTTTATATATCCAAGTTTACAAAGGCACTAGACCTATATAATTTTGGTGTGGATTGTTATGTTATGTAATTAATATTCATCTTTTAAGATGTGATATCTATGTATGAAAAGTATAGCCCACTTTAGTTAGTATCGGAGCAAGGTTTGGTTACCATTGGAAACTAGGATAAGTAAAATTCTATAAGAACCCTTAGGATAATCCTGAGTATAGAATAAAATCCTAAGTTATGGTAAAAAAATGTGTGTGGTTCTCCTATAAAAACATCTCTTTCTGTATAATATAAGTGTACATGGTTTTGGCACAGATACATCTAGGAGTAATAACCACAAAAAAGTTAATCAGTTATATCTTGACCATCATTTTGGTGCATGGTGAATGTTCCCTTACTGCACTCCTAGTTTGATACTCCTGGGGGATATTCTTGGATAAATTACATTTTATTTATTAACTATTATGAAGGATTTGAATATATAATGATTATGAATGAACTAGGTTAAACCTAAGGTGTCATAGATTGAAAAAATGTGTCAAGATTTAGACATCCTAAAAATTATTTTTCATGATTTTTTGGTTTCCCACTATGATTATTGTTACTCACACTGTGATTTTTGGTTTTAGTCAATGGATGGAACCCGAAGGAACCATTTTAATTATAAATGTGACATACAATGTAATGATTTTACTTATAATTAACCAAATTTTATGGGATCCAATATTAAAAATCTTGTTTCTATTCTTACACAATTTTCTCAAGCTATGAATCATGTTATACTTACAAATGATCAAAATAGGGGGAAATATTCTATTGAGTCCTTCATGAGGCAATGTCCACCTTAATTTAGTAGGTTTTATGATCTACTAGTTTTTAATCAATGTATCAGTACCACTAAAAATATATTTTCCATTATCTGGTGTTTGTATCATGAAAAAGTCATTTTTGTTGTCTATCATTTGGAAGGAAAGATGGATCAATGGTGGACTCTTATAAAAAATATGTGGAAACTGGAATAAATTGACTCCTTAGAGTGGGATAATTTTAAGTGCTTATTTTTTAATAAGTACTTACCTTTTATTCTTTATATGAAAATGTATAATTAATTCCTTGATCTAAAGTAAAAGAATGATGAATCAGTTGGTACCTATGAGGAAAATTTTACAAGACTTGTGAGGTACACTTCTGGTATTACCATATAACATAAAATTAAGGTTGATCGGTTATTAAATGGCTTAAAACCAATTATTATAAGGTTATTATCCACAAGGGACTTCAGTTTCTATGAAGAAATCATTTGATGAGTTATCAATGTGGAAATAGAGATTTGAGTTACCTATCCATCTCATAGTTTTGATAATAAAATAAATCTATAATTCAAAGGAAATTCTAAAATCCATAGAGATATGAAGATGATATTTCCTTAATTATAGAAGTATGGAAGGAAATATTGAGGAAATTGTCTTAAGGGGACAATTAAATGTTTTAAGTGTGTAAAAAAGGCCATCAAACAGATAAATCTTGAAGTGATGGGAAGAAGTTAGCTATTAATGTGAATATAGAAAAATCTCTACAGAATGCACCACCAACACTCTAGTGGTTCAAATGCAAAGAGTTTGGAAATTGTGAAAATATGAAGGTTAATGATGACTATCAATGTCAACAACCTCTTAAGGTGAGAGACAATGGGAAATCTCATACGATCTCTATTTCTGATGAGGGGTATGATAATTATATGGTGGAAGGTGAACTTACCATCCAATCTAGAACTGATAATTCCTTATTTAACTCTATATATACCCACTCTTTTATATCTAAAGAATTTTTTAATGGTATAAAAATTCCACTGTATTGATTAAATGTTTAATTAGCGGTGAAACACCCTAATGGTATGGCGATCCCATCTCAAGTATATGATTCTTCTCTGATTGAAGTTTGTGATAATGTATGCTCTGTAAATCTTATTATTCTACATATTTTTTAATTTTATGGTATCTTAGGGATGGATTATATTTATCTACTTAAATCAAACAAAAATTACTAATGGATGTCATGTTTGATATTTTAAACCAACCTATGTTTTTCTACTAGTGTGATGATAAATATGAACTTCCAGTGGAAAAAAAATCCATTGTATGGGTCTTGATTCCTATTCAAATGTGGTGTTTATCTCAGGTGTTTGGAGATAAACTCAATATCAATGTTATAACCATTGTTTAAGAGTTTCTTGATGTCTTTCTGGAAGAGTTTCCCAGTCTATTTTTGAATCATGATGTCGAGTTCTCAATAGAACTAATACCTAGTGCCACACATATTTCAAAGACTCCCTATAGAATGTCCCAAATTGAGTTTCAATAATTGAAGAATAAACTCTAGGAGAATCATGAAAAGGGGTATATTTATAAAAATATGTCATCTTGGGTTTCACCGGTTCTTTTTGTTAAGAAGAAAGATGAATCAATGTGACTTTGTATTGATTATCTAGAAATTAACAAGATCATTATCAAGAACTAGTATCCTATACCTTGTTACTTGTTTGATCATCGATGTGGAGATAAATACTTTTAAAATATTGATCTTCATTATATATATCATTAATTGAGGTTCATTGAGGAGGATATAACCAAAAAATCATTCTGTACAAGGTATGGACACTATGAATATATAGTGATGTTATTTGGTCATACTAATACCCCCATTATCTTTATAGATTTAATGAATAGAGACTTTATAGATCACCTTGATCATTTTTTGGTAGTCTTCATAGAATATTCTCATATCTATTCAAAAATAAAGGAAGATAATGAAGAGAACCTAAGGATTTTACTAATGGCCCTAAGTAAGGAAAATTTGTATGAAAATTTTACCAAGAATGAATTTTGGCTCAAGAAAGTTTAATTTTTTGGGTCATGTAATCTCAAGTGAGTTATATACTTAGATCCATAAAAGATATATTTTATTGAACATTATCTTATACCAACCACTTTTACTGATATCTGAAGATTTCATGGTTTATTTGTATATTATCATCTCTTTGTGGAGAATTTTTCATGGTTATCTAATTCCCTAACCAAGTTAACTCAGAGGGGATCCAAGTTCCTATAGATAGATTAATGTGAAGGAAAATTCAAGGAACTAAAGAGAAGGTAGTCAGCACCCCTATTCTTACATTACCCTATAATAGAAAAGGGTTTGTGATCTTTAGTGGTTCATTAAATAATGGACTGGGATGAATTATCACGAAGAAAGATATGGTGATAGCTATACCATGTGACAACCTAAGGTTCATGTGAAAAATTACCCAACTCGTGATTTTGAGTCAACTATATTAATTTTTTCATTAAATATATATAGGAATTATCTTTATAGTGAAATATTTTATATATATACCGATCATAAAAGTTTAAAGTATATATTCTATCAGAAAGATATGATTATGTTTTAGAGAATATGGTGGGAGCTGATTAAATATTATGACTGCTCAGTACATTACCACACTGATAAAGAAAATAAAGTGGTCGATGTATTGAGTAAAAAAAATTATTCTATATTATATATGATTATTATAACAAAATATGTAATATTTATGGTTTTTCAACTAATGGATATGAAAATATTTAATGAAGGGGAAAATATTATCTTTCTCAAATGTGTGTTCAACCATCTATCCATGTGAGGATTAAAGAGGTGTAGAAGGAAGTTTTGGAACTGTAGAATAAGTTAAGAAATGTTCCTAAGTATAACCTTTATTATAATGGAATTATAAAGTTTAGAAATCGTGTATGTGTTCCATCTATTCCAAATTTGAAGGAGTTTTTGAATGAGGCTCATAGTTCATCATTCTTTATTCATCTTGGAAGCACAAAGATGTATAGAGATCTGAAATAGTATTTCTTATGGGAAAGAATGAAGAGATATATTTCTGAGTATGTATCTCAATGCTTTCTATGTTAGTAATTTAAGGTTTAAATATAGAAGTCTAAGATAATGTTATAACCATTACCCATACCAAAATGAAAATAGGAAAACATCACCATATACTTTGTCGTCAAACTCCCCAAAATGTCTAAAGTCCATAATGGTATTTGGGTTATAGTCGATCACCTTAGAATATAAGAACACTTCATTTAAATCAAAGAATATTTATCACTTAATAATCTTGACATAATTTATATAAAGGAACTGGTAAGGTTGCATGGAGTTCCAAATTCTATTGTATCTGATTGGGATCTGAGGTTCACCTCAAATTTTTGGAAAATTCTTCAGCAGGCTCTAGATATAGAGTTAAGTTTCAATACTACCTACCATCCTTAGAAATATGTTCATTAAGAGATATTAATTCAAATCCTAGATGATATGTTGAGATCTTATTCTATGTATTTTAAAGGTGGTTGGGATCAACACCTTCTTATAGTAGAGTTTTCTTACAATAATATCTTTCACTTTAGAATTCATATGGATCCTTATAAATCCCTATATGGAAAGAAGTATAGAACTCCAATCACTAGGATTATGTTAAAGAAATAAATATTTTAGGACCTGAGATAGCTAATAAAAAGGTAGATAAAGTCAAATTCATTCAATAGAACATCAAGGCGGCTCAAAATTGATAAAAAAATTATACTGTTAAACATCAGTGTGATATGGAATTTGAAGTTGGTGGGAGGTTTTTCCTTTGAACTTCTCCATGGAATAATGTTATGAGATTCATAAACAAAGTAAATTTGATCCCTAGATATATTTTTCCTTTCTAGATTCTTGATCGAGTAGGTACGATAGCTTATCTCTTGGTGCTTCCACCAAACCTCTCTCAAATTCATGATATGTTTCATGTATCTCTCCTAAGGAAGTAGATATCTGATCCATCTCATATACTAAAATCAGAGGTCATTTTATTGGATCATGATCTTTCCTATGAATAAAAACCAATATAAATCTTGGATCATAGATATAAAGTCCTATGGAATAAGACTACTCACCTCATTAAAGTCCTATGGAGGAATCAAAACTTCAAAGAAGCTATGTAGGAACCCCCAGATGTGATAAGGAGGAGATATCATCATTTTTTTATATCATTGTAATGTAATTTAGAAGTTGAAATTCATTTTATGGGTGGTGGAATGTAACAACCCCATATTTTATGATATATTTTTTAAAAATAAATTTAATCTCTTCGATAGATTGTAAAACATGTAACTCCAAGTCTAAATGAATCATAATATATTATACCATTATAAACTAACCATTAAATTCTTAGGTATGAATAAGAATAACTATATTATTAAACTTATATGGTTTACACATGTATAAAATAAATTCATTAGTTATCAATTGATTAGAAATGAAAATAAAATTCATATAAAAGTAAAAGAAATGTTTTTTTGAAAAATTTATTTTTTTGTGCGCAATGTGTTTTTATCTTAAAGAATTAAATTATTCACTATTGGTGGATTATTTTATTGAAATTTATATTCAATAAATTGTTTTATCATTCATATAATATTTTTTCTATGTATGGGATAAGAATAAATACAATTTTATACTTAAAAACTATATTTTTTAAAATGATTTTATTGCATTTGTGCATTTATTTTAAAATTAATTTTTTACAATTTTTTAAAACGGTTATTAAAAAAATAATTTCATTTTTTGAATCTAAATTTCAAAATTATCCTTGAGTAAATTTTTTAAAATTTTCTGAAAAGATTAATTTTTTGAGGAATAGTAAAAAATACATATTTGTATTGAAATTTGTCTTTTTGTTTAAAGAATTTACAAAGTTCCATTTTTTAAAATTGTTTTAAAAGAAAAATTATTTGAAATATATTATTATTAATCCAATTTAGTTCATTTGAATAAATTATATGTTGAATTTTGATATAAAACATTTTATACTAAAGAAAAAAAATTCTTTGAAAAATTGTTTTTCGTCCCGTTGGAGAATTTATTTTTAAATTAAATTATACAAAATATATGAATTAAATTGGATAAAATGGATTCTATATTTGTAATCATAATAATTAATATTATTTAATAAGTTCAAGATAATCATTTTTCATAATAAATAGTAAAAATAGTGAATATTTGTTACGACGGTTAAAGTTAAAACAGGTTTATCAGCTCTAATAGAAAAATACCCTATACCAACAGTTTGGAACCATTGGTATAGGTCTCCAAACCATTGGTATAACCTATACCAAGGGATTGGAGGACCTTTGGCTGGTTTATCATTGGGATATGTCTATACTAACAGTTCTAGGAAAATCGTTGGTATAGGTCTTATGAAAAACCTATACCAACAGTTTTATAAAACCATTGGTATAGATAATTCAAAAAAACTCGGTTTGGTTTTGATCCCAGCACCTCTTATTTATAATAAAATGATCTAAAAAATAACCTATAATGACTTTTGTGAGCATAATTTCATAAATATATATATGTATATTCATAAGTATTTTAACTTTGGATTTACTTAATCTTATTTGACAAAAGATTCCATAAAAAATATGTGTACCTATAACAATGCTTTTGAGAACCGTTGGTGTAGGTTCTTTTATTTTTTGATCTATACCAACAGTTTTGGGAAAATTGTTGGCATAGGGTAGACCTATACCAACGGTTTGGCCAAAACTATTGGTATAGGTCCTGTTTATACTAATGCAGGGGTTACTTTATAAAGATAAGGGTTAAAAGGACCTAAACAATTTATTAAACCCAATTTATTGGCTATATTTATACCTTAACATTTTAAACATCTAATATGAGCTATTTTTATGCTATTTATCTAAAAAATTAACCTGAAATTATTTTAAAACTTTGAAAAATTATAAGTGTGTCACTCACCAAAATTATAAAAGGGAACCTCTTCCCATCACTTATTCACTCCAATGAAGAAAATTATCTAAAAAAATAATACAAAACTATCTCCATGGAATCATTATCCACATTCTAGAGCTTTTTTTCCCTCCCAAAAGACCAACCCTAGGATTCTTAATAAGAGATCCAAAGGAGGTTTTTCTATGGTAAGCTAATTGTCTTCACCAAGCTCTTTCGTTTTATTTATTTTACCACCTTAAATTATGTATTAATAATTCCAATATAAAAAAAAAATTATATTCCATATAATGATATGTTATTCTATTTATGTAATAACCAATATCCATCTCCTCTTCCATCAAATGGGAAACAAAATTTTCGATTGTGTGTGTGGAGAACTACCACCTCGCAAACCAATGAAATTTGTTTTCCATCACCGCCTATCACATTTTTATATAATTATGGAATTAAATTATATATATTATATTTATGACATAAATTATACTTCTGGAATTATAATATCACATCTACCATCTTACCTTACAATCCTTTGGAAAACGATAACATAGCTCGTGCGTACATGTGGACTACCGCCTCCACAAAGTGATGTGATTCATTTTTCATTTAAGATTCACATGGATGGTAATAAGAATAAATTTAATGAATATATATGATGTAATAATTATTATTAAAAGGTTGATTAATATTTACCTTTCATTTTTTCTCCGTTGAAAATTGAAAACAGCGTTCATGCATACGTACAGTTTACTATCTCCATGAACGATGTAATTAATTTTTCTATCTCTATACTTTATGGGTAAAACTATATATATATATATAATGAATATATATTAAATTTATATCATGATTAATATTTGGGAGATTATGGAACAATGATCAAAGTAAAAGGACAAGAACTACCAAACTAAAACTCTCATAAAAAATGAAACAATTAACACTTGGAAATAGAGATTTTAATAAGAAATTATTAATAAATGGATGTTGAAATAGTATAATTGGTTAATTTATGATATTATTAGTATGTAAATTATTTTGGTACATAAGTATAACAAATTTAAATTTATTATATAGGAGGTTAGAGTCCTTTCGATTCAAGTGGAAATCAAGGTAAAAGATTTTCATTTTACTTTTATTTCTATGAGACACATGTCATATTCACCACTTGTTTCTTTTATGTGGTGTATATAATTCCCATAAATGAATTTTATTATTATTATCAAGAAAATTATGGTGATACACATATCCATATAATGTACTCCCTTTCTTGGGTTTTTTATTTGAAAGTTACCAAAGTGGTAATGTTTTTATGTTATAATCTCATTATTTTCAAGGATTGGTTATGAATAAGTTTACAATGATGAAATATGATGATATAACTCTCAATAAACTCATGAATTTTATTATCCTATGGTTATTTATGGAAATTATATGTTTTCATTTAATTTTTCTCTCTTTAAGATCTCAATAGACTCGAACAATATTTTTAATGAAAATCAACTTTATTTCTCTCTTCAAACGAAAATAATTTCTCTTCCATTATTATGTTTTCTAAAAATGTTTTCAAGGATGTTTTCACAATTATTCTATGATTTTTTAAACTAGTTTTTATCCCTATATTAATTTTTTTAAAATGTATTAAAATGAATCTTCTTCTTATTTTTTGAAATGAGGAACTTTTGACTTTTTACTAAAAATATGAAAGGAATATTTGTTTTAATGTATATAGAATTAATGGAATATTCATGACCACTAAATTATTTTAATATTACTTTAAAACTTTCCAAGTTTATTTTCAAATAAAAATTTTTCTTTAATATTTTGGAAAATTTTAAATAACTGATTTCAAAGTAAAAAAGGGTATTTTCATAAACAAATATTCCAAGTGATCTTTTAAAATTATTTTACATATAAGATGACATAATTTGATGTTTACTAATATTTAATAAGTATATGATTCAATCATACCATAATTATTATTTATCTAACTGGTTTATTATTATGATGATAATATTCTTATGAAACTAATTTCTTTTCTATGGGTTATTCCATGATGAAATTTTTATGAATCCTATTTCTTTTCAAGGGTTATGATATAATGAATGTTTTATGATATTATTTCATATATATGTATTATTTTAATTATGTTATGGGTGTTATTGGAATTATATATTCCTTTAATTAATTGGGTAATGATATATTTATCATGATATGAATAGTACTATAATGGGGAGTGAACCGAGTTCAGTAAGGGACTCTTTACACTACGATTGTATTGGGAGTAAACATTGACTACTATGATATTTTTGGGATTAAACCTAATAAACTATTATGGTATTAGAAGTAATAATTTACTACTAAGGAAGTGATTTTCTATGCTTATTTGTATGATTCAAATTCATGTATTATGATTATTTTATACTCTCATAGATCATGTTCTTTGATTTATTTATGATTAATGTTTTATGAATTTCCAAGATTTATTTCATAACTCAATATTATGATCTATTATATGTAAGTTATAATTTTCAAATTTTATTCTCATATTCTCATACCTTTATGCTCATGTTATGTTTAAATGATCATTGATATCTCCCTTGTTTACCCTTATTGAGCATCAGAGCCCACCCTAATATTTAATTTCCCTAGGTTATGAAGAAAGGTATTATATATGATATGCCTATGAATGGTGCTATTTATGAAGAACATAGTGGTAGATATTTTAGTTCACTTATGAACCAATTGTTTATATCCAAGTTTCTAAAGTCACTAGAGCTATAAAATTCTAGCATTGATCATTATTTTATGTAATGAAGATTCATCTATTAAGATGTGATTTCTATGTGTGAAAAGTATGGGTCACTTTAGTTAGTATAAAATAAAGGTTTATTTACCTTTAGAAACTAGGATAAGAAAACTTTTGTGAGAAATGTTATGATAATACTAAGTATAGGAGAATGTCCTAAGTTATGGTAAAGAAAGGAGTGTGGTTTTCCTTGAAAAAAATCCATGTTTGGATACTATAAGTGGAAATGGTTTTGGAATAGATAAATATCAGGGTAATAACCCCAAAAATAGTTGATTGAGTATATCTTGGATATCATTTTGGTGCATGGGGAGTGTGTCCTTACTACGCACCTAGTTTGACACTACTAATGGATATTCTTGGATAAATCACATTTTCTTTATTAACCATTATGAAGGATTTGAATATATTATGATAATGAATTTCCTAGTTTAAACCTAAGGTTTCATATATTGAAAAAATGTGTCAACACTTACACATCCTACAAATGATTTCTCATGATTATGTGGTTTCCCACTATGATTATTTTTACTCACACTATGGATTTTGGTTTTATTAAATATATGGAAACCAAAAAAAATATGTTAATACTAAATATGATATACAATACATTGATTTTATTTATGAGTAATCAAATGATATAGGATCTAGAATAAAAAATCTTGTTGACATTCTCACGCAACTTTCTTAAGCTATATATCATGATGAACTTCAAAATGATAAAATGAGGGTAAACATTATGTTGGGTCCTTTATGAGGTAATATCCACCTTATTTTAGCAGGTTCAAAAATCCACTAGTTTTTTGAGCAATGGATCGGTACTATTTAAAATATATTTTCCATTCTCCAACATTTGGAGCATGAAAAAATCATTTTATCTTTATATCATTTAGAAGTATAAGTGGATCAATGGTGGAATCTTATCCAGAATATGAGTCAATATAAAGAGGATGAATCCTTGAAGTGGGATGATTTTAAGAGATTATTTTTCAATAAGTACTTTATTTTAATTCTTCATATGAAAATGGAGAAAGAATTCCATGAGCTAAAGTAAAAGTATAATGAATTTATTGGCACTTATGAGAAAAATTTTATAATAATTTCAAGGTATGATTCTAGTATTACTATCCAACCTAAATGTAAATTTAATAGATTATTTATTTTATTAAAACCAAGTAATCGAAGTTCTTTATCCAAAAGGAAATTAAGTTGATATAATGAAATCATTCAATATGCTATCAATTTGGAAATGAAGATTACAGTTACTTATCTTTCTCAAAGTTTTGATAAAAAAATAAAGTTTGAATTCAAAGGAAATTCTAAAAATAATGGAGATATAAAGTTGATATTTCCTTCATGCTTGAAGTATGGAAGAAAACATGGAGGAAATTTTATTAATGGGACTAGTAAATGTTTTAAGTGTGTAAAATATGGTCATCGAGCAGCTGAATGCCAAAGTGATGGGAATAAGTTATCTAATGATGTGGATAGAAATAAATCTCTAAGAAATGAACTACCCACACTCAAGTAGTTCAAATTAAATGAGTATTATCATTATGGTAAATATTTATCAAATCTAAAGGTTGATGATGATGATCAATGTCAACTACCTCTTAAGTCAAGATACAATGTTAAATCTTATGTGATCACTATTTATGATTAGGGGTACTATAATGATGAGGTGAAAGGTATATATATCATCCAATCTAGAACTACTAATACATTATTTGACTATAGATCAACCCACTATTTTATATTAAAATAATTTTCTAATGCTATCAAAATTACACCCTAATGATTAGATGTTTAATTAGAAATGAAAACCTTTAATGGTATGATGATCACATCTCAAGTCTATGATTCTTCTATGGTTGAGATTTGTGAGAATTTTCTTACTATAAATATTTTTATTATCCCTTTTTTAAATTTGATATTATCTTAGTAATGGATTTTATTTCTCTATATAAATCCAACATCAATTACCAAGGAACAAAATCCACTTTTTATATTTCAAACCAAATTATGATTTTCTACCATTGTGATGATAAATATGAACTTCTAGTGGAAATGAAATCCATTATATGGGTCTTGATTCCTATTAAAGTGGGGTGTTTATCTCAGTTGGTTGGTTGGAAACTCAATATTGATGATATGTGCATTGTTTACGGGTTTCTTGATGTATTTCTAGAATATTTTCCAAGTATTTTTCTAAATCATTATGTTTAGATCTCAATATAACTCATACCTAGTGTCACACCAATTTCAAACACTACATATATAAAGTCCCCAATTTAGTTTCACTAATTGAAGAAGAAACTATAGGAGAATATTGAAAAGGGATTTATTTGTACAAATTCATCACCTTGGGGTTCATCGGTTATTTTTTTAATAAGAAAGATGAATATATATGACTCTACATTGATTATCTAGAACTTAACAAGATTGCTATCAGGAACAAGGATCCCCTGCCTTGAATTAATGACTTTTTTGATCAACTATGTGGAGCTCAATACTTTTCCAATGTTTATATTCATTATTGATATAATTAATTGAGGGTTAATAAGGAGGATATACCCAAGATAGAATTACATACAAGGTATGGACACTATTAATATATAGTGATATCATTTGTTCTTACTAAGGCCCTACTGTCTTTATGGATTTAATGACTAGGGTCTTTAGAGATCACCTTGATCAGTCTGGGGTAGTCTTCATAGATATATTCTTATCTTTTAAAAGATAAAGTAAAATAATTAATATCACTTAATGATTGTACTGAAGACCCTAAGGAATGAGTAGTTATATGAAAAATTTACCAAGTGTGAATTTTAACTATAGAAAGTTCCATTTTTGGGTCATGTAATCTCAAGAGAGGGTATATCTTTGGATCCATCAAAGATAGAAGTTAATGAACATTGTCTTGGACCACCTACTATTACTAATATCTAAAGTTTTATTGGTTTATCTTTATATTATTGGATCTTTGTTTAGAATTCTTCATGGTTATATAATTCACTCAATAAGTTAACTTGGAAGGTAGACAAGTTACTTCAAACAACTAAATGTGGAGAAAATTTCAAGAAAATAAATAAAAGGTTAGTTGGTGCACGTGTTCTTACATTAACCTATAATATAAAAGGGTTTTTGATATTTTTTTATGAATATAAAAAGGTACTATCATGAATTATAATTCCAAATGATATGGTGATATCTTATATATCATGATAATTGAATTTTCATGAGAAAAATTACCCAACACATGATTTGGAGTTCGTTATAGTAATTTTTCATTAAAGATATGGAGGCATTATCTTAATAGTGAAATATGTTATATATATACTCATTATAAAAGTTTAAAGTATTTATTCACTCAAAAAGTGTTAAATATGTGTCATATAAGATGTTTGAGGTTAACTAAATATTATGATTACTCAGTGCATTGCCACCCTAAGAAATCAAATAAGGTGGTTAATATTTTGAGTCCAAAGGATCATGCTAGATTATCTATGATGAGGATAACAAAAGATCTAATATTTACAGATTAAAAAAAATGGATATGGAAATATTAAAGGAATTATGGAAATCTTATCTTTCTCAAATTAGTGTTCAACCATCAATCCATGTGAGGACTAAAGAGGTACAAAAGGAAGTTTTGGAATTGAAAAAAAAGACCAAAAGTGTTCCTAAGTTAAACCTTTATTGTAATGGAATGATAAGGTTTAGTAACTATTTATCTGTTCCTTCTATACCATATTTAAAGGAGATGGGGAATGAGGCTCATAGTTCATCATTCTCTATTCATCTTAGAAGTACACAGATGTATAGAGATATTAAAGAGTATTTCTAGTGGGATAGAATGAATATATATATTGATGAGTATATATCTTAGTTCTTGGTATGTTAGAAATTTATGGTTGAGAGATATAAGTCTAAGTGGATGTTATAACCATTACCCATACCATAATTAAAATGGGAAATGTCACTATGGACTTTGTCGTCATACTCCCCAAAATATCTAAAGTCCATAATTATAATTGTATTATAATCGATCACCTAAAAAATTCAGCACACTTAATTTCCATCAAATAATACATATCTCTTAATCAAATTTCTAGAATTTATATTAAGGAATTTGTATGGTTTCCTGGAGTACCACATTATATTGTATCTGATCGGGATCTAAGGTTTACCTTGAAGTTTTGGAAAAGTCTTTAGCGGTCCCTAGATACAGAGTTAAGTTTCAATACTACCTACCATCCTTATAAATATGTTCATTCTAATAGAACTATTCAAAACCTAGAGGATATGTTGAGATATTTTTCTATGGAATTCAAAGGTGGTTGGGATCAACACCTTCCTATAGATGAGTTTTCTTACAAAAATTCCTTTTACTTGAGAATTCATATGGATCCTTATAAATACCTCTATATAATGAACTATATAACTCCAATGTTCTGGGATGAATTTAGAGGAATAAAGATATTGAGACCTAAACTAGATAAGAAAATGGTAAAGAAATTTAGATTCATTCAACAACACATCAAGGCATCTTAGAGTCAATAGAAAAGTTATGCCGATAATCATTGGTGTGATATAAAATTTGAAGTTGGTGAGAAGGTTTTTCTATGAACTTATCTATGGAACAAGGTTATTTGATTCATAAAGAAGATAAATTTTATCCCAAGATATATTGTCCCTTTCTAGATTCTTGATCGAGTAGGGAGGTTAGCTTATCGCTTGGAACTTCCACCAAACCTCTCTAAAGTTCATGATATGTTCCATGTATGTATCCTAAGGAAGGTACATATATGATACATAACATTTATAGAACTCAGAGGTCATACTAATATAACATTATCTTTCTTATAAAAAACCAATAGAAATTTTGGATCATAGAGATAATGTTTTATGGAATAAGACTACCCACCTGGTTAATATCTAATGGAGGAATAAAAAATTCAAAGAAACTGTGTGGGAACCTGCTGATGTGATGAGGCATAGATATCCTCATTTTTTATATTTTAGTAACAAAATTTATAGGGTGAAATTCATTTTATGGTTGGTATAATGTAACACCCTGAGATTTTATGATATATTTTTAATGCATAAATTTAATCTCTTTGATAGCTTGTGATAAACATGACCCACAGTCTAAACAAACCATAACACATTATGCCATTATAAACTAGCCATTAAATTATTAGGTATGAATAAGACTAATTAAATTATTAAAGTTATATGGTTTACACATGTATAAAATAAATTTAGTGGTTATCAATTGATTAGAAATGAAAAAAAAATTAAAAGTAAAAGAAATGTTTTTTTGAAAAATGTTTATTTTTGAAAGCAATGTGTTATTCTCTTAATAAATTAAATTAATAAATTTTGGTGGATTATTTAAATGAAATTTATATTAAATTAAATGTTTTACCATTCATATAATATTTTTTAAGGCATGAGATAAGAATAAATCCAGTGTTATGCATAAAAAATATATTGTTCTAAAAAGTGATTTTGTCATGGTTTACAAATTTATTTTAAAAATATTTTTTTCTTATTTTATAAAATGTTTTTCAAAAATTTAACTTCATTTTTCAAATTTAAATTTCAAAATTATCTTAGTATGAATTTTTGAAAATATTCTAAAAAGAATAATTTTTTGATGAATAGTGAAATGGCCAATTCATTTATAGAATTTAAAAAGTTATATTATTTTAAATAATTTTAAAAGTAAAATTAGTTTAATTATATTATGATTAATTAAATTTAGTTCATTGGAATAAATTTTATGTTTAATTTTTATATAAAAACTTTTTACATTTAAGAAAAAAATTTCTTTAGAAAATTGCTTTTCATTACATTCGTAGATTTATTTTTAAATTAAATTCCACCAATTATATGAATTTTATTTGATAAAATGGAATTATATTTGGAATAATCATAATTAATATTAGTTAATAAGGTGAGATTAATTTTTTTCATAATGAATAGTAATAACAATAAATATTTTTTACGATGATTAAAGTTAAAATAGGTTTATCTGGGGTTAATCTATAAAGTTAAGGGTTAAAATGACATAAAAACTTGAATAAAACCCATTTATTGGTTATATTTATACCTTAAACTTATAACCTTTGAATATGATCTATTTTGGATCCACTTATCCAATAAAGTGACTTGACATTATTTTAAAACTTTTAAATATTACAAGTGTACCACTCACCTCAATTATAAAATGGCACCTCTTCCCCTCACTTATTCACACCTATTAATCCATTTATCTCAAAAAAACCCTATGAAAATCCCTCCCTGACATCCTTATACACATTTTAGAGATACTCACCTTCCCAAAATACTAACCCTAAGATCATTAATAATATTTCTAGAGGATTTTTTTCTAAGATAAGGTAATTTTTCCTCCATGAAATCCCTATACACATTTTAGATCTACTGGTCTTCCCAAAATATCAACCCTATGATCCTTAATAACAGATCTAAAAGAGTTTTTTCTAAGAGAAGGTAATTATCTTCACTAAGCTGTTCCTTTTTAATTTTTTTACCACCTTTAATTACTTCTTAACAATTCCAATATAATAATAAAATTATATACCATATAATGAGATGTTATTATGTTAATGTAATAACCTATATCCATCTCATTTTCCATAAAGTGGGAAACAAAATCATCAATCATGTGTAAGGTGAACTACTGCCTCACAAACCAATGTAATTTGTTTTCTATCACCTCCTCCCATGGAAGGATATATTGACAAAAATTAAATTATTTATATGATATTTATGACATAATTATAATTCTATAATTATAAATCAAGTATACCTTCTTAACATACAATCTATTAGAAAATTATAATGTCTCTTGTACGTATGTATGGACTACCGCCTCCATAAAAAAATGTGATTCATTTTTCAATTATGCTTTAAAAGGATGGAAAAAATAATAAATTTAATGAATATGTATTATGTAATTGACAGAATAATTATTTTTTAAATGTTAATTAATATTTTCCTATCTTTTTTCCCTTCGTTGAAAAGTAAAAACATTGTTCATGCTTACGTACGGCTTATCGTCTCCATGAAATATGTAATTAATTTTTCAATTTCAATTCATTATGGATGAATATAAATATATATATATATATATATAATGAATATATATTATATTTAAAATATTATTAAAATTCGAGATATTACATAACCATGATTAAAGTTCAAGGACTAAAACTACCGAATTGAAACTCTCATGAAAAAATGAAACAGTTAACACCTGGAAACAATGATTTTAATAAGAAATTGTTAATAAATGGATGTTGAAATATTATAAGTGAGTCATTTATGATATTATAAGTATTTAAATTATTATTTTATATAATTATAATAAATTTAAATTTATTATATAGAAGATTAAAGTACTATTGATGCAAGTGGAACTCGTGGTAAGGGATTTTTGTCTCACTTTACTTCTGTAAGATATATGCCATATTCACCACTTGTTTCTTTTATGTGGTATATATAATTAACATGAATTAATTTTATTATTCTCCTCATTAAAATTATGGTGATACACATATCCATATAATTTTCCCACTTTCTTGATTTTTTTATTCGAAAGTTACCAAAAATGGTAAGGGTTTTATGTTATAATCTCATTATTTACCAAGAATGTTTATGAATATGTTTACAATGATGAAATTATATGATATAAATTGAAATAAAATCATGAATTTTCTTATCCTATGATTGTATTTATAAATTATATGTTTTCTTTTCATTTTTCTCTCTTCAATAACTCAAGATACTGAAATAATATTTTTTTAAGAAAATAAACTTTATTTCTCTCTTCGAGTGAAAATTATTTCAATTTCATGTCCATGTTTTCTAAAAATGTTTTAAATTATGTTTTAACTATTATCACATGATTTTTTAACGTCATTTTTACCCATGTTTTACATTTTAAAAAATGGATTAAAAGGAATATTTTTGTCATTTTTTAAAATGAAGTACTTTTGACTCTTTACTAAAAATGTGAAAGGAATCTTTGTTTTAACATATAAGAAATTAAAAAAATTCCCAATATTATGAACAATAAATTATTTTAATATTAATTTATAATTTTCCAAAGTTATTTTAAAATAAAAATATATCTTTGATATTTAGGAAATTTTTAATTAAGTGATTTCAATGTAAAAAAGGTTATTTTCCTCAAGAAATATTCCAAGTGATATTAAAAAAATAAAACTAAGATGAAATCCTTTAATGTTTCATAATATTTATTAGTTATATAATTCAATTATTTCATCCTTATTCTTTATCTAGGTGTTTTATGATTATGATGAAAAGATGTTTATGAAACTTTCTTCTTTTCCCCAGGTTATTCCTTTATGAAATTCTTATGAAACTCATTTCTTTTCTTGGTTTATGATATGAATAGAGTTTTATGGTATTTTTTCACATATATGTATGATTTTCAATATGTGATTATTGAGCCCCGAATTATATATCCCTCCAATGTATTGGGTAAAATGGATATCTTATGAGATAAATAGGACTGGAATGGGGAGTGAGTCTAGTTCAGTAAGGGACTCTGTCTACTATGACAATATTGGGAGTAAACCTTGACTATAATTATATTTTAGAGAGTAAACCAAATAAACCATTATAGTCTTGTTATTAAACCTTGACTACTAATTAAATTATTTTCTATGATTATTTTTAGGCTATAAACTCATGTCTTATGCCTATGTTATACTCTTATGGGTCATGCTCTTTGATTACTTTATGATTCATGTCTTATGAGATAACAAGATTTATTACATGACTCAATATTATGATATATTATATGAATGTTATGGTTTTAAATTGTTATTCTCATGTTCACATACCCTTATCCTCATGTCATGTTTAAGTAATAATTGATATCTCTCTTTTTTACCCTTATTGTGCATCAGAGCTCATCCATTCTTATATTTCCTTTCCCCAGTTTATGAAGAAAGGTATTATATATGATATGTATAAAATGGTTCTAGTTATTAATAATATAGTGGTACATTATGTAGTTCACTTATGAACAAGTTATTTATGTATCCAAGTTTCCAAAGGCACTAGACTTACACAATTATAGAGTGGATCATTATGTTATGTAATGAATATTCATCAATTGAGATGTTATATCTATGTATGAAAAGTATGGGTCCCTTCAAGTTTTAAATTCTATTTTATAGATTAAAACACCTTATAAGTTCTAATTGGAAACCCATTTAAGTGAAACCCATTGATAAACTATTAACTTAAAGGAAGGACTCCAATTCATTAATCATTTAAGGGATCATCTTCCAAGAATTGTTCTACCAAGACCTAATACTATTTGAGAATCCTTATAAGGGACGTCCCCCTGCATGCTCTTGATGTCAAAGTAAAAGTATAATGAATTATACCTATCCAGGTATCCGTATACGGTGATACCCCCTTGAGGTTCTAGCTCACTAATAAACATTCAGGTACTTATAGTTATTGTATTTGATGATCCAACTAGATAGTACCTATAAATACCATACACAAAGGTTGTTTTAGTAAAAGATAATATCAATCTAGATGGGAAAACTTCATGTAGGTTTTGTAAATTTTTTTTAACTACACCTGAAGGAAACACCCCTAGGGGTTTTACCAAGAAAGAATTAGTTACCAATGTCAGCATAGTTCTCTTAATGATCCCTCTCTAAGGCGTCACATGGACCTAGTGTAAAAACCCAAGTAAATTTAATAATAAATTTCATTACTTATTAATATTCATTAATTATATTTTATATAGTTATATTCATTATAATAATATTAAGTGATTTTTCAATCAAAAAAAGAATAGCTTTATTCTTATAAAATTCATTTCCATGTATAAAAAGGTTCGATTTAATAGATTAATTTATAATTTTATAATTTTAATTTTTAAAATGAACTTCATTTTTGAAATCATCATATCAAAATTATTTTAGGGTGAATTTTTTTTATTTTTCTAAAATGATTGATTTTTCTTTTAATAGTGAAAAACACCTATTTTTATAAGTCTGTGAGTTCATTGTATTTTATAAAGTAATTTAAAAGTCTAATTTTATATTAAAGTAACATAAGTATCCTTTAATTATAAATAATATGATAAATTACATAGTAATTATAATTATATATTGTTTTGGTATAAGTTCATCTTTGGGTTTAAAACACTTTTTTCTAAAAATTGTTTTCATTTCATTTTGAATTTTAATATTTAATTATTTTTTAACAAATATAGAATTTTAATATTGGAAAAATAATTCCTTGTTTTGAATTAAATGTTCAATATTTTTTAAATATTTACCTTTAATTTTTGGTCATTATGAATGATAATCATAGTAAATATTTGTCACCTTAGTAAGGGTAAATCAGGTGATTCATGTTAAAAATTATGTGATAATGCCTATAAATATACATAAAACTTGATTTTTTTTATAAGTGTGTTTCTATAATTACCATCAATATTTTGAAAAATTTTCAATTTATTTCCACATTCCTTTGATAATGACCTTAATATAATTTTAAATAATGAATAAAAACAAAATGTCACACTCTTTATATTAATATCTCTAATTTTTTATCATAGGGATAAAAATAGGTTATGTTTGGATATAAATTATTATTATAAATATAATTTTTTTATCATGTTAATTTATTTTTAATTTTTATAGAATAAATAATTATCTTAAATTCTTTCACAACACTGAAACAGTGCTTGTTCAAGCAGTAGAAAAATCATGTAAATGATTTAAAAAACTCTAAAAGTAATATTGTTTGGATTATTTCTAGTATAATTAGAATTTTATAGATAAATTTAACATATTATAAATATTTTAAAGGATTATATTGTAATTTTATTATTATATTGATTCCATTAAATTCAAATTAAATGAATAGTTCCAAAAATGACATTAATGATATTTTATAATAGACAATATTTTATTAAATGATTTAAAATTTATAAAAATATTATCATCATCCAATATAATTTTATATAATTGATAATATAAACCATTTTTTATTTATGGGATACTTTTCCTTTTATAGTAGCATCCACGAATCCTATAGTGTAAAAACTTTGATGTTTTGATAATCATCAAAAGAGTTAACGGGGGTTAAAATAAAGAAATAAAGATGAAAACCTCACATAAACTTATCAAAATTTTATTGTATGAGTTTATTTATAATAATACTCATCATATATTATAAATATATCTATTTTTTCAATATTCTCATGAAAATTAATTTAATACATTAAGTAATTCCAAGAGTGTCACTCCCCTCTCTTATAAAAGGGAACCTCATATCCTCTATTCATCACACCTTTTGAGAACTATAGTTTGGTTAATACCTACCCAATTATCTCTAAAAATTTACTCCCCACATCTTATAGGTCTTGGTCTAACAAAAATACTAAACCTAGAATGATTGAGGTGTAAGATAAGGAGGTCATCCGTAGAGAAGGTATAAATCCTAACTGACCTATTCAAAGTTTATTTATTCCTCCACCACCTTACAAATTTTCTTTAACAAAGATAAATAATAAAATAATCATATTAAATATACTAAAATATTATTATTATTATATTACAACCTTTTTTAATCTCATTTTCCATCCTATGGAAAATGAAAACAACACTCGTGTGTACGTGTGGATTACCACCTCCATGAATCATTGTGTTTTTTTTTCTTCACTACCTCTCATAGATGTTTATAATGATGGATTTAATGTATTTATCTGATATTCTTGATTTTTTTTTAATTTTTAAAAGATAATATATCATATTTTTTCTTAACTTTACATCCATTTTAAAATGATAATGTCACTCGTGCGTACGTGTAGACTACCACCTCCATAAAGCGATGTGATTCATTTATCCTGTATACCTTTCATGGATGGTTATAAAATTGTTTTTAATGTATAAAAATGATTAAAATAAAATTATTATTATTTTTTATAATATTTAATAATGACCTCTTTGATCATGTTCATTCTACCGAAGCTGTTTTGGGTTTATGAACTGAACATCCTCAAAACATCCAACATAAATTTAATTGATGAAGTAATTAAATAAAACTTGGTCATAAATAAAAGGGATAAAAATAATTGAATGAACATGAAATATTTTATTAATAAATTAAATAATTAACATAATTTTATTATTCAATAAGATAAATAATGTACGTGATGAGTCAGACTCAAGGTAAGGGATACTTTAACTTAAAACCTCGTTTTAAATGTTTTAAATATTTATTTTCTAAATATTTTTCCAACATGTTCATATTCATAAAATTATTTAATATATTTATTTATATGGAAATAAATTAATTATAAAGTAAATTTTGTCTCTATTTTTAATTTCTTATAAAAATTTCAAAATTAATCTTTTTATATATTTTATACATACCATTTTGACTTTCTTTAAAAGAAAGAAATGTTCTATTTTAACACATATAGTGTCAAAGGATTTTACCACCTTCATAACCAATATTTTATATTTGGATTCATTTATAATATTCTATATTTTATTAAAATAAAAACCATCTTCCTTTTGTTCTGGGTATTTTAGTTTTAAAAATGGGGTTTTAAAAGGAAAGGGTACTCAATATCCGAAAGTGTTTTTCATATGGGTTTAAAAGAATTTTTTTAAGGTTGTTATGATGAAAAGGTGAAATAATAAAATGTTTTATTCATTATATGGTACTTGATAATTATAGATGATGATATTTGATCCTATTATATCTTATACTATGGGTGAGCCCAATACAACTTATATAATGGGTGAGCCCAATATAGAATATATGACGGGTGAACCTGATATAGCTCTCCAATGAATTGGGTAATGTTTCTTATATTTAAAGGAAATAAGGAGGGGGTTAACTAGGAAGATTTATCATATGTATTTAACTAGGATCTAGTTATATCTGGCATGATTTTAAGATGGTTTATGAATATGATGCTCTAAGTTACCTAAAAGGGTTTTTATTTGATTTTTATGGGGTTTAAAGGTTTTATTTGAGAAAAAAAGTGTGTATTTTTCATTTGGATCTAATTTATTTCATAAACTTGAAGAATATTTTTATAAAGGTAATTTTTTACTAGTTTTAATTTTTTTCACTAGACTAACAGATTTCTTAATTTAATATACATTTCTGAGATTTTTTGTCATCATTTCACATTTTTAAATGTTTTTCATAGGGTTTAAGGGTGAGTAAGAACAAAGAAGAAATCAAGTTAATAGTTATAAATTTTTTTCATGAAAAAAATGTGTTTCATTTAAAAAGTTTTATATTATGTTAAAACTAGATACTGAGTAGAAGTATCCACTTTTTAATATATGGGTTTGTTATCTAAAAGTTATGACCCAATTCTCTAAAACTCTAAACTATAAATATACTAGAAATTTAATAAAGTGAATTATTGACTAGAAAATAAATATTATATAATATTTTAATGTTGCGTCCTTATACCCAACAACCTACTGAAGTTACTAATGAGGCATTGTGTACCTATTCTGGCCTACTAAGGGTCATTTCACCACTTGTGTAGAAGGAACTACATCAACATCATCATCACCAAGTAACATCATGATGTAGCCCATATAAACTATCATAAATTAATGTAAAAGTGGTGGTCCAACTAAGTATAATTCCACCGAGTTCCTTTTTGGTAACACACCATTTAGGTTTTTATTGACACTTTAAACATTTAGCCTCACAATATATAGTAAAATCACACACTAACAGATGTATAATATATGGACCCTATGTGACAAATATTATACATGAGACTCCTCTTGCCACTATAGGCTAAGAGTCAAAATCAAGTCACTGGCCTCTTTCCAATGGACCAAGAGAAAAATATCCATCATAAATCACTCAAAAATCCATTTACATTTCTCAAGGTGAAAATGATATACAACTGTAACATCAATACCCAAGAACCTAAATCCCATATCCCTGGTAACTTGGACTTCTTACTAGAATAAGTGTTCTCAGCGTACCACTATGATATCCATTACAGGCTATTACACTTTACTAATACTCCTATAAAACATTTCTCAAATAGTAAAACAATAGGAAATTAACCCATATGATATGACTTTTTCATGTACCACCCCAATTCACTCTATGAATAGTAGCCAGACTGGTTCACCACAAGAACTCAAGTGCACCTCCTCATATTCCAGAAGCTGCCAGCTAGCAGTGAGGGTCTAAGGTGGTACTGTGAGGAGACTATACCCCCATATTAGAGTGATAAATCATAAATAAATAACCAAACATTATATACATCACAAATAAAATAAATTGGAAGAAAATAAATATAAACAATAGTAAATAATAAATGAAATGCAGTAGAGGTCCGAACATCCATGCCATACATACAACTGATCACCCACTATGATGATCACATGTACAATATAGGAAACTAAAAATAAATACATAAGGCTATACTACTAATTATGAACCATATCACATACCCAGTCTCCAAAACTCAGTTGAGCTCATTCAACCCATTTGTAAAACTCTGCAAAGAGGATCTACTTGATCATACAACCTTGGGCCTCCTCCATATCTATCATGTATTCATTCTCAACCTAAAAGTAGACATAATGTCAGTATGCACACCAAGGTTCATGTACAGGGGTGAGAAATAAATTTCAGTAGGAAAAACCCAATAGTGAACTTATAACTTGTTGCCGTAATTTCATTCTAATTCAATATTCCAAGCCTGGACAAGAAAAAACTAGAATAAAAATAAATAAAATAAAACCCCCATCAATCTTTGGGTTTTTGATCCTGATTGACTATACATACTTTGGTTAGCGCTAGAAATTTCTTTGAGTGAGCTGTGTGACCAAAGGTGAGTACATGTCACAACACTAGGCTCACCTATACTCTCCTTTATTAAATATAAAGTATAATTTATGGTATTAATGGCAATTTTATAAGTTAGGATTCTAGTAGGATTCTAGGCATCCTGGGCATACTAATCAATCCATGAGTAACAAGTGGAATACAAACAATATCTTGGAATTCCCTATTTCAATCCAATGTATGGTTCCTAGGTCCTAGTCCATAGGCAATAAAGACTCTATAAAATGGAATTAAATCCTTATGGGATGACCCTTAGTTAATATATAATGAATAATCTCTTGATTTGAGATGATAACTCAGAATCCTTCAATTACTATATCAACAGCCTATTCCCTAATAGATTTGAGAAATGTAATCATGGTACATCTACCCTATCTTAGGGAGTATCCTAAAAATAAATTGAATATATCATCATTAATATTTTATTATGTCACAAGAATCCAATGATCGGGGGAAATACATCCACTCAACAACCTCTTGAATCACCTAGAGTCTAGTATACTAGGCATCCTTGGTGACATACTAACTAATAGGGGTTTCCAATATGCACTTGGAAACCTCCTTTGTTTCCCTATTATAAGGAGGAATCCTAGAGACACTAAGAATTTCAGTAATGGTGGCACCATATATCTTAGGTCAACTAGGATAGATACCCTGAGAGGGGGGTGAATCAGGGTATGACCGATTAAAACAAATTCCCCCTTTTTATCTTGTTTCGTTGTTAGAAAAAACTATATTCTCTCTCCTTCCCATTGCAGAGAATTAAAAAATCTTTAATCATGCACAAGACATATAAATTTTACTTGGTTCACCCTCACTGGGCTATGTCCAAGGACCATACATTGGCAATGTGTCGATGTACCAAATCCACTATAAGTGAACTACTGTTTACAAGTTTGGAGTGGACTCATTGTCCCTCCTAGTTTACAACCAATAACAATTTTAAAGATCACTACTCTCTCAACTAAAGTGTTCTCACTAATTCTTTAGAATATCCACTCTCAATTTATAGACTTGTAGGTCCCTTAATTATCTCTAATGAATTCATCCTCCACTATATGTAGATGCTCTATTGATGTCCCACTTTCATCCACTGATGAATAAAACTTTACCACAATATTACTGGGAAACCTCAAATCTTTCGCATAACCCTTACTGTGTCTTGTATGTAACTTTAATGCCTTGCATGAAATATTTTACCTTTTTCATGGAACACCCCATGTGCGTAACTTTAATCTTACACACAACACAAATCTTACGCGCAACTTTCTCAGCTTGTGCGAAACTAAAAATCTTTCACACTACTCCCATTTCTTAAAATTCTTAAGTGATACGGATCTTGGGTTCTCTCTAAGTGTTGAGCTTTTTCTAATGAGGGGGGTCACCTCTTATTTACAGGCGTTTATGACCCCTACGTGGAATATTCGACATGTCACTCAAGATCTTCCTCGAGTGCGCAAAACCTCATTTGACGTCGCATTGGGCATGCAAGTTTCTTTCATGCAACCTCATCCTTCATGAACATTTATATATCTTTCACGCAATTCATTCCTTTGACATTTTTCAACATTATAATCTCGAAACATGCCTTGCATGCAAGTTTCCAAACCACCTTAGATCAATTCATTATACTGCCTCCAGATCGTCCATTTCTTTTTCATCGTTCTTTGTCAACATAGGTTGTCAAAAATATCTCTGGAACTTGACAACTCACCATAGAAACCCTTTTGTAAACCAACAAACCAACTTTGTCAACAAACACAAACACCACAAAAATGGTTCAATGTTACCTTGAGGGATTTTTTCCCAACAATATATTAGATCATGAGCTCACCATGTATCTAAGGATCTACAGGGAGGAATCCTAGATATACTAGGCATTACTATAATGGTAGAATGAATTCATATAATAATCATAATAAAAATACCATGGAGTACCTCTAGGAATCCCCACCACTCCATCACATCTTATCAATCCCATAGACTAAGTTCTTGAAAGCACATCTAGGAATCCATACCCACATAAATAGTAACTATATAGAAGCATAAATAAAATAGAAGGGTTGAAAAAAATACTAAACCCATCACCCCTGTCACATCTCCTCAAGCTCACATTTTTGGCATGGGTTCTATTGTGACACCCACTACCATCTCTACTCAAGACCATATTGCACTCACTTAGGATCATTCATCCACTAGGGTCTATTAGAAAAAACATAGAAGATTCATCACATTCATGATCCTCAAGGTCCAAATATAATCTGAGGTATCCATATTAGGATTCCATAAGTCAAAATATAAGTAGAGGCATCCCTTTTTAAAATCCTCAAAAATATTAAAAAAGTGGAAGCATCCCACTTGGGATCCTCTGGGTCAGCAAACAAGTGGAGTCATCCCGCTTGGGATCCTCTGGGTCAAACTAGTCTCTCAAGACAATTCTCATCTCTTAGTGGAAACATGCCTTTTGGAAGTGTTAACACATAAAACATCCTCTTGGACTCAAGGGAAAATCCACTTAAGCTTTGTTCTAGGGAGATGACTTATGAACTATCTCAGTTCTAAGATCCCACTCTAGGTAAACCTGCACACCCAATATATCTTCCTCCTCAAGTTGTGTCTCGGTCTTACTAATTAGGTATTATCCCAAGTAACACCAGTCGAGGAATTTTAGGATCCCATGTATTATCCTAAAACCATTCTCACAACCCTCATATGGGGTTATCATTCCACATCTCACTCTCCAAATACATCTAAAATAATCTAATATAGGGAAAACTTCTCCATAAAAGATTATTGTCCCTAAAATACCTCTTAGAAGCCCTAAAATAACCCTAAGGGATCTACCACCACATTCTATGTAAAAATACTCAAAATGGACTCCTCTTAGGTTCAATTATGACTTTAGGGCACAAAAACACTAAAAACCATCAAATGGGTAATAGGGTGCAGTACATGGCATGTACCTCGAGTACATGGTGTGTAATCCAAAACCTTCACCATTTCCATGAACTTCTATATGGACTGGGTACACCTGGGGTCTGGTTGTGTACTAATTTATAGACTTGTCATACATAGGGTATAGATGTGTACTCCTACATGGACATGTCCCCCTTACATAGGATTTTTTTCCAAAGTATCCACCCACATTTCCATGTACCACTACACGATGTATACTCTGAGTACATGGTGTACAGTCCGAAAAACTCTTTCTTCCTAATTACTCAACTATATGGACAAGAACCACTGCATGGATTATAATAAAATTACACATATTTTAGTTTTAAAAAATTCATATTACCATAATATAATTAACATACAGAGTGTGTTCTTGAAACCACACACAATTTAATTGGGATTTCTGATCGGGAAACCCCTATGAACCTCATAAACCCACCCATTTTCCCCCAAATAGTTATAGATCAAACCCCATGGGGTCCCAAAAATTCATAAAAGTGATTTATAAAATAAAATAAACTATTTTATGGTGATATTTTTCTTAAAACATAAATATACCTACCTTTGGGTGGAATCCTCCAAAGCTTCGCACTGGATCTACACCACACATTTGCTGAAATCTACTCTATGTCCAGATGATCTCCCTAGTGGTGATCCCTCCTTCGTCTCCATATTTTTTCCCTCTAAATATCTCAACCATGTGACATGGGAGCCCTAGGGGGCATATAAAATAGAGAAAAAAAGGAAGAAAAGATAAATAAAGGGAGAAGGGGAAAAGGGAAAGGGATAAGAAGAATAAGAAAAACAAGGTCCAACCCTAATGCCCAACATGAGTTTATGCATCACCTAGGGAAAAACCCATTTTAGACTCAACCATGGAATCAGAATCTCAATATAATTCACAATTAAATATATATCACCATTTAAATGTATGTGATAAAATAATATTTAATTAAATAAATATTAAATACTAATTATTCCATGAAAATTCAAATATATCAGAATTCCATGAAACTCATGTCCTAGGGTAAATAACTTATTCCAATACCAAAAAAGTAGTCAAAAAATTATCATAGATCATATTCTAGGCTAAAAGGACCATTTTCACTTCATAATCATCTAAAAGAAAAAAAATCAAATTTATTCTCATTTCACAGTTCGGAAAAACTTGTGTCTTTATACTATAAGTAAGAGAAACTGATTTTGTCCATTTATCTCTTAGAGTGAGAATAAAATCAGTATTGGAAATTGATCAAAAATATAAATCCCATGGAAGACATTGACTCAATGGAATAAGAAAAATTCAAGAAAATACTTTTCAATAAACATTTTGCTTATACAATAAATATTAAAATAGATAGATAATTTCTTGGATTCAAATAAAGGAAAGATGAATTAATTGGGTTTTATAAGGAAAAATTCACAAGGATTTCAAGGTATTCCTTTGGATTTTCAATTGATGAAAAAGGAAATGTTGAACACTTATTTAATTCCCTAAACCCAAGTCTTAAAAAAGTATTAATGATTCAATACTTTGATAGCAATGAGTAAATAGTCATATGCTCCACTAAGATGGAGATGGAGATTAGTGAATGCTAATAATATCACGGGATTGGAGATAAGAAAAGAATAATGGAGTTTGAATTTGGAGGTTCAACTGATAAATCTCACAGAGGTAATAGTATTCAACTACCCATATATCAAAAGTGTGGGAAGATGAATTCTAAAAACAACCTCAAGGTAATGATGAAATGATTCATATATGGAAAATAAGGGAATTTATCTCAATAATATTGAATGGATATGAAAAAAATCAATATAATGGAATAAAGGAAGGTTCCTCTTAATCACACCCCTATAGTCCAGTGTTATAGATATAAGAAATATAGAAACCATATAAATTATTACACCAATCCAATAGTCATAGAGGATAATCAAAAATAGAGAATGTCCTATTTGATTTTAGTTCTATGAATTTATTCATATCTTGAAGTTTCTTTAGAAATATTCAACCCTTGCCTCAAGAATTAGAGGTTCATATTTCAATGAAAACATAAAGTGGATCAATGAATATATCTAAAGTATATGACTCATCCCTAATTAACATTTGTGGGATGAATATCCCGAAATATATAATCAGTCTCCCTTTTTATAATTTAATGCTATATTGGGAATGCACTACTTATCATTATATAGAGCCAACATCAACTACAAGGAGAGATAAATAACTTTCCATATCCCAAACTATCCCTTAATTCTATAAAAGTGCAATGAGAAGTATGAATATCCTTTGGACACTCCTCATGTATGGATTTTATTACCATATGATCAAGCGTATATATAACAAATGATTCAGATAAAGAAAAGGATTATCCTTAAAGACATGCCCATTGTGGGAGAATATACTAATGTATTTCCTGAAGAATAATTCAGCCTTCTTTTTGACTGATATATTGAGTTATCCATAGAACATATACACAGTTCTCTACCCATATAAAATAATACCAACATAATAACCCCTATAAAACTAAAATAGTTGAAGAATAATATATAAGAAAACCTGGATAAGGGTTTTAAACACCCTAGTGCTTCTCTATGGGGTTCCTCGGTCCCCTTTCTTAAGAATAAGGATGGATAAATTAATTTTTTATTTTAATTATTATGAACTCAACAAGATCACAATAATGTAAATGTATCATATCCAATGGATTGATGACATTTTTTATCAACTGTTTGGTGATAATTACTTCTCAAAAGTTCACCTTCAATTAATATATCATCAATTGGAGGTGAAAATGAAGATATTACCAAGACTACCTTTCCAACAATATATAGACATTATAAGCTCATAGGGAGTCTAATTGGACTTAATAATGCTACAGTAATCTACATGGACTTGATTAATGGAGTATTTAAAGATTTCATGAAAAGACCCAGAAATTCTGTGGAATTTTTTTTTACATGGGAATTTTACGAGTCCGCGAAAATTTACGGCGCATGATTCCAAGGCCCGGTGTCCCGGAATCAATTTATGAAGTTTTGTTCAAGTATGTTCAGTAAACGTATGAGCAGGTTTTTATAACTTTTGAACCAGTGCTCAGAATTGAAATCTGAGGACACCGTTGAACTCACAGTGCCGGTATTTTCTGAAGGAGACTTTTACTTCGACGATAGTGAGTTGAGAATAAAAGATAGTTTTTGGGGTTTTTAGAGATTGAATTAAATAAAAATAAAATGTGTGGATTTATTTTTATTTTACGGTTAAAATCTCCTTATAGAAGTTGGAGGTGGGACCACCACACCTTAACCTCCCATGATAGGTTATGGTGGTGGGGCCCACCAGAACCTAACCTCCCGCGAGAGGTTATGAAGCGGGGACCACATGGGGCTAAACTACCCTATTAATGGAGGGAGTGGAAGACCTCTCAACTCCCCTCATTAATGAGGGAGAGTTTCTCCACACCCTCCCTACTTTATGGTGCCACCTTCCCTTTAATTAAATTGTGCCAACTCCCCTAATTAACTTGTGCCAATCCTCTACATTAATTAGGTGGATCCAATTTAATTTATTTCACCATTATGAATTTTTTTCCAACGAAATAATAGATAAACCTATCTATTATTATTTTCTTTGGAATCTTGGTAGAAACATGGGAGAAGAGGGAAGAACTCTCCCAATGAAGAACGAAGAATGCCGACCTTCTTTGACTTCTTCCTCAGAGCTTCTACAGACGTGGGACGTCTTTAACCGACATACCCTCAACATTTTCGTCAACGAGCTGATGCAGCTTGGGATTGGAAGCATGAAGCGGATGTGACGAACGACGATCTTCTTCGTCTACTTTCTGCGACTCCGTCAATGAATGACTAACGATAAACCAAGGTAGGGGGTTTTTAAATGTTGATGCTTTCCTTGAATCTTCTTCAACGGTTGGAAAGGAATTGTATGTGGGTGACTTGTTGTTCATCCTCTTATTTCTTGATGAGCCAATTGATACCACCTTAAACGTGGAGGGTGCGGGCCAAACCAACATGGCACGACCCCTCTGTCATTCTTGTTTGTGACGATATTTTTCATGGTGATGAGGCGACAAAACGACGAAGGAGGTGACGACAAAGGCCGCACTACCCGCGACCTTCACAAACAGTTCCACCCCCGTGGCGCTCCAATGCTCCAGGTCAAACCACAACCCTCTGGCCGAACCACCCCGGTCGTACGGCCTCCGGCCCAGGCCAACCAGCTCCCGGATGCCTCCCAGCCTAGCCAGGCCCTACCCGGCCGCCGACCAGCCCACCTGGCGCCCTACCCAGCCGCCTTCCGGCCTGCCCGACCGCCCGCTGGCCCGCCTGGCGCCCTGCCCAGCCGCCTGCCGGCCTACCCGGCCGTTCGCTGGACTGCCTGCCGGCATGCCTGGTCGCCACCAGACCAAACCGGTGCCCTAGCCGTGCCGGACCGTAGCCCCCCTCACAACGCCTTGTACCAACCATCCTAGCCGTTCCCTCCAGGCCGAGTCACGCCAGGTCGCGCCCTCGTGATGCTCCAGGTTGAACCGGCCACGAGCTCGGGCCGAACCGCCCACGCGGCCTACAGGGTTGGACCCAACGGGCTGGGCCAAACCTAATAGGTTGGCCCGCTCAATGGTTAGGGCCAGACCCAACAGGTTTGATCGGGTCAACCCAGACTGGGTTGACCCAGACTAATTCGGTTCGGGTCGGTCCGACCAGGTCGGACCGAACCCGGGCCCACTACCGCCCCCTTTTCTTTCTTTGGCCATATCTTTGGCACCAGACAACCTTTTGACGAACAGTAAGCGGTTCTAGAATTCTTGGAGCTTCACGGTCCCTTTGAGTATACCCCACCAGAGTTTGGGGTATAGTTGTGATACGGTCAGGTTGGATCGTGCACGAATCCAACCGAGACCTCGAGACTAAAAGCCTAATAACTCACAGATCAGGCATCTGATTGATGCGTCGTCTGTTGCGTTGAGACCCCTATGACGTGGCGGACCTTTGGGTTACTTCTTCGTGGGACTTCATGGCAGTTGGAACACTGACCAGTACCTTGTAGAGCGGATCTTCTGGAGACGATCGAGTATTTGTGTGGGAACCTAGTAGATGGCTGAGACCTGACGACTACTAACCGATTTGACTCAAAGTGATTCGACTAGCCTAGTGAGGAGCACCTTGGTGTTGCGGCATACCCACAGTGGGGAGCGCCTTGGTGTCGCGGTAGACCCACGGTACTCTACAGGTGGAGTACCTCAGCTGGCTATGAGGGGGAGCACCTCTGTGTGACGCGGCAGACCCAAAGTGGGGAGCGCCTCTGTGTGACATGGCAGACCCCCGGTACTTGACAGGAGGAGTACCTCAACAGTCCAAGGTTAGTGGGAAGTGCCTCTGTGTGACGCAGCATACCCACTGTACTTGATAGAGGAGGATTTCTCTGGCAGCCGAGGGTTCGAAATGTTACCACCCCTAGAAGAAATCCTGGTTTGAGTTGAGTCAATAACTTTTATGTTTACCTCATGATTGAGATGGATTACTTGATAACTTAGGTATATGTATGGGAATACACCTAAGTGGGTTTATCTGTTGAAATCATACTTTTTGGTTTATCGTTGTTGGATTTTGTGAGACCTTGAGGGTCTTGGGGTCCTTACTGAGTAACGTTATACTCACCCCTGCACGGGCTATGCCCGCACCTCATTGTGTTGGATGCAAACGATGAACAATACTGACCGAGGCATAGTGTACTAGGACAGGATGGTACCCGGAGGTGGACCACACAGTGTGACAGTACACGGATGAGACGGATGGACGTGGAGTGTAGTGGAGGCTATCTGTACCTACCCTTCAGGTAGGATCCGTGGTGGATGACCCAGTAGCTGTTTTACCTTTCTTCTTTTTTACTTGTTTTACGATTGTACTTGTAATTTCCTGTTGGTATTTTATTCCCCCCTACTCTCAGCACTCTTTAGTATACAGTTTTACTTAGTGTTTTGCTTCCAGATCATACTTTGTTGTGTGCGTTTTCAGGTTATAAAGGCAATTCCTTCCCATTTTGAGGGAATTACGCCTTTGGTGCTAGTCGCCAGCCCATGGCCTATGGAAGGCGGGCTTGGGGTAGTCACGACATGGGCCCCAGGGGACGGGTCGTGACAAATTGGTATTAGAGGAGTCGGTTCTACTGTAGAACTTAGGACTCTGATCTTTTATGTGAAGCAATAGTGTTAAGGGTATTGAGTGTGGTTTTCAGTTTAGGGAGTCCAATGTTGGTGCGGTGACCGACATATCCATACACCAAGACCCTGACTACTAATTTCTGACTCGGTGCACGAAAATACTGATTGCGTGTGTGTTTTCAAAAGTTTTCTTTAAGTCAGCTCAACTAGGTCAGCTCACCAGGTATAATCTTTGACAGTGTCGCATCTGTTTCTTTCAGGATGCCTCCCCGCAGATGACCAGCTAGAGTCCCAAGAGTTTTACACACAGTTATCCCACCGAGCGATGAGGCCTCGGTGCAGGGCCCTTTTCTAGCGGAGGCACCAGTGGTACCACTTCTCGTTGGGCCACCGATGCCACCAGCCCCAGCAACAGATGATGCATGCCTCTTGAGCGTGTTGAACGAGTTCTAGCACCAAAGGACACCCAGGTTTAGGGGAGAGATGGACCCACAGGCGGCTGAGGATTGGTTGGAGTCTGTGGTGAGAGTTTTCCAACTGGTAGGGACACCTACTGACTTCATGGTGATTCTTGCTGCCAGCCTCCTTTAAGAAGCAGCAGGAAGATGGTGGAGCTTGGTGCTCGAGGTGCATGATGAGGCGACACTTCTCTGGGTAGACTTCGAGAACCTATTTTGAACAGAGTTTGTCCCAACCACCCTATGTGCAGTGCAGATATAGGAGCTACTGCATCTACAACAGTGTATCATGATTATAGCTCAGTACTCAGTGAGGTTCACTGACCTCTCGCGTTACTCCACAGATATGGTATGGGACCCATTCTTTAGGTCCCGAACCTTCGACCAGGGGCTCAGGAGATAGACCATGGCTTTGATGATCTCACTCAGTATCCCAACACAGGAAGGGGTGCTAGAGAGAGCCTTCCTGGTGGAGAGTTTCCTTACTGAGAAGTCTCCAGCAGCGAGACCCACCACTAGTCGACATGCAGTGGAGTCTTCTACAGTTGGCAGTAGACAGATGTCACGGAGGTCCAAGAGGAAAAGACCCATGGGTGGATGGTTGCATGACTCAGGATCAGTTGTTCAGGGAACCCGGGGCAGAGACATACATTCCAGGAGCGTACAATGTTACTCATGTGGCGGGTAGGGTTACATGGATCTTGAATGTCCGACCCACTGTTTGGATGATCAGCAGACGGTCGAAGGACCGCCCATGCAGAGGTAGATATTCGATCAAGGCGTTCCGCAGGGAGCAGGTGGACGTCGAAGATGATATGGTCGTGCAGCTGTTGGTGGATGACGTTTTGAGGTGTTACCGCCACCACCACTAGGAGGTTCACCCCGACCGCAGGGAGCAGGTGGACAAGGGAGAGCTCAGCTCCAGGCAGCTGAGGCCTATGATCACGACACTCCAGATATGATTCAAGGTACGATCTGTGTCTACTCTACCATAGATGTAGTTCTTATAGACACATGTGTCAGTCACTCTTTCATTTCCACTGCCCTCGTTTGGAGCTCGATGATTTCGACGGAGCCGTTGGCTTGAACCTTATGACTAGAGACTCTTATGGGAGTAAAATCGACGATTACGCACTAGTCCTAGCAGTGTGAGCTTATTCTAGGAGGCGAGATCTTCGTCTAAGATCTCCTAGTAACGACGTTGAGGCCTTACGATGTCATATTGGGTATGGACTGGTTATCTACAGTCCATGCTCAGATAGACTTTATTAGGTGCAAAGTGAGGTGTGTCCGCACGGATGAGACCAGGTTTACCTTCACCAGCGAGAAGGGAGCCTTTACAGCACATGACAGACTTACTCAGAGGAGGGTGCAGCCGATCACTCATCAGTTGGCCTACCATACCCTTGGAGAAGTTGATGTAGAGAGTCCAACTTATCTTGTAGTGGTGGACCAGTACACAAATGTTTTCCCTGATGATGTTCTAGTACTACCTCCTCACATAGAGGTGGAATTCTACATTGACTTATACCCCGGGATGACACCGATATCTACACCAGATTATCGGATGGCTCCCACAGAGCTTCGCGAGCTGCGGGTACAACTAGAAGACTTGCAAGAGAAGGGATTCATCCGACCCAGTGTTTCTCCCTGGGTAGCCCTAATTCTGTTCGCCAAGAAGGAGTATGGAAGCTTGAGGATTTGTGTTGACTACCGTCACCTAAACCAGGTGACCGTGAAGAAAAATTACCCACTCCTGAGGATTGATGACCTCTTTGATCAGATGAAGGGAACAAGTACCCACTCTCGAGGATTGACGACGTCTTTGATCAGTTGAAGGGAGCACGATGGTTTTCGAAGATAGACCTCAAATCAGGCTATCACCAACTCCGAGTTTGAGATGAGGATGTGTAGAATATGACCTTCAGATGTCGGTACAGCCACTACGAGTTCTTCTTTATGCCATTCAGTGTAACCAACACTCCAACAGTATTCATGGGACTCGTGAAAAGGATATTCCAGCCATACCTTGATCTCTTTTTCATAGTCTTCATCGACGACATTCTGATCTACTCAACTACTGAGGAGGAGCATGCCTACCATTTGCATGTAGTACTGGACACACTCTGAGAGTACCAGCTTTATGGTAAGCTCTCAAAGTCTCAGTTTTGGATCAGAGAGGTTCACTTTTTGGGACACGTAATCTCGGAGGCTGGAGTTGCAGTGGATCCAGTGAATATTAAGGTGGTACTTGCTTGGGAGCCACCCAGAAGTGTAGAGGAGGTACAAAGTTTCCTGGGTTTGGCTTGTTACTACCGAAGGTTCGTTCCAGACTTCCCCAGAGTTTCAGTGCCACTATCAGCCTTGACGAAGAAGGGGAAACCCTTCGTGTGGTTGGAGAGATTCCAACAGAGATTTTAGGAGCTGAGCTAGAGGCTGACTAGTGCCCCCATCTTGAGGCTTCCAAAGGAAGGCGTAGGGTACGTAGCCTACTGCGACACATCAGGGACCAGACTCAGGTGTTCTCTAATGCAGGAGTGAGCAATGATCGCATATGGTTCTCAGTAGCTGATATAGCACAAGAAAAACTATGCTACCCAAGACCTGGAGTTAGCAGCAATGGTCTTCACCTTGAAGATGTGGCGGCACTATCTGATGGGTTAATGTTTTACCATGTACTCTGATCACAAGATTCTCAAGTATATCTTCTCTCAGAAGGACCTGAACCTAAGACAATGGTGATGACTTGAGTTCCTCCTGGACTATGACTTCGAAATAGTCTATACTCCTGGAAAGGGGAACGTTATAGCAGATGCACTCAGTGGGAGATCTGGTATACAGCTTCTAGGCGAGGCGACAGAGCAACTGGCTGCCTTAAAGATATCCTTTGTGGATAGAAATGGAGCTTCCTTTATACAGTCTCTTACAGTCACTCCCCCACTTCTTCAGCGAGTCAGGGAGGTACATCGTGGAGACACTGACTACGAGACACGACGTGCTCAGATATCCATAGGGCAGGCACCAGATGGATTTTATGAAGTTGGGGAGCATGTCATCCTCTTTAGAGGATGTACTATAGTTCCAGTGTCACTTTAGGAGGAAGTGTTGAGGGAGTTCCACACATCCCCTTTAGCGGTACACCCAGGAGTGGAAAAGATATACCAGGACCTTTGACGACAGCACTGGTGGCCAGGTATGAAGAAGGCAGTATCAGAGTTTTTCTCTTTATGTCTCACTTGTTAGAACGTGAAGGAAGAGCACCAAGTACCAGCAGACTTGGTTCATCCTTTAGATGTCCCAGAGTGGAAGTGGGATGGGATATCCATGGACTTCGTGACAGGACTTCCACATACATCCATGAGTCACAACTCGATTTGGGTGATCATCGGCCGACTAACCAATTCGGCCCACTTCCTACTGATCAGAGAGTAGGGTTTATTAGAGAGATTGGGATTCCTCTACGTGCATGAGATTGTGTGGCTACATGGAGTCCCTTCTTCTATTGTCTCTGATAATGATGCATGGTTTACTTCCTAGCTATAGAAGGGGTTGCAGGAGGCTTTTGAGATGCAGCTTCATCTGAGAATTGCATTCCATCCTCAGACGGATGGCCAGACTGAGTGGACCATTCAAACCCTCGAGGACATGTTGTGTGCTTGTGTCCTTGACTTCGGTTGCAGCTGGGAGGATCACTTAACTTTGGTGGAGTTTTCATGAAACAACAGCTATCACTCCACCATAGGGATGACACCTTTTGAGGCATTATACGGGCGACCTTTCAAATCACCTTTGTGTTGGACTGACCCAGGGGAGTCATCACTTGTGGGACCAGAGATAATACGGGATACCATGGAGAAGGTGCAGATCATCTAGGAGCGGATGAAGACTGAACAGAGCAGGCAGAAGTCATATGCTGATAGGAGACGAAGACCTTTGAAGTTTGGGGATGGAAACCACATATTTCTACAGGTCTCACCTCTACGAGGTATACAAAGATTTGGCCGAGGCGGAAAGTTATACCAGAGATTCATCGGACCTTTCCAGGTCCTCAGCAGAGTAGGACAGGTGTCTTATCGCTTAGCTCTTCCACCTCAGTTGCACCGGGTTCAAGATGTGTTCCACGTATCTCAGCTGAGGAGATATGTGCACGACCCTTCTCACATCATCGACCATGGAGATCTGGATGTCAACGATGCAGTGACTTTCATGGAGGTTCCAGTGGATATTGAGGATTAACATGATTGGGTCCTACATGGACGATCGATACCTATGGTGCGTGTTTGCTCGAAGCACGGGAACCTCTAGGAGAGCACATGAGAGAAGGAGGCTCAAATGCGTGCTCAGTACCCCCACTTGTTCCCTTAGATCGAGTTTTAGATTACGGGGATGTAAATCCCTAAGGTGGGGTGAATGTAAAGGCTCTAAAATTCCGTGGAAATTTTTTTTTACATGGGAATTTTACGAGTCCACGAAAATTTACGGCGCAAGATTCTGAGACCCAGTGTGCCCAGAATCAATTTCTGAAATTTTGTTCAGGTACGTTCAGTAAACGTATGAGCAGGTTTTTATAACTTTTGAACCGGTTCTTGGAATTGAAATATGAGGACACCATTGAACTTTCAGTGCCGGTATTCCCTTAAGGATACTTTTACTTCGACAGTAGTGAATCAAGAATAAAAGATAGTTTTGGGGATTTTTAGAGATTTAATTAAATAAAAACAAAGTGTGTGGATTTATTTTTACTTGAAGGATAAAATCTCCTCATGGAAGTTGGAGGTGGGACCACCACACCTTAACCTCCCATGAGAGATTATGGTGGTGGGGCCCACCTAAACCTAACCTCTCACGAGAGATTATGACGTGGGGACCATACGAGGCTAAACTCTCCTATTAATGGCGGGAGCGGAAAGCCTCTCAACTTCCCTCATTAATGAGAGAGAGTTTCTCCACACGCTCCCTCCTTTATGGTTCCACATTCCCTTTAATTAAATTGTGTCAACTCCCCTAATTAACTTGTGCTAATCCTCCACATTAATTAGGTGGAGCCAATTTAATTTATTTCACCTTTTTGAATTCTGTGCCAACGAAATAATAGATAAACCCATCTATTATTATTTTATTTGGAATCTTGGTGGAAACTTGGGAGAAGAGGGAAGAACTCTACCAACGAAGAACGAAGAACACCAACCTTCTTTGACTTCTTCCTCAGAGCTTCTACCGATGTGGGACGTCTTCAACCGACCTACCCTCTGCATCGTTGTCAACGAGCCGATGCAGCTCAGGATTGGAAGCGTGCAGTGAACGCAACAAACAACGATCTTCTTCGTCTACTTTCTGTGACTCCGTCAACGAACGACAAACCAAGGTAGGGGGTTTTTACATGTTGATGCTTTCCTTGAATCTTCTTCAATGGTTAGAAAGGAATTGTATGTGGGTGAGTTGTTGTTCATCCTCTTATTTCTTGATGATCCAATTGATACCACCCTAAACGCGGAGGGTGCAGGCCAAACCAACATGGCCCGAACCCTCCGTCGTTCTTGTTTGTGACGATCTTCGACATGGTCATGAGGTGACGAAATGACAAAGGCGGCGATGACAAAGTCCGTGATACCCATGACCTCCAAAAACTCTGCCGCCTTTGTGGCGCACCGGTGCTTCGGGCCGAACCACGACCCTCCAGCCGAGCCACCCTGGCCACACCGCCGTCGGCCCGCACTACCCGGCTCCCGGCTACCTCCCGGCCTCGCCACGCCCTGCCTGGCCGCCCGCCGGACCACCTGGCGCGCTGCCTGGCCACCTACCGGCCTGCCCAGCTGCCCGTTGACCCACCTGGTACCCTACCCGACTGCCTTCCAGCCTGGCTGGCCGCACGATGGCCTACCTTTCGGCCTACCTGGTCGACACCCAACCAAACCGGTTCCATGGTCGCGTCGACCTCCTGAGCCGACCTGAAACCCCCCTCGCAGTTCCCTGGACGAACCGGCCCGGCCGTGCCCTCTGGGATGAGACGCGTCGGGCCGCGCCCTCATGACGCTCTTGGCCGAACCAGCCCGAGCCTGGTCCGAACCGCCCACGCGGCCTGCAAGGGTGGGCCCAGCAGGCCGGGCCAAACCTAACAGGCTGGCCCTCCCAATGGGTCCGGCCAAACCCAACAGGTCTGACCGGTTCGATCCAGACTGGGTCAGCCCAGACTAAGTCGGGCCGGGTCGGTCCGACCGGGTCAGCCCGACTAGGTCGGACCGGACCCGGGCCCACTACCGCCCCCTTTTCTTTCTTTGGCCATATCTTTGGCACCAGATGACCGTTTGACGAACCGTCAGTGGTGCTAGTATTCTTGGAGCTTGACGTTCCCTTGGTGTATAACCCACTAGATTTTGGGGTATAGTTGTGATACAGTCAGGTTGGATCATGCACGAATCCAACAGGGCCCCCGACACTAAATAGATAATAACTCACAGACCGAGCGTCCGATTGACACACCGTATGTTGCGTTGAGACCCTTATGATATGGCAGAACTTTGAGTTACTTCTTTGTGGGACTTCATGGTACTTGTAGCATCGACCAGTATCTTGTGGAGTGGATATTCTGGAGAAAAGTGAGAATTTGTGTGGGAACCTAGTAGCTGGTTGAGAAATGACGACTGCTGACCGATTCGACTAGGAGTGATTCAACTAGCCCAGTGGGGAGCGCCTTGGTGTCATGGTAGACCCACAATGGGGAGCGGCTTGGTGTCGCAGAAGACCCACAGTACTCGACAGGAGGAGTACCTCAGCAGGCTATGAGGGTGAGCGCCTCTGTGTGATGCGGAAGACCCATGGTGGGGAGCGCCTTTGTGTGACGTGGTAGACCCATAGTACTCGACAGGAAGAGTACCTCAGCAGTCCAAGGTTAGTGGGAACCGCCTCTGTGTGATGCGTCAGGCCCACTGTTGTAACACCTCAGGTAAATAAAGAATATAATTTTTTTATATTTATCCATATTTGTGAATAAAATATTAATATTACTTTAAAGGGGACTCTATGCTCGATGGCGTACCCAATACGCAATAACGAGTTTCTTGGGAATCTTACGTTGCAATCTAATAATAAAATAATATTATTTCAAATGGTAGTTAACGCCTAGCCGTTGTAATGGCGGGAATGAACAGAACTAACTACAAAATTATTATATATGTTTGTCAAATATTTTTACTCTTTACAATAAATGTTAGAGGATTAAAAATGCGAATGAATCCAATTTTAAGCGTAAACATTCTAATATTCATTAAAAGGTCAATTAACCGCCTTTTGATGGCGAACCTCTTTTAAATCCACTTTTTGAAAATTTAATGTGTTATTTTTGACAAAATAAAATTCTTATTTAGAATCGAGACATCAAAATTTACTTTGTGTAAATTTTTGGTATTTTTCCGATAAAGTTCTTTTTTATTGAATAGTGAAAAATGTTGTATTTTAATTCAAAACCACTTTTTAATATAATTCATTTATATGATTAGATTATATTTTGAATTGGTTTTAAAGTTAAATTAGAATATATTTTTACCATTTAATCCAATTGTGGTCATTGGAATTAATTTCACTTTGAAATCGGACTTAAACCAGTGTCAATCTTTTGATACTTATTGTTTCATAAAAACACATTATTTGCTCTGACAGTGGGAATTAATAATTAAATTAATTAATGCAACTTATATTTTTTGAATTTTGTAAAATAGGCTTCATTTTTGAATTTGGAATATCAAATATATCTTAGGGTGAAGTTTTGGTATTTTTCTGAAGAACTTCAATTTTTGATGAATAGTGAAACCACTAAGTGGTAGTTAAAGAAACTGATTTTTCGTTTAAATGAAACTTTGCCACCTCTGTGTTTTGAATTTCAAAAATCCGACATACATGGTTGTCATTAGGAAGTAAAATTTGGTTCAATGGGATTAAAATAATTTTTTGGTGAATAGTAACTTTTATGTTCTTAATCGCGATTAGAGGTAATTAGTGTAATTTAAGGTAAAAATAATGTTTTAATAATGTGAAATGACTGAGACACATGTCCTACCCTCATTGGATGTGTCATGGACGACCAAGAAAATCCATGGGTCAACTTGGGGACCCCATGGAGCCACTTTGGTTGGAAAATGACATAAATAACGTTTTATTTAAAGTTAAAATAAAAATGTCACAAGCATGAGATGTTTCACTAAAACAGTTTTTAAATGGGGTTATACAAGTCATATTTTTTACTATAAATATTCATTAGAAATCTAAAAAGATTTCCTACATCATGATATTTTTTTTATAATTTTTAGACATTAAATAAATTAAATTATTTTTGACATCATGATGATGCAGCGATTACCTCATTATTTAACGATTTAAATAAAATGAAAAGATAATGTAAAAACTAAAACCTACACTTGTCAAAAACCTATTGGATGGGTATATTTCGAACCCTTATCACCTTATCCTCTAATTATATCAATGTGGGACCTTTTAAATCCGAAACTCATTTTCAAATAAATTAACATTTCTTTACTTTCCAAGAGTGCCCCTCCTCTCCTCTTATAAAAGGCCCCCACCTCTACCTCCTTACCCACACTTCCAAAGCCTTTGTCTCGGCCAACCCCTACTCATTTCATCTATCCACATCCCTCTATTAATCATTGAAGCCTCACTTTGTGCATAATCCTTTCCAAGGAATCCTTTGAGCTCAAATCAAAGGAAGTTACCCGATTTAAAGGTAATGTCTTCCCTTATGTTCTTTTGTTTTATTTTGCTTATCCAACTCCCTAAACCCTTTTTATTCTTTTCTTTTGTAACAAAAACAGTATCCTAAATATACTAGGATGTTTTTATGTGAATTATTCTAGCTACACTTACACACACCTTAGTCTAATGGTTAAAGAACATACTATTTCTGTGGATGGTGAATTACTACCTCACGAAACGATGATTGTTCAATATTCTTTTAACACCTTCAAAGGTGGGCATTAAGATGTCACTATATTTATATATGATATATAATATGTTTATTTTTTCCTTAATCTTCTGTATTTTTCATTTATGGCATACCTTTATGGTTTCCATTATGGGTAAACGCGATATCTTCATTTTAGGAAGTGCAGACTACCGCCCCCTCAAAGTGATTTGATTCGTTAATGCCATATGTGGGACGTATAAAGGATGGAATTAATGGTATTACATATGTTATCCTACTGGAATCATAATATACCTTTATATATTTATTATTTCATTCCATTTAATACAAAAAAAAAGAAATGAAAGTAGCGTTCATGCGTACGTACGGCTTACTGTCTCCATGAACGGTACATTTCTTTTCTTTTCTCCAAATGTTATGTACTATTATAAGTACATATATATAATGGATATATATGTAATATATTACATCTAAATTATGGGTATAATTCTAGAATTATAATATATATATATCTCATTTTGTTTTAATTCCATTAATATGGAAAAAAAAATGAAAGTAGCGTTCATGCGTACGTACGGCCTACCGTCTCCATGAACGGTGCTTTTAATTTTTATCTCCAAATGATATGGAATAGTATAAAATGAATATATACTGGATATATATGATATTTAAAACATAAATACTATTCTGGAGATGATGTACCTATAACTACATTGAAAATTCTTTTCCAACAAGTTCAATTTTTACTCATGTACTGAACATCGACAAAAACGTCTGATATGAAATCACTTTATTAACCAATTATTATAACATTATAATATTTAATATGAACTGAATAATAATATTTAAAGGAGGTCCTTAAGAAATTATAAATTGACCAAATTTTATTATTCAGGAGATTAAAGAACGATCGAGTCATGTTAGACACGAGGTAAGGGATCCTACCCCTATCTTTCTTTTTAAGTACACACTTTTATATAATTCCTTTTAAGCTCATCTTTATTATGATTGAGATGTTCTTTTATATTACTCCTACTGTAATTTTTATGTTAATATGATGAGAGACCCTATTTTTTCTCACCAATCCATTTTGGAAGTTTTGAGTGGCGTCGTTAGGCTGCCGAATTTTGGTAAGAGATCTAACCTCTCTCTTTCTTTTTAAGTACTCTCCTTTATGTAACATCTTTTACGCTCCTCTTTGTTATGATGGGGGATGTTATTTTATATTCCTCATAATATAATTTTTATGTTCATATTATGAGAGACCCTATTTGATCTCATAAATCCATTTTTGGAAGCTTTAAGTGGCGTTGTTAGGCTGCCGAGTTTTCGTAAGGGATTTTTCATCTCACTTTTATTCCCGTGACATTTATGCTACATTTGCCACTATTTACTTTGAGTTGTGTATGTAATTCCCATTATTATACACTTTTTGTAGTATAATTTCATTTATGGGTATTTACATCTTCATTGTATGACCCTTCTTCCATGGGGTGTACTTTTCGAAAGTTACCCAACTCGGTAAGGGGACCTTTCACCCCCCTCTTTTTAAAAGACTTCTTTTGTTATGTCTTATAATTCACATACTATTATGTTGGGATATGTTCTTATATATCCTTATTTATGTAAATTTTATGTCCAAGTGATGAGATACCATATTCTCTCTCATCAACTCATTTTCTGAATTTTAAAGTGACGCTGTTAGGCTGTCAGATTTCTGTAAGGGAACTTCTTAACCCACTTTCAATTCTTTGGGTTAAACCTCTACTTCTTGATTTTATTATGCCATGATTATGTTTGGAATCTCTATTTTTTAATTTCCACAAATATTTTTGGTGGATATGGTATTTCTACACATAATCATCTCATTGATAAATTCTTACGAACTTGTATGGGAAATCATAACTCAATCTCATTTCATTGAGTTAAATATCTATGTCATTGGTTTTGTTTTTCCCAGATTATGTGTGAATGACCTATTATTGTTTCACACTTAATATCCACTTATATTGGGTGTATTTATATTTCTCAAACATAATTATGTGATAGATTTATCCTTAATTTAAGGATACTATCTTTATAGTGGATTTCATCTCAATTTACATTTCCATTGAGACTTCATTGTTGTTATGCACCAATTCACTCTTATATGGTGTGTATACTATCCTTTGACATATTATATCATTAATACCTTTATTATCATGATATTATGAAGCTCGGATTACATGTTATTCTGCAATTATTTGTATTCAAGAGTCTCTTATTTTGTTAAAAACTCTTTAACAAAAATATCGTTTTAAATGTTTTAAAGATTCATTATTCTAAATCTTTATCTTTAATGTCCATGTTTTCAAAATGGTTTTCAGTATTTATTTATATGGACATTAATGTTTTAAAATTATAATTCCATTAAAAGCTTCAAATTGGTATGGGACACTTTGATTCAAAAATCTCTTTTAAATGGTTTTTGAAAATGGATTGCTTAATTCAATATCTTGGAATTACTTATTGTGATTGAAAATGAAATGTTGTTATTGAAATGTTTATATTTTCAATATTTTATGTGTAATGATGGTACTTGGAAATTTTATGGGTGGTTACGTGATAAACCATATGATGGGTGGTGTCGTGAATACCAGGACAGGTGGTTACGTTATAACCTCCAGTGCATTGGGTATGGAAGTCGGCCGTATGGCCATTCCATTAAGTATGTGTGGAAGTCTACCGTATGGTTATTCCATTTAAGTATGTTTATGTCCCAAGTTACCTTTATATGTTATGTGTTCTTTATATGTGTTTTATGGTAATCTTTTGGTTACAAAAGGGTAAGTAATGATCTTTTATTCATTGAAGAGTTTTTTTACTACTTCTAAAAGGTGAAAGGTATTAATTTGATAAAGTATACATGGTTTACTTGTTGTTTTGAAAAAATAACAGTTTTCATTCTTTGTGTATCCCTTACTGAGCTTTTTATGCTCATCCCAAGTTTTTGAAATGTTTTTCACAGGACTTAACGCGGAATAGGGTCAAGGATGGGATCAAGGGAAAGTCATGCTACCTAAAACATGGAACTAGATATGTTTCTTTTTAAGAGTTTTTATTTTATGGAAACTTAGTAGAAGTTTCTACTTTGTAATCTTTTGAGATGTAATAGTCATGTCCTAATTCTCTAAAACTCTAAACCTGAAAAGATCCTCAATGTGAATTATTCATTTAATTCAATATTAATTAAGGTTTAAGGCTGGGGCCTTATAACTGTACTCGATAGAGGAGGAGTTATCCAGTAGCCGAGGGTTCGAAATTTTACTACCCACAGAATAAATCCTGGTTTGAGCTGAGTCAGTAAATTTTGTGTTTAACTCATGATTGAGATGGATTACATGATAACTTAGGTATATGTATGGGCATATACCTAAGTGGGGTTATCTTTTGAATTCATAATTTGTGGTTTATCCTTGTTGAATTTTGTGAGACCTTGAGGGTCTGAGGGTCCCTACTGAGTATCATTATACTCACCCCTACACGGGCTATGCTCGCACCTCATTGTGTTGGATGTAGACGACAGACATCGCTGACTGAGGCTGAGTGTACCGGGACTCGACGGTACCCAGAGGTGGACCACATGGCGTGACGGTACACAGAGGAGATGGATGGATGTGGAGTGCTGTGGAGGCAATCTGTACCTACCCTTCAGGTAGGATCTCTGGTGGACGACCCATCAGTTGTTTTACCTTTATTCTGTTGTACTTGTTTTTCAGTTGTACTTGTACTTTCCTGTTGGGATTATATTCCCCCTACTCTAAGCACTCTTTTGTATATAGTTTTACTTAGTGTTTTACTTCCATCTCGTACTTTCTTGTGTGTGTTTTTAGGTTATAAAGTCAATGCCTTCCTAGTTTGAGGGAATTACGCCTTTGGTGCTAGTCGCCAGCCCCTGGCCTATGGATGGCGGGCTTGGGGTAGTCATGGCATGAGCCCTGGGGGACATGTCGTGACATTTCATTTACAAATTTTAAGTGGTATTTATAGATTATAATCTCATATATTCGAAAATTAGAAAAGAGTGTGAAGATAATTTGAACATTGTGTTAAATACTTTATGGAAGGATAAGTTGCACACAAATTATAGTTAATGTAAATTCTATATTGATAAAGTCATATTTTTGTAGAATGTGATCAAAATAAAGGGAAAATATATGGATCCTTAAAAGACTAATACAATTGATTAAAGACCTATAAAAATATCAGGGATGGATACTTATAGTTTTCTTAGATTATCGAGGTACTATTGATAGTTTGTGAGAAATTTATCATTATTGGTAAACCCAATGACTAAGCTAAATAGAAAAGGTTTAAAGTTTGTCTAGATTGATATATCTATATCCCTATATGGGATGAAATTCAAAACTCCAACATTATAGGATTAATTTAGAGAAAGGAAGTTATTGGAACCAAAACTTGTGGAAGAGATAAAATAAAAGCTCCATGCCATTCAGTAATATCTCCATTAAGGAGAGTTTTAAAGTTTTGGAATAAGAGAGGGTTTATTCCTAGTTATATTAGATCTTTTAATATTTATAATTATGATGGGGTTGTAGTGTATTGACTTACCCTCCCACCAAACATGTCCCAAATACATAATGTATTACAAATATCCCTCTTGAGGAAGTTTATATCATATCCCTCACATTTACTAAATCTATAAGTAGTATAATTGGATCATGATATCTCTTATGAGAAGAAACTTGTGGAAATAATGGATCATATAGATGAAGTAATATGAAACATGATCACTCATCTTCTCAAAGTACTATAGACAAAAGAAAACTCATCTATTAACATCATAGGGTTTGAGTTGAAATTTTGAGGGTGAAATTTCAAAAGAGGGAATAATGTAATGACCTATACTTTTTAAATATGAAAATTGTCTTCTCTAAATATATTTGCATTATATTTAAGTATAATGAAAGGTATAAATCACAAACACCACATAGTAAAAATGAATATTATTTAATTTAATAAACATAGAACATTACACATGAAGGATAAATTCACTCCCTAAAATTGAAAATAGTAAAATATAACAATAAAAACAAATAAATAACATAAGTAGAATTTTAAAATACATAGGGTCATTGTCTGTTAGAAATATCACAATCGTGAATAAAACTATAAAAATAGAACAAACTATTAGAAAAACGATTGTAATTTTTTAATTTGAATATAAATAACTTTGATATAAAATAGATTGAATGAATAATGAATTAAATAATATGTATTTATAGAAAGAATAATAATTATACAACCGTAGAATAGTAACTGGCCATTGGAATAATAACAAGTCATTGAAATAGTTACCTAACCATTGAGAGTAGTAAAATTACTTACAATTAATATTTACCATGAATAAATAAATAAATATTAATATTATAATATCAGTAAATTATTCATTAAATCATTTAACTAAAATTATGTTTAAGCATGCATTTTTAATAAAGTATGTTTTAACATATTTAGTAAAAAATTAATTTTTATGTTAAAATTTAAATATTATAATTACATAATTTATAAAAATTGATTAAAATATATATTAATATTAATTATAAGTCATATAATTATTAATAAATAATAAAAAATATAAATAAAACCATTCAAAGCAAAATAAATTATATTTATTCTATATAAAATTGCTTTTCAATGTATTATATGATTATATTTAAAAGTTAAATTTATAATATTTAAAATATGAATTTAATAAAATAATATTCATTTTTGGAATCATCACATCAAAATAATCTTATGTTGATCATTTTTTATTCTTTTAAAAAAGTTTATTTTAAGGTGAATAGTAGAAAATCTTGTTTTACGAATACTGTAAGTTTTATCAAATTATTATGATGTAAATATGATTCAATAATTTATAAAACATTTTTCAAAAATTAAAATGTATTTAATTTGTAAAATAATATATTTAAAAATGATAAATTAATTACAAAAACCTATAGATCAATTTTCAAATCCTAAGTCATATTTTATTTGAATAAAAAACTATATTTTATTCTTCACTTTGTATAAAATATTTTCATGATTCCCTTAAATTTTCGATGTGATTAAATGTCAAATAAAGCTCTATTTTTTAATCAAATTCTAATAAAATCATAATAATCAATACTATTCATATTCTTGAGACTAAATAATAAAATAATCATTATTTTATTCATAGATACCCCTCACCCTTGCCAATATAAACACCCCTCCTCCACCCCTCAATCCTCACTTACAAAACATTGTAATTTTACAAAGATAATTCCAAATCCATCTCTAGATTCTAGTAGACACATTTCTAAGGCTCTGATCTTTCCAAAATATCCTCCTCCAAAGTCTTTAGGCTCAATCCAAAGGTGAGGACTCGATGAGTAAGGAGGGGGTTTTAAAATCCATGTCTTCTCATTTCAATTATCCTATTACCGTTTCTATAATATAAGTAATTATAAAAAGTAAATTAAAATAATATTTTTCTTCTAATATAATATTTTCATAAAGCTAAAATATATAGAAGTTCAAATATTCTCTTAACCACCTTTAAAAATATCATTCAATTGTGGTTGATTTATACTACCTAAGTGAATGTTGATGTTTTAATTTCTAATTTCCCATTTCTTGGATGTTAATAATATTAGATGTCACGATTCAATATATAATTAATAAAAAAATCACGTATATTATTATAGTATAATAAAATATGAGTGATGATAATGACATTAAAAGTAAATAGTCGTAGTTATTTTTAATCATCTAAATCAAACTTACTAATGAAGATTATATGAATTGAAACTGTCTATTAAACTATTAAACTCCCTTACTTATATAATAACATAAAAAACTATACGATGTCATTGTTAGATATTATAGAAAAATTGGACAGTAAACCTTGACTATTAAAATTACATTGAAGCAAATTTAGAATCAAGAACTGAACATCCTCAAAATGATAAACATAAATTATCACGATCCCCCCCACCCTCTACTGGTACCCCTATAGGGCTGTAAATGAGAGGGAGTGGGCCCTAAATATTTTTTATAATAGTTCATTTAACACCCCAAGATTTCATAGTACGTTATTTCTTCAATATAATTCAATAACTTTCACAACACACAACATTGAGTTCAAGCGCACCACAACTTACCAAACTAGCCATTCAAAAGCGGTTATGAATAGTATTAACTGAATTTTGAATTTTATATAATCCTTATAATTTTATAATCCATATTATGAGTTTCTTATACATAATATAAGAACAAATTCATTTTTTTAGATAAAAGAAGTATTTTTTTTAAATGCAATTTTACCGACTTTTAATGGAGAACCATTTTTAAATCCAATATTTGAAACTTTTATAAATTAAATTTTACAAAATAAACTTCTTCTTTAGAATCAGGACATAAAAATATAGTTTTGATAAATTTTTGGTGTTTTTCTGATAACATTTATATTTCAGTGAATAGTAAAAAATACAAAATTTTAACTGAAAACAACTTTTTTAATCAAAATAATTTATAGTGTTAAACAATACATATAAATGGTTTGGAAGTATAATTATATTATTTTTTTACCATTTAATCCAATGTTGGTAATTGGAAGTAATTTCACTTTGAAATTGGACATAAACAAGTGTCAATCTTTTGGTAGTTATTATTTCTTAAAAATACGCTTTTCGGTTTTGACAACAGGAATTAATTTTAAATTAATAAATGAAATTTATATGTATTTAATTTGGTAAAATAGACTTCATTTTTGAATTTGGAATATAAAAATTAGCTTAGGGTGAATTTTTGGTATGTTTATAAAAACTTTCAATTTTTGATGAATAGTGAAAAACACTACGTTATTGGTTAAAACTGACTTTTCATTTAAATAATTATTTATTATATTTAAATTTATTTTAGGTCCAAATATATATATAATACCTAGATATGTTCAATTTAATTCATTTTAGTCAATTTGTAATAAAATTAGATAAATAAAATTTTATTGAACTTTTCACCGTCTTTTACCCACCTCCTAGGAGAATTTGCAAACTCGTATAAAACTTAATTTTACCGATTCTATGGGTGGAATTTCAAAACTATGAGAGACACAGTTGATATCATTAAGAAAAATGTGGTTCAATAAGATGAAAATAATTTTTTGTGAATAGTAACTTTTCCTTTTATTTACCACGGTTAAAAGTAAATAGTGTAATTAAAGGTAAAAATGATATTATTCTTACCCTAACACGTGTCTTAATTATATTGGATGAGTTTAATTCAACCAAAAACAATCTTAGGAATAAAATATGATCCTTTATGTCCACTTGTATTAGATTAGGTCATTTATTATTATTTAATTCAAAGAAGACTTAAAAGTGTTAAATTCAAAATTTAATAACTAAACCATTTATAATATACAGTTATACGTAAGATAAATTTGAATATAAATATTCATTAGAAAGATAAAAATATTTTATACATAATTGAATTTTATTTATAATTTTTAGACATTAAATAATTAAATTTATTAATGACACAATGATGATTCAATAATTAATATATTAATGAAAGATTAAAATAATTGATATTATAAATATCCAAATAAATTTAATTTGATACTTTTAATGAATTAGAATAATTTTATAAGTTAATATGAAATGTTAGGGTTGATTACATGTATTTAGTTTGAAGTAATAAAGTTTTTAGGACTTTAAAAAAATTTATTATTAAATAATGTCAAAATAGACATAAATGAGTTTTTAAAACAAATACAAAATTATTGGTTGATATAATAGTCCTAAAAATATAAGGTTCAGAAAAAAGACTTATCTAATATTATTTTTATCATTAATTAACCACTTGGGGTTCTCTTGGAAGTTTATAGTAAGTTTATTAACCATATAATATAAAAAAACAAAGAGACATGGTAAATGTCAAACTATTTAACTAAGAGTTAAATCTAAAAGATAAGGTTGATATAGTGACCCAAATTTGTCTAAAACCTATTGTTTGAGAGGTTTTCAACCCATCCCGACCTTAAACTTTAAATAATTCATTTTTGATCCATTATAACCGAAAAATGAATTTATTATAAAATAATATTTCAAGCTTTCCCTAAAGTGACCCTCACCTCTCTTATAAAAGGGAACTTCCCCTTCTCTCAAATTCACACCTCAAAAGCCATTTGGATCGGCTAAAATCATCCCAAATATCCTTACAACTTTACTAACTTCATCCTAGAGGCCTTAATTTGGTCATAAATCCAACCTATGGAGCCCTTGTGATCAAATCAAAAGGAAGAATCCGAAGAAGAGGTAAATGTTTCATCACCTCTTTCAAGTTATTTTCTTCTTCCACTTCCTATTTCTTTGTTTTTTCCATTATAAAATAATAAATTCAGTATCTTCTATATACTGTGATGTTATTATAAATATGGTATAACCATATTCATTATTTTATCCAACCTTTTAATGACATGTCACCATACGTGCGTACGTACGGCTTACCGTCTCCACATCGTGGTGTAATTGTTATTCAATACATTATTATTTGGATGAGTATAATAATGATGTGTAATTGATGTAAATAATAAATATAACATGATAATGATTCTGTATATATGATATAACATCCAATTATATATTATTTTAATATCAAAAGAATGATATTGCTGCTCGTGCGTACGCATGGATTATCGTCTCCACGAACGCTATGAGATTCATTCCCCATCGTATCCATTCAAGACTAATTTTCATTAGATAATTAAAAATAATGTTTAAAGAATTAATATCATTCTGAATATGAATAATATATATCTTATCCATAAAAAACATTACTTACGTAACAAATCATATAAAGGAAAACGAATCAGTTAACACCCGAAACGACGATAATACTAAGATATTATTAACAAAGCAATGTTAAAAGATTATATATGATATCATATTAATGTATATGATTATTGTATAATTTAATAACAATTATTTCACCATTATACAGGATTTTAACCAACCCTCGACCAAGGAAAAGTTAAGGGTTAATTCTACAACCTATTTATTATTCAAGGTTTTTTATATATAATTATCTGCTGGGACCTCTTTATCATCCACATCCGTGTTTTCCTAAAAATGTATTACAAAACATTTTTATTACTTACTATACTATGTATTAAATTCATTTATACCCTTATTTGACCTTATACTTTTTGAAAGGAATCTTTCCGTTGTTTTTCAAACAAGTTGCTTTATTGACCTTTTCGATAAAATTAAGGTAAGAATGTTTTTTAAACTTATAAGGCGGGTGAGGCTATATTTCGCCGTTATAACATCATAGAAAATTACCTTACAAGCTTATACGAATATTTTCAAAATAAATGTTTTATTTTTTAATTATTTAACTTTAAATGATTTCAAAAAAATAATGAGATATTTCTCTCAAATAGTTTTGATTTCATCTATGTCAACATCCTTTAATGAATTTTAATCTTATTTGAAGTTGATTTGTTATGATAAAAATATTCCATTTTATATTGAAGGTTTTGTGATATGTTTGAATGTGGATGTCTTATTTTTACACCATTCATGGTTTATGGATAAAGAATTGACATTTTGTTTGCTAGTTTTAATACGAATGTTTATGTTATGTTCAAACATTTTCATATGAGGAATGCATTGGACTTATTAAGTGATGGGTGGAGACCGCTATAGCTCATCGATGAATTGTTAGGTCTCATGAGACAAACTCGTGTCTTGGCACAAGTCCGTGACAAAATCCTATTTGTGGTCTTGGCACAAGGCCTTGACTATGTGTTTATGAAAGTCTGACATTATGTATTCCATCATTATGAAAGTGGATATTGATATTGCATGTGATTATTTGACTAGTAGAATATCCATGTGAATAAGTAAATAGAATTATTTGATTTTTATCTTTTCCATATTATACTGAAGTTCAAGTTTAAAAGGATTTTGTTTTAGTCTTATACATTGCCTTAAATGTTTATTCTTATTTATAAAAGTTTCCACTATTTTGTTACCCTTACTGAGCATCTGAGCTCACCCCTTTCTTATGTTTTATTTTCCTAGGATCCCAAGAAGTGTTTTATGTTTGAGATGCAGGGTTAAGCTAAGGGAAAAATGGAATTCTCAAAGGATTTTTTTGTGTTGTATGTTAGAAATTGTAATGTAACGTTCATGTATGTAATATATTTTCCAAGAATACTAAAATGATCAGTCTTTTGGGACTTGATTCCTTTTAATCATGCCAGTGTATTAAAATAATGCATCGACTCCCATAACTAGGGTCGGGACGTTACAGTTGGTATCAGATGAAGTTTAGTACAAACATTGGAAACTAGATTTAGATAAACTCTTATTTGAGCACCTTATCCTAAGATAGACTTTGAGGATTAGTATAGAATAACTTCCTAGAATTTTAGTAATATATAGATTTTGTGAGTTTTCCAAGAAAATACATCCCTATACGGATACGAGCAGGTAGAGGCGGCTCTGGCATAGAAGTACCTAGGGGTAAAACCTAGAAACACTACTTTGATCTAGACTTGAGGAAGAACTAGTGCACGAAAATGGGCCTTGCTGCACTCTTGGTTACGACACTCCCGGGGGATATGATTAGGATAATTCTCATTTTCTTTACAAACCATTATGAAGGGTTTATGAGTATATAATTCCTCAAGGAAAACATTTTTTATGATTATGGATTATATCCATAAACTGTTCAATTTACTTTATGTATTTTACAAGTATGGAATTATTCATTGCAATTCATAAACTAACCTAGTGTATGCCATTGTATAGAAATGGTTCCCAATAGAAGTAATGTGAACTCTAGAAATATGTATGATCCAAAGAGTAAGAAGGATCATATCTTTCACGGTATTAAGACAACATTTAGAAGGGAAATATTCTCCCATGTATTCTCAACATATGAAGAAATAGTATCATGTGTTAATAAGATAAGTAAATAATTCTCTAAGTCCTATGGCTTTGAAGGGAATCAAGAGAAGAAAAGGATGAAAGATATAAATATGGATAAAGGGAAGAAGGAAAAGAAGGATTTTCCCATATATGATAAATGTGGAAAGAATCACCTTGGTAAATGCATGAAGGGAATGGGAGTTTGTTATAAGTGTGGAGAAAAAGGACACCAAGTACGTGATTGCAAGGGTAAGAAAAAGTTTTCAAATGTAAAATCCTTCATCTTCAAGGAGTTGCGACACTACGCGAATGAATGTCCCAGTCATCAGAGTAAACTGCAAATGATGCTATTGGATAATAATCAAATTATGATACTACCACAGATGAAGAGGAATTACTAGTGTTCTTATGTTGTTATTAAATAATTATGTCATTTTAGTTTTGAATCGATGATATACCAGTTATATGAATTATGTAAATAAATAAGGATTGTACTGCAGTACTATCTCATTAAGGATTTGAGATTATATGGTTCTATGAAAAGTGACTCATCAACAAGTTAAATTTTTTTGGAAAATACATGGTTGGAGGAAAGATAAACCTTAATATGGTCCGGATACTAAGGTAGTAATTTTTGAATAAGGGATGATTGATTTGGATAAATTATATTGGATATTCTTGACAACCTTAGAACTGATTAATGGTTTTTTTATTTCATCATTGTTGGAGTATTGAAAAATTTTGGATATAAGGAATATATCTAGTATTCTATAAGTAATATGGGAGCATGAATGTAATCAATAAGGTTTTATGGTAATTCAGGGAGTTACTATGTTTTAAAAGAATACATGATGAAGGTGTTCACATGTTATTGCGTAGAAAAAGGATCTTCATTGTGTTTAACTTACTTATAAATTTTGGACTGTGAGTTTGGATAGAATTATTTTGGATAATTTTAAAGGTTGGAATGGATTAAGTTTGAAATTAGAAACAATTTTTAAGGTTATTTTTGGATTTTCATAAAAAGGATAACCTAGAGGTCGGGCGACAACCAGTCGCGTCCAGCAAGGCCGTGAGACTTGAACCCACAATCGAAGGGCGACAAGGGTGAATCACCTACCAATGGCCAACGTGATGTCCTAGATTGTATAATGTAGTTTCTTTTTTAAAAGTTCTGATAGGTGAATTATAAATTAATTATTTTTGGAACCCTATAAGATTAGGATAAATAGAATATTTTTTTGAAATCTTTTGGAGTGAAATATGAGTTTGTAGCAGGAATTAGTTAAAGGATGTAACTCTACTTATCAAATATATATATATATATATATATATATTCCTCTTATTCTATGACTAAATTGATTCTTAATATTTAGTTAATGGAATTTGTCTCAATCTCCTTTCATTGAGGCATCCTTTGATTTCTAAACGAATTTTTTTTATACAGTGTATGAAACCCTTTTACTCTTTATTTCAAGGGGAATCTTTTTCTTCGAAGTGTTTTACTAAACAACAAAAAAAAGGATAGTTTTTTTTAACATAAGCGGTGACAATAACCTTTCCACTGCCATGAGTTTTATTTGATCTTTGGCTTCCTTAACAACCCAAAATATTTTTTTAAAGAAATTAAATACCATATACTCTTTTTATGTATCTTGGTATTGAAAATGGTTTTGATAATGGATTTTTTATGTCAATATATCTAAATGATATATTGTGATTGATGACCTCAATCACTCCCTATAAATATTTACATTTTCCCTTCAATTATTTATTTCTAATTTCCACCAATGTTATCCTAATCAAGATCATAATTTGGTGTTAACTTTTTCATTTATCTTTCCCTCTTATTAAGACTAAATTTTATTAACCCAATTTCCGATATGGGTTCTCCGCAAAGGTATTTTTCTATTTTAACCTTTTATTTTTGAAGAAAAATTTCAAATTGTGAGGACGCAATTTATTGAAGGAGGGGAGAATATAACACCCCAAGATTTCATAGTATGTTATCTCTTCAATATAATTCAATAACTTTCACTACACACAACTCTGAGTTCAAGCGCACCATGACTTACCGAACTAGCCGTTCAAAAGCGGTTATGAATATTATTAACTGAATTTTGAATCCTATATAATACTTATAATTTTAAAATCCATATTATTATTTTCTTATACATAATATAAGAACAAATTCATTTTTTTAGATAAAAGAAGTATTTTTTTTAAATGCAATTTTACCGCCTTTTAATGGAGAACCATTTTTAAATCTAATATTTAAAACTTATATATATTAAATTTGACAAAATAAACTTCTTCTTTATAATTGGGACAAAAAAAATTAGTTTTGATAAATTTTTAGTGTTTTTCGGATAACATTCATATTTGGGTGAATCGTGAAAAATGCTAAATTTTAACTGAAAACAACTTTTTAATCAAAATAATTTATAGTGTTAAACAATACATATGAATGGTTTGGAAGTATAATTAGAATATATTTTTACCGTTTAATCCAATGTTGGTAATTGGAAGTAATTTTACTTTGAAATTGGACATAAATAAGTGCCAATCTTTTGGTAGTTATTATTTCTAAAAAATTCGCCTTTTGGTTTTGATAATAGGAATTAATTTTAAATTAATAAATGAAATCTCTATGTTTTGAATTTGGTAAAATAGACTTAATTTTTGAATTTTTAATATCAAATTATCTTAGGGTGAATTTTTAGTATGTTTCTAAAAACATTCAATTTTTGATAAATAGTGAAAAACACTACGTTATTGGTTAAAACCGACTTTTCATTTAAATAATTATTTATTTTATTTAAATTTATTTTAGGTCAAAATAGATATATAATACCTATATATGTTCAATGTAATTCATTGGAGTCAATTTGTAATTAAATTAGATAAATAAAATTTTATTGAACTTTTCACCATCTTTTACCCACCTCCTAGGAGAATTTGCAAACTCGCATAAAACTTAATTTTACCGCTTCTGTGGTTGGAATTTCAAAAATCCGAGAGACACAGTTGATATCAGTCAGAAAAAATTTGGTCCAATAAGATGAAAATAATTTTTTTTGAATAGTATCTTTTTCTTTTATTTACCACGGTTAAAAGTAAATAGCGTAATTAAATATAAAAATGATATTATTCTTACCCTAACACGTGTCTTAATTCTATTGGATGATTTTAATTCGACCAAAAACAATCTTAGGAATAAAATATGATCCTTTATGTCCACTTGGATTAGATTAGGTCATTTATTATTATTTAATTCAAAGAAGACTTAAAAGTGTTAAATTCAAAGTTTAATAACTAAACTATTTATAATATACAGTTATACGTAAGATAAATTTGACTATAAATATTCATTAGAAAGATAAAAATATTTTCTACATAATTTCATTTTATTTATAATTTTTTGACATTAAATAATTAAATTTATTAATGACACAATGATGATTCAGTAATTAATATATTAATGAAAGATTAAAATAATTTATATTATAAATATCCAAATAAATTTAATTTGAAACTTTTAATGAATTAGACTAATTTTATAAGTTAATATGACATTTTAGGGTTGATTAAATGTATTTAGTTCGAAGTAATAAAGTTGTTAGGACTTTAAAAAAATCGATTATTAAATAATGTCAAAATAGACATAAATGAGTTTTTAAAACAAATACAAAATTATCGGTTGATATAATAGTCCTAAAAATATAAGGTTCAGAAAAAAGACTTATCTAATATTAGTTTTATCATTAATGAAACACTTGGGGTTCTCTTGGAAGTTTATAGAAAGTTTATTAACCATATAATATAAAAAACAAAGAGACATGGTAAATGTCAAACTATTTAACTAAGAGTTAAATCTAAAAGATAAGGTTGATATAGTGTCCCAAATTTGTCTAAAACCTATTGGTTGAGAGTTTTTCAACCCATCCCAACCTTATACTTTAAATAATTCATTTTTGATCCATTATAACCCGAAAATGAATTTATTATAAAATAATATTTCAAGCTTTCCCTAAAGTGACCCTCACCTCTCTTATAAAAGGGAACTTCCCCTTCTCTCAAATTCACACCTCAAAAGCCATTTGGATCGGCCAAACTCAGCCCAAATATCCTCCCAAATTTACTAAATTCATCCTAGAGGCCTTAATTTGGTCATAATTCCAACCTATGGAGCCCTTTTGATCAAATCAAAAGGAAGAATCCGAAGAAGAGGTAAATGTTTCATCACCTCTTTCAAGTTATTTTCTTCTTCCACTTCCTATTTCTTTGTTGTTTCCATTATAGAATAATAAATTCAGTATCTTCTATATACTATTATTTTATTATAAATATGGTATAACCATATTCATTATTCTATTCAACCTTTTAATGAAATGTCACCATACGTGCGTACGTACGGCTTACCGTCTCCACGTCGTGGTGTAATTGTTATTCAATACATTATTATTTGGATGAGTATAATAATGATGTGTAATTGATGTAAATAATAAATATAACATGATAATGATTCTGTATATATGATATAACATCCAATTATATATTATTTTAATATCCAAAGAATGATATTGCCGCTCGTGCGTACGTATGGATTATCGTCTCCACGAACGCGATGAGATTCATTCCCCATCGTATCCATTCAAGACTAATTTTCATTAGATAATTAAAAATAATGTTTAAATACTTAATATCATTCTGAATATGAATAAGATACATCTTATCCATAATAAACATTACTTCCGTAACAAATCATATAAAGGAAAACGAATCAGTTAACACCCGAAACGACGATAATACTAAGATATTATTAACAAAGCAATGTTAAAAGATTATATATGATATCATATTAATGTATATGATTATTGGATAATTTAATAACAATTATTTAACCATTATACATAAGTTTAACCTACCCTCGACCAAGGAAAAGTTAAGGGTTAATTCTACAACCTATTCATTATTCAAGATTTTTTATATATAATTATCTACTGGGACCTCTTTATCATCCACATCTGTGTTTTCCTAAAAATGTATTCCAAAACATTTTTATTAGTTACTAGACTATGTATTAAATTCATTTATACCCTTATTTTACCTTATACTTTTTGAAAGGAATATTTCCGTTGTTTTTCAAACAAGTTGCTTTATTGACCTTTTCGATAAAATTAAGGTAAGAAAGTTTTTTTGACTTATACGGTGGGTGAGGCTATATTTCACCGTTATAACATCGTAGAAACTTCCCTTACAAGCTTATACTAATATTTTCAAAATAAATGTTTTATTTTTTAATTATTTAACTTTAAATGATTTCAAAAAAATAATGCGATATTTCTCTCAAACAGTTTTGATTTCATCTATGTCAACATCCTTTAATGAATTTTAATCTTGTTTGAATTTGATTTGTTATGATAAAAATATTCCATTTTATATTGAAATTTTTGTGATATGTTTGATTGTGGATGTATTATTTCTACACCATTCATGGTTTATGGATAAATTATTGACATTTCGTTTGCTAGTTTTAATACGAATGATTATTTTATGTTCAAACCTTTTCATGTGAGGAATGCATTAGACTTAGTAAGTGATGGGTGGAGACCACTATAGCTCATCGATGAATCGTTAGGTCTCATGAGACAAACTAGTGTCTTGGCAAAGCCTTGACAAAATCCTATTTGTAGTCTTGGCACAAGGCCTTGACTATGTGGTTATGAAAGTCTGACATTATGCATTCCATCATTATGAAAGTGGATATTGATATTGCATGTGATTATTTGACTAGAAGAATATCCATGTGAATAAGTAAATAGAATTATTTGATTTTTATCTTTTCCATATTATACTTAAGTTCAAGTTTAAAAGGATTTTGTTTTAGTCTTATAAATTTCCTTAAATGTTTATGCTTATTTATGAAAGTTTCCACTATATTGTTACCCTTACTTAGCATCTGAGCTCACCCCTTTCTTATGTTTTATTTTCCTAGGATCCCAAGAAGTGTTTTATGTTTGAGATGAAGGGTTATGCTAAGGGAAAGGTGGAATTATCAAAGGATTTTTTTGTGTTGTATGTTAGAAAGTGTAATGTAACGTTCATGTAGGTAATATATTTTCCAAGACTACTAAAATGATCAGTCTTTTAGGACTTGATTCTTTGTAATCATGCCAATGTATTAAAGTAATGAATTGACTCCCATAACTAGGGTCGGGACACTATAATTGGTATCAGAGGAAGTTTAGTACAAACATTGGAAACTAGATTTAGATAAACTCTGATTAGAGAACATTATCCTAAGATAGACTTTGAGGATTATTATAGAATAACTTCCTAGAATTTTAGTAATATATAGATTTTGTGAGTTTTCCAAGAAAATACATCCCTATCCAGATACGAGAAGGTAGAGGCGGCTCTGGCATAGAAGTAACTAGGGGTAAAACCTGAAAACACCACTTTGAGCTAGACTCGAACATGAACTAGTGCATGACAATGAGCCTTGATGCACTCTTGGTTACGACACTCTCGGGTGATATGCTTAGGATAATTCTCATTTTCTTTACAAACCATTATGAAGGGTTTATGAGTATATACTTCCTCAAGGAAAACATTTTTTATTATTATGGATTATATCCATAAACTATTAAATTTACTTTAGGTATTTTACTAGTATGGAATTATTCATTGCAATTCATAAACTAACCTAGTGTATTCCATTGTATAGAAATGGTGCCCAGTAGAAGTAATGTAAACTCCAGCAATACGTATGATCCAAAGAGTAAGAAGTATCATATCTTTCACGGTATTAAGCCAACATTTAGAAGGGAAATAGTCTCCCATGTATTCTCAACATATGAAGAAATAGTATCATGTGTTAATAAAATAAGTAAATAATTCTCTAAGTCCTATGGCTTTGAAGGGAATCAAGAGAAGAAAGGGATGGAAGATAAAAATATGGATAAAGGGAAGAGGGAAAAGAAGGATTTTCCCATATATAATAAATGTGGAAAGAATCAACTTGGTAAATGCTTGAAGGGAATGTGAGTTTGTTATAAGTGTGGAGAAAAAGGACACCAAGTACGTGATTGAAAGGGTAAGAAAAAGGTTTCAAATGTAAAATCCTTCATCTTCAAGGAGTTGCAACACTACGCGAATGAATGTCCCAATCATTAGAGTAAACCGAAAATGATGATATTAGATAATAATAAAATTATGATACTACCACAGATGAAGAGGAATGACTAGTGTTCTTATGTTGTTATTAAATAATTATGTCATTTCAGTTTTGAATCTATGATACACCAGTTATATGAATTATGTAAATAAATAAGGATTGTACTGCACTACTATCTCATTAAGGATTTGAGATTATACGGTTCTATGAAAAGTGACTCATCAACAAGTTAAACTTTTTTGGAAAATACATGGTTGGAGGAAAGATAAACCTTAATATGGTCCTGATACTGAGGTAGTAATTTTTGAATAAGGGATGGTTGATTTGGATAAATTATATTGGATATTCTTTACAACCATGGAACTGATTAATGGTTTGTTTATTTCATCATTGTTGGAGTATTCAAAAATTTTGGATATAAGGAATATATCTAGTATTCTATAAGTAATATGGGAGCATGAATGTAATCAATAAGGTTTTATGGTAATTCAGGGAGTTACTATGTTTTAAAAGAATACATGATGAAGGTGTTCACATGTTATTGCGTAGAAAAAGGATCTTCATTGTGTTTAACTTCCTTATAAATTTTGGACTGTGAGTTTGGATAGAATTATTTTGGATAATTTTAAAGGTTAGAATGGATTAAGTTTGAAATTGGAAACAATTGTTAAGGTTATTTTTGGATTTTCATAAAAAGGATAACCTAGAGGTCGGGCGACAACCAGTCGCGTCCGGCAAGGTCGTGAGACTTGAACCCACAATCGAAGGGCGACAAGGGTGCATCACCTACCAATGGCCTACGTGATGTCCTAGATTGTATAATGTAGTTTCTTTTTTAAAAGTTCTGATAGGTGAATTATAAATTCATTATTTTTGGAACCCTATAAGATTAGGATAAATAGAATATTTTTTTGAAATCTTTTGGAGTGAAAGATGAGTTTGTGGTAGGAATTAGTTAAAGGATGTAACTCTACTTGTCAAATATATATATATATTCCTCTTATTCTATGACTAAATTGATTCTTAATATTTAGTTAATGGACTTTTTCTCAATCTCCTTTCATTGAGGCATCCTTTGATTTCTAAACGAATATTTTTTATACGGTGTATGAAACCCTTTTACTCTTCATTTCAAGGGGAATCTTTTTCTACGAAGCGTTTTACTAAACAACAAAAAAAAAGGATTGTTTTTTTAACATAAGCGGTGACAATAACCTTTCCTCTGCTATGAGTTTTATTTCATCTTTGGCTTCCTTAACAAGCCAAAATGTTTTTTTAAAGAAATTAAATACCATATACTCTTTTTATGTATCTTGGTATTGATAATGGTTTTGATAATGGATTTATTATGTCAATATATCTAAATGATATATTGTGATTGATGACCTCAATCACTCCCTATAAATATTTAAATCTTCCCTCCAATTATGTGTTTCTAATTTCCACCAATGTTCTTCTAATCAAGATCATATTTTGGTGTTAACTTTTTCATTTATCTTTCCCTCTTAATAAGACTAAATTTTATTAACCCAATTTCCGATATGGGTTCTCCACAAAGATATTTTTATATTTTAACCTTTTATTTTTGAAGAACAGTTTCAAATTGTGAGGAGGCAATTTATTGATGGTGGGGAGAATATAACACCCCAAAATTTCATAGTATGTTATCTCTTCAATATAATTCAATAACTTTCACTACACACATCTCTGAGTTCAAGTGCACCACGACTTACCGAACTAGCCGTTCAAAAGCGGTTATGAATATTATTAACTGAATTTTTAATTTTATATAATAATTATAATTTTAGAATCCATATTATGAGTTTCTTATACATAATATAAGAACAAATTCATTTTTTTAGATAAAAGAAGTATTTTTTTTAAAATGCAATTTTACCGCCTTTTAATGGAGAACCATTTTTAAATCCAATATTTTAAACTTTTATATATTAAATTTGACAAAATAAAATTCTTCTTTATAATCGGGACATAAAAATTTAGTTTTGATAAATTTTTGGTGTTTTCCGGATAACATTCATATTTGGGTGAATCGTGAAAAATACTAAATTTTAACAGAAAACTACTTTTTAATCAAAATAATTTATAGTGTTCAACAATACATATGAATGGTTTAGAAGTATAATTAGAATATATTTTTACCATTTAATCCAATTTTGGTAATTGGAAGTAATTTCACTTTGAAATTGGACATAAATAAGTGTCAATCTTTTGGTAGTTATTATTTCTAAAAAATACGCTTTTTGGTTTTGACAATAGGAATTAATTTTAAATTAATAAATGAAATATCTATGTTTTGAATTTGGTAAAATAGACTTCATTTTTGAATTTTTAATATCAAATTATCTTAGGGTGAATTTTTTGTATGTTTCTGAAAACATTCAATTTTTGATGAATAGTGAAAAAACACTACGTTATTGGTTAAAACCGACTTTTCATTTAAATAATTATTTATCTTATTTAAATTTATTTTACGTCAAAATAGATATATAATTCCTATGTATGTTCAATGTAATTAATTGGAGTCAATTTTTAATAAAATTAGATAAATAAAATTTTATTGAACTTTTCACCGTCTTTTACCCACCTCCTAGGAGAATTTGCAAATTCACATAAAACTTAATTTTATCGCTTATGTGGGTGGAATTTCAAAAATATGAAAGACACAGTTGATATCATTAAGAAAAATTTGGTCCAATAAGATGAAAATAATTTTTTTTGAATAGTAACTTTTACTTGTATTTACCACTGTTAAAAGTAAATAGCATAATTAAAGGTAAAAATGATATTATTACTACCCTAAAAAATGTCCTAATTATATTGGATAAGTGTAATTCGAATAAAAAAACCTTATGAATAAAATATGATCCTTTATGTCCACTTGAATTAGATTAGGAAATTTATTATTATTTAATTCAAAGAAGAGTTAAAAGTGTTAAATTCAAAGTTTAATTACTAAACCATTTATAATATACGGTTATACATAAGATAAATTAGACAATAAATATTCATTAGAAAGATAAAAATAATTTCTACATAATTACATTTTATCTATAATTTTTAGACATTAAATAATTAAATTTATTTATGACACAATGATGATGTAGTAATTACCATATTAATAAAAGATTAAAATAATTGATATTATAAATATCCAAATAAATCTAATTTGAGACTTTTAATGAATTACACTAATTTTATAAGTTAATATGACATGTTAGGGTTGATTAAATGTATTTATTTTGAAGTAATAAAGTTGTTAGGACTTTAAAAAAATCAATTATTGAATAATGTCAAAATAGACATAAATGAGTTTTTTAAAAAAAACACAAAATTATTATTTGGACAACCATATTCATTATTATATCCATCTTTTGAATGATATGTCACCATACATGCATACGTACGGCTTACCGTCTCCACGTCATGGTGTAATTGTTATTCAATACATTATTATTTGGATGGGTATAATAATGACGTGTAATTGATGTAAATAATAAATATAACATGATAATGATTAATTATATATGATATACCATCCAATTATATATTATTTTAATATCAAAAGAATTATATTGTCGCTCGTACGTACGTATGGATTATCGTCTCCACGAATGCGATGAGATTCATTTCCCATCGTATCCATTCAAGACTAATTTTCAATAGATGATTAGAAATAATGTTTCAAGACTTAACATCATTATGAATATGAATAAGATACATCTTATCCATAACAAACATTACTTACGTAACAAATAATTTAAAGGAAAATGAATCAGTTAACACCCGAAACTACGATAATACTAAGATATTATTAACAAAGCAATGTTAAAAGATCATATATGTTATCATATTAATGTATATGATTATTTTATAATTTAATAACAATTATTTAACCATTATACAGGAGTTTAACCTACCCTCGACCAAGGAAAAGTACAAGGTAAGGGTTAATTCTACAAACTCTTCATTATTCAAGGTTGTTTATATGTAATTATCTACTAGGTCCTCTTTATCATCCACATATGTGTTTTCCTAAAAATGTATTCCAAAACATTTTTAATACTTACTATACTATGGATTAAAGTCATTTATACCCATATTTTACCTTATACAATTTGAAAGGAATCTTTTTGTCATTTTCTAAACAAGGTACTTTATTGACCTTTTCGATAAAATTAAGGTAAGAATGTTTTTTTAACTTATACGGCAGGTGCGTCTATATTACTCCATTATAACATCATTGAATATTACCTTACAATATTATAATAATATTTTCAAAATAAATGTTTTCTTTTATAATTATGTAACTTTAAATGATTTCAAAAAAAATAATGAGATATTTCTCTCAAACATTTTTGATTTCATCTATGTCAACATCCTTTAATGAATTTTAATCTTGTTTGAAGTTGATTTATTATGATAAAAATATTCCATTTTGTATTGAAATTTTTGTGATATGTTTGACTGTGGATGTGTTATTTTTATACCATTCATTGTTTATGGATAAAGTATTGACATTTTGTATGCTAGTTTTAATATGAATGTTTATGTTGTGTTCAAACCTTTTAATATGAGGAATGAATTGGACTTAGTAAGTTCCGGGTAGAGACCTCTATAGCTCCTCGATGCATCGGTAAGTATCATGAGACAAACTAGTGTCTCAACATAAGGACTTGACAAAATGTTATTTGTAGTCTTGACACAAGACCTTGACTATGTGGTTATGAAAGTCTGGCATTATGTATTCCATCATTATGAAAGTGGCTATTGATATTGCATGTGATTATTTTACTAGTAGAATATCCATGTGAATAAGTAAATGGAATTATTTGATTTTTATCTTTGCCATATTTTTCTGAAGTTAAAGTTTAAAAGGCTTTTGTTTTAGTCTTATACATTGCCTTTAATGTTTATGCTTATTTATGAAAGTTTCTGCTATATTATTACCCTAACTGAGCATCTGAGCTCGCCCCTTTCTATGTTTTATTTTTCGCAAGATGCGAAGAAGTATATTATGAATGACCTACAGGGATAGTATATGGGATCTCAGTGTTTTCTATGGAAACAATGTTGTTGTGGTTTTCCATTTTATGATGTAATGTAAACCTTATGAATGTATCTAGTACTTCTAAGGCTACTAAACTAATCGGTCTTTCGAGATTTGATATTTTGTGATCATTCCAATGATGCGTAATAATGCACCGACTCTGGGCTTCTGGGGTCAGGGCATTATAGGTCATGAGTTAACAACTAGCACTGAGGGTATAAAACACACAATTGGAGGCATTACCCTCAATAATACCAAGAACATAAAATAAAAACCATCAATAAACACCCTATCATAATTATAAAATAACCAATATCCCATAATTCATGCAAAGAAATAAAAATAAAACCCTCAAAAATTAAAATTGTACCAAGGGAAATCCTAATAAAGAAACTCATCGATAGAGCTTCTAAGCTAGTGATGTATATCTTAGCCTCTAAAACCCTCCTAGAAATATATAATGCATTTTATATATACATATCATGAGAATAACATGTATAATATATAGGTCCATACCTAAGGTCTCTCATGAAAATGTGAGAAGATCATGCTAATGATCTCGTGAATGAAAAATAGAATTAATGTTCTCCTAAATGGGTTAACTAATTTCATTCTCAACCTCACCAAGTAATGTATCCAAAGTATTAAGATATTATTAAAAGTACATAATTCAAGGTTCCCCATAACCACTTCCCCTATGAATTTCCACTCTCATACACAAGGTAGTAGGGTATCATGAACATTAAGGACATAAACCTCATTCCCTCCTCCTACCATGCATAACCTCCTCCATGAATCACGTAAAATATTGCCAATAACTAAAAATACATCTCTTATGGGAATTTTCATTAACTAAGACATCTCCACTATGCATTGCCACCAACTAAGCCATCATCACTTAGAATCACCATCAACTAAGACCTCATCACTAGGCATCGCTAACAACTGATCCATTATCACTACTTATAAAGAGATAGTAGGTAAGAGTATATAGTCATCCATCAGCCCTTATCAACCAAAATGTTAGGGAAAACACCTGACCCCAAAATATTTGGCTGTTTATAAGTTTATGCAACTTGGGTTGGTTGTGTTTAGAAATCATACAAAAAAATATAAGAATAGTTAATATCATTCCATACCCCACCTAAATGTACTCATCAAATAGCACTATCATAGTCCATAAAACTACTATATCACACCACAATAATTTCCACCATTTTTTTCAACACTAAAATGAAACTCACCACAAAAAACAACCATAATAAAACTCTAAATTCGTTTATTTATATCACATTTAACCTTTTACATATTTACCCAATACAAACCAAGTTTGATTTATCTAATCACATGATTTAGTATTTAATGATAATATATTCTCAATCACATTCCATATTTAGCTTTAGCAACTACCCAATTGATTCCAACCCATTCATCAACATTCAATTAATTAAATAATTACCATATATTTAATTTAAACTACACACTTATTTAATTCAAGACCATGTCATTCCCATTTCATTATTATCAATCATATTCAATAATAACCATCACTGGAAACCATACCTCAATATATCCCATTCCAAACTAACCAAAACCACACTACCTTAACACATTAAATATTCAAACCAATCACCACCATCACCATAAAATCCCCACAAACCAAGCACAAAAAATAACAATAAGAACACTGATAATATATAGAAACATATTTTAGCCCCAACAATTTCCATATTTTTTATTTAAAGAGGGTTTTGACAACATTTCATCACCTCTTGCGTGTTTATTTTCATAGAATTTTTAAATTTACACACAATTAGTTCATAGTCATATTTATGTGTTTATCTATTTATGAATGGTGAATTCAAATAATCAATAATAAAAAATATTCACAATTCAAAAATACCATAGATCATACATCACAATAGTTCTTCAAGTTTAAGGTAAGTAATAATAATGGGAATAACATAAAATCAATAAACATATAAGAACTCTCCCTTCACTATTAATTTCATCTAATTTAGTTTATTATCTTGTTTAGTTAGTTATTATTATCCACCCAAAGGAAGAAAAAATCATGCTAATTTTACAAATACATAAGAATAATGAGAGATATCATATACCCTACCTTAATCAAAGAATTATAAATTCACTGAACAATTTTCAAGAAATAAGAAGATGATCACAAGGTTGATATCACACCAAAAAACCCTTATAAATGTAAAACATAGTATTCCCCGTCAATATCTTCCCAAAACATCTCCTGAAACCATAATACCCACAACCATGTCCTTATCTGTAATAAGAATGATTAGGGAAAGATAAGGGAAGGTAAAGGAACTCACCTTATATTTCTGAGAATCAATCTCTTGAATTCAAGAATCAAATCCACTAAATAGTGGTTGAAAACCCTCCCAAGTGCACACCTAGGTTTCCCAATATTTGATAGAAAATTTGGATGAGGGATTAGTGTCAAATGGGTTTTGTAGTTTATACATCAATAGATTTTTTAAAGGGACCATGGCATATCACCACTAACCATTCCATAGGGAATATGTTTTTACCTCAAACCATGGTGTAAGATATGGTGTTATACCACAATGGACCCTATTCTATCTTACCTCTGAAATACATGTCATAGTCAACGACTAAATCATATTTACCTGAGTAATGATTATGTACAACCTATGAACCATGTTGTAACTACCCCTAAATTTATAGAACCATTAGAATCTATCAACTTGAGTCTCTATACTGCAAGTACTTCTATTATGCCTTATAAATCCCACCACTAGACCCACTACATTGTAACACCAGACCATGACAAAGAACGAGATCCCCCAAAATAAACCTCTATATTATATCTCACATCCATTCTATATCCATTCTTAAAAAAATATAACCACCAAAATCTACCCCTCTAAGAATCCACATTGCATGTCACCTCCATGTTGAAGCCAAAAATCCAACCCTTCACCACACCGCAAGACATCTTCTACACAAAAAACCCTTGGATCTACCCTCATGTGAGATAGGGAGAAAACTTAATCATGAACCCCGATGGAATAACACCATCCATTACACTATAATCATATTCAAATAATAAATGTCAACTACAACTCATATTCTCCTTCCTCAAAACTCCTCTTGATGCCTCCATCACCAGAAACAACACAAAGTAATAAACTGGAAGATCTGAACTGTTACACGAACCATATTAATTTAAAAATGAATAAAAAATAATAATAAATCTATTATAATAAATTAAATAGATATGAATAAGGTTATGAAACAATTAATTCATGTAAAACTCTGATATTTTATAATATATTTCTCTTTAAATAAATTTAATCTCTTTGGTAGCTTATGATACATGCATACCCAAGTCTAAACGAACCGTAATATAGTATATCATTATAACATAGTTGTTAAATTTATGGATTGAATAGTAATAAACACATTTTGAAAATTATTTATAAAGATTTTAGATAAAGTGAATATATTGATAAATAAGTACTCAATTTTTGGTAATGTCATTATATTCTTTAAAAATACATTTTTCCTCAAAATAGTTTTTTATTGTTTTTGTAACCAAAAAATATAATTAATTTATACTAAATTAATAAAAATCATTTCACAAAAGTAACTTGAATTTTTAAATTAGCATATCAAATTTATCTTAGATTGAATTTCTGATAATTTTCTAAAAAGATTGGTTTTGTGATGAATAGTAAAAATACTGATTTTTATTGAAAATAGTCTTTTCATTTAAAGCATTTAAAAAGTTCCATTTTATTTTAAAATTATTTTAAACATAGAATTAGTTCATTAATATTATTAATAATCTAATTAAGGTCATTTCAATTAATTTTATGTGTGATTTTGGTATAAAAACTTTTTATACTTTAGAAAACATTTTTTCTGAAAAACTACTTTTCATTATGTTTTACGGGTTTAATTTTAAATTAAATTATGCCAATTATATGAATTAAATATTGAAAATGGATTAAATTTTGGAATTAGGAGTATCAAATTTTTTAAATAGTTCTTTTTTATTTTTGGTCATTATAAATAGTAACCATGGTAAATATTTATCACCTCGGTACGGGTAAAACGAGTAAAATAGGGTAAAAACTTTGGTATATGGCATTAAAATTTCTCTAAAACTTCATTTTATCCTATTTTATGAGTTTATTTCCATAATTATAATATAATACTTAAAAAAATGTCCACTTCGCAGTATTTATCTTTCATTAGGACATTTATATTATTTAAAAAAACAGTAAATACAAAATGTCACTCTATGGACTTTGATATCTCTAGAATTTTTACATATGGATAAAAAAGGATAAGTTTGATTAAAAATATTTATATGAAATATAAATTATTTTTTTATCATAGTAATTTATTTTTAATTTTTAGTTATTGAATAATTACCTTAAATGCTTATGCAATGCTGATGTAATATTTATTCAATTAATATAAAAATAAAATAAATGATTTTAAAAATATTAAAATTATTACAATTTGGATGAATTATTATTTTACATACTTTTTATATATTAATATAAAATATTGGGTATGTTTTAAAATTTTATATTCAAATTAAATGACTATATTTATACCTTTAAAGTTCTATTAAATGAATAGTGTCAAAAATAACATTAATGATATTTTTTGAAAAATAATATTTCATTAAATTATTTAAAAATAATAATAAAATATTTAAATAGGTAATTTATGAAAATATATAGTCTAAAATTCCATTCCTTTTCCATTTATGAGCCAATTTTCTCCTTATAAGTAAAATTTAAACCCTCTAATATTGAAATAGTTGTTACTGCAATTAAGGTTAAAAATGCTTAACAAAAGGATTAATAAAACAATATAAGGTTTAAAATGACACCAAAACCATTATAAATTTAATTTTATGATGATATTTTGACCATATCCTATTTTTATTTGAATTCATGGCTATTTGGAAGCATTATACATGAGAAAGAATTTAATTATATTTAAATCTTGTAAGTAATTCCAAGTGTGTCATTTTCCTCCATTATAAAAGGATACCCATTCTCTCTTTTCTTTGTAGCACATTGAGCTATCTAGTTCAAAAAAACAAATAAAATTATCTTCTAAACATCTATACCGAAAAATTAGAGTTTTTTTATTCTTAAAATATCATTCCAGGGGTCCTTAAGAATGGATCTAAAGAAGGTCTCCCAAAGAAGAGGTAAACATATTACCCAACCTCTTTCAGTTTATTTATTCTTATACCTCTTATAAATATATTTCATTCATCATAAAATAATAAATTTAGTATATTTAATATAATAAAATGTTATTATGATCATGAAACTACCATTACCCATCCTCTTTTCTATCAAATGGGAAGTGAAAGTATCCTTCATGTATATTTGTGGATTATCACCTCCACGTAGTGATATAACTCATTTTATATCACCATATTCCATGGATGGTTATTATTATAGGTTTTATGTTTATATATTGTTTTTATAATATGATTATTCTTCTATAATTATAATATCATATTATCCTTCTTACCTTCCCAACTATTGGAAAACGATAACGTCGCTCGTGTATACGTGTGGACTACCACCTCCATGAAGCGATATGATTAGTTTCTAATTTCTAGTTTACATGGATGGTAATAAGGATAGATTTAATAAATATATATGATATAATAATGATTTTCTAAATTTGAATTATTATTTACCTTTCTTTAATTCCATTCATCAAAAAGTGAAAATAGTGTTCAACCATATGTATGGCACACCATCTCCATGAATAGTGTAATTCATTTATAAATATATAAATTTTATGGATTATTATAAATACGTATATAATGAATATATATGATATTTATATCATAAATCAAATTATCTATATAATTGAACCATGATCAAAGTAAAATAATGGAACTATAAATTCTCATGAAAAATGAAATCATTACACCCAAAAATGATGATTTCAATAAGTAATTACTAATAAATGAGTGTTGAAATGTTATAAGTGAACTATATATGATATTATAAGAATGTAAATTACTCTTTTATATAATTATAATAAATTTATATTTATTATACAGGAGGTTAGAGAACCTTCTAAACAAGTCAAACTTGGGGTAAGGGATGTATGTTTTAATATCAATTTAATCAGAATTATTTATGCTAGAATTTACATTTAATGAAACTATATAATTATTTCTTGATAAATCCATTTTATTTTATTATAATATATTTATTTATTGAAAATTATATTTTTCCTTTCATTTTACTCACTTCAAGTACTCAATAGAACAAAATAATTTTTTTAAGGAAAACCGACTTTATTTCTCTCTTTAGTAAAAAATAATTTATTTCATATCCTTTTTTTCTAAAAATGTTTTCAAAAATGTTTTAATATAATTATATGATTTTTCAATGTTATTTTTACCCATGATTTAATTTTAAAAAAAATTAAGAGTGATCTTCTAATCATTTTCTGAATGTGGAATTTTTTGTTAGGTCGGAAAGTCTATGATGAAAACACAAGAGGGGGGGTGAATTGTGTAATTTAAATAATTTCCACAATTCTGTTGTTTCACATCAATAGTAGATAGAGCTGGAAATGTTTTTGTATGAGAGTATGTTCATAGGAAAAATAGAAAATAGAGCACAACAATTTATAGTGGTTTGGGGCACAAAGATACCCTAGTCCACTCCACCAATCACCCTCTCAGTGGGCTTGGTGAATTTCACTAGTAAGTTACTCTTCTAATAAGACCGATCCACAACTGAGTACAGGAAATTTTCACCCTTACAAATAAGGTTAAAAAATAGAGCCTTCTGGTTCTTTTATAGGGAACCGAAATATCCACAGCTTAGCACGAGAATCTGATACTCCACCACGACTGAAACCGAGAAGTCGATACTCAAAACAATAAATAGAGATTGATTTGATAAAATAGTTTAAACTTCACAGTTATAGTAGTATGAAACTGACAGAAGATGGATCTTCATCTTCAGAAGAATAATAATCTTTGAAATATGTCTGAATAGATCTGGTTCCACAAAAATATATTCGATTTTAAGAACATCAACAAAAATAGAGCATTTCTCTTCCAGGATTGAACATGTATATCTCCAAAATGTATTCTTTATTTCTAAGATGCTCGATCTCTATATCACTATAAATAAATTTTCACAAGAAAACTCAGAGAATAAAAACTTTCAACACAGCCAAGATATCTCTTAAAAATTATCCAATGCAGAAAGATATATATAACGATATATCTTGAAACAAGGCTTCAAATCCGCAAAAGACGCCTGATAAATCAAGAGAATTAAAATTCAAAAAATACAGCTCAGAGTAGTCATAACTTCCCTTAAAAATAAGAGAGTAAATATTCACTATAAACTTCTCTTTAAATCATTTAAGATGAGCTTTGAATTAGTCGAAATTGAGTTTTAAATCACCCTAATATTCTATAAAGACAATTACATAAAACTTTGATAAAGTCATAAATTCAAATCTATGGTGTTGAAAAGGTAAACATAAGGTTCCTTCATAAAATGACAAAACACCAAATGTAGGGTTCAACTATGTAGCATTCATTCTTCAAACGTAAGGTTGACAATGTAAGGTTGATCAAAAAAGTAAGGTTGATGATCCATACATTTTCTACTCAAACATAGGTTTCCATACTTACATAGGGTTCTTTAACCATAATTTTTCTCTTTAAAAAATGTAAGGTTTAATTCAAAAATAATTCTCTTTAACCATATGTTTCTTCCAAGTTAAGGTTCATAAACCATACATTCTGATCCTTTACCAAAAATATTTAATAAAAATGTAGGTTATGATCCTTACGTTACGTTCTTCACCATATGGAATGAACAGTGATTCTAGAAAATGACAAACCATGAGCAGTTTTTTTAGAATACGCTTAATAGTGTTCCGAACACTTTATCGAATATTTATCATGAATAAATACTTTAATATTATTCCATAATATTAATTATAAATAATTTAAACTTCCTGAAAAAATTTAAAATAAAGTCATTAGCAAAACAAAAAAGGGTATTTGTGGGCATAAAAATTAATAATATTTATAGACTATTGTTGAGACAATACATGCCCAACAATCTCCCCATTTTGATAAACACAAAACCCATAAATTAAAACTATAAATGAAGTAACATAATTTATAATTTTTCAAACATAGAGTGAAATAAATTCGATTTGATAGAATTATTTCAATAAAAATAAATGTTTGTGTTTATCCAAATTTCTCACCAAATATTTCAAAATTTAATACTCACCAAATATTTCAAAATTTAAAAGAAATGTTTTGTTTATCCAAATTTATCCCCATTTTGTGAGATAAAAAATAAAGTAAATAAATAGATTAAAACAAATTTAATGTTGAACATATTAGTAAGTGAATTGTATAATGAACTGATAAAGATAATGAAGACTGGATGTTTGGCTATTGTACAAAAATATAAAATAATATAAAAGTAAAGTATAGAAAATAGTAATGAATATGATTTTCATTAATTAGAAAATGTACAAATACAACAAGGATGAAACTAAGAAACATAATAGCCACTATCATAATGAGGATAAAAGGTTGGTTTGGGTACAAAATAATTGGGTAAGAGTTGGATCGATTAAGGTTCTAATGATTTTGAGTATCTTCAAACAAATCCTTAAATTCATCCATATACAACCACAATTTATTCATCAAACTATCACCCAGCTGCATTATCAGAAGTTTGGAATCATGATTAACATGAAAATCCTACACAATATTGACTTTAAAAAAATCATTTAAGCTCTCCTCTTATTTCATAAATTGTTCCAACTTTTTTATAAACTGATTTAGTATATGTCTGATACTAGGTTCACTTTGAGTTAATTGATCAATGAGAAATTTATGATTGTACAGCAAAATTGACAGAGGTGCGTTGTTTCATTAAAGGTCCTAAAGACGAGCATTCATGTCTTTCATAATAGATGTAATGGCCTAAAATATTCTAATCAAATCCGGACTAGTTACATGGGTAAAAGTAGATGTACTATTCTGATTCACTGAACTTTTCACCGATTCAAACTAACTTCCCAAGTACCACTTAAAATCAGAAAAAAATCTTCGAAAAAGCTTTAGATCTGATCCTCCCAATATCATTTAACATGTCTCTATTAAAGGAATCAAAATACCTTCTAGAAAAAGTATTCTTATTAAGATCCTAGATCTTTTTCTTTGTGTTTCTTTCCAATTTGGCATGCATCATAGAATTTATCACTTTCAAATTTAAGACTAGGTAAATATGAAACTAATTGTTTCTTAGATAATTTATGTAAATCATAAATATTTCAATGATAAAATATTTTGTTTCACATCCAAGATTCACTTATCTTAGTAATTAAACAACCCACTTTCTATTTACATAATGAATTTAAGTCCAAGGGGTAAACATTATCTGTTCTAGGTGATTTAAATTAAAGAAAATTATCTTTAAATATAGAACAAGAATTTTTATAAAAATAAACATAGTATCAATCATCATAGAGTTGAGAGATACTTATCAGTTTATGCTTCAATATTTTTACATATAGTACTTTATTTATTGAGACAGACTTTGGATCTCCAATTTTTCTAAGTCCAATTATCTTCCCTTTGGCATTGTCACCAAAGGTGACTAGACCTCCATCAATCTGTGTCAATGTATTGAAGTTCGATGGATTTACACTCATGTGTCTGGAGCAGCCACTGTCCATATACCATATAGATTTTTCTTTTCTATGACATGTTACCTACAAAGACAATTTAAACAAGAATTTATTTTGGTACCCATATTCTTTGGGTCCAGCAGTGTTAGTTAACAAGGATTTAGGAATCCAAATATGCTTTATTTTTTCATGAATTATGTCATTTACTTTAGATAAAAATTTTTAAATAAAATCTCTTTTAATTCCACTTATTTAAGGATTTATCAAATTATAGTTTCTTTTTATATGTCCTTCTGTTCCACAAAAATGATAAATAGCAGATTTTGTATTGGGAACAAAATAATTCTTATATAGTTTGGATTTTTCACTCTTAGTGCCTACACCAAATCTTTCCTTTTAAATGGAATTTTTTCCAAGTATTTAATTCAGAATATTTTCTCCTTTTGTAAATATAAGAGAAGCACTTTTATAAGTTTCTACTTTATCCTATAGTATTTTAATCTTATTTTCATGGTTAGTATAGTTTGTAGTAGATGAGATAAATTTCTCAACTAACTCTTGATGTTGTTTAAGTAAATTATCCCTTTCTCTTAAAATATAATTATTAATATTCTTTAAAAATTTGTTTCTCTTTAATATGGAGTCATATATTTCTTCTAGCATAGTACAGTAGGCTTCCATTTTATCATTTGAGTAACTAGAATCAGAATCAAATGAATATTAGGGTTGTACCTTCTTTTATTCATCCATAAAGCACATGTTAGCTTTAAGATTTTATTCTTCCTTCTATGAATCAGTAATTGATGAGCTGCTAGAGTCTTTAGAAACACTCCAAGTAGCCTTTATAGCTCATTTTCCATTGTTTTCATAGTCACCATTTTTCTGATACTTCTTTTCTATCTTTCTCTTTTCACTTTTAAATTGAGGATAGTCAAGTCTTATATGACCAAACTTTTTGAATTTGTAGCATCAAACTTCCCTTGAATCTTTTTCAACCTTTTTGAATGGTTTTATAAATCCTATCTTCTTCCTATAAAACTTGATAAATTTTCTGGCTAATTTATCCAACTCGATTTCAGAATCAGATGAGTCCAAAATTCTTTCTTCTTTGACTCCTTGTTTCATTTTTATGTTCTGATTTTGAGATGTAACCTTTAAATCAATGTTATCCTTTTTCATTAGTAATTTTTGATATTCAACTTCATCTTAAATTTCAGCTTCATACATCATTAGATCTCCAATCAATTATCTCATTTTCATATTCTTGATAGGTGTTGATTGGAAAATTGTAGCTGAGATTCCATTCCACAGATTAGGCAGTACTCTTAGTACTGTCAATGCTTGATCAACTTGTTTGATAGGTTCACCTAAGGATGTAGTGTTTTTTATAATTTCTGTGATCCTTCCATTCATTTTAGTGATGCTTTATTTATCAACCATTCTGAATGTATCAAATTTAAACTTTGATGCTTCATACCTCATCTGTATTACATTGTTCGTACATTTATAAGAAACTACAATTGTCTGACACATTTCATAAGCTGTAGGGAATTGTGACACACGGTTGAATTAGATTGGTATAAGAACATAGATTATAGAATTTATAGATTTACAATTCATGTCATAGTTATCCACTATAGCAGCAGTCCAGGCTTTGGGTTTTTCAAGAATTTCATAAGGAGTAACAATCTTTGAGTATACTTTAAAACCAATATTTTCAAATAGATTATCATACATGATTTCTAGCATCCATAGTTTTCAACATTGAAATATGGAGCATGAACCAATGACATTTCTTCATTGATATTCTCTATTGATCTTCATTAAAATATTCAACTCTAGTTTGTTAGAACCAAAGAAAATTTGATAAGCCCAACCTCTGATACCAAATGTTATGTCAGAAATTCTATGACAAAGACACAAGAGGGGGGTGAATTGTGTCCTTTAAAAAATTCCCACAATTCTATCATTTCACATAAATAGTAGATAGAGATGGTGACGTTTTTGTATGAGAGTATGTGTAGTGGAAAAACAGAAAACAGATCACAACAATTTATAGTGGTTTGGGGAAAAAAGATCCCCTAGTCCACTCCACCAATCACCCTCTCTACGGGCTTGGTGAATTTCACTAGTCAAGTCCTCTTCTCATAAGAACGATCCACAACTGAGTGAAATCAGTTGTCACCCTTACAAATAAGGCTAAAAAATAGAGCCTTATGGTTCTTTTACAGGGAACCGAAATATCCATAGCTTAACACGAGAAGCTGATACTCCACCATGACTGAAACCGAGCAGTCGATACTCAAAATAATCAATAGAGATTGATTTGATAAAATAGTTTAAAATTCATAGTTGCAATAGTATAAAAATGATAGAATATGGATCTTCATCTTCAGAAGAATAATAATCTTTGAAATATTTCTAAAGAGAGCCGGTTTCACAAGAAGATCTTTGGTTTTAAGAATAGCAACAAAAACATAGCATTGCGCTTCCAAGATTGAACATGTATATCTTCAAAATATAGCCCTTGTTTCTGAGATGCTCGGTCATTGTATCACTGTAAATCAATTTTCACAAGAAAACTCAAAGAATAAAAACTATCAACACAACCAAGATATATCTTAAAAACATATTATGCAGAAAGATATATATAATGATATATCTTGCAACAAGACTTCTGATCCCCAAAAGATGCCTGATAAATCGATATAATTCAAATTCAAAAAATACAGCTCAGAGTAGTCGTAACTTCCCTTAAAAATAAGAGAGTAAATCTCCTCTATAAATGTCTATTTAAATAATTTAAGATGAGATTTGAATCAGTCAAAATCGAGTTTTAAATCACCCTAATATTCTGTAAATATTGTTTCATAAAAATATGATAAATTCATAAATTCAAATATCTCATGTTGAAAATTTAAATGTAAGGTTCCTTCATAAAATGAAAAAACACAAAATGTAGGGTTCAAATACACAGCATTCATTCTTTGTACATAAGGTTAATAATGTAAGGTTGATCACGAAATTAAGGTTGATGATCCATACATTTTCTACTCAAACGTAGGTTTCCATACTTATTTAGGGTTCTTTAACCATACTTTTTCTCTTTGGAAAACATAAGGTTTCATTCAAACATAATGTTCTTTAACCATACATTTCTTCCAATATAAGGTTGATAAACCATAAATTCTTATCCTTTACCAAAAATCTTTAATACAAACATAGGGTATAATCCTTACGTTACGTTCTTTAGCGTAGGGAATGAACAGTGATTCCAAAAAACGACAAACTGTGAACAGTGTTTCCAGAATATACTTAAGAGCATTCCAAACACTTTATCAAATATTTCTCATGAATAAATAATTGAATATTATTCCAAAATAATAATAATAAATAATATAAACTTCCTAAAATACACTTAAAATAAAATCATTATTAAAACAAACAAGGGTATTTGTGATCATCAAAATTAATAATATTTATAGAGTATTATTGAGAAAATACATGCCCAACTCTTTTGAATTTTATTGAAAATGTGAAAAGAATTTTTGTTTTAACGTAAATGATAAGAATGGAATTTCATACCATCATGACCAAGCCTCAGTATCCACAGGTGTAGGCTACACTTTGGGGTTTGAGCTTCGAGGTGCGCGGTGATTTTCTCCCGATCCATGAAAGTGGTGGAAACCTTGTCGGTCCATCCCCTCCAATGGAGGAGGGAATTTAGTCATCCTTCAAGGGAGGAGAGTCCTCTTATTCTCCCTTTTATAACCCCAATATTCTTCCTCCATTCCCACAATTCCCTCTTGGTTATAAATTTCTAGATATGTATAATATAAGACCTAATCTCCAACTATTGCTAGCAAATTTCAATGGAGCCTTGGATCTTCTTAATCAGAAATAGGTTTATCATTTCATTCAAAGTTGGTCATCAGTTGAATCCTATGGGTTTTTAAAAAAAAAATGGTATTTACAGGAAAGGTCTTTCGTAGTCTTGCTCGACAGCAAGCACATAATGATTTGGTTCACGTTGGAGGAGGATCTGGTCAAGGTATAGTCCAGTACTCCTCACAGTTGTAATGGGTCTCGTTTCTACCACTTCCATTGGTTTGGAGACTTCCACATGAAGTGAGACACTCCTTTGGTATCCATATGAGTGAGTTTACCAAACCTTCCCCTTCTATTCCAAAATTGTGTTATTGTTATGATGCTCAGGAACCTTGTAGGGAGGTACCTATGCTTCGATAGTCACACCAAATATATGTGTCATTTGGTTAACCATCATGTCTGTGTTGAAGTTGATGCATCCAAGGTTCCCCCTGATTTCTTTTGGATCACAATTTAGGAAGAATATTGTTGCCAGCAGTAGTTGGTCTATAAATCGTGGGTTGATTTCTTCTCTGCTTGTAATCGGTTGGGGAATTTTTCAGCATCCTGTTGGTGTGGGTCTAGGAAGAATGAAAATATTTGGGAAAAAGTTAATGTTCCTTTTTCTATAAGATATGGGAAATTAAGTATGGATTGGTTGACTCAAAAGCTAATGGAAGTTATGTTTGGGTAGGGGATTTCAGTAGAGGAGATGGATTCTAGTGTTGTGGACCATCTGGTGCCTGATGACACTCAAAATGGTAGTGGTCAAGCTATATTGGAGCCTCAATCTGAGGAAGTCCCTAAATCCATGGGTGCCTCTTATATGGCAGTAGGGTGTTATAGGAGTGGTACCAAAGATAATGGGAAGGCAGTTGTTACTATGGAACCAAGAGAGGACACTCCTATATATTGTAATACTTCACCCAAGTAAGGATATCCAGTGAACTTGGAAGGAAAACAGTATGTAGATTCTCAGATGAGACAAGTTCAAGAAGGGATTTCAAATGATTCTAATAGGGTTTTTGATACTAAGGGAACCCATTCAAAGTTTTTGGGTCACTGGGTCTGAAACCAGTGTCAGAGACAGGATTCCTTACAAATCTGTAACAGGTTTGCAGGTCTAGAGTACCTAGCCCAAGAATAAGAAAATTTCATTGAATCTCAAAGAACATAAGGGACAAATATGGATGAGGCTCTCCCTGGTTAGGACTCGGGAGATAGCATCTTGACTTCAGGGAAGAGGAACAAAGGTCTTAAGTATTATTTGTATCTTCCAAACCAAATAGAGACCAGGTTAGGTCAGAAAGTTAAATCCAAAGAGTTTTAATGTAGGCATGCAACCATTATTAATATGCAGGGGAGTCCCATGTCCAACTCCTTGCTTTTGAAATCATTAGAAGATATGGTGTATGAGTTTATTTACATCAATGCTACACAAGAAGTGGCAGACAAAATGATGGATAGGGAGCTTCGGGTGGATTTCAATATTGATCAGGCTATATGGGATGACAAGAAGGACCTTATTATGATAAGGGGTTTCAATGAAGGTAAGATAAGTAAAGAGTAATATGATCAAAATTGGTATAAACTAGTAGATCTCTTCGAAGACTTCATTCTTGACAATCCTAATGATCAGATGCACTTTATCTTCTCGAAACTTTTTAGGGAGGAATCCTTTAATAGGCTTAAATTATATTCTAATAATCTTGTGACTTCTTATGAGGGTTTTCCTCCTAGTTGAACAATGTGGTTTCTTACTTTTACTTCAAAGTGTTTTCTAATAAAAAATTAATTTTCAGTCAATCATACCATTATGAATTCTCAATACATTGAAGTTTACTTAAAAAGTTTCTAAGGTTATTTTCAAAGAAAATTTATTCCTTAATATTTAGGAAATTTTAGATTTTAAAATGTGATTTAAAAATGAAAAGGGTATTTTCCTCAAGAAATATTATAGTGATATTTTAAAGTAATTTTTCACCTGTGATAACATCCTTTGATGTTACTTAATATTTTTTGGGTATATGATCCAATGATACCATATTTATTCTTTATTTGGATGTTTTATGGTTATAATGATGAAATATCGATGAAACCCATTTTATTTTCTATGGGTTAAGTTATGATGAATGTTTTATGATCTTGTGGTATACATATGAATGGGTCTATGATTATGTTATAGGTGGTCTAATGCTTATATAGTCCTCTAATGTATTGGGTAAATATTAATATTATATGATCTTAAAGGGTGCATGGGAGGTTATCCCAATCCCAAAAGTGGGTACACGGGAGGTTATCCCAATCCCAAAGCAGGTACATGGGTGTTTATTGCAAGCCTAACATATTATGAATGTCTTGTGGGTATCTATAACAAAATATTTATATTATTATGATTATACCATGATTCATGCCACTATTTTATTACATGATTTATGCCAATTTTATGTTCTCATGGATCATGTTATTTGATCCCTTTATGATTCATGTCTTATAAACCACCAAGATTTATGTCATGAACCATGCTTATGATCTAAGAATTTAAAGGGTATGATTTTCAAAGGTTAAGATCAGGTTATCATACCCTTTATTCTCATGTTATATTTAAATGATCATTGATATCCCCCTTTTTTACCATTACTAAGCATCTAATCTCACCCTTTATTATGTATTTCTTTCCCCAGATTCTAAATAAGGGTTTTAAGTATGATATTTCTAAAAGGGGTTCTAGTTATGAAGAACTTTGTGGGAGATGATGTAGATTTCTTACGAACTAGTTTTTTATGTATCCAAGTTTCCAACGACACTAAACCTATATGGTTATGGTGTGGATCATAATTATATGTAATTAATATTAATTTATTAATATATAATATCTATGTATGAAAATTAGGGTCACTGTATTTGGTATTAGAGTATATTTTAGTTACTTTTGGAAAATAGGATGAGAAAAATTTAGTGAGAACCCTTAGGATAATCCTAAGTATAGGAGAACATCTTAATTTATAGTAAATAAAGTATGGTGTTTTTCCTAGAAAAACATCCATTTATAGATACTACAAGTGGATGTGGTTTTGGAATAGATGAATCTAGGGGTAATAACCCCGAAAAGAGTTACTCAGGTATATATAAACCATTATTCTGGGATATGGTGAGTGTTCCCTTACTAAAAACCTAGTTTGACATGCTCAGTGGATATGATTGTGTAAATTCACATTTTATTTATGAACCATTATGAGGGATTTGAATAGATGATAATCATGGATAACCTAGGTTAAACATAAGGTATCATAGATTGAAAAAAGTTTCATGGTTTATAAATCCAATATAGAACCCTCAGTTTTAGGTAATTAATATTTGTATTATGTTTTTTGAGTCTATATAATGTGTAAGATAAGTTTTAGGAGGTTTAGGGAGGTTTTGAATGCTTTTGAGGTGTTTATGGAGGTGCACAATTTATGATCGGTTAGTAGAAACCATACACCACCTCCACGAAACCATGCAACATTTTTTGGGGTCACTGGGTAGGCACATGATTGGAACATGGTTTGATCAAACTATGTGAGTTCCCATGGGAAATGTACAAAGTGAAATAGAGGTAAAATCATGGTCATCTCATGGTTTTTCTAACTATATGATCCAACCATGGAAGGGGTTGGATTGATATAGTAGCATCGCACAGTTGTCTTATGGTTTTCCAAACTTTTTGTCTATTTTCCTAATCTAGTAGCACATTCATGATTGGTACACAGTTTGACAAATCATGTGAACTAACCATGAAATGTATAGTTAATTACCTAAAAAATTGGGTTTTAATCTGAATTAAGGACCATAATCCATATTATTCCCCTAATATATCAAGGTCTAGAATTTCCTCTTCTCCCAAGGCTCCTTTAGTGATTCATTTTGATCTGAAGACAACTTTTGTTGAATCAAATCATGTCGGAGATCCATATTTATTGGTAAGTCATTTTCCCGAATTCTTCTTTAATATACTATTCTTCTATCTCTTGGAACAATAGATATATTCCACTTTGGATATATCTATGTTATATGATAGAAATATTTATAATATAATATTCGATCTATTGAAGGAAAGAAGATTCAGGATGAATCTAGAAGATCTTGGGACCATTCTTCATTTTCTCCATCTGTTGAGAAGTGGGTGGCTTCTCTCTCATCTCCACCATTCTAGAACATTAAGGATTATTTTTGATTAAATTATTTTCTTTAAATAATTATGAAAACCTTGTGTGATTCTTGATAGAAATATCTTTTTATTATGACTTTGGAAAATTTGAGAATTTGATGGATTTTGGAAAAACCCATTTGTTTATAATTTTAAAATGATGGTTTTAAAACTATGGTATGGTTTTGAAGAACACAAGTTGTTTGATGAAATGTTTTCAAGAAATAATTTTTTTTGTGAAATGGAACTTGGTATGGATTTTGGTATACATGGTTGGCATGAGTTCATTTCTTGGACATGACCCTCAATAAGGGGTGTGTGCAATTAGGGCACATAGATATTGGTCACCTTGTGATGAATTGGTGGATCGATGAGAAACCACTCATGAGTATGGAACTTTAACTTAGAATTAATGGGTGTGTGTGTGTGGAACATGGTAATGGGTATTTCAAATGATGAGAAATTTTTTAAAGTCCTTGTTTATTATTTTCCATTGAATTTTTTTATGGTTTAGATATCAACTATTTTAACTCCTTAAACTGTATTTATTTTATGGTTGATAAACTGTGAAATTGTTGTTTAACTATTTATATAAATTTGATAAGTAGTTCTTGTCATAATGGAATGAGTTGGGAAGTCTTTGGGTAAATCCTACAGAGTTTATACTCACCCCCCTACTTGGGAACTTCGATGCATTTTCAAATGTCATCTATTGGGATATAGGTAAAGGGAAGGTATCATATTTCTCTAGTGATGAATCTTGATACCATAAGCATAGAAGGTGGATTTGGAGCTTTGATATTGGTCAGGTGTTGTTTGGGATCCTACCATTGGATATCTATGAGTCATATTGTCCTTTGGTTTTGTCTTTGATTTTTTCATTTTTAATTGTCACTATGATTTTATTATCATACTCTAGGTTGTATAATTTATACTCATTCTTAATTTAGAAGTATTTGATGTTTATTGTTTAGTGTTAATAGTTTTTTTATCTTTTAAGGGAAATTAATCCCCCCAAAATATTCCTAAGCCCATATCATTTACTACTAGCCTTTGGTGTCTTGGGGATGTCACCTAAGTCCAGTGGCACCCCTTCACTTCTCAATCCAATGAGGAGGAGTAGGATACTGAAAATTGTATCATTCTTGGTTAGTCTTTCTATTTTCTTGGTATGGTATTAAGGAGATAGGATTATAGGAACTTGAAATTTATATCATAAAAATACATGGATAACCTTTTTATGTTGAAATTCAAGTTATCATGGTGGTTTGGATACAAATTTTTTTAAGACACTTCTAGGTATATTTTCACCTCATCATCATGGGTTTAGTTGATGAGTGTAGCATATCATGCATTAGTATTGAAACTTCCCATGAGAATCGCATTGTTCATTTGGTATTTTATGATTTATGGAAAATATTTAATATGGTAATAATGGTTGGATTTTGAAAATAAAACTTATAATGATTATTGATTATTGTTATTTGAAATTTTATAATCCTTCAGTTTCTAGTGAGTGATGACTAAGTGATGATTTGTTCTAGTTATGTAAATGGAACCGGGTAGACATCATAGAAACCAATAAGAGTAGACCATAGAAAATGTTGTTTCACTTGAGCCATAGGTGAACTAAGAGTTGGTCTAGAGCATCATTTAGGCTTTTTAATTTGTAGACATAGGTAATTTTAATGATGATCTTTGATAAGTGGACCATTCAATTCAATTCCAATAGTATGATCTACCCATATTCCAGGGGTATTTTTATCTTGAGAAAGAATAATTTTAGTTAAATAGGAAGAACAAAAAATTTGAATTCTTAGGAACATTTATATCTTGGGAGGACTTTGAATAAATTTTCAACAAATAATTTTATCCTCACACATTTAGAATTTCAATAAAAATACATTTTTTTAGCTTAAAGAAAAGTAATCTTTCATTAAAAAATATGAATCTAAATTTATAAATTTAGTCCATTTTACCCTAGAATTTATTGTAAGTGTGTCCATGAATTCACTCATTTTCGATTCGCGGTTGTGATCGTAAATTCGGTCGAATATTTTTTTCATTTTTATTATGGACTATATGGATATGGTAAATCGAACAAGGGTGGTGGAAAGAGATATTTTGGGGAATCCAAATAGAGGAAGTGTGTTTATCTACATTGGAATAGGTGGGAACTCAAATTCTAGGAATAAGAGAAAGATGAAAACCTACTTCCAAAGTGTTGGAGCATCTCAGAACCAGACCGTCGAGTTAGTTAATTTTCCTCCATGACTTAAGAGTAATCTGAGGTGTTTCTAATGTGGTTACTTTTACCATATCAAGTGATATTTTATGGAACCACCTAGATAATGTCACAAATATAACCATATGGGACATCTTCAGTGTTATTTTCATAGTAATCAAAGGTCTGGTGCTGGAAACGCATCACATGTTTCTTAAACATCCTATGATTAAATGGGGAGATCTCATCAGAATGACCCCCTTACTCAAAACCAAGTGAGTCAAGGTAATTCTAGAAACACCTTGACTTGTTAGTAAAGGAAATCTCAAAATTTAAATAAAGAGAAAGTTATAGTGATTAAGAAACTATATAGTGCTAAGTAGGTGATCATGGATGATCAATTTAGACCTTCAATAGCACAAGGTACAATTCTTTTTAATTTTAATCTTATGAAAGATTTTTTTGATACAAGTGCATAACACTCTTTTATTTTCATGTGTTTTGTTCATCGTATGGGTTTTGATGTTGAGATGATGAATTTTATTTTGAAACTACAAACTCCTATGGGATAATGGGAGTGTCAAGACTTTAAGTGTGTAGTGTGTGTTATAACTATAAATAGGGATGAGTTTATTTGGGATTTATTTGTTCTTAAGATGGATATCTATGACATTATATTGGGGATCTATTGTTTGGCATCATTAAAATCCCAAATTGATTGTTATGTCATGAAATTCAGTTTCACATCTTCTGATGGAATTAAGAATCTATTTAAAGGAGATTAGGAAGTGGCTGCAAGAAGAATATGACCTTTGGTAGCATTGGTTGGAATTATATATTATTAGTTGGTAGTGGTTACCTTGGTATCTATGTATAATATTGGACATATATATTTTCCAACTATCGTTGACCAATTTCCTAACATTTTCCTGATAATTTTTATGGGTTGATACACAAAAAATAAATGGAATTTATGATTGATCACCTAATAGGGACAATTCATATTTCACTTCCATATTATAGGATGGAACTGATGTAATTTAGGGAATTTATAGTTCAAATTGAATAATTGTAAATCAAATAGTTCATTCGACTGATCACATCCTCATTGGAAGCACCAATCCTTTTTATAAATAAGTAAGATTGAAAAATTTATCTATGTGTGGATTATCATAAGCTCGAACAAGTTATGATAAAGAATTGGTATCCTCTTACACACATTTATAGATTGTTTGATAAATTTAGGGTATATCAATGGTTATTTAAGTTTGAATTATGTTTAAGGTATCATTAACTATGAGTTCGTAAGGAGTACATTCCAAATATATATTTTTAGGGTTGATATGGACATTATGAGTATGTGGTCATGCATTTTGGTCTTATAAATTCACTATTGGTATTTTATAGCCTTGATGAATTAGATATTTTAGAGGTATCTCGACTCTTTTGTTGTGGTATTCATTGATGATAATATGGTTTATTCTAAGACTAAAGTGGATCATAAAGAATACTTGGTTATAGTATTAGGCATCTTATGAGAACATGTCCTTTATGAAAATATTTCAAAATGTGATTTATAGATTCAAGAGGTACATTTCCTTATTCATATCATCTCTAAAAGTTTATTTTATTTAAATATTGAAATTATATAGGTTTTTATCTCTTGGAAACCACTTATTAATATATTTAGAAATTTAGTTTCTTTGGCTTGGCAGGATATTATCAAACCTTTGTCCATGACTTCTCGTGAATTGCCTCGCTGATGAAAGATTTAACAAGGAAAGGTGTCCATTTCCAATAGACAAGTTATTTCAAGAAATATTTCCAAGAGCTCAATTTTTGCCTCATGACATTACCTATTATTACATTTCCTAATTCTAGACAAGGATATGTGGTTTATTGTGATACACCCGAATCTGGGTTGGTATGTGTTCTCATGCAAGGAGATCATGTTGTATCTTATGGATCACGAAAGTTATAGGTACATGAAAATAACTAACCAAAACATAATTTGGAACCATCTATAATAGTCCATTTTTTTATACTTGGAATCATTGTCTTTTTTGTTAGAAATTCATGGAGTTTATAGATCTTGAGATCTTGAAACACATTTTCTCACAAAGAGACTTGAATTTGAGGCAATGAAGATGGATGAAATATCTTTAAATTTTTTACTTCAACTTCATTTATACACCCTATAAGGGAAGTTATTTGGTGGATTAATTGATTAGGAAGTCATATAATCAATTTGATAAATAATCTTTAGATCAATGGAATCTAATGTAGGTTATAACAGATATGCACCTAGATTGTGTTGAGCATGTTGATGTTGAAGTTTTCTTTCCAATATATTTCATTCCTAATTTGGTTTCCTAGATAGGATATGTTCATAAATCTATTCAAAAATGTATACCCATGAGGTAAAAACTCAATGGTGGGGATACCATAAATTGATGGATGCTAAATAGGAGATATTCACTATGATTTAGAGATCGGATTATGATTCATCCAAGTTATAAGGAACAACTTCTTTCTACCCACCACCATTCAATATGGGATATTAATTTGGGAATAAAAAATATGTATAAAGTGTCAAGAGAATATTTTTTTTGGGTTGGAGTTAAGAGAAAAGTGGTGGAGTTTTCCCCGAGATGCCTCACCTGTTGGCAGGTCAAGGTGGAGAACCAATGACTAGCTGGTATGTTGCATTATTTATCAATATTTGTGTAGAAATGGGAAAAAATAACTATGTATTTTGTGATAAGTCTTCCAAAATGGTTTAGAAACATTAATGGGTTATTGTGTAACATCTCATGAATTCTTATCACTTCATCTCTATTCATAAATCTAATATTATGGAATATTTATCCAGAACCTATATTCAAAAAGTGGTAAAGATACATGGAGTTATGGCTTCAATTGTGTCTAGTAGGGAATATAGGTTCACATATCATTTTTGGAAATCCTTATAACAATTCCTAGGAACCTAGTTGATGATGAGTAAAAATTATCATTCTTAAATAGATGGAAAATCCAAAAGGATGATCCAAATGTTAGAATACACGCTTAGGGCTTGTGTGATAGACTTTAAAGGCTCATGGGAGGATCATATACCATTAATGGGTTTATAATGAAATAATTGTTATCTTACCATGATACATATATATCCTTTTGAAGCATTTTATAGTCATTCTTATCATTCTCCACTTTGTTGGGTGGAAATAGGTGAGACTTAACTTATCAGTCCTAATCTTGTGTAATAAATGATAGAGAATATTCAAGTGATCATAAAGAGAATAGTGATGGCTCAGAGTCATCAAAAATCATATGCAGATCATTGTCATCGATCATTTTCATTTGAGTTTAGTGATCATTTATTCTTGAGGATCTTTCCAAGGTTATTACATCATCATTTTGGTAAGTAGGTCAAGTTGTCTCCTCGATACATTGTCCCTTTTGAAATACTAGAATGGGTTGGTGAAGTGGCATATCAATTGGATCTACCTACAAATTTCTGTTTTTTGCATAATGTGTTTTTCATATCTCAATTGAAAACATTTCAACCTGATCCTGACCATGTGATTTTATGGGAACATATTGATATTGAACCAGATGCTACATTGATTCGTGTGCGAGTACAAATTTTGGATAGGAAAGAGGAGATCTTGCATGGGGAAATCATCTGTTTGGTATGGGTTTTATGGTAGTATGGTCAATTTCAGGAAGATAAATGTGAGTGTGAGGAGGAAATATTATATTAGTGGATCTAGATCTTTAAGAAAAATCCTAGTTTTCTACTTTTATTTGATAGAAATACTGATGGTGGGGATAATGTAACACACCTGGTTTCAGTTACTTGACCTTTGTTTTATATGCTTTGAGTAAATATATTGTTTGGGTTAATTTTTTAGATGTTAATAGAGGTTTTTCCATATTTAATATGTGTTTCTATAGGTTAACGGTTTTTTCATGGTTTTTAGAAACCATGAACCACCTCTATTAAGTCATGAAACATGTTTGGGGGTCACTGGATAGGCGCAGAGTTGATTCACAGTTTGGAAAAACTATGCGAGTGCCCAGGGAAAACCGTGAAAAGTAAAACAGAGGGAAAATCATGGTTGGCACATGGTTTTTCTAACCTTGTGATCCAAACATGTAAGGGGTTGGCTTGAGATATTATCACCACATGGTTTGCACATGGTTTTTCAAACCATGTGTCCCAAACTGTGCGGCTATTTGTCAAGCCCAATAGCACATGCATGATTGGCGCACGATTTGAAAAATGGTGTAACCTAACCATGTGACGTAAAGTTAATACCCCAAAAAAATTAATATGAATTAATTCTCAGAAGCCTCATTAATCCCCTAATCTCTCAAGGTCTCAAATTTCCATTTCTCCCAAGTCTCCTTTGGTGATTCCTTTTGAAAAAGGGGAATCTTTTGTTTAATAAAAGCATTTTGGAGATTTGGATTCATCAGTAAGTCATTGTTCTTCTCCATTATTCTTATATAGACTCTTATCATTTCTCCTAAAACCATATATCTAGTAAATTATGATTAGATCTATGTTCTATGATGGAAATCTTGATAATATATGATTGAATCTATTGAAGGAAAGAAGATCCAGGTCTTAATATAACAGATCTTAGGATCATTATTTGTTTTCTCCATCCATTAAGAGGTAGGTGGATTCTCTATCATATCCACCATTATATAACTTTAAGGTTTAGTTTTTATTAAATTATTTTCTTAGAATCATTGTGAAAACCTTGTGTGAATTTTGATGGAAATCCATTTTTTATGAATTTAGAAATTATGGGAATTTGGTGGCTTTTGGAAAACCTATTTTCTATAATTTTAAAATGATGTTTTAAAATTATGGTATGGTTTTGATGCACATAAGTTGTTTGATGAAATGGTTTCAAGAAATAATTGGTTTTATGTGAAATGGAACTTGTCATGGATTTTTGAATACATGATTGGTGTGATTTTATTACTTGGACATGACCCTCGATAAGGGGCATGTCACATGGGGGAACTTAATTGGTCACCTTATGATGACATGGTGGATTGATAAGAAACCACTCATGAGTATGAAACTATAACTTGGCATTCATGGGTGTGTGTGTGTGTGTAATTTAGGAATGGGCATGCCAAATGATGTGAAATATTTTAAGGTACTTTTTTATTATTTTCCAAGTAAATTGCTTATGGTTTCGATATAAAATGTTTTAACTATTTAAAAAAATTCTTATGATAAAATGTTTTTGATTTTATCTATTGTATTTATTTCATAGATAATAAACTATGAAATTTTTTTCCAGATATTTTATATAAATATTATAATAGGTTCTTGTCCTTTTGGCATGAATTGGGAAGTCTTTGGGGAAATCCTACTAAGATTATACTCAACCCCTACTTGGGAACTTCGGTTCATTTTTAGATATCATCTATTGGGATACATGTAAAAGGAAGGTATCATATTTCTCTAATGATGCATATTTATTTCATGGTCATGGAATGTGGAGTTGGATCTTAGATCTTGGTCGGGTTTTGTTTAGGATACTAACACTAGATGTCTATGAGTCGTATTGTCCTTTGGTTTTGTCTTTGATTTTTTCATGTTTTGTTGTCACTCTGATTTTATTATTGTTTTATTGGAATACTTTGGGTCTTTGATTTTTTCATATTCCTAAGCCCTTGGCATTTATTTTCATCCTTTGGTGACTTGGGCATGTCACTTAAGGCTAGTGGCACCCCATCACAGTATGGGTGGGATGTTATATCATATAAATTATTTTTCATGATTATGTAGTTTCCCACTATGATTATTGTTTCTCACACTATGATTTTTGGTTTTATTTAATAGATGGAACTATGAGAAATTATGTTAATGATTAATTTGATGGATAATGTTGTGTTTATGATAAATTAAAAGGGGTGATTATTGGAGTGAAAGATATTTTGATTATAACTAAATAGTTATCATGATATATGATTAATAACTTGTTCCTCAACTATCTCTTGGACTCACCAAAGAATATAATAATGGAGATCACTGAGATATTGGTTGGTGGAGACCATAAAGGAAAGAAGACTTAATTTCCTTTATGTCAGAAATGTGTAAAGATACACCCATAAGAATATCTTAAAGGAATAGAAAAATGTTTTATGTGTGGAAAATAAGGGAATAAATAAATTAATTGTAAAATAAAAATAAATATTTCAATGGATGGAAATAAATTTTATCATAGGGATCCATTTATAGTTCGTTGTCTTAAATGTGGGGAACCTGAGAATTATCCAAGTCAATGATCACTTATAAAGGCAAACTCCTAAAATAAGGAAGGTTATATATCGTGTTGAAGCTTGTAAAAATTTGCCTTATTAAAATCTTATTAATGTTGAATTTGATATTATTTTGGGCATGGATTGGATTCCATTATATAAATCCCACATCAATTGTTGAGAAGGGAAGTCATGATTGATATTTTTAACCAACCTATGATAATATATTAGTGCAATGATAAATATTATATTCTGATGGAAATTTCATCCGTTTTATGTGTCTTAATTTCTATTAAAAGTGGGTGTTGATCTCATGTGGTTGGGGAGAAACTCAATATCGAAGATATGCACCTATTGTGTGAGAGTTCATTGATGTTTTTTCAAAAGTGTTTCCTAGTATTCCTCCAAATAGTGAAGTTGGATTTTCAATAAAACTTATACCTAGTTATACACATATTTCAAAGATTCATTATATAATGGACCCTATTGAGTTGTAGGAATTTAATAACCAACTCCATGAAAATATTGATAAGGTATTCATTTATCCATGTGTGTTACCTTGGGGTGATCCTATTATTTTTGTTAAGAATAAAGATGGGTTAAAGTGACTTCAAATTGATTATAGAGAACTTAAATAGATCAAAATTAATAATAAGTATCATCTAGGTCATATTTAATATTTATTTGATCAATTACAAGGAGCTAAATATTTTTCCAAGATTAACCTTCGATCTGGATACTATTAGTTGAGGGTCAAAAATGAAGACATACCCAAGGCAGCCTTCTATATGAGGTATGGACACTATGTATTTATAGTGATTCCATTTTTTTTACTAATGCACCTACTATCTTCGTGGATTTAATGAATAGAGTCTATAGAGATTACCTTGATCAATTTTTGGTAGTCTGTCAAAATGATCTTATTATATATTCAAAGATCAAGGAAGAGAATGAAGATTATTTGAGGATTGTTATGAAGACCCTGAAGAAGGATAAGTTGTATGAAAAATTTACAAAGTGTGAATTTTGGCTACAAAAAGTTTCATTTTTTGGTTATGTAATCTCATGAAATGGTATATTTGTGTATCCATCAAAGAATAAAGTTATTGAATGTTGGCTTAGAATTACCACTATAATTGAGATTCATGGTTTTCTTAGTCTGGATGGATATTATTTATGATTTATAGATAATTTATGATGGTTGTCTATTTCAATCGCTAAGTTAACTTAAAAGGGAGTCAAATTACTTTGGATAGATGAATGTAAAGAAAATTTCAAGGAATTGAAGAGAAGGTTAGTCAGTGAATCTATGCTTACACTACCCTATATAAAATAAGGGTTTATTATCTATAGTGGTGTATCAAATAAGGGACTGGAATGTTTCTTCATGTATAATGATATGGTGATAGTTTATGTCTCACACCAACTGAAGGTTCATAAGAAAAATTACCCAAATCATGATTTAGAGTTAGCTACGGTAATTTTTTTATTAAGGATATAGATGAATTATCTCTACAGAGAAAGGTGGAATATATATATATATATATATATATATTGATCATAAAATTTTAAAGTATATATTCACTCAGAAAGAGATGAATATGCACCATATATAATGGTTTGAGTTGATTAAATATTATAACATCTCAATACATTACCATCCTGGGAAATCGAACAAGGTGGTCAATGATTTGATTCGAAATGATAATTCTAGATTTTTTATGATTAGGATCACAAAATATATAATATTTATGGATTTGAAAAGGAAAGATTTGGAAATCTTAAAGGAAAGGGAAAACTATTATCTTTCTTAAATGATTGTTCGGCCATCTATCCAAGTAAAGATTAAACAAGCAAAAAATAATATGTAGAACTAAAAAATAAGGTGAGAAATATTCATGAGTTAAATCTTGATTATGATGTAATAATAAGTTTCATGAACCATGCATGTGTTCTATCCATACTATATTTAAAGGATTTATTGAATGAAGCTCATAGTTCATCATTCTCTATTCATTCTGAAACTATAAAAATGTATATAATTCTGAAAGAGTATTTATGGTGGTACAACATGAAGGGATATATTGTAGAGTATGTATATTGGTGCTCGATATGTCAGCAAGTTAAGGTTGAGAAAAAAATCTAAGGGGATTTTAAAAACTTTACCCATATCATAATGGAAATAGGAAAACATCATCATGGATTTTGTTGTTGGACTCTCCAAAATATCTCAAGTCCATAATTTTATTTAGGTTATATTCAATAAACTTATGAATTAAGCACACTTAATTGTCATTAGAGAAGATTTATCTCTTAATAAATTTTTCAGGATATAAATTAAAGAAGTGTTAAGGTTTCACAGAGTACCACATTCTATTATATATGATCAAGATCTGAGTTTTACCTTAAAATTATGGAGAATTCTTCAGCAATATTTGGATACATAGTTGGGTTTTAGTACTACTTATCATTATAAAATATATGATTAGTCTAAAACAAACATCCAAAACCTAGAGGATATGATGAGATTTTTTTCTATTTATTTTAAAGCTGATTGGGATAAATACCTTCCTCTAGTCAAGTTTTCTTACAATAATAGATTTAACTTGATCATTCATATGTCTTGATATGAATCCCTCTATGGAAGAAAATGTAGAACTATAATATACTAGGATTTATTTATAGAAATATAACCATTAGGACCTAAGATAGATAAGTAAATAGAAGAGAATTTCATATACATTTAGCAGCACATCAAGGCAGCTCAAAGTTGATAGAAAACATATAATCACAATCATCGAAGAAATATTGAATTCAAAGTTAGTGAGAAGGTATTACTGTAAATTTATCCATGGAATAAGTTAATGAGATTCAAAAATAAGAGAAATTTAAGCCTTTGTTATATTTTTCCCTTCGAAATTCTTGATCGAGTAGGATTGACAGCTTATCACTTAGTGCTTCCATTGAACCTCTCTCAAGTTCATGTTGTATTCCATGTATCTCTCCTGAGGAATTGCATACCTGATCCATCATATGTACTGAAGTTAGAGGTTTTAACACTGGATTATGAACATTACTATGAATAAAAACTATTATAAATCTTTGATCAAAGAGATAATGTTCTATGGAACAAGACTACTCACCTGGTTAAAGTTTTCTAGTAGATTAGAAATTTGAAGAAGCTACATGAGAACCTGAGGATGTGATGAAACAAACATATCCTCATTTTTTGTGTCAGATTGATATAATTTCAAGGGTTAAATTAATTTTAAGGGGAGTATAATGTAACACCATGAGATTTTATGATATATTTCTCTTTAAATAAATTTAATCTCTTCAATAGCTTGTGATACACACAAACTTGACTCTAAATGAACTCTAATGTTGTATATTGCTATAAACTATTAGTTAAATTATTTGAGTGAATATAAATAGCTAAATTTTAAAAATTATGTATAAAGGTTTTATATAAATTAAATATATTGATAAATAAGTATTCAATTTTTGGTAAAGTCATTATAAGCTTCAAAAATACATTTTTCCTCAAAATCGTTTTTATAGCATTTTGTTAAAAAAATAAAATAATTAATTTATTCCACTTTTATAAATGTTATTTGAAAAAATTAAGTTAATTTTTGAAATCATCATGTCAAAATTATATTGTATTTAATTTTTAATAATTTTATGAAAAGATTGATTTTTCAATGAATAGTGAAAAATACTGATTTTTATTGAAAATGGACTTTACGTTTAAAGAATTTACAAAATAAAATTTTATTTTAATTTTTTTAAAAGTAAAATTAGTACATTTATATTATTAATAATCCGATTAAGGTCATTGGAATTAATTTTCTATTGGATTTTGGTATAAAAAAATTTATTCTTCAAAAAACATTTATTCTGGAAACCAACTTTTCATCACATTTTTCAGGTTTAATTTTAAATTAAATTCTTCCAATTATATGAATTGAATCTAAAAAAATGGATTACATATATAGAATCAGGATAATAAATTTTGGTAAAAATAACCCTTTTATTTTTTTCATTATGAATAGTAATATTGGTAAATATTTTTCACCTTGGTAAGGGTAAAACGGGGTAAAAACTTTCGGATAAGGCTTTAAAATTTCTTTAAAACTTAACTTTATCCTATTTTATGACTATATTTATACCATTCTCATACAAGACTCAAAAATATGGCCACTTCATGCCACTTTTCTTTGATTGTGACCTTTATATTATTTTAAGAAAAGAATTAATACACAATATCACTCTCTTGACTTTAATATCTCTAAAATTATTACATAAGGATAAAAATATGATAGGTTTAGTTATAAATGTTTATTTTAAATATAAATTATTATTTTTTATCACAGTGATTTATTATGAATTTTTAGTGATTGAATAATTTCATTAAATGCTTACACAATGCCTACACAATATTTATTCATTTAATAGAAAATATAAAATAAATGATTTCAAAAATATTAAAAGTAATAAAAATTTGAGGAATTATTATGTTATAATAGTTTTAAAGATGAATATAAAATATTAGGTATGTGTAAAAAAATAGATTCGAATTATCTAGATGTATTTAAAGTCAAATTAAATAAATAGTTCCAAAAATGACATTAATAATATTTTATAAAAATATTGTTTTATTAAATTATTTAAAATAATAAATTATTGAAAGTGGTAAATTAGTATAATATATTGTCTAATATTTCATCCATTTTCCATTTATAATCCAATTTTTACTTCATAAGTAAAATTATAACCATTTAAGATTGAAATAGTTGTTATCATGGTTAAGGTTAAAAATGGTTAACGAAGGGATTAATCAAAGAGATAATGTTTAAAAATTCACAAAAACAAATATTTATTTTATTTACTGGTTATATTTTTACCATATCTTTTTTGAATTCATTTATATTTTTAATCATTATACCTGAGAAGTAATTTAATTATATTTAAATCTTTTAAGTAATTTCAAGTGTGTCCTTTCTCTCCCTTATAAAAGGACACCCCTTATATATTTTCTTTACACCACTTTGATCCATATAGTTTAATAAAACCATGAAAAAAATACCTTATAAACTTCCTTATACACAATTTATAGGTTCTTTTCTTATTAAAAGACCATTCCAAGGGTCCTAAAGAGAGGATCTAATGGTAGTTTTTCGAAGAAGAGGTAATTATCTTACCCAACCACTTTCAGTTTATTTCTTCTTATACCTAATATAAATATATAGTAATCATAATTAAATAATAAATTAATTATCCTCAATATACATAAATATTATTATGATCATTAAAACACCATTATCCACTCACTTTTCCATCAAATGGGAAGTAAAAGTATCGCTCGTGTGTACGTGTGGACTACCACTTCCACATAGTGATACAACTCATTTTCTATCACCATATTTCATGGATGGTAATTATGATGGGTTTAATTTTTATATATTATATTAATAATTTATTATTATAATATAATTATAATATCATATCTACCTTCTTACCTTCCCATCTTTTGGAAAATGATAACGTCGCTCGTGCGTGTGTGTGGTCTACCACCTCCATGAAGCGATGTGATTCATTTTTCATTTAAGATTTACATGGATGGTAATAAGGATAGATTTAATAAATATATATTATATGTATTATATAATAATTATTCTATAAAGTTCAATTATTATTTACCTTTCTTTTCTTTTATCCGTCTAAAAGTAAAAACAACGTTCTTGCGTATGTGCAACCTACCGTCGCCATGAATAGTGTTATTCATTTTTCTATCTCTACCTTTTATGGATAATTATAAATATTTATATGATGAATATAAATGATATTTATATCTTAAATAACATTATATATATTATATAACCATGATAATATTACAAATACTAGAACTACCGAACATAAATTCTCAAAATAAATGAAATAGTTAATACCCAGAAATGACAATTTTAATAAGGAATTATTAATAAATTGTTCTTGAAATGTTATAAGTGGATCATATATAATATTATAAGTATATAAATTATTATATTATAAAATTATAATAAACTTAAATTTATTATAGATAGATTTAGAGCAACTTTGAATCAAGTCAAACTTGAGGTAAGGAATTTATATTACAATCTCATTTTAATAGGGATTGTTTATGCTTGAATTTACATTAAAGGAAATCATATAATAATTTCTTGATAAATACCTTTAATTTTATTATACTCTGGTTAATTCTTGAGAATACATGTTTTACTTTCATTTTCATCACTTTATGTACTCAAGAGATTGAAACAATGTTTTTAAGGAAAACTGACTTTACTTCTCTCTTCAGTTGAAAATCCATTTCCTTCCATATCCATGTTTTCTTAAAATATTTTCAAAAAAGTTTTTATATTAATATAATATTGTTTAAATTAATTTTTACCTATTATTTAATTTTTTACAAAATGGTTTAAAATGAATCTTCTTGTCATTTTCCAAACAAGGTACTTTTGACTTTTTACAAAAAATGTGAAAGGAATATTTGTTTTAACATAAACAGCATGAAAATAATTTCCTACTACCAAAATGAGTAAATGGTTTTAAACATCATTTATAATTTTATAAGGTTATTTTCAAATAAATTTCTTCCTTAATATCTGGGAAATTGGTAGATTTTAAAATGATATTTAAAAATAAAAAGGGTATTTTCCTAAAGAAATATTCCAGTGATCTTTTAAAGTAATTTTTCATCTATGATAACATCATTTGATATAACTTAATATTTACTAATAATATGATCCAATCATACCATATTTATTCATTATATATATGGTTTATAGTTATGATGATGAAATGTCGATGAAACTCATTTTTCCCATAAGTTAAGTTATGATGAATGTTTTATGATCTTATAGCATACATGTGAATGGATTTATTATTATATTATGGGTGGGCCTAGAATTATATAGTTATATACTACATTGGGTAAATATTTATGTTCTATGAGATCAAAGGGTACACAAGTGGTTATTCCAAGACCAAAATAGGATGTGCGGGAGGTTATCCTAAGTCTGAAGTAGGTACATGGGTGGATAACCCAAGATTAACATGTTATGAATGTCTTAGTGGATATCCTTGACATAATATTTCTATGATTATAATTATTACACAATTTATTACACTATTTTATGATATGATTTTAGGATAATGTTATGTACTCATGGATTATGATCTTTGGTCCCTTTATGATTCATGTCTTATGAACTATCAAGCATTATGTCACGACTCATATTTATGATCTAAGAATTTTATGGGCATGATTTTAAAATGTTAATATCATGTTACAGTACCCTTTATATCCATGTTATATTTAAAATATCATTGATATTTCCCTTGTTTACCCTTACTGAGAATCTGAGCTCACCCTTTATTATGTTTTCCTTTCCCCATTTATTAGGAATGGTTTTAAGTATGATATATCTAAGAAGGGTTTTATTTATGAAACAATTAGTAGGAGATGATGTAGATTTCTTATGAACTAATTATTTATGTATCTAAGTTTCTAAAGATACTAAACCTATATGATTATGGCATGGATCATAATGTTATGTATTGAATACTCATCTATTAATATGTAATATTTATGTATGAAATGTTTGTTCCGCTATAGTTAGTGTTAGAGAAAGTTTTAGTTACCTTTGGAAATTAGGATGAGAAAACTTCAGTGAGAAACCTTAGGATAATCCTAAGTATATGATAATATCCTATTTTATGGTAAATAAATGAGTATGGATTTCCTATAAAATATCCTTATCCAGATAAGATAAGTGGATGTAATTTTGGAAAAGATGAATCTAGGGGTAATAACCCCAAAAAGAGTTGGTCAAGTATATTTTTTCAATCATTTCGATGCATGGTGAGTGTACCCTAACTACACACCCAGTTTCACACTCCCGAAGGATATTCTTGGGTTAATTGACATTTTTTTTTGAACCATCAAGAATGATTTTAATAGATGATGATCATGGATGATATGGGATAAACCTAAGGTTTAATATATTTAAAATAATGTTTCATGATTTATATATCCTATAAATTATTTCTCATGATTATATGGTTTCCCATTATGATTATTGTTACTCACATTATTCTTTTTAGTTTTATTCAATGGATGGAACCTGGAGGAATCATGTTAATGTTGAACATGATGGAAAATGTGGTGATGGATACCATGGAGGAAAGAAGTCTTAATTGATTCATATTAGAAATGTTATAGGATACATACAAGAGAATGTATCAAATGAATATGAAAATGTTTTATGTGTGTAAAAGAATGGAATAAAGCAACGAATTTTCAAAGAAAAATAAAGAGTTTAATAGAGGGAAATAAATTTCATCCTAGGGATCCATTTATAGTATGTTGTCTTAAATGTGGGGAAACTAGGAATTATCTGAGTCAATGAACACTTATAAAGTTTAAATCTTATACTAAGTAAGGTCCTATATCATTTTTATGTTTATATGGATGTTCCTTATGAAAATATTACAAATATTGAATTTAATGTTATTTTGGGAATGGATTGGCTTTCCTTACAAAAATATCAAACCAATTATAGAGGATGGGAAGTCATGTTTGATATTCCAAACCAAAATATGATCATATATTAGTTCAATTATAAATATATATGTCTTATGGAAATTTAATCCATTTTATGGGTCTTAAGTCCTATTCAAAAGGGGTGTTTATCTCATATGGTTTGGGAGAAACTCAACATTGAATATATGCCTAATTTATGATGATTTTTTGATTTTTTTATGGAAGAATTTCCTAGTTTACATCCAAATAGTAAATTTGATTTTTTAATATAACTTATACCTAGTTCTAAACCTATTTTAAAAGACTCCTTATATAATGGATCCTATTGAGTTGTAGTAATTGAAGAAAAAACACCAGAAGAATATTTATAAGGGATTAATTTATCCAAGTGTGTCACCTTGGGATGTACCAGTTCTTTTTGTTAAGAATAAATATGGATCAATAAATCTCTACATTGATTATTTTAAACTTAACAAGATCACAATTATGAATAAGTATCTTATTCCTTGTATTGATTATTTTTTTGATCAATTATGAGGATATCAATATTTTTCAAAGATTGAAATTTGATATAAATGCTATTAGTTGAGGTTAAAAAGTGAATACATAACTAATACATCCTTTTGTATGATGTATGGACACTATAAATTTATAATGATGTCATTTGGCCTTATTAATTCCCCCACTATTTTCATGGATTTAATGAATAGAGTCTTTAGAGATTACCATGATCAATTTGTGGAAGTATTTATAGATGATATTATTATACATTAAAATGGTAATTGAGAGTATTAAGATCATTTGAGGATTATTATGAATACCTTTATGAAGGAGAATATATATGAAAAATTTACAAAGTTTAAATTTTTTCTATAAAAAGTTTCACTTTTTCCCATATAATCACATGCGAGTGTATATTGGTGGATCCATCAAAGGTGAAAGTTATTGAACATCAGCCTAGACTAACCATTGTAACTAAGATCCCTAGTTTTCTTTGTTTGGATGGATATTATTAACACTTTATAGAGAATTTATCATGGATTTATAATCCACTCACCAAGTTAACTTAGAATGGATCCAAGATCCTTTGGATAGATTAATTTGAAGAAAAATTCAAGGAATTGAAGAGGAGGTTAGTCAGTGCACCTGTGCTTACACTACCCTATAGTGGTGAAGATTTTATTATCTATAGTGATGCATAGAATAAGGAATCGAGATTCATCCTCATGCATATTTATATAGTAATAGCTTATTCCTCCCTCTATTGTATTTTTTAGATCAAATTTTCCAACTAATGATTTGGAGTTATCTATGATATTTTTTTCATTAAAAATATAGAGGAATTATCTTTATAGATAAATTTGTGACATATATACTGATCATAAAATTTTAAAGTATATATTCACTCATAAAGAGATGAATATTCACTAGATAATATAGTTGAAGTTGATTAAATTTTATGATTGCTCAATACATTACCACCCTAGGAAAGTGAATAAGATGGATGATGTATTGAGTTGAAAGTATCATTCTAGATTATCTATGATGATAATAAAAAAAGTTACAATATTCATAGATTTCCAAATAATGGATCTGGAAATATTAATGGAAAGTTAAAAATCTTATCTTACTCCAATGAGTGTTCAACCATCTATCTAAGTAAAGATTAAAGAAGTTCAAAAGGATGATGTAGAATTGTAAAATAAGGTGAAATTTTTTTTGGGTTCAACCTTGATTGTGATGGAATGATAAGATTTAGGAACCGTGTATGTGTTATTTCCATACCAGATATGAAGGATTTTTTTGATAAAGCTCACAGTTCACCATTCCCTATTTATATGGGTAGTATGAATATGTATAGAGATCTGAAAGAGTATTTATATAGGTATAACATTAAAAGAGATATTATAGAGTATGTATCTTGGTGATTTGTATGTTATAAAGTTAAGGCTGAGAGACAGAAGTCTAGGGGGATGTTACAACCATTACCCATACCAGAATAGAATTGGGAAAACATCACCATGGATTTTTTCATTGGATTCCCTAAAACATCTAAAGGATCTGATATTATTTGGGTTATAGTTGATTGCCTTGCAAAGTTAGAACACTTAATTTCCATTATATAATATTTTTATCTTGATCATATTGTTAGTATATACATTAAAAATTGTTAAGGTTTCATAGAGTGTCACATTCTATTGTATCTGATTGGGATCCAAGGATTACCTTGAAGTTCTAGTGAAGTCTTCAATATTATTTGGATACATAGTTGAGTTTTGGTAATGCTTATCATCCTCTTATATATGGTTAGTCTGAGAGAATCATTCAAAACCTATAGGATATGCTATGATCTTATTCTGTGGATTTAAAAGGTAGCTCAGATCAACACCTTCCTCTAGTCGAGTTTTCTTACAATAATAGCTTTCACTCAAGCATTCAGATTGATCCTTATGAATACCTATATGGAAGGAAGTGCATAAATACAATGTATTGAGATAAATTTAGAGAAATAAATCTGTTGTGACTTGATCTAGCTAATGAAATGGAAAATAAATTCAAATCCATTTAGTGAAACATCAAGTAAGTTCATAGTCAATAGAAAATTTACACTGACAATCATCGATAAAATCTGGAATTTGAAGTTGATGAGAAGGTATTACTATGAATTTATCCATGGAATAAGTTTGTGAAATTTGGAAAGAATGGAATGTTTACCTCTGGGTATATAGGACCCATTGAGATACTTGATTGATTAAGGATAGTATATTATCGCTTGACGCTTCCACCGAACTTATCTCAAGTTCATGATGCGTTCCATGTATCTCTCCTGATGAAGTTCATACGTTATCCATAACATGTACTGAACTCAAATATTTTTCCACTAGATAATTATCATTACTATGAATAAATACTAGTATAAATCTTGGATTATAGAGAAAGAGTGATACATAATAATACTCCTCACCTAGTTAAAGTTCTCTAGAAGAATCCCAAATTTAAAGAAGTTACATGAGTACTTGAGGATGTGATAAAATAGAGATATCCTTTTTTCTGTCATAGTGATATAATTTCAAGGTAAAAAATTTTATTTTAACTGTGGTAGAATGTAACACCCTGATATTTTAGGATATATTTCTCTTAAAATAAATTTAATCTTTTCAATAGCTTGTGATACACACAAACCCGAATCTAAATGAACTGTAATATAGTATATCATTATAACCTACTCATTAAATAGATGGAGTGAATATTAATAACCACATTTTAAAAAATATGCATAATAGTTTTATATAAATAAAATATATTGATGAATACATACTCATTTTTTGGTAAATTCATTATATGGTTCAAATATACAATTTTCCTCAAAAATGGTTATTATTGATTTTTATGAGAAAATAATATAACTAATTTATACCAATTTTAGAAAATTTATTTGAAAAAAGGAACTTAATTTTGGAAATAATTATTTCAAAATTATGTAAGAGTTAATTTTTGTTAATTTTCTGAAAAGATTGATTTTTCGATGAATAGTGAAAATGCTGATTTTTATTGAAAACAGACTTTTCATTTAAATAATTTACAAAGTTCCATTTTATTTTAAAATTATTTTAAAAGTAAAATTATTTCATATATATTATTAATAATCCAATTAAGGTAATTTTAATTAATTTTACGTTGTATTTTGGTATAAAAATCTTTTATACTCTAGAAAACCTTTTTATGGAAAATTGATTTTCATCTTGTTTTTTAGGTTTAATTTTTAATTAAATTGTGCCACATATGTGAATTGAATATTTAAAAATTTATTCCATGTTTTTAATTAGGAGGATCAAATTCAAGAAACAAGTCACTTTTATTTTTGGTAATTATGAATAGTAACCTTGGTAAATATTTATCACCTCGGTAAGGGTAAAATGGGTAAAACAGGGTAAAAACTTTAGGATAAGGCTTTAAAATTTCTCTAAAACTTGAATTTATCCTATTTTATGAGTTTAGTTCAACCATTATAATTTAACTCTCAAAAATATGGCCACTTGGTTCCATTTTTCTTTGATTATGACCTTTATATTAGTTTAAGAAAAGAATAAATACAAAATGTCAATATCTTAACATTAATATCTCTAAAAATTTTACATAAGGATAAAAAGAGGATAATTATGGTTCTAAATGTTTATTTTAAATGAAAATATTCCCTTTTATTGAACTCATAAGCCTATAAATAGAGTTAACTCTCTATGAATTGACATTTCAAATATCTTCTTTATTTTTTTAGAAAATTCTTCACAATTTTTATCCTTGTCTCCTATAAAAATTATATTATAAATATAAAAAATAACAATTAGTGTATTTGTGATCACCACATTTACATAAAATTTGTTATCAATTTTTCCTTTAGAAAATTTTAACTACTTCAAGCAACTTTCAAGTTTTTAGTTCTAGGATTGTGGGGTTTGTTTCAACCCATACAAATATTTCTTCAGTTTATAAATCATGGTTCTGTCTTTATCAAATATAAACCCACTCGAATGATCAATATAAACTTATTCTTCAATTTATCTATTTAATAAACTTCCCCTAATATCCATCTGATATAATTTTTAATTTTTATATGTAGAAACTTCCAAGAACATTCTTATAGTTTAAAGTCATGCAATAGGGGAAAAGGTTTCTTCAAAATCAATTCCTTCCACCTATGAGTAACCTCTGAAAATAAGTCAATATTTATTTATTTAAATTTCTCCATTTTCATTGATTTTGTTTCTAAATACCCACTTTTTTCTTACAACATTATTTACTATTAGTATTGGAACAAGATCCTATGTGTCATTTTTTTATTTATTATAACTCTTAATTTATATAATTTATCCACTATTTATGCTCAACTACCTTTGAAACTGATTTTGGTTCCACCTTTGAGATAAGTTATGTATGATTCTTTAATCTCAATTTTCACCTTATCTAGAATGGATCTAATTGATTTCCAATAATGTTATCAGATTCAACCTATTTTTGTAAATTTTGAAACATTATAAACTTCATACTAATTTTCTTTTCCTCATCACTAGACTATTCTGAATCAACTTTTAAAAGTTTAATATCATAGTCATCTCCCTTCTGATTGTCTTCTTTAGAAGTAAATATTCTATATTTCATAACATATTCCTTAAAATACTAAACAACTTTTGTTAAGGAAGTCTAATTTTCAATAAATTTTACAATATAGGAATAAACCAACTTTGGTGAATATTTATTTCAACACTTGTAAATTATTCCATCATCCAAATATCCCATGAAAGTTCCTTCTATTTTTTTATCAAACTTTATAAGATCTGTATTTTTTATCTTTAGTAGGTGAATACTCCCAAAAAACTTAAAGTGTTTTATCATTAGTCTTTTATTATACCATGTCTAATAGGGGTTATTTTATATTTTCTCCATAAAAAACATATATTTTTCACATGAATATTTGTAATTACAGCTTCTCTCTAGAAGAATTTAGAAAGTTTATATTCAGAAAGCATGATTATTCTCATTTCTACTAAACTTTAATTTTTCCTTTTGGTTACTCAATTTTTTGAAGAGTGTGGGATAACAGTATTGGTTTTTTTTTCAGTTTTCTTCTGATAAGTATCAAAAGAGTTACTTGTGTACTCTTTTTCATTGTTTTTCCTTAGCTTCAATAAATAAATACCCAGTTCTTTCTCAATGTACCTTATGAAACTTTTGAGCATCTCTGTAGCCTCTTATTTATGTTTTATAAACCTTTTTTTGATCATATGAGTGAATAAATCAATGAATGTAAAATATTATAAATCAAATTTTATTGATTGATGTCTCATTAACCCACAATGATCGGAGTGTATGATCTTAAGAGGTTTGGTGGATTGGATTTCAACTTTTTTATGCCTAACACTAACCATAATTCCTTTAAATTCATTTGAATAGACAACATAATGTTTCCTTTTAAATTTTGGTAAGTTTCTTATAAAACCTAAATGATCTAGACATAGAAGAAGTGTGGTGGTTGGGAGGGCCCAACTTTTCTTTTCCCATAATCGATGACCAATCTAGGATCAATATGACGATGAATTACAGTATCCACAGATTGAAATCAAATATTTAAACAAAGATAATAATATCACTGGATCTGAGAAATAGTATCTTTCACATCATTTTTTATAATTAATTTAATAATTTCTGAAGAAATTAAATACTTGGGTATTTGGTACTTTCTTCATTGATGGTCATTGATCATCTGGAATGACCCTTTCAGATTTTATTCATTGATCTTGTGAGGATCTAAAGTATAATACCTCTAGTGGTGATCCACACATGCTCCAATGGTCTCTGATCAATTCCACTCATTCTTTGGGTGCTAGCACGGTGGAAAAAATGTCATGAATCGATAATTCTTGATCACTCATTCTTCGGTCTTGAAGAATTTATCTCATTCTTGAGAGGGATAGATGAAAGGACTTGAGAGAGAAAATTTTTGGCTCAACAATTCTCAATTCACTAGGCTTTGGAATAATAGACGTACCTACCTATTAATCAACATGGGGTTTCAGTTGCAATATTTAATTGAGAAACAGTAATTAAATACAATTATAAATATTAAAGAAAACTCATGCCACATAATAACAATAAAAGCACCATTATTTGTGGTGTTCCAATTTGTGCAAAATGGAACCATAAATGAAATATAATGCCACATAATGATAACAGTATTATTATTATTTCTTGATCCAATTGGATAAACATTATTTACCTAATTTTAAATAATTAATTTATCAACAGACACGGTCTATGTTCATTCAAATTCCTCTTCTATTTATTGAACACACAAATAAAATATTTTATTCTATTAAATAAATATTTTTATTTAAAAACTAGTAAATAAATATTTATTAAATGTTAAATAATATAAGTAAATATATTTTATTCAGAATCCAGTGAATAAATATTTATTTAATTTATGTGATAATTTTAACTTGAATAAAATTATTCCTCAGTCTTGAGAATAATATTTATTCTATTGATTAAATTAAAATATAATTTAATCGAGACCACTAGAAACACTTAGTGTGTGACCCTCTAGGATTCGTTATAGTTGGAATTAGGAGGGCTTGCCTAAATTCCAAGATCATTGTCTATAAATGGGTCAAGGATCCCAAGAGAAATAACTTAGAGTCATAATGATGACATCCACGTATGAATTCTCACTTTGTAATATAATCTCTTTGTCACAATATCTCATCACGTAGGTTTCATGATAGTGTCATCAACCTATATGTATGATATGTCATTCTTTGACTACCTGAATTAAACTCATCATTACACCATGGCCATGGAATTTTGGGAGACAGTTTTATTTCAATCAATGGGTTAAGATATCAACTTCTATAAATGGAAGGTACAAATCCTTCCTCAACTTATTCATTAATAACATGTCATTCATGACACACCCAACATACCCTACTTCCCGCCAACATATGGCGTGACGGTTTTCGTTAGAAAATCTAAGTGTGTGAGTCATGAAGCGTATTAATGATAATCTTAAATTCCAAGGACCATTACACATGCTCGTGGATAAGAATATCTGATAACACCAAAACATGTGGAATTCTTACTGGCAGGTATGTTCTCATAATATATCATCTTGGATATTACCAAGTGATAACTTTATGAGAAGAAGTATCATCTGATTTTGAGTACTCACACTTGACAGTATGTATACAATGTGTCCCATCATAGTATTTCATCCAACCACAGAACTATATTTAAGAATATTTTTATAGCACTTCAAGGTTATCAATATAGTGTGGAACTATTATGACCTTATTAATGTGACAAATACTCTAGGACATTGCTAAATTATAGTCATGAAGAACAATGAACAATATGTAATAAGATGTTTAATATTTAAATAAATTAAATATTCATGTAATCAATGTACAAATAGTTGGTTCTAGGACACCAACTACAACAAACTCCCAGTTGTACTAGAGCCAAATTCCTACGACTTTCAGTCCGCTAGACCTCACACGATGATCATGTTTCTACTGAGTCAAGTATTTAGTCAAGGGGTCTTCCATGTTGTCTTCCATGTAAATAATACTCACTACAACTTCACCTCTTTGAGAAAAATTCTTCAAGATATGATACTTCTATAGTATGTGCTTCGTCTACTGATGTGACCTTGGATCTTTTGTGAGAGCCACCACTATAGTATTATCACAATAAAGTGTGATGGTATCTTTACTACTAGGTACCACATTCAGCTCTTGGATGAATCTCTGCATCCAAACTAATTATTTAGATACCTTAAAAGCTGTGATATACTCAGACTCTGCTATATAATCTGTGACTACACCTTGCTTTGAGCTCTTCCAGATGACAGCACCTCCATTTAAAGTGAATATGTATCCCGTTTGTGACTTCATGTCAACTTTATCAGTCTAGAAACTATAACATGTATATCCTTTGATGATTAGTTCCTAATCTCCTCTATAAACCAGGAACATATTCTTAGTATACCTTAGGTACTTAAGGATAGTCTTGACTGCCATACAATTGCGGTCACCTAGATTAGCTTGATATCTTTCTACTGCACTCATTGCGTAAGTGACATCTATCCTAGTACATAGTGTAGTATACATGAGTAACCCAATCACTGATGCATATAGAATCCTTGACATTATCTTTATTTCCTCATGTGTATGAGGAAAAATTTTCTTAGAAGGGTGAATGCCATGTGAAACTAGAAATAATCCCCTCTTGGATTGTTCCATACTAAATCTCTTCAGTATCTTGTCAATGAATGTACTTTGACTTAGGCCCAGTAATCTCTTGGATCTATCATGATGGATCTTTATTCTAATAATATATGTTGCCTTGCCCAATTCATTCATAGAGAATCATTTATTCAACTATGCCTTAACAAACTATAAGACTGGTATTTTTTTCCAATAAGTAATATTTCATCAACATATACTATTAGAAAAAATGATTTCACTCCTACTAAACTATTTGTAGACAAAAGGATCACATTTGTTCTTTATAAAACCAAATTATGTTATGGATTCATCAAAATGATTGTTCCATGACTTGGATGCTTACTTTAATCCATTAATGGATTTTTGAAACTTGCATATCTTATTGGCATCCTTTGGAGTCACAAACCCTTCAGGTTGTGTCATATAAACATCTTCCTAAAGGTTATCATTAAGGAAGGTTGTTTTGACATCCATTTTCCAAATCTCATAGTCATGGTAAACTATATTGGACAATAGAATTCTGATGTATTTTGTCATTTTAATTGATGAAATGTTTTTTTCTTAGTCAATGCCTTGATGTTGTTTAATCCCTTTTTCAACCAGTCATGGCATATAGGTATTGATTTGTCCTTCTATGTCGAGTTTCTTCTTTAATACCCATTTGCAACCAATGGGATTTATATCTACTGGAGAATCTACCAAAATCCAGACTTTGTTTTGGTGCATGGAATCTATTTCAGAATTCATGGATTCTTTTGTAACACCCCAAGATTTCATAGTACGTTATTTCTTCAAAGTAATTCAATAACTTGCACTACACGCAACACCAAGTTCAAGCGCACCACGACTTACCAAACTAGCCGTTCAAAATAGGTTATGAATAGTATTAACTAAATTTTGAACTTTATATAATCCTTATAATTTTAGAATCCATATTATGTGTTTCTTAGACATAATGAACAAACAATTTCATTTTTTCAGATAAAAGAAGTATTTTTAAAAAAAATGCAATTTTACCGCCTTTTAATGGAGAACCCTTTTTAAATCCAATATTTGAAACTTTTATATATTAAATTTGAAAAAATAAACTTCTTCTTTAGAATCGGGACATAATAATTTAGTTTCAATAAATTTTTGGTGTTTTTCTAATAACTTTCATATTTAGGTGAATAGTGAAAAATATTATATTTTAACTAAAAAAAACTTTTTTAATAAAAATAATCTGTAGAGTTAAATTATATATTTTAATGGTTTGGAAGTATAAATAGATTATATTTTTACCATTTAATCCAATATTATTTATTATAAATAATTTCACTTTGAAATTGAACATAAACAAGTATCAATCTTTTATTAGTTATTATTTCTTAAAAACACTCTTTTTGGTTTTGACAACGAAAATTAATTTTAAATTAATAAATGAAACTTCAATGTTTTTAATTTGGAAAAATAGACTTAATTTTTGAATTCAGAATATCAAAATTATCTTAGGGTGAAATTTTGGTATTTTTCTGAAAACTTTCAATTTTTGATGAATAGTGAAAAACACTAAGTTATTGTTTAAAACCGACTTTTTATTTAAATAATTATTTATTTTATTTAAATTTATTTTAGGTAAAAATAGATACATAATACCTATATAAGTTCAATGTAATTCATTGGAGTCATTTTATAATAATTTTAGATATATAAAAATTTTATTAAACTTTTTACCGTCTTTTACCCACCGCCTAGGAGCATTTGCAAATTTACATAAAACTTAATTTTACCGCTTATGTGAGTTGAATTTCAAAAATCTGAGAGACATGGTTGATATATGTAATTAAAATGTGGTTCAAAAAGTTGAAAATAATTCTTGGTGAATAGTAACTTTTGACTTTTATTTACCACGGTTAAAAGTAAATCGGGTAATTAAAGGTAAAAATGATATTATTATTATCCTAACACATGTCCTAACACATATTAGGGTTGGTTATATGAATTTTTTTCGAAGTAATAATGCTATTATGAATTTATCAAAAACAAAATACCAAATAGTGTCAAAATTGACATAAAAGAGTTTTTAAAACAAATATTATATTATTAATTGATATTCTATACCTAAAAATCTAAGGTTCAGCCAAAAGACTTATGTAATGATAGGTGTATCATTAATGAACCACTTGGGGTTCTCTTGGAATTTTATAGTAAGTTTATTAACCATATAATATAAAAATACAAAGATACATGGTAAATGTCAAACTATTTAACTAAGAGTTGAATATAAAAGATAAGGTTAATATAGTGACCCAAACCTGTATAAAACCTATTGGTTGAGTGGTTTTTAACCCATCCCCACCTTAGAATTTAAATAATACATTTTCTAGCCATTATAAACCAAAAATTATTTTCTTATAAAATAATATTTTAAGTTTTTTCTAAGGTTCCCCTCACCCCTCTTATAAAAGGGCACTTCCCCTTCTCTCCATTCACACCTCCAAAGCCATTTGGATCAGCCAAACCCTACCCAAATGTCCTCCCAACTATCCTCCCTTCATCCTAGAGGCCTTATTTTGGTCATAAATCCATCCTAAGGATCCCTTTTGATCAAATAAAATGGAAGAATCCGAAGAAGAGATAAATATTTCATCACCTCTTTCAAGTTCTTTTCTTCTTCCACTTCCTCTTTCTTTGTTGTTTCCATTATAAAATAATAAATCCAGTATCTTCTATATAATTTGATGTTATTATAAATATGGAACAACTATATTCATTATTTTATCCATCATTTGAATGACATGTCACCATACGTGCGTACGTACGGCTTACCGTCTCCACGTCGTGGTGTAATTGTTATTCAATACATTATTATTTGGATTAGTATAATAATAATGTTCAATTGATGTAAATAATAAATATAAAATGATAATGATTCTGTATATATTATATACCATCCAATTATATATTATTTTAATATCAAAAGAATGATATTGTCGCTCGTGCGTACGTACGGATTACCGTCTTCACGAACGCGATGATATTCATTCCCCATCATAATCCATTCAAGACTAATTTTCATTAGATGATTAAAAATAATGTTTAAAGACTTAATATAATTCTTAATATGAATAAGATACATCCTATCCATAATAAACATTACTTACGTAACAAAGCGTATAAAGGAAAACGAATCAGTTAACACCCGAAACGACGATAATACTAAGATATTATTAACAAAGCAATGTTAAAATATCTTATATGATATCATATTAATGTATATGATTCTTGTATAATTTAATAACAATTATTTTACCATTATACATGATGTTAACCTACCCTCAACCAAGGAAAATTAGAAGGTAAGGGTTAATTTCACAATCTCTTTATTATCTGAGATTGTTTTTACGTAAGTATCTATTGGGACATCTTTATCATCCACATCCGTGTTTTCTTAAAAATGTATTTCAGAACATTTTTACTATTTACTATACATTGGGGTAAAGTCATTTATACCCTTATTTGACCTTATATGTTTTGAAAGGAATCTTTCTGTCGTTTTTCAAATAAGGTACTTTATGACCTTTTTGACAAAATTAAGGTAAGAATGTTTTTTTTTTGACTTATACAGTGGGTGTGGCTATATTCCACCGTTATAACATCATCTAAGCTTCCCTTACAAGCTTATATTTTTTATTTTGGATTTTTTATTTTTAATCCTTTCTCTTTTTATATTACTTATTGAGATTTTATGATCATCCCAAGTTTTGAAATATTTTTCCTAGGGTCTAAGGAAGAGAATGGACAAGGATGATGTCATAAAGATAATTTTGAATATATTTCATGAAAATAAAACATGTTTTATTTTAAAACAGTTTCCCTTGGTGGAAAAAATTGATATTGAGTATAATATCCCACTTGTAATGTTTGGGTTTACTATGTAAAAGTTTTTTCTAATTATCTAAAACTCTCGACCTAAAGGATCTTTGGGAAAATAATGTGATTTATAGTTTGAAAATAAATATAATGTGTAATATTTAAGGATAAGTCCTTATAGTTGTTATCAGATCAGTTTTTATACAACATTGAAGATTAGGATGTTTTATTAAGAGGTATGGATATCATAATGAGTTTATAATTTTAAGTTTTATCATAAGTTCAATGTCTTAGAAACCCCTTTTTAGGTTTTAAGTTATGAAATTTTAAGGTGATTAACAATATTTTTGCAACCATTTATTTTTGAGGTAATTATGAGTTATTACTTTTTGGGATGAAAATAGAATGCATGAATAAAATTTGAGGTTAAAACATGATAGGCTTATTTTTGAGGACTTTATTAAAATTTGGGAATGTTATAATAAATTTATAGATTTAGAAAAAGTATTACCCAAAGGATGGGTGATAACACTTTGTGTAACACCCCGAGCTTCCATGGTACGCTTCTCTTTGAATAATACAATAGAGTGTGTTGTACGCAACTTCGAGTTCTAACACACCACTACCAATCAAACTAGCCATTATGAATAGTAATACCCACTTTTTGAAATTTTATAAATTTTATCTTTCAAAATGTACTTCATTTTTGGATTCGGAATATCGAAATTATCTTAGAGTGTATTTTTTTTATTTTTCTGAAAACTTTCAATTTTTGATGAATAGTGAAAAACACTCAATTATAGTTTAAAACCGAATTTTTATTTAAATGATTATTTATTTTATTTAAATTTATTTTAGGTCAAAATATATACATAATACCTATATAAGTTAAATTTAATTCATTGGAGTCATTTTATAATAATTTTAGATATATAAAAATTTTATTGAACTTTTTACCGTCTTTTGCCCACCTCCTAAGAGCATTTCCAAATTTACATTAAACTTAATTTTACCGTTCTGTGAGTTTAATTTCAAAAATATTAGAGAAATGGTTGATATCAGTAATTAAAATGTGATTCAATAAGATGAAAATAATTGTTGGTGAATAGTAACTTTTTACTTTTATTTACCACGGTTAAAAGTAAATAGGGTAATTAAGGGTAAAAATGACATTATTATTACCCTAAAACATGTACTAATTCTATTTTATAAGTTTAATTCGACCAAAAACAACCTTAGGAATAAAATATGTTCCTTTAGGTCCACTTGGATTAGATTAGGACATTTATTATTATTTAATTCAAAGAAGAGTTAAAAGTGTTAAATTCAATGTTTAATAACTAAACCATTTTTAATATAGAGTTACACATAAGATAAATTAGACTATAAATATTCATTATAAAGATAAAAAGATTTCATACATAATGGTATTTTATTTATATTTTTTAGACATTAAATAATTAAATTTATTTATGACACAATGATGATGCAGTAATTATCGTATTAATGAAAGATTAAAATAATTGATATTATAAATATCAAAATAAATGTAATTTGAGACTTTTTATGAATTACACTAATTTTCTAGGTTAATATGACATATTGGGGTTGGTTATATGAATTTTTTTCGAATTAATAATGTTGTTATTAATTTATCAAAAACAAAATACCAAATAGTGTCAAAATTGACATAAAAGAGTTTTTAAAAACAAATATTATATTATTAATTGATATTCTATTCCTAAAAATCAATGGTTAGTCCAAAAGACTTATTTAATTATATTTGTATCATTAATGAAACACTTGGGGTTCTCTTGTAATTTTATAGTAAGTTTATTAACCATATAATATAAAAATACAAAGAGACATGGTAAATGTCAAACTATTTAACTAAGAGTTAAATCTAAAATATAAGGTTAATATAGTGACCCAAACCTATCTAAAACCTATTGGTTTAGTGTTATTTTACCCATCCCCACCTTATCCTTTAAATAATTCATTTTTTAGATATTAGAAACCGAAAATTATTTTATTATAAAATAATACTTCAAGCTTTTCCTAAGGTGCCCATCACCCCTCTTATAAAAGGGCACGCCCCCTTCTCTCTAATTCACACCTTCAAAGCCATTTGGATCTTCCAAACTCTACCCACATACCCTCTAAACTATCATCCCTTATTCCTAGAGGCCTTCCTTTAGTCATAAAGCCATCCTAAGTATCCCTTTTGATCAAATCAAAAGGAAGAACCTGAAGAAGAGGTAAATATTTAATCACCTCTTTCAAGTTCTTTTCTTCTCCCACTTACTCTTTCTTTGTTGTTTCCATTCTAAAATAATAACTACAGTATCTTATATATATTGTGATGTTATTATAAATATGGAAAACCCATATTCATTATTCTATCCATCCATTGAATGACATGTCGCCATACGTGCGTACGTACGGCTTACCGCCTCCACGTCGTGGTGTAATTGTTATTCAATACATTATTATTTGGATGGGTATAATAATGATGTGTAATTGATGTAAATAATAAATATAACATGTTAATTATTATGTATATATTATATACCATCCAATTATATATTATTTTAATATCAAAAGAATGATATTGCCGCTCGTGCGTACGTACGAATTACCGTCTCCATGAACGCGATGAGATTCATTCCCCATCGTAATCCATTCAAGAATAATTTTAATTAGATGATTAAAAATAATGTTTAAAGACTTAATATAATTCTGAATATGAATAATATACATCCTATCCATAACAAACATTACTTACGTAACAAATCATATAAAGGAAAACGAATCAATTAACACCTGAAACGACGATAATACTAAGATATTATTAACAAAGAAATATTAAAATATCATATATGATATCATATTAATGTATATGATTCTTGTATAATTTAATAACAATTATTTCACCATTATAAATGAGTTTAACCTACCCTCAACCAAGTAAAAGTACAAGGTAATGGTTAATTTCACAATCTCTTTATCATCCGAGGTTGTTTTTTACGTAAGTATCTACTGGGACCTCTTTATCATCCACATACGTGTTTTCTTAAAAATGTATTTCAAAACATTTTTACAATTTACTAGAATACGGGATAAAGTCATTTATACTATTTTTTGACTTTTTATAAGATTTTTTTGAAAGGAATCTTTCTGTTTTTTTCTAAACAAGGTACTTTATAACCTTTTCGACAAAACTAAGGTAAGAATGTATTTTTTAACTTATACGGTGGGTGCGGATATTTTCTGCTATTATAACATCATCAAAGATTCACTTAAAATATTATAATAATATTTAAAAAATAAATTTTTTCTTTTATAATTATATGAATTTTAAAATATTTCAAAATAGAAAGAGTTATTTCTCTAAAAAAGGTTTTGATTTCATCTATGTCAACATCCTTTGATGGATTTTAAGCTTATTTGAAGTTGATTTATTATGATACAAAAATTACATATTGTATTGAAGGTTTTGTGATATGTTTGACTATGTATGTTTTATTTTTACACCATTTATGGTTTATGGATAAAGTATTGACATTTCATATGCTAGTTTTAATACGAATGTTTATGTTATGTTTAAACCTCTTCATATGAGGAATGCATTGGACATAGTAAGTGACGGGTGGAGACCGATATAACTCCTCGATGCATCGGTAGGTCTCATGAGAAAAACTAGTGTCTTGGAACAAGGCCTTGACAAAATCTTATTTGTAGTCTTGGCACAAGGCCTTGACTATGTGGTTATGAAAGTCAGGCATTATGCATTCCATGATTATGAAAGTGGCTATTGATATTTCATGTGATTATTCAACTAGTAGAATATCCATGTGAATAAGTAAATGGAATTATTTTATTTTTATCTTTTCCATATTATTCTGATGTTCAAGTTTAAAAGGATTTTGCTTTAGTCTTATACATTGCCTTAAATTTTTATGCTTATTTATGAAAGTTTTAGCTATATTGTTATCCTTATTGAGCATCTGAGCTCACCCCTTTCTATGTTTTATTTTTATCAGGATGCGAAGAAGTATATTATGACTGACCTGAAGGGATAGTCTATGGGATCTCAGTGTTTTCTATGGAAACAATGTTGTTGTAGTTTTCCATTTTATGATGTAATGTAAACCTTATTAATGTATCTAGTACTTCCAAGTCTACTAAACTAATCAGTCTTTCAAGACTTGATCTTTTGGGATCATGCCAATGATACGTAATAATGCACTAACTCTGGGGATCTAGGGTCAAGGCATTATAGTTGGTATTAGAGGAAGTTTAGTACAAACCTTGGAAACTAGATTTAGGTAAACTCTGATTAGAGCACATAGCCCTAAGATAGACTTTGGGAATTAGTATAGAATAACTTCCTAAAATTTTGGTATTGTAGATATTTTGTGAGTTTTCTAAGAAATACATCCCTGTCTAGATACGAGCAGGTAGAGGCGGATCTGGCACAGATGTACCTAGGGGTAAAACCCGAAAACACCACTTTGAACTAGACTCGAATGGGAACTAGTGCAGACAACGGGCCTTGCTGCACTCTTGGTTTCAACACTCCTGGGGGATATGCTTAGGATAATTCTCATTTTCATTACAAACCATTATGAAGGGTTTATGAGTATATACTTCCTCAAGGAAAACATTTTTTATGATTATGGATTATATCCATAAACTGTTCAATTTACGTTATATATTTTACAAGTTTGGAATTATTCATTGCAATTCATAAACTGACCTAGTTTATGTCATTGTATAGAAATGGCGCCCAATAGAAGGAATGTGAACTCCAGCAATACGTATGATACAAAGAGTAAGAAGGATCATATATTTCACAGTATTAATCCAACATTTAGAATGGAAATATTCTCTCATGTATTTTCAACAATATGAAGAAATAGTATCATGTGTTAATAAGATAAGTAAATAATTCTCTGAGTCCTCTGGCTTTGAAGGGAAGAAAGACAAGAAAATGATGGAAGATATGAAGATGGATAAAGGGAAGAGGGAAAAGAAGTATTTTCCCATATGTGAAAACTATGGAAATAATCACCTTGGTAAATGCTTGAATGGAATGGGAGTTTGTTATAAGTGTGGAGAAAAAGGACACCAAGTACGTGATTGCAAGGGTAAGAAAAAAGTTTCAAATGTACAATGCTTCATCTGCAAGGAGTTGGGACCCAATGAAAATCATTGTCCAAGTCATCAGAGTATACCCCAAATGCTTCTATTGGATAATAATAAAGGTGTGATACTACTGAAGATGAAGAGAAATGATTATATTTCTCATGTTGTTATTAAAGTATTATGTCATTTGAGTATTGTATTAATGATGTACATGTTATAAGAATTATAGAGTATATAAGGATTGTACTGCAGTACTATTTCATTAAGGACTTGAGATTGTGTGGAACCAAGAAAAGTGACTCAATAGCAGGTTAAATTTTTGGAAAATATATGGTTGAGATAAAGATAAACCATAATATGGTTCTGATACTGAGGTAGTGATTTTGGAATAATACGTGATTGATTTGGATAAATTATATTGGATATTCTTGACTACCATGAAACTGATTAATGATTTTTATATTCCATCATTGTTGGATTTTACAACATTTTTTGATACAAGGAGTATATCCAGTATTCTATAAGGAATAAGGGAGCATGAATGTAATCAATAAGGTTTTATGGTAATTCAGGATGTTACAGTTTTTTAAAAGAATACATGATGAAGGTGTTCACATGTTATTACGTGAAAAAAAGGATCTTCATTGTGTTTACCTTCCTTATAAATTTTGGACTGTGAGTTTGGAAATAATTATTTTGGATAAGTTTATTTTGAGATTATTTTTGGATTTCCATAAAAAGGACTACTCGGAGGTCGGGCGACAACCCGTTGCATCCAGCAAGACCGCGAGACTTGAACCCGCAATCGAAGGGCGATAAGGGTGTATCACCTACCACTGGCCCACGTGATGTCCTAGATTGAATAATGTAGTTTTTTTAAGGTATGGTAGATGGATTATAAATTCATTTTTTTTGGAACCCTATTTGAATAGTATAAATAGAATATTTTTTTAAGTTTTATTATCTTTTAGAGTGAAAGATGAGTTTGTGGTAGAAATTAGTTAAAGGATGGAACACTACTTGTCAAGTATATATTTTTTTTCTTATCTTATTCTATGAAGAAATTAATTCTTAAACTTTATTTAAGGGATCTTAAAACTAAAAATGTGTTATCCTAAAACCTTATGTTTTGTTAAACCAATGATATTTTAAATCATCATAGATTGATGGCTTTAAGGCCCTCAATTATACAATTTTTTGTGACTAATGACCTCAATCACTCCCTATAAATATTTAAGTTTTCCATCCAATTATGTGTCTCTAATTTCCACCAATGTTCTCCTAATCGAGATCATAATTTAGTGGTGACTTTTTTCATTCCCCTTTTCCTCTTATTAAGACTAAATTTTATTAACCCAATTTCCGATGTGGGTTTTCCCACAAAGGTATTTTCTATTTTCAACCTTTTATTTTCGAAGAACAATTTCAAATTGTGAGGATGAAATTTATTGAAGGAGGGAAGAATTTAACACCCCAAGATTTCATAGTACATTATTTCTTCAAAGTAATTCAATAACTTGCACTACATGCAACACCGAGTTCAAGCGCACCACGACTTACCAAACTAGCCGTTCAAAAGAGGTTATGAATAGTATTAACTAAATTTTGAACTTTATATAATCCTTATAATTTTAGAATCCATATTATGAGTTTCTTATACATAATGAAAAAACAAATTCATTTTTTTCAGATAAAAGAATTATTTTAAAAAAAAATGCAATTTTACCGCCTTTTAATGGTGAACCCTTTTTAAATCCAATATTTGAAACATTAATATATTCAATTTGACAAAATAAACTTCTTCTTTAGAATAAGTACATAAGAATTTAGTTTCAATAAATTTTTGGTGTTTTTCTGATAACTTTCGTATTTGGGTGAATAGTAAAAATACTATATTTTAACCGAAAACAACTTTTTTTAATCAAAATAAACGGTAGTGTTAAATTATATATTTTAATGGTTTGGAAGTATAAATAGATTATATTTTTACCATTTAATAAAATGTTATTCATTGGAAATAATTTCACTTTGAAATTGAACATAAACAAGTATCAATCTTTTATTAATTATTATTTCTTAAAAACGCTCTTTTTGGTTTTGACAAAGGGAATTAATTTTAAATTAATAAATTCAACTTCAATGTTTTTAATTTGGTAAAATAGAATTAATTTTTGAATTCAGAATATCAAAATTATCTTAGGGTGAAATTTTGGTATTTTTCTAAAAACTTTTAATTTTTGATGAATAGTGAAAAACACTGAGTTATTGTTTAAAACCGACTTTAAATAATTATTTATTTTATTTAAATTTATTTTAGGTCAAAATAGATACATAATACTTATATAAGTTCAATGTAATTCATTGGAGTTAGTTTATAATAATTTTAGATATATAAAAATTTTATTGAACTTTTTACCGTCTTTTACCCACCTCCTAGGAGCATTTTCAAATTTACATAAAACTTAATTTTACCACTTCTGTGAGTTGAATTTCAAAAATCCGAGAGACACGGTTGATATCAGTAAGTAAAATGTGGTTTAATAAGATGAAAATAATTTTTGGTGAATAGTAACTTTTGCCTTTTATTTACCACGGTTAAAAGTAAATAGGGTAATTAAAGGTAAAAATGATACTATAATTACCCTAAAACATGTCCTATTCTATTGTATAAGTTTAATTTGACCAAAAACAACCTTAGTAATAAAATATGATCCTTTAGGTCCACTTGGATTAGATTAGGACATTTATTATTATTTAATTCAAAGAAGAGTTAAAAGTGTTAAATTCAATGTTTAATAACTAAACCATTTTTAATATAGGGTTACACATAAGATAAATTCGACTATAAATATTAATTAGAAATATAAAAATAATTCCTACATAATGGTATTTTATTTATATTTTTTAGACATTAAATAATTAAATTTATTTATGACACAATGATGATTCAGTAATTACCGTATTAATGAAAGATCAAAATAATTGATATTATAAACATTCAAATAAATGCAATTTGAGACTTTTTATAAATTAAACTAATTTTCTAGGTTAATATGACATATTAGGGTTGGTTAGATGAATTTTTTAGAATTAATAATACTATTATTAATTTAGAGAAAACAAAATACCAAATAGTGTAAAAATTAACATAAAAGAGTTTTTAAAACAAATATTATATTATTAATTGATATTATATTTATAAAAATATAAGGTTCGTCCAAAAGACTTATGTAATGATAGGTGTATCATTAATTAACCACTTGGGGTTCTCTTGGAAGTTTATAGTAAGTTTATTAACCATATAATATAAAAATACAAAGAGACGTGGTAAATGTCAAACTATTTAACAAAGTGTTAAATATAAAAGATAAGGTTAATGTAGTGACCCAAACCTATATAAAACCTATTGGTTGAGTGTTTTTCGACCCATAACCACCTTATCCTTTAAATAAAACATTTTTGAGAAATTATAAACCGAAAATTATTTTATTATAAAATAATATTTTAAGTTTTCCCTAAGGTGCCCCTCACCCCTCTTATAAAAGGGCACTTCCCTTCTCTCAAATTCACACCTCCAAAGCCATTTTTCTCGGCCAACCCCTGCCCAAATATCCTCCCAATTATCCTCCATTCATCCTAGATGCATGTTTTTCTCATAAATCCATCTTAATGATCCCTTTTGATCAAATCAAAAGGAAGAACCTGAAGTAGATGTAAATATTTCATCACCTCTTTCAAGTTCTTTTCTTCTTCCACTTCCTCTTTCTTTGTTGTTTCAATTATAAAATAATAAATCCATTATATTATATATATTGTAATGTTATTATAAATATTTCACTACCATATTAATTATTATATCCATCCTTTGAATGACATGTCACCATACGTGCGTACGTACGGTTTACCGTCTCCACGTCGTGGTGTAATTGTTATTCAATACATTATTATTTTTATGGGTATAATAATGATTTTTAATTTATGTAAATAATAAATATAACATGATAATGATTCTTTATATATGATATACCATCCACTTATATATTATTTTAATATCAAAAAAATGATATTGTTGCTCGTGCGTACGTACGGATTACCGTCTCCACGAACGCGATGAGATTCATTCCCCATCATTAAAAATATTTTTTAAAGATTTAATATCATTCTGAATATTAATAATATACATCATATCCATAAAAAAATTACTTACGTAACAAAGCATATAAGGGAAAACAAATCAGTTAACACCCGAAACGATGATAATACTAAGATTTTTTTAACAAAGCAATGTTAAAAGATAATATATGATGTAATATTAATGTATATGATTCTTTTATAATTTAATAAAAATTATTTCACCATTATACATAAGGTTAACCTACCCTCGACCATGGAAAAGTACAAGGTAAGGGTTAATTTCACAATCTCTTTATTATCAAAGGTTGTTTTTACGTAAGTATCTATTGGGACATATTTATCATCCACATCCGTGTTTTCTTAAAAATGTATTTCAAAAAAAATTTACTATTTACTAGACAATGGGGTAAAGTCATTTATACCCTTAATTGAATTTATATGTTTTGAAAGGAATCTTTCTGTCCTTTTCCAAACAAGGTACTTTATGACCTTTTTGACAAAATTAAGGTAAGAATGTTTTTTTTAACTTATACAGTGGGTGCGGCTATATTCCACCATTATAACATCGTCGAAGATTCCCTTAAAATATTATAAGAATATTTTCAAAATAAAGTTATTTTCTATAATTATGTAACTTTAAATGATTTCAAAAAAAATCATGAGATATTTCTCTCAAACAGTTTTGATTTCATCCATGTCAACATCCTTTGATGGATTTTAAGCTTATTTGAAGTTGATTTATTATGGTACCAAACTTCCATATTGTATTGAAGGTTTTTTGATGTTTTTGACTATGGATGTGTTATTTTTACCTCATTCATAGTTTATGGATAAATTATTGACATTTCATATGCTAGTTTTAATACGAATGTTTATTTTATGTGTTAACCTTTTCATATGAGGAATGAATTGGAATTTGTAAGTAACGGGTGGAGACCAATATAGTTCCTAGATGCATTGGTAGGTCTCATGAGACAAACTAGTGTCTTGGCACAAGTTCTTAACAAAATCTTATTTGTAGTCTTGGCATAAGGCCTTGACTATGTGGTTATGAAAGTCTGGCATTATGCATTCCATCATTATGAAAGTGGATATTGATATTGAATGTGATTATTTGACTAGTAGAATATCCATGTGAATAAGTAAATGGAATTTTTTGATTTTATCTTTTCCATTTTATGCTGAAGTTCAAGTTTAAAAGTCTTTTGTTTTAGTATTATACATTTCCTTAAATGTTTATACTTATTTATGAAAGTTTCCACTATATTGTTATCCTTACTGAGCATCCGAGCTCACCCCTTTATATGTTTTATTTCTCCCAAGATGCGAAGAATTATATTATTACTGACTTTCAGGGATATTCTATAGGATCTAAGTGTTGTCTATGGAAACAATGTTGTCGTAGTTTTCCATTTTATGATGTAATGTAAACCTTATGAATGTATCTAGTACTTCCAAGGCTACTAAACTAATCGGTCTTTCGAGACTTGATCTTTTGTGATCATTTCAATGATATGTAATAATGCACCAACTCTAGGGATCTAGGGTCAGGGCGTTATAACTTTCCACTTGGAAACATATGTACCACTTAATGCTTCCTTGTAGGTTAGAGGATCATTATTATCAACTAATAATGAGTCACCATCCTCAGTAACTAGAAAATTGTATCATTCTAGTTCTCTAACCTCTCTTGTAGTGTTGTGTAGTACTTGCGTCTCTAGAAAATATCTTTCTTCCATGGGGATTTGTGGAATCTTCTCTTGTACCAAATCTTGTGTACATTGAGCCTCGACTTCATAGAATACTATCTCTCTCTCACTATCTATTTTGAATATGTGATCCCTCTCAATGAATATGGCATGTCTTTCCCCTATAACCTTTTTGTATGAGGATTAGTATAGGTAATATTCCCTTATTTAGTTAGGGTATCCTATAAAGGTACACATTGTGCCTCAGGGTGTGAGTTTGTTACCTAAATAGGCCTTAAAAATTCATTTCTTACCCACACATGTAAATTCAATAACATGGATTTTCTTCCTCTCCAAATCTCGTATGAAATACCATTTATCAATTTAGTTGATACTTGGTTTAGTATGTGTGTTTCTATTTGTAACACATATCCCCAAAAGGATAATGTAAGACTTGAATGAATCGTCATTGATCTCACCATGTCTAACAAGGTGTGGTTCCTCCTTTCACGTACACCATTCCACTGGGGTGTGTAAGGAGGAGTGAGTTGGGATAGGATCCCAAACTTCCATAAGTAATCAATAAAGTCTTGATTAAGATATTATCCACCTCGTTCTGAGCAGAGTTTCTTAATCTTCTTACCAAGATGGTTCTCAACTTCATTATTGTATTCCTTGAACTTATCAAAAGAATCCGACTTATACCTCATTAAGTAGATATATCCATATCTACTAAAATCATCATTAAAAGTTATGAAATATGAGTACCCACCCCTTCCTTCAACTGGAAATGGTCCACACACATTGGTATGAACCAATTTAAGAAGCTCTTTAGATCTTTCACCTTTCCCACTAAATGGGTCTTTGGTCATTTTTTCTTGTAAACATGTGTGACATACACCAAGTGGTTTTAGTTCGAAATAATCTAAATATCCATCTTGATGTAACTTTTTTAAGTATTTCTAATTTACATGACCTAGCTGGTGATGCCAATGTTGGGTGTGGTATGATTCATGTGACGTAGTTTTTTTATCGATTACCATTACATGGTTTGTGTAATCCAACATGTAAAGACCGTTATATAAATGTTCCTTACCAAAACAAATTCTATCTTTATAAACAAAGCAACATTCATTTCTGAAATTGAAAATAAATACATATGTATCTAGTATGGATATAGAAATAATATTTTTGGTTACATAAGGCACATAATAACAACCTTTTAATACCAAGATCATCCCAGTCAGCAACGTGAGGTGGTAGTCCCTGACAGCTACAGTAGCAAGTCTAGCTCTGTTGGCTACTCATAGATCTACCTCCCCTCAGTCAATTTTATTGAATCTACTTTGTTCCTATATTTTTGATACATATGTGAGCACCATATATTGTATCTAATACCCAATTTGTAGAAATATATAAATTTCACTCGATAACAAACACACCTGAATCTTACCCTTTCTTCTTTATCTTGGTATAGTTTTTCTTCCAATGGCCCTTCTTTCCACATGCAAAACAAACAACTTCTTGTTCCCTTCTATACCCCTTGATCTTCTTTTTCTTATAAGGGAGTTAAGAATCTTTGGGCTTAAATCTTTTTGCCTTCCCTTTCCTCTTATTAACTATAAGAACATAAGGCTTTTTCTGCTTCATTTCTTTGTCCACTTGGTGAAGGATGATAAGAAGATCTGGTAGAGACTTCTCAATGTAGTTCATATTGAAATTCACAACAAAACTAGAGAAACTCTGAGTGAGTGATATGAGAATGAGATCGGTATCTAGTTCTTCGGGGAGTTTAAACCCTAGAACCTCCAGACACTCAATGTGGCCATTGAGATTAACTACATGACACCCAACTGGGGAACCCTCTCCAAGATTACTATGAAATAGTTCCTTTGAGATCTCAAATCGTTCTTGTCTTTCTCTCTCTTAGTAAAGACCTCGGAGGTGCTCAAGCATTATATAGGCATCCTTGTTTTCATGAGAATTCATGAGTTCACTAGATATTGATGATAACATCAAACATTGATTGTTGATCACATAATTCATATGTTTTTTATAGACTAGGAACTCTTCATAACTCACCTCTTGGGCAGGTGGATTAGGTAATGAGGACTCCACCACATAAGATTTCTGTTCATGGCATAGAATGACCCAAAGGTGTCTAAATCATTCTTGGAAGTTACTGCTAGTGAGGATGTTGTCTTTATATAGTATTGATCGTAGGGATAGTGTTGTTGAAAATTTTTTCATCTTTATTATACAATTAAAAGATCAGATAATTAGTACTTTCTTAATTACATTTTATGAGAAATAATAAATTAATTTTATTAAGTCTCCCACTATTTTATCAAGTCCCAATGGCCCTCACCATTGAACTCAAAATTTCTAGTTTCTTGGAAATTATAGTGTAAAGGATCAATATTCCCCTTAGAATAACCCCAAAAAGGGTTGTTCAAGATATTTAAAGGTATTTAGGTAGGCAGGTATTTTCCAATTGTGGGCTTACAGCCTTTTTATTCATTAAGTGGACTCCCCAATCCCAAAATCCTGACTTGGATTTCCTCAACACTTACCTCCAAATTTACACCAAGTCTAGAAAGGGCTACTTCTCTTGGTGTAAAATGGTTAAGTCAACCCGAAAATTTCATAAGTTCTTCCTATATAAAATTAAGTGTCCCAAAAAGGGTTGGTCAAACAAATAGTTTTATTAAGAATTTCCCTTAATCAAGTAATGAAAGTCTTAGTCTGAATTAATATTTTATTGAGGGATTTTTATCTTTTATATGTAAATTTCCTTCTAATCTTTATCACATGATCTTTAATATTAAGTGGAACTTACTTAAGTGATTAACCATGTCTTGATAATATTTATGCATAAGCCTGGTTTATTTTAGTTCAATCTTGCATGATTTTTAATTCAGAAATTATGTAGTCATGACAACACATCCATAATGAAAAAAGCATGCAGCTGACAGAAATAAAATAAAGTAAAGGGCATGATCATGATCTCTTTTAATGGTTAGTTTATCTAGAGGTTGATAAACTAACTATTAACCTAGGGGAGAAACACCTTGAACCATTTATGGTTCATGTCTACAACTTTCCACATATCCACCTTTGTATATACTTGGATTAGTTTCACCTCGGATCCTTATGTGAACTGCCTCCACAAGCTTGGGAGCTCCATCCATTATATATGATTTTTAAATCACACATAGTTGAGGAGTAAAATGGAGGTTTACATAAAAGAAACCATGGGAATGAAGGACATACATATTAATGAGGAGAGATGAAACACAAGAAAACTATTTAATTTAAAATAAATTAAAAGGAAACCAATCGCATAAAAAGGTCTGGTCTTGATCATGATCATCCACATACATGCAACAAATTACGCATTTAATAAAACTCGCATTCAATTATTTAATAGTTCTTATTAAGATAAATCATTCTTGAATCGATTAATTATTATCTTTAATTAATAAATTATTTTATCTTAATACTTATCTGAATTTCCCTAAGATTATCATCTAAAAACTTAGAGGTAACATGGTTAACACCCATTCAAATCTACATGATATGTAATTCTAAACATTACACAAACATTGAAGTTTTAATTCTATGTAATTTGGTAAAGTACATGACATGTAGTTTCAACTACACGACGTGTACTACCTTCACCATCTTATCTGAAGTACATGCCTAGGGACTCAGCATGTGAGGCATACTTTGGAAATCTTGGAGTACACAGCATGTCCATTGGGCCACATGTCGTGTTGTCTCCAGGTTACATGGTTACCAGTCATATTAGCTAGGTATGAGATACACAGTTTTTCCCTTGACCCGAAGGGACTACACATCATGTCTAGTGGTCCACATGACATGTAATCTGACTGACCATGCACCAGTCCTCCTTGGTCAACATTCAGTGTAATAATTAAGTACATTTTGTGTCATTAATGCACATGGCTTGAGTAATTCTTGAATTACTCCTGATGCAATAAACACAACTACACAATGTGTAATCCGGATTACATGGCGTGTATGGAAGATTACATGGAATGTAATTCTGAATACACGACATATATTGTCATGTTACCTAGACAGAATCATCGGCACCTCCTGATGAGATCCTCAATTTAATTTTAATTAAAAAATTATTTGTTTCTATTGGATCTGCGAGAAACAAAAAGAGGAAGAACATATCTCAAAATTCAGATTATAAGAATGATTAAACATTAATTGAAAAACTAAATTATTAAAGCGTAAATAATCAATGAATTATTTAAATAATTATAAATGATGATGAACCACCCTATGATACCACTTGAATGATCCAAATGAAGTGAAAGCGTGGTGGTTGGGAGGGCCCAACTTTTCTTTTTCCATAATCGATGACCAATCCAAGATCAATACGATGATGAATTACATTATTCACAGATTGAAATAAAATATTTAGAAAAAGATAATAATAGCACCAGATCTGATAAAGAGGATGTTTCACATCATGTTTATAATTAATTTAATAATTTATGAAGAAATAAAATACCTGGGTCTTCGGTACTTTCTTTGTTGATGATCATTGATCATCTGGAATGACCCTTCTATATTGCCTTTGTTGCGCTTGCAAGGATCCAAAGTAGAATCCCTATAGCAGTGATCCACACGTTCTCCAATAGTCTCAAATCAATTCCACACTTTCTCTTGGTGATAGCGTGGAAGAACGAATTTTTTGCGTCGAACATTCTTGATTGATCGTTCTTTGGTCTTGAAGAACTTCTCTCATTCTTGAGAGGGAGAGATGAGAGGATTCAAGAGAGAAAATGTGTGGCTCAACAATTCTCAATTCACTGGGGTTTGGCACAATAGACATGCCTGCCTATTAATCAACATGGGGTTTTAGTTATAATATTTAATTGTGAAACAATAATTAAATGAAATTATAACTATTAGAGAAAACACATTCCACATAATAACAATAATAGCACCATTATTTTTTGTGTGCCAACTTGCGAAAAACGGAACCATAAATGAAATCTCGTGCCACATAATGATAACAGTATTATTATTATTTCTTGTGACAACTGGATAAACATTATTTACCAACTTGTAAATAATTAATTTATCAATGGACATAGTCTTGGTCCGTTCGAATTCCTCTTCCATTTATTGAACACCCAAATAAAATGTTTCCTTATCTTAAATAAATATTTTTATTTAAAAACTTGTAAATAAATATTTATTAAATATTAAATAATATAAATAAATATATTTTTTCACAATCTGGTGAATACATATTTATTTAATTTATGCGATCATTTTAACTTGAATAAAATTATTCCTCGGTCTTGAGGATAATATTTATTACATTAATTAAATTCAAATAAAATTTAATTAAGACCAACAAAAATATTTAGTGTGTGACCCTCTAGGATTCTTTCTCATTGGCATTAGGTGGTCTTGCCTAAAGTCCAAGATTACTGTCTAGAAACGGGTTAAGTATCCCAAGAGAAATAACTTAAAGTCTCAACGATGACATCCACATACGAATGCTCACTGTGTGATATAATCCCTTTGTCATAATATCTCATCAATCAAGTTTAATGATAGTTTCATCAACCTATATGCTTGATACGTTATTCTTTGACTATCTGAAATAAACTCATCGTTACACCATGGCCATGGAATTTAGGGTGACAGTTCTATTTCAATCAAAGGGATGAGATATGAACTTCCATAAATGGAAGGGACAAATACTTCCTCAAATTACTCATTAATAACATGTCATTCATGAAACACCCAACATACCATAATTCCTATCAACATATGGCATGATGGTTTTTTTTCATCAAATCTAAGTGAGTGAGTCATGACACGTATTAATGATAATCTTAAAGTCTAAGTACCATTACACACACTCACAGATAGGAATATACGATGACACCAAAACATGTGGAATTCCTACTGGTGGGTATGTCATCATAATCTCCCATCTTGGAGATTACCAAGTGCAAACTTCATAAGAAGAAGTCTCATCTGCTTTTGATTACTCGCACCTGACAGTATATATACTATGTATCCCATCATAGTATATTATCCAACCGTAGAACTATATTTAAGAATATTTTCATAGCACTTCAAGGTTCCCATCATAGTGGGGAATAACTATGACCTTATTAATGTGACAAATACTCTAGGGAAATTATTACATTATAGTCATGCAGAACAATGAACAATATGTAATAAGATGTTTAATATTTAAATACATTAAATATTAATGTAATCAATGTACAAAAAGTTGGTTCTAGGACACAAAATCCAACAAAACCTCCCCTATAATTTTTTTTCATTATTTTCTATCCAATATTGTCAATTCTTTGATTCCATAATTTATTTTCATCCTCACCACTTAAGTAACATGAGTTAAAAAGCTCTCTAATTTAGAATATATTGTCACTGATTATTCCTCCCTTAGTAAAAACTTTTTTATCTTTCTAACTTATGATTATATAAGAATATTTTATCAAGATAAATTATTTACCATCATCACAAAGTTGGTTAATACTCATAAAGTTTTGGTTAATCCCATAAAAAAAATAATTCCATTCAATTTCAATTTATGATCTTCAATCTCAGTCATTCTTATTCCTATGATTTTTAAGGAACTATCATTTCCAAAAGTAATTTACCCTCCTTAATATTCTTAAATATATTTCAATATCTTTATATCACCTATAATATGTGAGGAAAAACTACTCTGAATAATCCAAGGCTTGTTCCTTTTTTTAGATTTTAGAGTAGTATCAACAACAAAAGTTATTTACTCAATTTTCTTCTTCCTGGCCTCCTTTTATTTTCTAGAATAAGAAACTTTTAATGTATGTGTTTTCATACATTCTTCATCATGGTGACCTGGTTGGTCAAATTTTCCATAAACTTACTCTAGGCAATCAAATCAGTTTTTCTTTGGAAACTTTCTAGCATATGATGACTTTTCTTTTCTTTCTTCCTACAACTTAGAAAGTTATATTATTTTCTTCCATTTTTTCTCCCCCTTAATTCATACTTAATTCCAAGGAGAGACATGTTTTTCTAACAATTATATGAATTTTTACCATATATACCACAATACCAAAAATATCCACTTAATCTTGATTATCTTTAGAAAAATAATATTTTCTTATAGTGAGCTAGTTGAGGTTTAACATAACATTCTACACTAGTTATAACTAGGCATGGGGATAAATTATTCTTGAATTTATTTTAAAATTTTGTTGATGTGATGTTTTTCTCATGTCATTTCTCAACACAATATTATCGAACATTTTTTTTAACACCTTTATGGTTAGTATAATCATATGAACTTTTGTGTTTAGTGGGTATAAATTTCACTTTATTCTTAGGATGGGTTCTTTTAGTAGTTTGAGATATTCCATCTTTTATCTCTAAAACTTTGTTAAAATTATCACTCATCTTTTTTATGGTACTTTAAACCTCAAGGAATCTTGATTGGTTTTTACATAGCTCATATTATTTAACTATAAGTTTCTTACCAAGATCTTCCACCATCATTCCCTATTCTATAAGTCTCAACTTGAGGTTATTAATCTCCTCAATGTACACATATTCATTTTTAAGTAATTCTTATTTTCCTATATTCTTTTTTCTCACTTTATTTCTTTAGAACTTTAACTTGTTTCTCAGTTTTTATGTTTTTATCAAGAAATACCAAAAATTATGATCTCATCTGATATTACTTATAGTTTTATTCACCTTTTTCTTTTTTACTATTTTAATAATCTTCATTTCTCTCAACATTATAAAAGAAAGTTTTTAACTTTTCTATATTTTTATCTTATGAGGAACTTTTTTTGGTAGATCCATACATAACTTTATTACTTAAAAAAACTTCTTTTTTTCATTAAAGTGATCTTTTTCTTACATCCATTAGATTTATTATCTTCCTTGGAAGTTTTTCTATAAATTTTCCACCTAGGTTTTTTATCAGGATCATCATCATATTCTACAACTTTCTTCTTCATACAATTCATAGAAAAAAATTAATGCTTCCACATTCAAAAAAAATAAGTGGTAGTTTTCATTTGTACTTTCCTCTACCTTTCTAGTGATTTTTAGAGATAAGATATGTGATTCTATAATTTTCTTCAGTATCATCTTCCTTGTCATATGATTCACTAAATACCACTATCTCATGTTCTGGTTTATAAATTTTAATATTCTTTATAGATTCAAAGTTATTTCTTCTTTAATCATGTTTTTGAATGTTGGATATTTTATCATCTCATATATAATAATAAAGTTATGAAATTCATTGAGAGATAAATTATCTTTATCTTATAAGGAAGAAATTTTATGATTAAACATGTCTAGAAAGTTTCTTGTGAGTTTCTTAACAATGGTAAAATCTTCCAAGAAATATCTGAATCCTATGATGTTGCTGACAATTTCACTAAATCTGGTGAACTATTCATTAATAGTGTAATCATCTATCATTATAATATCTTAAAAATTTATTCTATAAATGTATATATTTACTTCATTCACTTTGATATTTCCCTTGAATATGCTTTCAAATTTTTCCCCAAGTTTCCTTATCTATCTTGAGAGTCATCACCTTCATATAAAAATTTTCTGAAAATGATGCGAGAATATCATTTCAAGCTTTCCCATCAATATCAATATTTTTTGTTAGAAAATGTCATAAGTGTATCTTTATCAATGGGTGGAAACCCAACTTTAGTTTCATAAATTACCTCTATGACAAGAGATAGAAGATAGGGTATCATTCTTTTTTTTCATCCATGGTAATTTTTTCCATCAAAGGTATGAATACCTCTTCTATTCACTAGGTTCATATTATCCATGATAAGAAAATTAAGGATCATATATAGGTTACCTGGATAATCTGATAACAATTAAAGTTTCTTGGAATGTAATAACCACTAAGAAGTCAGGGTTGAATCAGTGATGGTCTTTTATAATTTATTCTCTTAGAAATTAACCCTTGTAACTCATTAGAGTACCTATCCTTTTTAACTTTATGAAACTCAACCATGATTTTTATGAAATGTTAGGAAATTAAAGCAGAACACACAAGATTTACAAGGTTCACCCCCAGTGTGGGTGACTACTTCTTTTCCATGGAGACTCCCATCGGTCTATGTAAATCCGCTATAATATAAAGTGAATACAATTTGAGAAAAATCTTGTTGGACTCTTTCTATATCCTAATAGGAAATTATACTAACTCCCATCAGTTAAAAAATTTCTTATGAAACCAATCCAAAAAAATATAAGAAACTTTTCTTAACATATCACTAAAATTTCATCCAGAATTTCTTTATATAATGTACTTTATCAGGCGTACCTCTATCTAGTGTGACTTCTACCTTCATCTAGTATAAATCCATCCAGCTTTCCTCCCAATTACTGAACCTCTTATCAGTGTTTTGTTTAATGAAAAAAACATTGCACATCGCCAACAATTTATAACACCTATTATTACTAATAGTAACCTTTATACCTCTAACCAAAAACCCTTTTTCTAATGCCTATGATTAGAATCTATGTCTAGTAAATCTTTTTCAACCAAAGTTTTCCTTTTTTGGATACTCACCCAACTCTAAATTCTTCAGTACTTTTCCTCACTCGTGTATATGAATAGTGTTAGTACATATAGAACTTTCACCCCTTTATATAGGTGTTCCCCTAAGATAAAACATGAGAACTAACATCTTTTTCTAACTCAAACCAAAATTGAAATTATAATTCTTCTTCTCAACACAACTTCACTGGTATGCTTATCACACATTCTAGAAATTATTTGAATCTTATTAAAAAATCACCATCAATGAATTTCTTTTGAACATCCTTATCTTATCTATATAATAAAGATTAATTTTATAATATTATAATCATCATTTTGAAGGTATTTATAGAGTTTATGTAAAGTTCCTAAGAACTCCTTTCAGAAAAATATTGTTTGATTCCTTTAAATAAGAATATCTTTATTTGTAAATTGATATGTTTGAGTCCCTTATAACTGGTCTGTATCGACTAATAATCTTGGTCTAATGAAATTAGTGAGAACCCAAATTGATTTAAGTAATGATTGTGTTGTATTTGTTGTCAATGTGTTTTTTTATGAAAATTCAATGTGATAGTGGTTGAAGTAAGGATTTATTCCATTGAATTATTATGAAAAATTATTCATAAGTAAGTTGGCAAGGATGTTTTTATTTTAAGATTTTCTTTAGATAAAGTAACATTAACCATGACAATTGAAAAGTTTTTATTAATGTTAAAAATATGTTCCTAATTTCATTAAGATATGTGCGCATTATTTGCAATAGTTAAAAATTATGAGGAATTGATGATGAAGAGGAGGTGGTATTTTGGATTTTTATTTGATCATTTTTGTAGTGATTTAGATAAATCTTATGTTTATTAAAAATATGTTCAACCTAAAACTATCTAGCTAGAGGGAAAACAGCCACTACTTAGGTGGGTAGTATACCCTTGTCCAACTAAGGTATAGTGGTTGGGGGATATATTTTAATGGGGAAAGCATACTTCCCACCTATTCCATGTGGGCTCGTGTATAAGGCCTGAATAAAGCATGCCCTCGGGGGTGTGTAGATTAGGTTGAATCCCATTGGGTGCAATCCTGTAGTGTGTGTTGTGTGTCCAAGTGTCAACCCCAATACTAGATTGAATTCGAGATGCCATGACAAGTATTATTAAGGAAAATGATTATGATAGAATAATTAATGTGGAATAATCAACATTAAGTTATTATTTCTATATATTAATGATATGGAAATAACTATAGTCGTTCAATCAGATATCCCCAGGACATCTAGTTTTCACCACAGTTGTCCTTTCTTCATTGCAGAAGCATCTTCTCACTGATTTGTTCATATATCATCATCTAAATTATATAGTCGTGCATCCATTCATCATTTTATAATCTTGATAATTTTAATATAATCAAAAATACATGTAACTTTGTTTTCATGTTTAAATGAAGTTTTAACTAAATACATACAGTGTGAATCAAAAATTATTTTACAGTGATGGTGATTTCTCATATCGTGAAGCATGTGATCTATACTAGTGTATGGATGTGGAGTAGGTCAGTGAATTCTCTCAGTTAAGGTGGTGGAGTGATTCAGTGCATCTCATCTATAAATATCCATTATTATCTCTATTTGATGTGTGATTAATGTGTGCATAAATAGAGTAATCTGAGAGTTTAAATAGAGAAAATAAAAGCTCTATATTTTCAAATAGGCTTACCATTTCATTATGTTGTGATTTATAAAGCCTTAGTGATGGCATGATGATTTAATTCTATTATCCAATGCTTATGTAAATCACACACTTAGCTACATGAATAGTTATGCAATCCAATGATTATGAGAAGATTTATATGATATGGTGCTTATGTGAAGAGTTATGTGAGCTTTAAATCATTGTGAAGTAGAGATGCCACATATATATTTACATAATGACATTTAAATTAAATGCATGTTATAACAACCATGTTCTTTATTACACACTTAAACATGATTTATTACATAAACTCTTCACTTGATACAACATGGAAGATCGAGAGTTCTAGTGTATTTTGGTATTAGGAACATTACATAAAAACTTAAAACATGAAACACAACATCTTTATTGAAAATTTCCTTTACATGACCACTATATTCTCTCGTACTTAGCATTGCATGGGATAACCTGAGGAAATGCATAAGAAAAGGGTGAGCTATAAATCCCAGTAAGGGATTAAACAAGGTATAACATGAAGAATACAATAAATGTTAGAAAATAGTCATATCAATGGAGCATAAAAGAAACATGAACATAAAGGCATGGTATAACATGATTATCATAACATGGAAATGTGGCAACAATACTTAACATAGAATTAGCATGAGCCAAGGCTCACTACACATAGAGCATGAGTAAACCCTCATTGCACATGAAGCATGAGTAAACCCTCATTGCACTTTAATTATAATTATTAAACACTCATTTCACATGATGTATCATGATACTATACTTTACCCAATGTATTGGAGCACTATCAGGGCGCACCCTTCTTAAACATTTCATTTCATGCATAAGTGTGCCACATGGATCATAAAACATGGAATCAATAAACATCATAAGTTATTACATGATTAAGTAATGTGAAATAAATACATGAAAGTACCATTCAATGTGTATATGTTCATAACGGTTAATACCCTTGATAGAGACATGGGTATGGTATTCAGTACACAATGATCTTGGCTTGGAAAAAAAACGCGGTGCAATTTCGGCACCATAACAGCGTGACATAAGGATTCATAAAAGTGGTTGATGAGAGATAAATGGGTGTATAATTATATGTACATTAAATTTATATAGATACATTTCCCAACAAAATTAATGTAATTTAGATACGTAATACAAAAAAATGCTTGAATATAAATGAGGAGAGATAAATTCCTTATGAAATTTCGGCATGGTAACGGGTGTCAATATGAGGAATTAATGAGAGATAAATGGGATATATAGTTATTAAAACATGAATAGGGAAGTATGGTGGAGGTTAGAAATCATACCCCAACATTTTTAATTGAAATAAAAAGGATATAACAATATAAAGAAACTTGGACAAAATTTAGAAAGGAAGAAATCCCTTACTTGGAAGTGTGATCCCAAAGGCATGGGAGGGGCTTTAGAGAGGATTCTTGGGAGATTGGGGAACCTTGGGAGGATTCTAGAGAGAGGAGGGAATAGTTTTGAAGAACTCCAAGGGCTTTGAGTGAAGAGGAAGTGGGATCTTGGGTGGGTGTATATAGGAAAGGAGAAGGAATTCTTTATTATTTAGGTTTGGGACACATCACATTAAACTAATAAAAACCACAAACCAGCCTAGGGCTTTTGCCCATGGTTTTTTCAAAAGGGGAGTGGAAAACAATATTTTATAAGTCCAATGGCCGAAATTCTTAAAATAATAGGGTTTCTTATGTGGAGGTGAGTCACACTCTTAAGGAAAATAATTTAAAAAGATAAAATGTTTTACAAGTCTTGGAGGGTCCACTAAGGCTTTTTAAAATAAATAAAATAAACATAAAATCACATTATTTTAATTTAAAAACATATATTGGCCGAAAATAATGTTAATGGTATTTTATTACATCACTATTGGGTAATTAGGATGTCATAAAATACATTATATATTTAAAAGGTATTTAATTTTTACCCAAAAATTCGACTGTCTCAAAAAATTATGAAAAATTAACCATTGGATAATTTAGATATCCTTATTAAAAAAATATTCATTTTATCTGAATAATTTTATAAATATGTGAATTTTTACTTTTAAAATAAAAACCAACATTTATCAAAAATTCATGGGTTTTGACAAAAACAGCTTTCAAACCTTAATAAAATTTACAATTACATTCATAAAATTATATGATAATTTATATTTAATAAAATTTAATTTAATAATAATAATAATATTTTATCAAAATATTATTTAATTCAAAAATACATTAATTCATCAAAATAGATTTCTTAGTTGAATATTAACTAAAAATACTATTTGTGATTTAAAAACTATTTACAAAGTAACAATAATAAAAAGAATGTATATTCTCTATACAAGAATAATGTACATAATCGTAGTACTAGGGTCTTGTTACATAACCCATTAAAAACCCTCATAATACCTTAGGTTAAGGTTCGCGATGGTGAAAGGCTCTTGGGGAGGCTTGGATAACATTACTCGAGTGGTAATCTCTAACAACTTCCACTTATCTTGTAGGCAGTTCTGCTCGGGCTTAACGTATTCAATCTCGAATTGGGATTGGTCAAGATCAAATCCCAGTGATGCCACCTCCTTTCTGAGTTCCAAAAAATGGGCTTCGTATGGGGAAAATCTACTAGATGATGTCATCGCTTCCTCTATCTGAGTAAATTAGATTTGTTAAAGCCCTATATTTATACTAATCATGTGATCATTGTTCAACAGCTATATTAGCAATGGTCACAATTCTTAACGGTATTTTAAAATCCAAAACATAGAACCGAATAAGTGCATAAATTTTACATAACCATAATAAGACATTTAAATAGACCAAGAGGAAATTTCATTAATGAATTTTTGGGTCGTTACACATGTGATATTATGCATGAAAGATAGTGTGAAAGTGTTATGTGAGACAATATAGTATCACGTAAAGTATTTTGTAAACATATAACAAAGTATCCACATGAAAAAAGTTATATTAATAATAGTGAGTGAGTACCAAATTCCATTGTTTTTGTGTTTCACTATATGTTAAAAAATAAGTGTTATCATTTTATGATGCATTTACACGAAGGCATTGCACATGTAGTGGCATGAAAATAAGAAGGAAGTATAATGAATGCATGATAATTTCATGCATTAAAATATAATTTTCACCCTACATGCATGAGTAAAAAACAATGATCATGTGTGGAATGTTTAAAAATACTATTAGTAGTATTTATTTAAGTTGAAGTGATATTTTTCAGTAAATTTTAGAAGAAGAAAACCTACAGTGTATTGAGGAATATTCAGTTGTTCATTATGATATTATAGTGAGTTTTAGTGGAATTAATAAATTATAATTATTCAGAAGAGTATACTGAGATGACTTTTATATAGTATTGTTGATTATATTCAGTGGAAATCAAATACTTTTAGTTGAAGTGATAAAGTGTATAATTAGTTTATCTTAGTATATCTAAGATGAAGATTAGTTTTGTGTTGTATTGACAGCTTGAAGTTTGTGTGATATTTCTTATTATATTATTGTTTTATTTTTGAACACTGGAGGAATTTAAGTATAAATAACACTAGTGGGATTCTAGTATAAAGAACACTGGTGGGATACTATTGTAATTTGGGAAGTGGTTCATACCTACCCACCATGGATTTAGGGTGATACTTGACCGACCCACTTGTAATTATTGATTGATTTTTGGTAGAGAATCTATGTCTCGGATCATCCTGAACACAAAAAAGATGTATTCACCCACATCAGGGGAGAACCTTGCAAAAATATTGTGTGTTTTGATTCATTTACTTTATATCTTGCATGTGGTATAATTTTGTTTGTTTATAAATAAGTTCTATTTATCCTAAAAAGTGTAGTGGTTCGAATTTAATAGGGGTAAAATTGAATGAAAAAATATCGGTAAAACCTGTGCACACTAATTCACCCCCCCCCCCAGTGTACTTGCATGACCCATTGGTAACTTCACTTAGAACTTATTTATGAGGTGATCTTCATAAACTTTTTATTCCTATGAATTCAAAAAATTATGTCTGATGAACTTCATTGAATTCCTCTATCTTATGGGATCACATATATTTTTCCAATTCTCATCCATCTAATGGAACTTTGACTGATCAGCATAAATTTTAAAAACCTTTTGGCTTCATAATTAAACCATTATCTCCAACCTATACACTTCATGCCCGTATAATTTCTAGGAAATTGTAAAATAAAATCCAATAGAACTTCATAAAATCATATTTTAATTCTTTATAACATTACTATGATATGTTCCCATCATATAAGTTCACCTTATGTAAGTTCAAATATATCTATTTGATGATCTTTTTAAAGATCTATACAAACATTCCTTCGAATACAATGGATCGATTATATAGAACTCAATCTGATGGAATTTTTTCCTCTAGTATTGATTTAATATCCTTCATACATTATCATCCTCCTTGAATTCATTAATTTAAATATTTTAAAACATGAAACTTCATCTTTGTAATGCTTTCACCATCAACTTTGTACACCCTATCTATCTGAAAACTTCAGCATGAAATTTTTACATCCAGTCTCAAAAACTTCATCTTATTTTAAACTTCGTATGCATATAACTAGTAGAATTGATCCATCATCCTCTATGAATATTTTTTTTCAACCTTCATATTACACAATATACTTCTCCCCATTTGTGTTTCTCTCCCTCAGTACAACAATGTACAAACTCTATAACATGGATTTCTTATAATTCTCTTTCTGATAACATTGTAAAAGATCAAAATTTATACAAACTCATCTTGGAGCATGAGTATCTTCATTATTTTAAGAACATGAAGATCATCATAGAATCATATGTATTATAAGGAAAGTTTTTTAACATGGTTAAAGAAACTTTCTTATCCTCCTTCAGTGCTCTATAATAAAACTTTCTTAACAACTCCAGAAAATATTTCTTACTTGAGATACAAAAACATTCACAATAATATATATTGAAAAAAAATACAAAACATGTTTCAAAAACCAACCAAAGGATCTTTGGTTATGAATAAAAATTATAAATACTAGAAAATTCACTTCCTAAGTCGCTAGCTAAAGGGGAAAAATTAGGAAGAAGTATCTCTCTACCAGAAACACATGGATGGTGATATAGATGCCCAATGTTTCATGTTATCCTACATTTCTAATGATATTTTTAAAGAAAAATGAAGATATGGATGTACATAGAATCTTGTTACACATTTATTATCTTTATTAAGAGAAGTCGATACAAGAGAGGTATGAGATCTCTAATGCACATTCACATGAAATATTGGAAAATTGGTGTTATCTGGGGCTCATTTAGTCAAGATGATTCACAACATAAAGGGATTAGACATCTTGGGGTTCAAAATCCCTAATGATTTCTGAATATATCTCATTATATCCTCACTAGTTAAAGGCTTATCTAGTTTCATTATAAACTATAATATGAGTAATAGTTATAAGACACTCTTGGAACTTATTACTCTAATTTTCCAAGTTCACAAGGACATGGGGTGTAAAAACATGTGGTCCTTATAGTAAATAAGAAAATAGAAAAGAAAGGGGTCCCAGGACTCATTCCAATTCCAAGACTCATTATAAGTTGAAGGCTCTAGAGAACCATCCTTCCAAGAAGAATAAGATCCAACTATAAGTAAAGTAACAAAACATTGTATGTTTTTCATGTGGTAAGCTATGATAATAAAAGAATAACTAAAACTAATTTAAGAATAAAAATGGTAAGTTTCAAGTGTGTTTTTTATTTATTGAAATATTTATATAATTACACATTGGTTATTATATATAGCTTGTGATGCTCACATCAGTATCTAAGTGTAGTAACCAAGTATATTCCAGAAGATTTCTAGAGGAGAGGTGAGTATTCAAGTAGCCAATGGAGCACATCTTGCTACTTTGGATATAAGAGACTACCAACTTTCATTACCAAATAACATGATTTTGGTTATAAAGAATTTTAATTATGTTCTAACTATTACCAAGAACATAATTTTTATATCCTATTTAGATACATATAGTTTTCTTTTAAATTTTAGAAATAAGAGTTGTTTCTTTTAGAAATATGATGTATGTTATGGTATGGAAAATTTAAATAATGGTATTTATGTGTTAAATTATGAGAACTAAGTATTGGAAATTGATAATGAATTAAGTTCAAATGACTCATTCAACACCTAGTTGTGGGATCACCATCTTGGTCATGCAAACAAGAAGCATCTGACAAAGATCTATCAAGATGGTTATTTAGTCTCTTTTGAGAAAAAACCCACTTGAAAGATATAATTATTTTTTATAAGAAAATATGACCAAGACAACTTTTTGTGGAGATAGTAAAAGGGACATAGATATTTTAGAATTGGTATATATTGATGTGTGTAGACCTTTTCCAGTAGAATTTATAGGTGGTCATTCTTAATTCATTACTTTTACTATTGACTTGAGTAGATATGGATATATTTACTTGATGAGGTATAAGTATAAGTACTTTGAGAAATTAAAATAATTAAATAATAAAGTAGAGAATAAATTTGGAAATAAGATAAAGAATATTAGATGTGATTGAGGTGGTAAATATCTTCACCAAGAGTTTATTGACTTTCTACGCATGTTTGAGATTTTATCTCAACTTGCTCCGCCTTATACACTATAGTGTATTAGTGTTAGTGAAAAGAGGAATAATAAATTACATATCATGGTAAGTTCCATGATCAGTCATGTATATCTTCCATTATCCTTTTAGATATGTGAATTACACACTATATCACATATTCTAAACCAAGTATCGACTAAGACGACAAGATGAATACCATATGAATTAATTTATGGAAATAAATCCATGTTGTCATATGATTTTCCATGGGGATATGAATAATTTTTTAAGGCCTAATAAGGAAAAAAAATCACCCATATGCATGAAGTGTATCTTTATAGGGTAACCCAAAGAAATAAGGGGATACTATCTATACAACCCCTCGAACATGATGGTGATTGTCATAAGATAACTCATTTTTATTTAAAGGGATAAAATGATCATGAAGGATATTGGAAGTGAGATTTAATTTAATAAATATTATTCTCAAGATACGCAAGTGTTTGTATAGAAATATATTCCATAGGTTCTAATGGAATATATTATTCCTAAAATAAAAGTATTATGCATAAGCACAGTTTTTAGTCAATGAGGATGGTTACTCATTATTGGTGTAAAAATGATTATATTTTATACAAAGAGGTATTAGAGATATCATAAATCTACAAGATGGAAAGAATCCATGAATTATAAGAAGAATTCCATGTATTAAAACAAATTTTGGGTTCTGGTTTATCCACCAGTTGATGTAAAACTCATTGGTTGCAAATGGGTATTCAAGAGAAAACTTGACATAGAAGGTAAAACAAATACCTATAAATCACAACTAATGGATAAAGTAATTAAATATCCCCAAGTTATTAACTATGAAAAAAAACATTTTCTCCAGTTATCATGTTTAAATCCAAAAGAATTATACTTTGCATAGTGGTTTTCTAGGACTATGAAATTTGGAAAATGAATGTCAAAAAAACCTTCCTTAACATGAACCTTCAGCAATATTTCTATATGAAACAACTAGAAGGGTTTTTGAATCTAGGTAATACCAAAAGGTTATGAAAGTTTCATGGATATATTTATTAATTGAATAAAGAGTTCAGGTCATGGAACATTCAATTCTATGAAGTTATTGCAGGTTCCGGTCTCCACATAATATAATCAAAGATTTAGATAAAGAAGAAAGAGGCCTGAAACCTTAGAGAGGATCTTGCACATCATGTTTATAATTAATTTAATTAATTTCATAAGAAAAATAATACCTATATCTTTGATATTTTTCTTTGTTGATGATGTTGATCATCCGAAATGACCCTTCCGGATTATCTCATTGCGCTTGTAAGGATCCAAACTAGAATCCATCTAGCGGTGATCTACACGTTCTCTGATGGCCTTTGATCGACACCGCTCATTCTCTGAGTGCTAGCGCGGTGAAGCGGGTGTCTTGTGTCGGTCATTCTTGATCACTTGTTCTTCAGCCTTAAAGAACATCTCTCATTCATGAAAGGGGAGAGAAGATGATTCAAGAGAGAAATTTTTTGTCTCAACAATTCTCAATTCACCAGGCGTGTGGTGTGGTGTCTCGCACAATAGGTGTACTTTCCTATTTATATACATGGAATTTTAGTTACAATATTTAATTACATACATTCATGAACTTAGAGAAAACCCATGCATTTAATAATAATAACGCATCATTATTTATGGTGCGCCAACTTGCGCAAAATGGAATTATAAATAAAATTTTGCGTCATAAAATAATAGCAGTGTTATTTTAATTTGGGTCAACTAGTTAAATAATTATTTACCATCTTGAAAATAATTATTTGACTACCGGACTGACCTTGGTCCGCTTGAACTCCACTTCCATTTATTGAACACCTGAATAAAAAAATAAATAATTTATTCTCTTAAATAAATACTTTATTTACAAACTAGTAAATAAATATTTATTAAATTTTCAATAAAATAAATAAATATATTTTATTTAATTTATGCGATCATTATAACTTGAATAAAATTATTCCACGGTCTTGAGAATAATATTTATTTCATTAATTAAATTCAAATAGAAATTAATTGAGACCACCAAAAACACTTAGTGTGTGACCCTCTAGGATTCTTTTTCATTGGCATTGGGTGGGATTGCCTAAAGTCCAAGAGTACTGTATAGCAACAGGTCAAGGAACCCAAGAGAAATAACGTAAAGTCAAAACAATGACATCCACATATGAATGCTCACTGTGTAATATAATCCCTTTGTCACAATATCTCATCAAGCAGGTTTCATGATTGTGTCATCAAATTTTATGCTTGATACGTCATTCTTTGACTACCTGAAATAAACTCGTCATTACACCATGGCCATGGAATTTCACGTGAAAGTTCTATTTAAATCAAAGGGCCAAGATATAAACATCCATAAATGGAAGGGACAAATCCTTCCTCTAATTATCCATTAATAACATGCCACTCATGATGCACCCAACGTACCCTACTTCCCGCCAACTGTCTACGTGATGGTTTTCATCGGTAAATCAAAGTGCCCAAGTCATGACATGTATTAATGATAATATTAAAGTCTAAGTATCATTACACACCTCGCAGGTAGAAATATCTGATGACACTAAAACATGTGGAATTCCTACTAGCGGGTCTCTTCTCATAATCTCCTATCTTGGAGATTACCAAGTGCGAACTTCATGAGAAGAAGTCTCATCTGCTTATGAGTACTCGAACCTAATGGTATGCATTCTATGTGTCCCATCATAGCATGAAATTCAACCACAGAACTATATTTAAGAATATTTTTATATCATTTCAAGTTTCTCATCATAGCGGGGAACTTCTATGACCTTATCAATGCAACAAATACTCTAGGACATTATTACATCATAGTCATGCAGAACAATGAACAATATGCAATAATACATTAAATATCCATGTAATCAAAGTAAAACTAGTTGGTTCTAGGAAACAAACTCTTAAAAAATCCCACATGAACTAGAGACAACTGCCTATGACCTCACATGATGATCATGTTTCTGTTGAGTCAAGGCTTTAGTCAAGGGGTCCTCCACGTTGTCTTCTATGGAAATACTGCTCACTACAACTTCACCTCTCTGAGAAAAATCCCTCAAGAGATGATACTTCTAAAGTATGTGCTTCATCCCCTGATATGACCTTGGCGCTTTTATGAGAGCCACCGCTACAGTATTATCATAGTACAGTGTGATGGGATCTTTACTGCTAGGTATCACATCTAGCTTCTGGATGAAGCTTCGCATCCAAACTGCTTCTTTATCTGCCTCAAAAGCTGTGATATACTCGGACTCTACTATAGAATCTACAACCACACTCTCCTTTGAGCTCTTCCAACTCACTAGACCTCCATTCAAAGTGAAGATATATCTTGTTTGTGAATTCATATCATCTGGATCAGTCTGGAAACTAGCATCTACATATCCTCTGATGACTAGTTCATCATCTCCTCCATAAACCAGGAACATATCCTTAGTGTGCCTCTGATACTTTAGGATAGTCTTGACTATCATCCAATGGCGGTCACCTAGGTAATCTTGATATCTACCTACCACACTCAATGCGTAGGTGACATCTAGCCTAGTACATAGCATGGCATACATGACTGACCCAATCGCTGATGCGTACGAAGTCCTTTCCATTATCTTTATTTCCTCATGTGTCTGAGGACACATTTTATTGGAAAGATGATTGTCATGTGACACTGGAAAAAATCCCCTCTTGGATTGTTTCATACCGAATCTCTTCAGTATCTTATCAATGTATGTACATTGACTTAGGACCAGCAATCTTTTGGATCTATCAAGATGTATCTTGATCCCAAGAATATACACTACCTCAGCCAAGTCTTTCATGGAGAATCATTTATTCAACCGTGCCTTAACAGACTATAATACTAGTATCTCATTTCCAATAAGTAATATGTCATCAACATATACTATTAGAAAAACGATTGCACTCCCACTAAACCATTTGTAGAAAAAAGGCTCACATTCATTCTTGATAAAACCAAATTATTTTATGGATTCATCATAATGAATGTTCCATGCCTTGGATGATTTCTTTAATCCATAAATAGATTTCTGCAACTTGTATACCTTATTGGAATCCTTTAGAGTCACAAACCCTTCAGGTTGTGTCATGTAGACATCTTTCTAAAGGTTCCCGTTAAGGATTTCTATTTTGACATCCATTTTCCAAATCTCATAGTTATGGTAAGCCACAATGGAAATTATAATTCTGATGGATTTTATCATTGAAACTGGTGAGAAGGTTTCATCGTAGTCAATTCCTTAACATTGTTTTAAACCTTTTTCAACCAATTGTGCCTTATAGGTAGTGACTTGTCCTTCCATGTCTGGTTTCTTCTTGAATACCCATTTTCAACCAACAAGCTTTACATAAACTGGAGGATCTACCAAAATCCAGACTTGGTTTTGGTACATGGAATCCATTTTAGAATTCATGGCTTATTTACACTTGGTAATGTATGTGCCACTTACTGCTTCCTTGTAGGTTAGAGGATCATTATTATCAACTAATAAGGAGTCACCATCCTCGGTAACTAGAAAATTGTACCATTCTGGTTCTCTAACCTCTCTTTTACTCCTATATAGTACTTGTGTCTCTGGAATAGATTATTCTTCCATGGGGCTTTATGGAATTTGTTCTTGTACCAACTCTTGTGTACCTTGAGCCTCGACTTCATCTAAGTCTATCTCGCCCCCACTATCTCTTTTTGATATTTTCTCCCTCTAAAGGAATATGGAATGTCTTTCCACTATAGCATTTTTTTCTAAGGGGTTGTATAGGTAATATCCCCTTTTTTCTTTGGTGTATCCTATAAAGGTACACTTTGTTCCTCGAGGTGTGAGTTTGTTACCGGAAGAGGCCTTAACAAACGCTTCGCTACCCCACACATGTAAATTCGATAAAATGCCTTTTCTTCCATTCTAGAACTCGTATGGAATACCATTTATCAATTTATTTGGTACTTGGTTTAGTATGTGTGCAGCTATTTGTAACTCATATACCCAAAGTGATAATGGATTACTCACATGACTCATCATTGATCTCATCATGTACAACAGGGTGTGGTTTCTCCTTTCGCTCACACCATTCCACTGGGGGGTGTTTGGAGGAGTGATTTGGGATAGGATCCCAAACTCCCGTAAGTAATCAATGAAGTCTTGATTAAGATATTCTTCACCTCGCTCTGAGCGGAGTTTCTTAATCTTCTTACCAAGCTGGTTCTCAACTTCATTCTTGTATTATTTGAACTTATCAAAAGAATCCAACTTATACCTCATTAAGTAGATATATCCATATCTACTAAAATCATCAGTAAAAGTTATGAAGTATGAGTACCCTCCCCTTGCTTCAACTGGAAACGGTCCACACACATCAGTATGAACCAATTCAATAATTTCTTTAGCCCTTTCACCTTTCCCACTAAATGAGGATTTGGTTATTTTGCCTTGTAAACATGCATGACATACTCCAAGTGGTTTTAGTTCAAAATAATCTAAATATCCATCTTGATGTAACTTTGTCAAGAATTTCTCGTTTACATGACATAGCCAGTGATGCCAAAGTTGGGTGCGTTATGATTCATGTGAAGTGTATTTGTTATTGATTTCCATTACTTGGTTTTTGTAATACAACACATAATGTTCGTTGTATAAATATGTCCTACCATAACAAATTCTATCTTTTTAAAAGAAGAAAAATTCCTTTCCAAACTTGAAAACAAATCCATTTTTATCTAATTTGAATACAGAAATAATGTTTTTAGTAACAGAAGGCACATAATAAAAACCCTTTAACACCAAGATCATCCCAGTTGGCAACATGAGGTGGTAGTCTCCAACAGCTACAGTAACAAGTCTGGCTCCGTTAGCTGCTCATAGATCTACCTCCCCTCGATAAATCTTCCTGAATCTACTTGGTTCCTATATTTGGATACATATGTAAGAACCACAAGCTGTATATAATACCCAATTTGTAGAAATAGATAGATTTCATTCGATAACAAATGCACCTAAATTTTCCCCTTACTTCTTAGGCTTGGTGCAGTTCTTCTTCTAGTGGCCCTTCTTGCCACATGCAAAACAAACAGCCTCATATTCCCTTGCCTCCCCTTTGATCTTCCTTTTCCTGGAAGGCCATGAAGAAGCTTTGGGCTTAAAGCTCTTCACCTTCCCTTTCCTCTTATTCACCATAAGGACAGAAGGCTTTTCGCACTTCATATCTTTGTCCACTTGGCGAATGAGGATAAAAAGATCAGATAGAGACTTCTCAATGTTGTTCATATTGAAATAGACAACAAATTTAGAGAAGCTCTGAGGGATTTGTGTGGGAATGAGATTGGTGCCCAGTTCTTCGGGGAGTTTAAACCCTAGAACCTTCAGGTGCTCAATGTAGCCAATGATCTTGACTACATGAGTCCCATCTGGGGCACCTTCTCCAAGCTTACTCTCAAAGATTTCCTTAGAGATCTCAAACCTTTCTTGTCTTTCTCTCTCTTGGTAAAGACCATGGAGGTTCTCGAGCATGCTATAAGCATCCATATTTTCATGAGACTTCATGAGATCACTAGAAATTGATGACAGCATAAAACATTGAATGTCGACTGCATCGTTCATATGTTTCTCATAGATAAGGAAATCCTCATCACTCGCCTCTTTGGCAGGTGGATAAGGTAATGTTGACTCCATCACGTAAGACTTCCGTTCAGGGCGTAGGATAACCCGAAGGTGTCTAAACCATTCCTAGAAGTTACTGCTGGTGAGGATGTTGTCTTTATCCAGAATTGATCGTAGGGATAGTGTGGTTGAAGAGTTTGTCATTTTTATTCTACAATTAAAAGAGCATATCATTAATACTTTCTTGATTACATTTTATAAGAAATAATAAATTTTATTACATCTCCCACTATTTTATCAATTCCCAATAGCCCTCACCATTGAACTCATAATGTCTAGTTGTCATGGCATTATAGTGGTAAGGATCTATATTCCCCTTTGCATAACCCCAAAAAGGGTTGGTAAAGCTATTATAAGGTATTTAGGTAGGCAGGTCTTTTCCAACTGCAGGCTTGTATCTCCTTGATATGTTGAGTGGACTCCCCAATCCTGGAATCATGACTTTGGATTTCCTCAACTCTTACCTCCAATATTACACCAAGTCTATCAAGGGTCACTCCTCTTAATGTAATATGGTTAAGTCAACCCAAAACATTTCATAAGGTATTCCTATATAAAAGTAAGTGTCCCAACAAGGGTTGGTCAAAAACATAGTTTTATTGAGTTTTCCCTTAATCAAGTAATGGAAGGATTGTTATCACTTAATATTTTATTTGAGGTATTTTTTATCTTTTATGTGTGAATTGATTATTATCATTATCACATGATTTTTATTATTAAGTGGAACTTTCTTAAGTGATCAACCATGTCTTGAAAATATTTACGCATAAGTCTAGTTTATTTTAGTTCTATCTTGCATGATTGTTTAATTCATTAATTATGTGATTGTGACAACACATCCATAATGATAAACCATGCAACTGATAGAAATAAAATAAATTAAATGGTGTGATCATGAGATTTTCTAATGGTTAGTTTATCTAGCAGTTGATAAACTAACCCTAACCTAGGGGAGAAACACCTTGAACCTTTTGGGTTCGGGTTTACAGCTTCCACCTGTCCACCTCTGTATCTCCTGGGATTGGTTTAGTCTTGGCTCTAGCTTGAACCACCTCTACTAAATTGGGAGTTCCATCCATTACATATGCCTTTTTTTAACTCACATGTAGGTGAGGGGTAAAAAGGGATTTTACATAAAATAAACCTTGGTCACGTAGGCCCTACATATTAATGAGGAGAAGGCTCGCAGTCCAACAAATTTAATTCAAATAAATAAATTAAGATAAACCATCCACATACAAAGGTCTTGGTCTAGCTCATGATCATCCATACATGCAATGATATTTATGCATAAATAAAACTAGAAATCAATTCTTTAATCATTATTGATTAAGATAAATCACGCTCGAATCAATTAATTATCATCTTTAATTAATCAATCATTTTATCTTAAACCTTTTTTCTGAATTTTCTTGAGATTCTCATCCATAATAATTTTAAATGAATAAATTCATTTAAAATTATCTTTGTGTGTAACTTGTACCTTGGAGGAAACTCAGTGAATTACTATTCATAACTACCTAATGAGTAGAAATGAACATTATGCTGATGTTAAATTAAACACATATATTTAAAACACCTATCACGTGTTGTGCCTCAGCTTTATTCCCACATGATGGTACACATCTCAAGGGTTTGAATAATATAATAATAAATTTTAATAAATCTGCATAATTTGGATGAGTACACGATATGTGGTTCAAACTACATGGTGTGTATTATTTTTCATCAACTATCCAAAGTACATGCCTAGGGAAATGGTGTGTGAGTATACTTAGGAAATCTTCGGAGTACATGGCATGTCTAGTGGGCCACGCGTCTTGTAGTTCCTCATTACACGGTCTCCAGCCGGGCAAGCCGTGTACGGGGTACACAGTCCAACCCTAACCCGAAGGGACTACATGTCCTATCCATTGGGCCACACAGCGTGTAATTCAGAAACCGTGTGCCACCTATTCCTGGTAAACACATGGAGTCATTTAATACTTAGAAATACTCCAACGCATGGATTGGTTTGGCTGATTAGTCTGATGCATTGAATTTTGACTACACGGTGTGTACTTCCGAATATACACCATGTGTTTTGGTGTTGTATGGCCAGGAAGCTTTGGCACCTCCAAATGAGATACTCTATTTTATTTTAATCAAAATTAAAAGAAAAGATCATTTATTTAAGGTGAACGAGAAACAAAAAAGGAGGAATAGATCTCAAGATTCATATTTGAAGAATGATTAACTTGAATTGAAACAACTAAATTATTAAATGAATAATTCATCAATGAAATATTTAAATAATTGTGGAAGCGTGGTTGGGACGGTACTCAAATTTTATTTTTACCATGATCAATGATTATTTCAGGATCAATACGATGATGAACACCAGTCTCCATGGAATATAATCAATGATTTAGATAAATAATAAAGAGGCCTAAAACCTTAGAGAGGATCTTTCACATCATGTTTATATTTAATTTAATTAATTTCATAAAGAAAAATAATACCTATATCTTTGGTATTTTTATTTGTTGATGATTTTGATCATCCGGAATGACCCTTCTGGATTATCTCATTGTGCTTGTAAGGATCCAAACTAGAATCCCTCTAGCGGTGATCCACATGTGCTCCGATGGTCTCCGATCGACACCGCTCATTCTCCAAGTACTAGCGTAGTGAAGTGAGTGTCTTGTGTCGGTCATTCTTGATTGCTTGATCTTCAGACTTGAAGAATTTCTCTCATTCTTGAGAGGGTAGAGAAGAGGATTCAAGAGAGAAATTTTTTGGCTCAACAATTCTCAATTCACCAGGTGTGTGGTGTGGTGTATGGCACAATAGGCATACTTTCCTATTTATATACATGGAATTTCATTTACAATATTTAATTGCATAGCAACAATTAAATACATTCATGAACTTAGAGAAAACCCATGCATTTAATAATAATACTGCGTCATTATTTATGGTGTGCCAACTTGTTCAAAATAAAATTATAAATAAAATCCCACATCATAAAATAATAACAGCATTATTTTAATTTATGACAACTAGTTAAATAATTATTTACCGTCTTGAAAATAATTATTTTACTACTAGACCGACCTTGGTCCACTCGAACACCACTTCCATTTGTTTAACATCTGAATAAAAAAATAAATAATTTATTCTCTTAAATAAATACTTTATTTACAAACTAGTAAATAAATATTTATTAAATGTTCAATAAAATAAATAAATATATTTTATTTAATTTATGCGATCATTGTAAATTGAATAAAATTATTTCATGGTCTTGATAATAATATTTATTTCATTAATTAAATTCATATAGAATTTAATCGATACCACCAAAAACACTTAGTGTGTAATCCTCTAGGATTCTTTCTCATTGGCATTAGGCGGGCTTGACTAAAGTCCAAGAGTATTGTCTAGTAATAGGTCAAGGAACCTAAGAGAAATAATGTAAAGTTGCAAGAAAAACATCCACATACGAACTCTCACTATGTAATATAATCTTTTTGTCGCAATATCTCATAAAGCAGGTTTCATGATTGTGTCATCAACTTTTATGATTGATACGTCATTCTTTGACTACCTGAAATAAACTCGTCGTTACACCATGGCCATGGAATTTCGCACGATGATTCTATTTTAATAAAAAGGTTAGATATATCAACTTTCATAAATGTAAGGGACCAATCCTTCCTCTATTTGTCCATTAATAACATGCCACTCATGATTCACCCAACGTACCCTACTTCACTCCAACTGTCTGCGTGATGGTTTTCATCAGTAAATAAAAGTTCATAAGTCGTGGAACGTATTAATGATAATCTTAAAGTCTAAGGATCATTACACATGCTCACAGATAGAAATATCTGATGACACCAAAACATGTGAAATTCCTACTAGCGGGTCTGTTCTCATAATCTCCTATCTTGGAGATTACCAAGTGTGAACTTCATGAGAGGAAGTCTCATCTTCTTACGAGTACTCACACCTAACGGCCTGCATGATATGTGTACCATCATAGCATGTCATCCAACCACATAACTATATTTAAGAATATTTTTATAGCATTTCATGGTTCTCATCATAGCGGAGAACTGCCAAGACCTTATTAATGGAACAAATACTATAGGAAATTATTACATCATAGTCATGAAGAACAATGAACAATATGTAATAATACATTAAATATTAATGTAATAAAATTAAAACCAGTTGGTTTTAGGACACCAACTCTTACAGATATAAGAAAATTTTATTTCACTAATAATGAATGTTATACATGTGTTTAAAAGTGTTTTATTGTGAGTGTGTTCATTGTCCTTGTAGTATTTTTCAATGAAATAATACTTAATGGAAATGATATACAAGTCTTATAATCAGTTAAGGACTAGTTGAACAAGTGATTCTCTATAAAGGAATTGGGTGAAGCATGTTGAGAATTTCCCCTTCTGTATTTTCCTTCCAATAAACAATAAGAATAATTCAATCAGGAATCACCAAGTGAAAACAAATTCTAAAAGGAACTCTCGAAGCTTAGTGTTTTAGAAATTAGAAGAAAAAAAGATCACCCAAATCACTATACTAAGTTGAAACAAATCTATCCCTATTAACTCCAATAGATAGAAAACATTCATGTAGTGAAAGTAAAAAATAATCAATAAGGAACACTTTGGTTTTATGTGGTTCGGACTAAAATTTTTATATCCTCAAGAGAAACATTGCAACATTTAATTTCTATGGAAGAAAACGATTTATAACTTTTTGGATAATGAGTCACATGGATTACTATAATAAGTAATCACATTATATTAAAAAACATCCAAAAAAGTGTCATGCCCCTATTTATAGAGAGTATCATCTGATACTTTAGTTTCACTAAACTTCAAGAAGTGAAAGAGTTCATCAGTTCCACTATTCACACTACTGATCTCCTGTGGCAATCCTTAGTGTTACCACCACCTCTGATAAATCAGAAACTTCACTACAAAAAAATAAAAAAAATTCAACTTCCATAAGTATAAGCTTAACTTCTAGAATAAAATCACCTTACACTGAGAAACATAAAAAATACTCTTTTGAAACACTACCATCTAGAAACCTCCTTCTGAAATACTAAAGGAAAACACTACCACTCCCGCTACATCAATAAACTAAAGATATTTAAGAACCACACTTTATAGCTAACTAAATCCAATCAAATAAAGAATACTTCACACATTCTCTACAATATCCCACTTGATGTCTTCTTCAGAGAAAACCACAGCATCACCTTCAACTTCTACTTCTTACAATGTTTATCCTCCTCCTTCTATTATCCCAAGCTCGATTGAGGCTTGATGTTGCCTCAGTACTTCTAAACCCAAACTCTTGGTAAACATATCAACTGGATTTTGTTTTTTAGTTATCTTCTATAACTCCAACTCACCATCTTCTAGCATCTTTCGTATGTAATAGTATTTCAAATCAATTTATTTATTTCTTGAATGAAATAATGGATTCTTATCCAAATAAATTTCACTCTAACTATTATTGTAGATCAATCATTTACCTTGACTAAAAAAAATTCTTCAACTAAATGCCTTAACCACATCATCTTCTTGATTACTTCTGTAATAGCCACATACTCTACTTCTGTTATAGAAATTACAATCACCAATTGTAATCTGAACATACAACAAACCATAGTTCCACCAAAAATGTAAATATGTCCAATTGTTATCTTCTAATAATAGGAATCACTCCAAAATTCTATATCTAAAACCTAAGTAATGGATCTTCATCTTTGAAACAAATAGTTTTACCTTTTATACCTTTGATATGTTAGATAATCCAATTTATAACTTCCTAATGAACTTTTCCTAGATTTTCTATAAATTGACTAACCACTCCCACTACGTGAGAAATATCTAGATGAGTGCACATCATAATATAAATCAAACTTCCAATAACCAAATCATATAAAACTTTTACCATGAAATTATTTTCTTATTTTATTCATGGTGCCCGCTCCTTTGAAATTTTAATGTGACCAGCTAGTAGAGTTGAAACCAGTTTACATCCACTCATTTTAAATCTCTCAATGATCTTATGAATGTAATACCACTATTATTAAACCAAGATTCCATTTTTTTTATCATGTTCAATCCTTATTCATGAGATATTCTTTGTTTAACTAAGATATTTCATCTCATAATTTCTAGAAAATTCATCTTTCCGCATATGAATCGGTTGAATATTCAAACCCACTAATAAAATATTATCCATATACACAAGTAATATAATTAATTCATTTTCATTGAACTCATTATGCTAACAATAATGATCAGAGTCATTCCACATGAAACCTTTATCCTCCATAAAGGAATCAAACTTCTGGTTCCAACACCTTGGTGTTTGTTTCAAACGATAAATACATCTTTTTAGTTTGCACACCAAACCCTGATTCTAATTATCCAACAAACTAATTGGTTGCTTCATATAAATTTGTACCTCAAAATCTTCATGAATAAAATCCGTCTTCATATCCATTTGTTCAAGGTAAAAATTTCTTGAAGCGTCCATGCTTAAAAAAATTTATATGGTAGTATGTTTAACTACCAAAGATATTATTTCAGAAAAAATAGTACCTTCCTTCTGTTGAAATACTTTTATAACCAACCTCACCTTATATATATTCCTTTCATCATCTTCCTCTTTCAATCAGAATACCCACTTATTTTAAATTATTTTCTTCTCTATTATAAATTTTATTAGATCCTGGGTGTTATTAACTCTTATTGAATCCAAATCCAATTTAATTTATAACTCAAACTTTCCAAAATCACCCAGAGTAACCACTTATTATGGGCTTTCTGGTTCTCTCACATCCATTAAAATTAGGAAACTAAGATCAACTTCATACCTATTTATCGACCATCAGATCCTTGAAGATCTTCATAAATTAACCTATGATTTATCTTCTTATAAAGCTATAAATTTTAAAAATTATCCTTATATAACTCTATATAAAGGATCCCTAGTTCCTAATATTTTAGATATATCTTCCACTGGATGAACTTATAAAATTTCTAAACTACCCTCTAAAATTCCCTCTAGAATATGTGATCTTTTAATAAACTCAGACACATCTAAACTTTCTGTAATTTATAATATTTTGGAAATACCACTTAGATAAACTAGAATTGAAGTTGAATGAATTTTCTAAACCTCCTTCTGCTTCAAGTTTCAATATTTCCATAATATCTTCTCATTTAAGAACACATTTTAACTTCTAAAAAACTTTCCTCTTTTCATCATCCCAAAGATGATAACCAAAATCTCTATTATCATAGCCTATGAAGAAGCATACCTAGTATTTTTCTTCAAACTTCTATATTAATTTTTCATCCATGTGCATATAGGATATACTTTTGAAAACACTAAGATGAGAAACTTTTGGAATCTTTCTAGATTATAGTTCTTCCAGTAACTTTTTTCCAACAAGTGTTGATGGAATTATATTGATTAAGTAAGTTTTTGTACCCATATATTCTACCCAAAACTCCTTAGGAATTTTATAATATGGTAGTATAATTACTTTTCTATCCATAAATGTTTGATTTATTATCACAGTAGCATAATTTTGTTCAGGTGTTCTAAGAACAGTCTTCTCATTATGGATTTCTCTATATTTGTGGTAATTATTGAAACTCCTCCTGATAAACTTAACACTATTATCTAACCTTATACATTTTATATTTCTTTTATTTTCTCTTTACGCCAAATAATTCCACTGAAAAAATATTAAAAAAACTTAACTCTTGTTTTTTGGAAAGTACACTCATATTTTTCTTGTGTAGTCATCAATAAAGGTAATAAAGTACCTTGTTATTCAATGGGAATAAACTGGGGTAGGTCCCAAAACATATGTATGTACCAATTTCATCTTTCAAAATTTTGGTATCCTTCTAAAAATATTTAAAGAAACATTTCATTACTTCTCAAGTATATAACTCTCACATCTACCAAATTCTGAATGATCCAACTTTAGTATGCCTCTATCTGCTAGAATCTCTATACTTTTCTCACTAAGATACCCAAACTGATTGTGTCAAAGTTCTAAAATTTTAGAATATGATGTTATGAAAAGTATAAATCCTATTTCTCTTCCTGTCATATACAAAGACCCATCTTTTACACCTATTTCTATGATATGAGATCCATGAGTAATCTTCCATACTCTTTTCACAAAAAAATTCTGAAACCTACTTCATCTAGTTAACCCATTGAAATTGGGTTCTTCTAGAGACCTTGAACATGTCACACTTCTTTAAGTATAAGAAAAAATCCATTATTAAAATAAAATTTTTCTTCCCCCTTTCCCATAATATAAATAACTTTATCATGAGCAAGATATACTATACTAAAAATTTTAGATATATAATTCGACATGCATCCTTTTTTCCTATGGAGTGGGAAAAAGATCCATAATTTATGATCCATGGTTCCATTTGAGTAGAAACACTCAAAGGTATATTTTCATTACTCTATTTCTGTAGCACTCATCTCTCCAGATACAGTCCTTTTGAAGGTTATATTCCTATCATGAAAATATTTCTTGACGCCAACTCTCTTTCTGCAATGCCAACAAACAAGCCCATTAAAAAATAATTTCCTCTACTCTCTTCCCTTTTTTTCCTCTCTAATTTATTATAATTCTTTCAATGAGGTGAATATACCCTTCCTTGTGTATTAAATACATCACCAGAATAGGATAAATTCTATTTTTTTATATATCATCATTAAGAATCAAGTTTTGAACATCAGTGAACATGAAGTCATTCATTCCACTTGAACTACTCACAGTTTTCACCATGGATTCCCATGATTCTGGAAGAGATGAAAAAAATCATCAAAATAACCTCTATAAATGTAACCTTCATATACTCTAATTGAATTCAGATTAAGTTTAAATCATTCAAAAATTATGATATGAACATTATTTCCAATAACCACATTTTTAAAAACCTTCGTATCAAGCACACTTTATTTAGTGTTTTAGGTTTCTCATATATATATACAAGGGATTACATCAACTCTATTATAGTGTTCTTTACCTGAATGTTCAAATCCACATTCTAAAATAACGACATCTATATCAAACCAAGTGTCTTCTGATCTAGCTTTTCCCATTTACCTTTATACATTAATTCTAATTTGACACCCTTTAATATAATCTCTATATCTTTTTTAATGCGACAATCTTCCCTCTTTATTTTCTAGGAATAAAAATATGTTCCATTGAATCTATCAATATGGACCTTGTGATCCTCTAACACCATCATTCTGAATAGTAATGAATCCCACTGAAATTCAAAAAATGTCTAAGAAAGAGAATTTAACTTAATCTATCAAGAAAATTATTGAACCCCATGTGAACCAAACCCTTTGATACCAATTGTTGATAATTTCTCTTATTTCACTATTATTCTGATAAAAAATTGGAATCCATCGATCCAAAATCACTAAGTGGATACAGATTTCTAAAGGAGCTCTCTAAAACATAGTGTTTCAGAATTTGGAAGAAACAAAGTTCACCCAAATAACCAAACTAATTTGAAAAAACTTTATCCATTTTTACTCCAATAGATACAAAACATTCATATAATGAAAGTAAAAATAATCAATAAATAACACTTTGGTTTTATGTGGTTTAGATTTAAAGTTATAAATTCATAGAAGAAACAATACAGCATTTCATTTATCTAGAAGAAAAATATGTATAAATTTATGACTAATGAGTTACATGGATTACTGCAAAAAATTAATCATGTTATATTCAACAACATCTAACAAAGGTGGCCCCACCCCCTATTTATAGAGAGTATCATCCAATCATCTGATTGTACCGACCACCAAGAAGTATGGGAGTCTATCTATTCCACTATTATCAATACTAGTCTCTTTTATCAAACCCCAGTGTGATCAAAACCTCTCATAAATTGGTAGATTCACCATAGAAAACTAAACAATAACTAGCTTTGGGAAGTAAAAGACAAACTTCTGAAACAAGATCACATTGGTATGATAAACATTGAAAGAAGCCCCTTCTGAAACATCTCCTTTCGAAAACATACTTCCAAAATGCTAAAGAAAAACAATATTTCCACCACTATATCAATGAACTGAAGATCATCCAGAACCACTCCTTATGGTTAACTGAATTCAATCAACTGAAGTAGAATTCAAACATTCCAAACAAAATATCCTATATTATAGGGATTAAGATCATACATGATAGATCCAAGTGGTTACTTGGACTAAGTAAAAATATACATATTGACCAAATACTAAAGAGATTTAGTGTGGAATAATCTAAGAGGGTATTGGTTACAGTGTCACATGATATATATATTTCCAAGAAAATGCATCCTTAGACACAACAGGAAAGCGAGAGAATGAGTAACCTCCCATACACATTTGTGGTAGGATCAATCATGTATGTCATGTTATATACTAAGCTTAATGTTTCCTATAACTTGAGCATGTTAGGAAAATATCAAGCTGATCCAGAAGAACAACATTTCTCTTCTATTAAGGTTATCCTTAAGTATTTAATGGAAACTAAGGATATATTCCTGGTGTATGGAGAATATGAGGATCTATACATTAGAGGTTATTCATATTCTATCTTTCATACATATCAAAATGATTTAAAGTCATAATTAGGATATGTATTCAGTCTCAACAGAGTATTCATGAGCTAAAAGGGTTTAAAGCATCCCGTTTTCATCGATTCTATAGTGGATTCCAAGTATATAGTGTCTTATAATGTATCCAATGAAGTTGTTTGTATATGAAACATTTTCAAATAGATTGATTTGGTGCCTAGAATTAAATCTTCGATCACATTATATTGTGATAATATTACAGTGATGGATCTCGCAAAGGAGCTAAGATCACACCAATAAAGAATGCATATACCTTAGACGTATCACCTATTAATAGAATTTACTTAGAGTGGTGAAGTTATGGTGAGTAGAGTCTCTATGGAAGAGAATGTGGTATACCCCTTAACTAAATAATTATCTTAGTAGAAGCATGAGTATCATGTGAGAGTTAATAAATTGAATGTTATTAGTAGTTGGATTTAGTGAAAGTGGGAGTCTATTGGAGTTAGTTCTCTAGAACAAAATTTTATATACTTTATGATTAGTTGTATTAATTTATTGGATATTAACAAACTTCTTATCACATGATGATTATTATTCTTCATGTCATTGAATGTGATAATATCCTAAGAGTAATTGTCACACTGAAAGGTCATAACAGTTCCCTTATATGATAATAACCTAGAAGTTCCATGATAATATTATTAAATATGTGTTCTATAGCCAAATGATGGAATTTTATGGGATGAAAATACAATTTATCAGGGGTAGACACTCATAGGAATTTGAGGTACTTTCTTATGGTGTATGCCCTTGGTAATTTTTTATACAGGTGATTATGAAACCAATACCCATCAGTAGGAAATCCACATTTAATTATGTCATTGGATGTTCCTATATGTTGACATGTGTATTGATCCTTAGACATTTATATTATTATTAATGAATATCATTAGTCACATAATTTTATGTATTGATGAAAATTGTGATGACATATGTTTGTGATGAAGTAAGATACATTGGGTACGTCATGAGTGATATTGCATTAAATAATAATGTGAGAAAGGATTTTTTTCCTTCTTTTCTTCAAGGGAAGTTGATATCTCACACCCTTTTATGGAAATAGAAAAACCTAAATAAATTAATATCCATGGTGTTCTGTAGGTAGGTTTAATTCCTAAATGTTAAAGAAATGGTTATTGAGAACATATTTTGATGACACTGGCATGAAATGTGCTTGATTATAGATATCATGATAAAGGGATTATATTACACAATAAGAATTCATATGAGGTTATATGTCATTGAAACATTTACTTATTTCTTTATGGGTGTCTTGTAATGTTTCTAGATGTTAACCTTGGACTTTAGGCATTCCACCTAATGCTGCTAAGAAAGGGGCCTAGAGGGTTACAAACTAAGTGTATCCAAAATCTCAGTTAAATTCTATTTTGAATTTAAAAAGTTAGAATAAATATTATTTCCGCTTTATAGTTTAATAATTATTCAGGATTGGTTGATCACCAAAATTTAATCATAGGTCATTTGGAAGAATAAATATGTGAATTAAATAATAATAAATATTTATTCACAGTATTTAATGAATAATTTATTTATTATATTTATTAGAAAATAATGCAGTGGTATTTATTTATTAAATAAATAGTCATTATTTGCAGCCCTATAAATATTAAGGAGGTTTTCAGACCGATTTTAATGGCCTGAGTGAAAATGATATATTAAATATCATTTAAATAAATATTAATTTATTTATTTAACTAATGATATTTATTTATCTTCAGGTGTTGTGCATGACAAGAAAATAGTATTATTATTTATATTATTATTATACATCAGTTTTTATAAGGAATAAGTAATTGGATAAAGGTCTATGTTCAATTACCAACCCTATCCTAGCACTATAAATACCTAGTTATATCACATTCTAGGTTTAGCTACTTTTTGTGCACATTAAACCTAGTGAAAATTATCTCATTCACTAGAGATAATCATATTAATAATGAACTCAAGAACAAGATCATAAATCCTCATATAACCTCTCAATCCTTAGATTGATCCTTAAGAATCTTTCATCCATGAATAGATTCTTCCTACGGTCAATAAAAAATGATGCAATCCTTTGGAATTGACCATACTAGCACCCGATGATTCAATAGTGATTTTTAAATATTTTAGAGCATGTGTGGATCATCTCTAGAGGGATTATACCTTTGGATCCTACAATATAATTATGTTATGATGAGATAATTCAACCAAATCATCACTTAATAAAGAATTACAAGTCAATTTAATTCTAAATCTATCTATAAATTAATTATAAATTATATTTTACAATCATTTATTCTTGGTTCTAACATTATTAGTTAATTAGTATTCAATTAAATTTCATTTGTCATGATGTTCTTCATCATTTAAATCATAGATTATTCATATATTATGACAAAAATTTGAGTTAGCTATTGTGATTCCCTTCAGATAACAAGTATGTTTAATTTTGATCTTGGTTTATCTCTTTTGAAGTTCTAGATACTTTTAGGAGATAGGGGTTAAAATTTTAGAGTTTTGGAGAAAAAAATTCAGGAAAATGATTTAAGTGCATGGTTTATTTAATCATGTGGTAACCATGAAATATATCTCTATCAGTTCTAGTAGTGATTTTCATGGTTTGTCTAATCATGTGAGTCACTAAGAAAACTATATAGATGTTTGGATTTGGGTCTAGAAGTTGTTTCATGACTTGTGCACAATTTTTTAAATAGTACAGATATTCCCAAGAAACTGTGCGACTTAGTTTTCCAGGGACAATGGATATCACATGGTTAGTGCATGGATTTTTCTAACCATGTGGCCTAACCATGCGACCTGATCCAAACCTCATAAAATGAAAAATTGACCTGATACACTTGGTAATTTTTAACTCTAATATTCTCATAATACCTCATTAGATCAAACCATTCCCTCCATGATTCTCTAGAAGGGCCTCCCTTTTATTCCTTAGTGACACTAGATTAATTTGCGTGGATTTATTTGAGTCATGTTCAGGTTTTTCTCTCTATTTCTCATCTTTTATCTAGATATTCTATTGATATCTCATACCCTTATCTCGTTGGGACCCTAATGGGATATGATTACTATAACTAGAGGGTTTTATGGAGAATTATTATTGTTTCTCTTGGATCTAGGCTTATGAATACTCAATCTATTCATTCCCATCATCGATTTAAAAGGAAATGTTTTTTTCATCGATCTTGAGGTATGTGTCTCTATATTGTGGTCTATCCCTTGGTATGTTTTTTGTTCTTATGATTCCATTTAGTTTTGATTTATGAATGTAATGATTTGAAATCCATGAGTGGTGAATTTTATCTTTGGTGTCTATGTAAATATTTTCTAAAATGGGTTTTCTTTAAACAGTTTTGATACACATGATGGGATTAATGAATTTCCTCAAAGAATAATTTGATTTGAAAAGGGTTTTTCATGCATAGAAAGGGAATGGATTTTCCTTGGAAAATGCATATAAAATATGAATTTGGTTTCTTGAATGTAATGATTATGTAATATCAAATTGTGAAGACCATGGTATATAAGGAAAAACTAGACATATGCGAGTCGTGATTGAGTAATCTATCACTAGTGTAGGTGCTCATAATGCCATAGAGATAGTTGGTAACCTTTACTAGGGAACTAAGGTTCATAGAGTTGGTATTCACTTATGTTGTATAGTATTTCTTGTTTATATGAGTTGTGTATTATCTTATGTTGTGACTTCCCCCTTGGTGCTTTGTTGATACATTACATGCATGTTTATTTGATATACTTATTTACCCACTTGATATGGGTATTTATGAAAGAAAACCTGGTTTATTCGTATACTTATGACTCATGGATATATGTTACTCCATATTTCTTTGATTATTAGAATATGGAATATTTTTTGAAGAAAAAAACCGAAGGATGATTTTATATGGAAAATTATTTCTCCTAAAATGTTTTAGAATTTTTTTTATACAAGAACCAACATATGCATATAGATAGAAATTTTATAGATTATTTGGGGTATCCTACTGATATTTATTGCTCACACCCAACTTTTTAATTTGGGTATTTTTAGACTTGGTCTTATAGGATGTAGGTAAAGGGAAGAGCATCATGTAGAGGAAGTCTCTCCTAGATTTTGTTGTCTTTCAGTGGGTTGGGACAGTGGTGCCATTTTGTCATGTGGAGATGGATCCATGGGTTTCTTAGGGTTCTATATTGATGGCCTTTCAGATTTTTCATCTAGACCTTGTTATCTAATTGTTGGATGGTACCTTTATGGTTTATTTATTTTCACATTTTATGTGTTTGGGATATTTGTTGTGATACACTAGTTGATTCCATTATATCATATGAATTTTGGAGGTTAAAATCATTCCTTATTTTCTTTGTATGATACCCAAGTTCTTGTCTCCATATTGTGGTTATCAGGAACACACTTTGGACCTTGTGGCAGGCCAAGTCGGGTAGAATTATGGGTTGACATGGGTTGGTCCATTACAAATTGGTATAAAAGGATTATGTTATTATTAAATATCATGTTCATGCTTGTGTATCACCCTCTTATGTTTGGGGGTTATTGATAGACTAGATATAGGAATTTTGTAACTCAATAGGTAATGGGGGATTATGCCTGGCCAACTTACTTTCATGAAAAATCTCAAGTTACCATGAGAAGTCTAGGGTTTTCAATCATCCTTGTTTATGGTTTTATCATTGTGGATTTAGTTATATAAATTCAGTTTATGATAAATGGATTAAAATTTGTTCTAAGGGGTTTTATGTCCTATTTATTTTATATAATATACCTCATTCAAGAATACCATCTCCAAATTCTATAGAGGAATCTGTGAAGTGATCCCCACAAGCGTATCCTCTGGAAGAATTAGTTTTAGTGGAAAATATATTCTGAATGATCTAGTCCTTGGTCCAAGTAGCCAGTGTTGAACTATAATGGAAGGTGGCCCATTATTCTAAGTTCACTAAGTAGCATCCACTGATCTTTCATGTTGTCAAGGGACCATGGGAATTAAAAGAATGTATTGAGAGGATTGATAGGATTTCCCAATTCCTAAAAACTATAGAGGACTTTAAGGTTGGTTTCACCACTTATATTCTTAAGGGTTCATGAAGGAAGTAGTGGGAATATATTGTAAAATCCAAGTTTCATGAAGATCTCACCAAGACTAATTTCAAGAAATCCTTTAATAAATAGTTCTATCCTGAGACACTTAAAGTGGAGAAGTCATAAGAGTTCGTTACTTTGGAGCAAGGAGATTGTTCTATCATGGAGTATGCTTATCAGTTTTCCAAGTTGGTGTGCCTATCTCTAGAACTTTTTTCTAATGAATGTCTCAAGGAATGGTGGTTCGAGATGGGTTTTAGGTTATACATTCGGTCTATGTCAATTTTTATGTTCCTACCCAACTTTGTGGAGGTTGTATAAAATTCAGTTATAATCAAGATGGATATATCTAGGAAGACAGGACTCTTTGGAGCATTAGTGATAGTAGGAGGCAACCAAAGTTCATTTTCTAGCCATAACAGGAAGAGGGGTGACCAACATCAAGGTGGTGGTAGGAGTGTGTAGAAGATGTTAGAGCAGGGATAGGTGGTCTATTATCACCATGGGAGGAAGGTACACCTCAAACCTAATTGTAAGGTATCACCCAATATATTCTATATGTGTGGTAAATCTACTCATATTCAGTATTTTTTTGAGATATAATCTCAAGGAAGTATATTTGGATCCACATTTATTAAGGGATATCAGTTTCTATTTGACGGGGGAAAAGGGTTGGGATATCAACCTCTTACCAAGGGTAATTCCTAGGTTGTGAAGAAAGGTAAGAATGAAGTAGGAAGTCTATATGTTGTGAAGTGTGCACTAGAGGAGTTAGAGCTAGGATTGGATACCATGATAGGTATAGTTTTTATTACATCTTCATAAATATGAAATTATTTGATACTAGTGTAACTCATTCATTTATCTCTTCCAATATTTTTGATGTGTTGGGTTTGCGTTTGGGGTTTATGCCTTTCATGATGACTCTTTCCACTCCCTTGGGTAAGAAGTCAGAGTAGGGTTTTAAATGTATTTAGTGTTGGGTTATGATCACTAACCACAAAACCGTTTGTAATTTCCTAGCTCTTTAAATTTATAACTTTTATCCCATCATTAGAATGGATTGTATTATTGTATATAAAGCCCAAATCAATTGTTATCATCATCGAGTCTAATTTATTTATTTTAATGGAGTCACTCGTGTATTTTAGGGTTATTGGGATGCTATATCTGTGAGACAAGGTCTAATTTTTCTAGGTGATAAGATGATCTCATTCCATTTTTTAGATATGTTTTTTAATGTCATTGATCCAAGTCTTAGTATACCTCTTTTTGTGGTGGTGAGTGAGTGTCTTGACATTTTTATCAATGATTTATCAAGATTGTAGCCTCAGGGGGAAGTCAAGTTTTCTATAAACTTTCTTCTGGGGATGTGGCCCATTTCCTTACCTTCATGTCATATGACACCCACTAAATTGAAAGAATTAAAGGTTCAGCTTAAGGATCTTGAGGCTATCAGGTATATTTATCCTAGAATTTTACCTTGTAAATCACCAGTACTCTTTATAATTAAGGTGTATGGGAATATCAAACTTTATATTGATTATCAAAAATTCAACCAGGTGACACTTAAGAACTAATATCCCTTTCCTAGGATTTATGAAATTTTCAATTAGCCCAAGTGGGGCCAGTGGTTTTCAAAAAATGATCTAAGACCATGATAACATCAAATGAAGTTCCAAGAGGAATATATTCTTGATACTTTATTTAGGATTGGTATATTCATTATGAGTATCTGCTCATTCCTTTTGGCCTTACTAATGATCTTATAGTGTTTATGGATTTAATGAATCAAATCTTCCATTGGTTTTTGGATTCTTCTATGGTTTTTGTGTGGATGATATCCTTGTTTATACCAGATTAGAGTAGGATCATGCTGAGAATTTGAATATATTCCTTGGGATCCTGAAATAGCATTGTCTATATAGGAATTTATCCAAATATCTATTCTAAATTCAAGAGTGAAATTTCTAGGCCATGTGATTTCCAATAATGGTGTCTCAATAGATCCTGAGAAGATTCAGGTGGTGATGTTTTGAGAGAAAACCTATGTTTGAGATCTAGAGTTTCTTATTATTAGCTAGTTATTACTTGTGCTTTATTAGGGACTTCTCCAATATTGCATCACCTATGATAGATTTAACCCATAAGGGTGTGAAGTATGTTTTGAGCAATTAGTGTTAGATATTTTTTAAGTATTTGAAAGTTATTTTGACTTTATCTCTATTCTTGATCCTTCCTGAGCTAAGTTTGGGATATGATGTCTGTTGTGATACCTTAGGTATGGGTTTGGGTTGTGTTCTGATGCAAGTAAGATAATTGTTAGCTTATAACACTCATAAATTATTCCCTTAGGAAAAGAACTACCCCACTCATGATCTTGAGTAGGCGATAGTGATGAAATATCTTGATACTTGGTTCCACTACATATTCAGGGAAAATTTTATAGTATATTCTGACCATAAGAGTATGAATTATATCTTCAACCAAATTGATTTGTACTTGAGATAAATATGTTGGGTAGAGTACCTTTACGCCTTCAATTTTGATATTGAAAATACCCTTGATAAAGGGAACATGGTCATGGATGATTTTAGTAGAAATTTATTGACTTTGGTAGTAAATGAATCAGTGGAAGTGTGATGATTGATGGGTTTGTTTACTGAGATGCACTTGGATGAAGGGAAAGATTATAGAAAAGTATTTCTAGCATGTTATTAGGATGAATCATCTATGTATGAGTAGATTAAAATTATATATTCCAAGTATGTGGATTTCCAATGATTTGGAACTGTTATTTATGGTGGGGAGACCTCAGGTGAGAGGTCTTGATATCCTAATAGAGTATTGCGCTTCTGATGTGGGATGGTTGTTCCAAAAAATCTGAGACATGAATTAATGGATAATAGACATTTATTTAATTGGTCTGTGCACCCTAGATCAACCATGTCACAACCCAACCCTAATTTTAGTTATTATTTTAATTTAATTATTTATTTTTAATATTTTCCTCAATTTCCTGGCCAACCCATTTTAAAATTTTGAATTTTTGGAGGTTCTACATCGGCACATAATTAATGGAAACCATGTGCTGACTATGAAATCATGTTTTTAGTTGGGAAAAGATAGAGTGTACAGTTATCGCATGGTTTTTTTGATTGTGTTCCCTACCCATGCATCATACCCTAGGCTCTTCAGTATCGAGTGCACAGTTGACACGCAGTTTGGAAAACCATGTGTGATTCCAAGATTATTTTTTAAAAAATATAATATAAAATTAAAACAAAAATATAAAAATAAAAACCTACCCTCTTCTCTTTACATGACACACCCCATCCCTCTACCCATCCCCATTTCACTCAACACATGACCTAGGGGGTCCCACACAAGCACCACCTTCCCTCAGGTCTCCTTCCTCTTATGATTTTGAGTGTGTTCGGCCTAGGTAAGGGCCTCTTCCCCATTCTTCTCCTCCTTCCTCTCCCTCTCTCTTCCTTTTTCTTATTTCCCTCACTGCGGCATGAGGTTAATCAAACCCTCAGGTGTTTTATGGTCCAATTTTTGTGTTTTTCTTTGAACCTATGGTTTACCTTGATCTTACGGGGTTCCTTGAACTTGATTGAGGTAGATTTAGGCCTCTGAAATCAAAGGTAATGAGTTCTTATCTAATTAAGGTAGGTTGCACCTTGATTTAGGGATTTAAATTTAGAAACCTTACTTTCTTGTGTTTTTAATCTCTTATTTTGATATAAATTGATAATATTAAATATATCTAAATATGTTTGAAAGGAAAATCATGCTTTGAATGATTTTTATTTTTATTTAAAGGTTTCCCCCATAATTATAAGTTTTCTAAAAATCTATTTTAAATAAATTGTTCATACCTTGTTGTGATAAAATTCTGAATAACCCTTATAAATGATTTATTTCATTTTTCTAAAGTTTTTTTGAATCTTTAAAGTGAGAGTTTATATGAATTTTTTATTTTACTTGGCATTTCAAGTAACACTTGAAATGCCATGTATTGATGGATTATTTTAAGGATTGGTTTTAAATTTAAAATGTGAGGCGTGAAAATATTTTTCACCCATTGGATAGTTATACCCATATACATAGGTATATATATATACATGTGTGTGTGTATGAATTCATATGGGAATATATGAATTTTTTCAATTGAAAACATGTGTGTGTGTGTGTAATTTTATATGAGTCTAGTAGTAAAAGGGGAACCTTGATAATTTAAATGTGATACTCAAGCTTGATTTTCAAGTTGGTATTTGATTGGATTTCTAAGATGAACTATAAATCCAATTTGGAACTTTTAAAATTAATATTTTAAAACTTTTTTTAATTTGATAAAAAATTCATATTTTTTATTAAGCCTGTGTGATTTAAAATTTCCCTAGGTGGCTTATTGTTTATATATGATTATAAAACCTGTGAAACTACTTAGTGATTTTGAACTCTATTTCTTTTTGTTGTTATTATTCAAACTACATGGGAAGACTGGGTTCTTGGATAGGAGAATCTAGTTTGGGATAGTTTCCCTTCCTCTAATTATTCTTAGTGGAGTAAATGTGGTGATCTTTCAATTGGCCAATGATGTCATACTCTTTCCACTAACTGGGGGTTTCCCTAATTGGTGAAATTAGATATAGGTTACCCCTAGACTTAGTTACCCTTATGGTATTTATCCCATAATGCTTCTTTTAAAATATATGCTTTCTTTCATTCTTATTTTTATTATTTTATTTTATATTGTCCTTGATTTGGATCTTCTTTACTATTTCTCAAGACTTATTAATTTATCTTCAAAAAGGTATTTTATAATGTATGGAAAATATTATCTCAAAGAAATTATTTAAATAGTGATTTATTAAAAAGGATATTGGAACCAATAATTTTTTTCTAAAGTAAATGTTTTCATTTAAATAAAATATTAAATAAAGTTTATAAAATGAAATTGGCCTTAATATGATAAAGTACTAAAAACCTATTTTTAATAATGTATTTTCAAACTAGAATAATAAGGATCCTCTCTTTAAATACTTTACTTTGGGTGTGGTTTCCTGGCATGATTGCAAAGCTTAACTAATCAAACCTATCTTTACCTCTCTAGTTTTAGGTTTTTACTTATCTATTACCACTCATGGGGCATTGATATAATAGTGGGATGGTAACTTGTATGGTCACATGAAGGTATGTCAATTATTTATTTTATTTTTAGTTTCTTTTACCACACTATCCACATAATTATTTTACCACTTTCTATGAATGGAGTATAGTTATATCTGTGAGAGACTAGGAGGCAATGGAGGCTGCTAAGGTTTTATTTATAGGGGAGGGAGGATAGGAGTGAGTGCAGGGATTATTAAGTTTTTTTTTTGTTTTTAGTTTTGTTTTGCTTTATTCATTTTATTTAAATCCTTATTTGATTCTAGAATTGATGTCCAATGTATGTATTGTTCATGCCTGTTTTTATATAATTTTTCTTCAACCATTTTACCTGGAAATTTTTTTCCCAATAGTTAATTCTGATGACCACAACACTTGATGCCACCTCGGGGTGATCGGGAATGTGCCTTAGGGATGTCACAAGCTAGCTTGGGAATCTGGTGGAGGGAAGAATCATGATGTTAGGTGAAAAATGGTATCAAATCCTAGGTTCTTATAAGGTCCTGTTTTTTGGAACACCCATTTTTATTTTGTAATTAATTGTAGATTGGATTTAGGATCATCTAAGTTTGGGAGGTAAGTTGTGGGTGGGTGATTGATCACCTCCACTCGTGATGAAACCAGAGTTACCATGGGTTATCAGGTTTTGAATTTTTATTTTGTGTTTTACTTTTGTTTTTTTCATATGATTTTTTGTTCATGTTGATGGTGTATTGAATTATGATTGTATTATATGGATTTATTAAAAAAATGTGTTTTGATGATGAAATTGGAGTTAAATCAGTGGTACCCGACAAGTTTTCATGGCCTGGAAAACTATGTGAAGCTTGAGTACATAGTTATACATAACTTACCATGGTAATAATATGACTAGAATATGGCCTACCAAGCCATATATCCAAATCATTCATGGGAACTATTCATTTCTTGAAATCATGTGTTGATCTCCCTTTGATCCAAATTATTTTGGGTTATTTGTGGGTGTTATTTAGGTTGGTTTTGATGATATTTCACAATATAATTGTAATTTTTATAAGTTGAGTGTTAGTTTTTAAATAATAATAATAAATAGGTTTTATTTTAATAAATTAATGTGTGTTTGGAGTTTGGAAATATGATTTTAAGGGTAAAAAAAATGGATTTTTATAAATTAAAAAGGTATTTTAATAAAATAATTAAAGTGGACTTGATTTTTAAAAGTCAGTGAATGTTTTTAGAAAAGAACTTGGGATGTTCTAAATTAGTTTTTGAAGTGTAACTTTGAGATTTAAAAATAGAAGTGTGGGATTTTGAAAATGGTTTTGTAAAATAACCTTTTGATTTTTTTTGGTTTTATGACCTTTGGGTGGTTATTGGGGACTATTTATCTTAACTATTGTTTGGAAAGTGAATTGTTTGTGGACAATTTTGTTTTGAAAAAAAATGGTGAATGTTTTATGAGTGATGACATTAGGTTTAAATATTTTATAAATAGTTTTTTTAAATTTTTACTAAAGTATGGGATTTTGAAATAATTTTTTTATGAATGTCTTGAAATTTTAAAGTTAAAAGTGTTAAATTTTAAAATGGTTTAGAAAGGAGAAGTTTTAATCTTGTTTAATTATTTTGGATATCTCTTTGGATTTTAGATTTGGGTTAAGACCTTTTTTTGATTGGGTTAGTTAGACATAGGTCATACTAATTATTCTTTTGTTTACAATGTTATTTATAGTATGCCTCCCAAAAAATTATTGAGTGTCGTCATATCTAGTAGATCATCCCTAGTGAGTTTTAGCAGGTTTGGATCTTGGGGTGATTTTAGTGGGGTATACTTATATAGTTATTATTCCCATTTATTTTGTGGGTTGTCTCACTTTAGGGTTTTATTTTTTCCTTATTCTTTTGTATGGGTTTTCATAGGTTATTGTTTGTAAATGGTTGTAATGATATTTCTTTTTTGTTTGTTGAGAATGGGATAGCCTTGGGTGAGTTCCTTGGGTGATTGGATAGATGTTGTACCATCCAATTTTATACACTGACTGGGGTTGATTTTATTTGGTGGGGTCACCATGAATGGTTCCTGAGTATCTGGTCTTAGTTTACCCTTATTCTTAACCCAAGGCAAGATCCCAGGTGGTTTTATGGGGTATTATCATGATTGATACCTCCTACCCTTCTCATTCTGGATTTTAAGGGTGTTTGTGAGTGGTTTGATTTCCCTAGTCTATTTGAGTACTTACAAGGTTTTTTTTATTTTGGAATTCTTTATATCATGGGTTTATTTAGAGAGTGATTTGTTGTTTTCGGGAAATTATGAACATATTTTTATTATAGGTTCTAGTTTATTCTCTCTAATTTAGGGTTTGGGATTCGATTTGGTGATGATTTTAGAGTGCCTTTATCCTTTCAAACCTCCTTGAAAAAGAGTTATGAAATGGTGGGGAGACCACCATTCCTATTTTGATCTCATTCCCTTTTATGATTTATTTTAAGGTCCCTTGTGGATGCTCGTTTAGGTGAGGGAGTGTTTGAGTCTTGAATTTAGAGGTTCTTCAAGAGATGAGTTGAGTTTGGGAGGTCACCATATTTTGTTTTAGTTAGTTTTTTAGGTATTTTCTTTGGGTTTTCATGGTATTCCTTGGTTTTGGAGAATCATGTTTCAATTAAAGAGTTTTGATCTTGTCTCTTCCTTTGGTCCTTTGAGCTAGTTGAATTTTTATAGGGAAGTTAGTGTTGTGGTGGGAATAATTGTCACACCCAAACCCTAATATTATTTATTATTTTAATTTAATTAATTGTTTTTAATACCACCCTCTATTTTTGGTCTAACCCAATTTAAAAAAAATTAATTTTTAGTGGTTCTTCATAAACACACAGTTGGCACATGGTTAGGGGAAACCATGTGCCAACTATGAAATCGCATCTGTAGCTGGGCAGAGCCAGTGTGCGTGACTAGCACATGGTTTTTCTTACCATGTTACCTACACATACAGCATACCCCAGGTCCTCTAGTAGGAGGTTCATGGTTATAACATGATTTGGAAAAATACGTGGCCAAACCATGCTCGATTCCCAAATTCTCTTTTTAAAAAAATACACAATTAAAAAAAATACATACCCTCTCCCCCTTACACGGTACACCCCACCCCTCTCCCCATCCCCATTTCACTCGACACATGGACTAGGGGGATTCCGTACATGCACCACCTTCCCTCCAAACTCCTTCCTCATGTGGTTTTGAATGTGTCCATCCTAGGTAAGGACCTCTTTCCCTTCTTCTCCTCCCTATCCCTCCCTCTATAAGAACTTAGTTTTTCACTCGGGTATGGATTCTTTAAATTTCAGTATAAATCTTTACTTTGGACCTAATATGGATTCCTAAGGGGTTACAAAAGGTCTCAGGGGTGTCCAAGGAAAGTCTGGAACCCAGAACCCATCTTTTTGGGGAAAAAGGCTTGGTGCATAGTTTAGAGTAAACCATGCAGGAATTCCGCATGGTTTGGAAAATCATGCGGATTTTGTTTTTTTGGATAGATCCATCTAGCATGGTTGGTGCACAGTCATGCAGCCTAACTGTGTGAGCTCCCCTTTTCCCAAGTACCCGTGCATAGTTTACATGCGGTTTGTCAAACCGTGCGAACAAACCATGCATAGGCTAAATTTTGGGTAAAATTCTAGTTTTTCCCTTAATGATCTAATTAAGATCCCTCTTTATTCCATAATATGATTTTATACGGGATTAACCTTTTTCTCTCTCAATTTGGGGATTTTTGAAGATCTAACCTTGGAATCAAGATATCTCCTTCATCTGGTAACTGATCAAGATTTTTTTCATCACATTGGATGCACAATGGTAAGTACTCAAATCCTCTTAAGTTTTTCTCCTTCTCCTTTACTCTCAACCAAGATATTGAGGAATAAGTTTTTTTATCTTTTTCTTATATCTACTCCGATCTGAGCCAAATCAAGGGCCAATATCAGAGGAGAATGATCATACAACCCTAAGTTGGATGGTCTATAAATCATCCCTAAAGTTCCTTGATTTTGGATTTGTCGTGTGGGGCCCACCGATTTCATCGGGTGTTGTTTATAGAATTCATATTCCATGTTTATAATAATTAGAACCATATGGTCATACTCTTTCCAAATATGTGATTAATTGTTAATTTTTATGACCACAGCTCCATCCCTTCCATATTTAAGGTTATTCCATAATTGTGGTTTAGTGTTTTGACAAGTTTGCACCACCGTTCGGGTGTTCCATGTCTTGACCACTCTAAGGGTAATATTTTCTATATTAAATGGCTTGACTTATGTTGTGAATTGCGTAATGTCAAGTACAATGTGTCATACTACTTGACCCAACTAAGTTAAGTGCTTAAAATTGATAATTAAATGTGAATGATTAATTGGTTTCATATCTGTATCACCCCTTACCACGTTAATGGAAGGTAGAAGAATGAACCTTAAATATGGAATATTCCTTAAATAGAATAAATGGTTGCATGATACTTGACCTTTTCAAACTAATGAAAGGTAAGGATTGAACCAAATGACTTGATAAAAAGGTTGCATGCTACTTGACTTTATCACACTAATTAAAGGCAAGGCTTTAACTAAATGAGATATTACATGACTTCATAATCAAATAGGAATGTCCTGACTCGATCTCCCCTTGGATTCCAACTAGGGAATGCCATGAGCACTCAGAAACCCTACTCTGATTCAAGGATACGGCTTTCTTAGGTTAAGAAACACCTAGATCCCAATCCTTGTTTGTTCTTGGATTCCCAGTATGACACTATAGGATCCCTCCATATTATTATAGGTTATCTTGGATACACTCCTTAGATTCACCATTGACAAGTAGGTGGCATGGTTACAGCCCATAGGGCCCTATCTCTGCTTAACCTCGTCTTACCTTGGAGAATCACCTTGAATTCGGTAGGCACCTTATTGTGGAATGCATTAGAATATGATCCTTGGATTAGACTCTTACCCCATGCCAGGCTACAATTACTACTGAGTTGGCGACCCTTGAGGTCTACATTAAAGGTTCCGGGCGCAGTGGAAGCATGGTTGGGACGGCACCCAACATTGATTTTTACCATGATAAATGATTATTCCAGGATCAATACGATGATGAATGTTAGTCTCCATGGAATATAATCAAAGATTTAGATAAAGAAGAGGCCTGAAACCTTAGAGAGGATCTTGCACATCATGTTTATAATTAATTTAATTAATTTCATAAAGAAAAATAATACCTGTATCTTTGGTATTTTTCTTCGTTGATGATGTTGATCATCCGGAATGACCATTCTGGATTATCTTGTTGAGATTGTAAGGATACAAACTAGAATCCCACTATCGGTGATCCACACGTGCTCTGATGGCCTCCGATCAACACTGCTCGTTCTCCAGGTGCTAGTATGGAGAAGTGAGTGTCTTGTGTCGGTCATTCTTGATCACTTGTTCTTCAGCCTTGAAGAACGTCTCTCGTTCTTGAGAGGGGAGAGAAGAGGATTTGAGAGAGAAATTGTTTGGCTCAACAATTCTCAATTCACTAGGCGTGTGGTGTGGTGTGTGGCGCAATAGGTATACTTTTCTATTTATATACATGGAATTTCAGTTAAAATATTTAATTACATAGCAACAATTAAATACATTCATGAACTTAGAGAAAACCAATGCATTTAATAATAATACCATGTCATTATTTATAGTGCACCAACTTGCGAAAACCAGAATTATAAATAAAATTCTGCGTCATAAAATAATAGCAGCGTTATTTTAATTTGTGCCAACTAGTTAAATAATTATTTACCATCTTGAAAATAATTATTTTACTACCAGAACAACCTTGGTCTGCTCGAACTCCACTTCCATTTATTGAACACCTGAATAAATAAATAAATAATTTATTCTCTTAAATAAATATTTTATTTACAAACAAGTAAATAAATATTTATTAAATGTTCATTAAAATAAATAAATATATTTAATTTAATTTATACGATCATTGTAACTTGAATAAAATTATTCCATGGTCTTGAGAATAATATTTATTAATTAAATTCAAATGGAATTTAACTAAGACCACCAAAAACACTTAGTGTGTGACCCTCTAGGATTCTTTCTCATTGGCATTATGTGGGCTTGCCTAAAGTCTAATTTTACTATCTAGAAATGGGTCAAGGCACCCAAGAAAAATAACATAAAGTCGCAAAAATGACATCCACATACGAACTCTCACTATGTAATACAATCCCTTTTTCACAATATTTCATCAAGAAGGTTTCATAATTGTGTCATGAACTTTTATTCTTGATACGTCGTTCTTTGACTACCTGAAATAAACTCGTTGTAACACAATGGAAATGGAATTTCACACGACGGTTCTATTTCGATCAAAGGGATGAGATATCAACTTCTATAAATGGAAGGGACAAATCCTTCCTCAACTTATCCATTAATAACATGCCACTCGTGACGCACCCAACGTACCCTAATTCCCGCCAACTGTCTGCGTGATGGTTTTTGTCAGTAAATCAAAGTGTGTAAGTCATGAAATGTATTAATGATAATCTTAATGTTTAAGGATCATTACATACTCTCACAGATAGAAATATCTGATGACACCAAAACATGCATAATTCCTACTAGCGGGTATGTTCTCATAATCTCCTATCTTGGAGATTACCAAGTGCAAACTTCATGAGAGGAAGTCTCATCTACTTACAAGTACTCGCACCTAAAGGTCTTCATGATATGTGTCCCATCATATCATGTCATCCAACCAAAAAAACTATATTTAAGAATATTGTTATAGAATTTAAAGATTCTCATCATAGCGGGGAACTGCCATGACCTTATCAATGCAAAAAATACTCTAGGACATTATTACATCATAGTCATGCAGAAGAATGAACAATATGTAATAATACTTTAAATATCTATGTAATCAAAGTAAAACCAATTTGTTCTAGGACACCAACTCTTAAAAACTCCCACTTAGACTAGAGATAAATTCCTATGACTTTTAGTCCGCTAAACCTCACGTGATGATCATGTTTCTACCGATTCAAGGCTTTAGTCAAGAAGTCCACCACGTCATCTTCCGTGAAAATATTTCTCACTGTAGCTTCACATCTTTGAGAAAAATCCCTCAAAAGATGATACTTCTGAAGTATGTGCTTCGTCCGCTGATGTGACCATGGATTTTTTGTGAGATCCACCAATGTAGTATTATCACAGTACAATGTGATGGGATCTTTACTGCTAGGTATCACATCTAGATCCTGGACGAAGCTACACATCCAAACTGTTTCTTTAGCTACTTCAGAATCTGCGATATACTCTGACTCTACTATAGAATCTACGACCACACTCTACTTTGAGCTCTTCCAGCTCACTGTACCTCCATTCAAAGTGAATATGTATCCTTTTTGCAACTTCATGTCATCTTGATCAGTCTGGAAACTAGCATTTGCATATCCTCTGATGACTAGTTCTTCATCTCCTATATAAACCAAAAACATGTCCTTAGTATGCCTCAGATACATTAGGATAGTCTTGATTACCATCCAATGGCGGTCACCTGGGTCATCTTGATATTTTCCTACCGCACTCAATGCATAGGTGACATACATCCTAGTACATAGGATGTCATACATGACTAACCCAATTGTTGATGCATATAGAGTCCTTACCATTATCTTTATTTCCTCATGTGTTTGAGGAAACATTTTCTTGGAAAGATGAATTCCATGTGACACTAGAAACAATCCCCTCTTGGATTGTTCCATACTGAATATCTCCAATATCTTATCAATGTATGTACTTTCACTTAGGCCTAGAAATCTCTTGGATATATCACGATGGATCTTGATCCCAAGAATATATACTACCTCTCCCAACTCTTTAATGGAGAATCATTGATTCAACCATGCCTTAACAAAATGTAATACTATTATCTCGTTTCCAATAAATAATATGTCATGAACATATACTATTAGGAAAATGACTACACTCCCACTAAACCGTTTGTAGACACAAGGATCACATTAATTCTTGATAAAACCAAATTCTTTTATGGCTTCATAAAAATGAATGTTCCATGACTTGGATGCTTACTTTAATCCATAAATATATTTCTGCAACTTGCATACCTTATTGGCATCCTTTGGAGTCACAAACCCTTCGGGTTATGTCATGTAGACATCTTTCTGAAGGTTCCCCTAAAGGAATACTGTTTTGAAATCCATTTTCCAAATCTTGTATTCATGGTAAGCCATAATGGAAAGTATAATTCTGATGAATTTTAGTATTGCAACTGGTGAGAAGGTTTCATCATAGTCAATTCCTTGACACTACTTAAAACCTTTTGCAACCAGTCATGCCATATAGGTACTGACTTGTCCTTCCATGTCTAGTTTCATCTTGAATACCCATTTGCAACCAACAGGCTTTACATCAACTGGAGGATCTACCAAAATCCAAACTTGGTTTTGGTACATGGAATCCATTTCAGAATTTCTGGCTTCTTGCCACTTGGTAACGTCTGTGCCACTTACTGGTTCCTTGTAGGTTAGAGGATCATTATTATCAACTAATAATGAGTCACCTTCCTTGGTAACTAGAAAAACATATCGTTCTGGTTCTCTATCCTCCCTTGTACTCCTATGCAGTACTTGTGTCTCTGGAATAGATACTTCTTCCACAGGGCTTTGTGGAATCTGTTCCTATACCAACTCTTGTGTACCTTGAGCCTCGACTTCATCGAAGTATATCTCTCTCCCACTATCTCTTTTGGAGATGTTCTACCTCTCAAGGAATATGGCATTTCTTTCCACTATAACCTTTTTTTATAAGGGGTCAAATATGTAATATCCCATTGTTTCATTAGGGTATCCTATAAAGGTACACTTTGTGCCTCGGGATGCAGGTTTGTTACCTGAAGAGGCCTTAACAAATTATTTGCTACCCCACACATGTAAATTTCATAACATGGATTTTATTCCACTCTAGAATTCATATGGAATACCATTTATTGATTTAGTTGGTACTTAGTTTAGTATGTGTGTCGTTGTTTGTAACACATATCCTCAAAAGGATAATGGAAGACTCACATGAATCATCATTGATCTTACCATGTCCAACAAGGTGCGGTTCCTCCTTTCGCTCACACCATTCCACCGGGGCATGTTTAGAGGAGTGAGTTGGGATAGGATCCCAAACTCCTGTAAGTAATCAATGAAGTCTTGATTAAGATATTATCCACCTCGGTCTGAGCAGAGTTTCTTAATCTTCTTACCAAGATGGTTCTCAACTTCATTCTTGTATTCTTTGAACTTATCAAAAGAATTCGACTTATACCTCATTAAGTAGATATATCCATATCTACTAAAATCATTAGTAAAAGTTTTGAAGTATGAGTACCCTACCCTTGCTTCAACTAGAAATGGTCAACACACGTCAGTATGAACCAGTTAAAGAATTTATTTAGCCCTTTAACCTTTACCACTAAATGGGGATTTGGTCATTTTTCCTTGTAAACATGCATGACATATGCCAAGTGGTTTTAGTTAGAAATAATCTAAATATCCATCTTGATGTAACTTTTTCAAGTGTTTCTCATTTACATGACCTAGCCAATGATTCTAAAGTTGGGTGTGGTATGAGTCATGTGAAGTATCTTTGTTATCGATTTCCATTACTTGGTTTGTGTAATCCAACACATAAAGTTTTTTGTATAAATGTGTCCTACCATAACAAATTATATCTTTGTAAAATAAGCAACATTCATTTCCAAACTTGAAAACAAATCCATCTGTATCTAATCTGGATACATAAATAATTTTTTTAGTAACAGAAGGCACATAATAACAACCCTTTAACACTAAGATAATCCCAATTGTCAACGTCAGGTTGTAGTCCCTGACAGCTACAACAGCAAGTCTGGCTTCATTGGCTGCTCATAGATCTACCTCCCCTCGATCAATCTTCCTGAATCTACTTGGTTCATGTATTTGGATACATATGTGAGCACCACAAGCTGTATCTAATACCCAATTTTTAGAAACAGGAAGATTTCATTCAATAAAAAATTCACCTAAAGCTTCCCCTTACTTCTTAGGCCGGGTGAAGTTCTTCTTCCAGTGGCCCTTCTTGCCACATGAAAAACAAATAGCCTCCTATTACCTTGCCTCCCCTTTGATATTCCTTTTCTTGGAAGGTCGTGAAGAAGCTTTGGGCTTAAAGATATTCTTATTCCCTTTCCTCTTATTCACTATAAGGACAGAAGGCTTTTCGCGCTTCATATCTTTGTCCACTTGGTGAATGAGGATAAGAAGATCATATAGATACTTCTCAATGTTGTTCATATTGAAATTGACAACAAAGTTAGAGAATCTCTGAGGGAGTGATGCAAGAATGAGATCGGTGCCCAGTTCTTTGGGTAGTTTAAACACTAGAACCTCTAGGCTCTCAATGTAGCCAATGAGCTTGACTACATGAGGCCCAGCTGGGGCACCTTCTCCAAGCTTACTCTGAAAGAGTGCCTTAGAGATCTCAAACCTTTCCTATATTTCTCTCTCATGGTAAAGACCATGGAGGTCCTCGATCATGCTATAAGCATCCATATTTTCATGAGACTTCATGAGCTCACTAGACATTGATAATAGCATCAAACATTGAATGTCAACCATGTCGTTCATATGTTTCTCATAGACCAGGAAATCCTCATCGCTCACCTCTTTGGTAGGCGGATCAGGTAATGCTGACTCCAGCACGTAAGACTTTTGTTCATGGCATAGGATAACCCGAAGGCATCTAAACCATTCCTAGAAGTTACTACTGGTGAGGATGTTGTCTTTATCTAGTTTTGATTGTAGAGATAGTGTGGTTAATGAGTTTTTAATTTTTATTCTACAATTAAAATATCAAATCATTAGTACTTTATTGATTACATTTTATAAGAAATAATAAATTTTATTAAGTCTACCACTATTTTATCAAGTCCCAATAGCCCTCACCATTGAACTCAGAATGTCTAGTTTCCATGACATTCTAGTGGAAAGGATCCATATTCCCCTTCTCATAACCCCAAAAAGGGTTGGTCAAGCTATTAGAAGGTATTTAGGTAGGCAGGTCTTTTCCAACTGTAGGCTTGCAACTCCTTGATATATTGAGTGGACTCTCCAATCCTGAAATCATGAATTTGGATTTCCTCAACTCTTGCCTCCAATATTACACCAAGTATAGTAAGGGATACTCCTCTTGATGTAATATGGTTAAGTCAACCTAAAACCTTTCATAAGGGCTTCCTGTATAAAAGTGAGTGTCCCAACAAGGGTTGGTCAAACACATAGTTTTATTGATTTTTTCCCTTAATCAAGTAATGGAAGGCTTGTTCTGACTTAATATTTTATTTGAGGGATTTTTTTATCTCTTATACGTGAATTGATTATTATCATTATCACATGCTTGTTAATATTAAGTGGAACTTTCTTAAGTGATTAACCATGTCTTGATAATATTTGTGCATAAGTCTGGTTTATTTTAGTTACATCTTGTATGCTTGTTTAATTCATTAATTATGTGATCGTGACAACACATCCATAATGATAAAACATGCAACTGAAAGAAATAAAATAAAGTAAATGGAATGATCATGATCGTTTCTAATAGTTAGTTTATCTAGCAGTTGATAAACTTACCCTGACCTAGGGGAGAAACACCTTGAACATTTCATGTTTACAGCTTCCACTTATCCACCTCTGTATCTCCAGGGATTGGTTTCGTCTCGACTCCAGCTTGAACACCCTCCACTATCTTGAGAGTTTCATCCATTACATATTCCTTTTTTAAGTCACATGTAAGTGAGTGGTAAAAAGGGGTTTTACATAAAAGAAACCTTGGTCATGCAGGCCCTACATATTAATGAGGAGAAGGCTCACAGGCCAACAAATTTAATTCAAATAAATAAATTAAAAGAAACCATCCACATAAAAAGGTCTTGCTCTAGCTCATGATCATCCATACATGAAACGATATTTACGCATAAATAAAACTAGCAATCAAATCTTTAATCGTTCTTGTTTAAGATAAATCACGCTCAAATAAATTAATTATCATCCTTAATTAATCAATCCTTTTATCTTAAAATATTTTATGAATTTCCTTGAGATTATCATCCATCATAATTTTAAACAAATAAATTCATTTAAAATTATATTTGTACGTAACTTGTACCTTGGAGGAAACCCAGTGAATTCCTATTCATAACTACCTAATGAGTAGAAATTAACATTACACAGATGTTAAATTAAACACATATATATAAAACACCTATCATGTGTTGTGCCTCAGCTTTATGCACGCACGATGGTACACATCTCAAGGGTTTGTATAATATAATAATAAATTTTAATAAATATGCATAATTTGGATGAGTACATGATGTGTAGTTCTAACTACATGGAATGTATTATATTTCACCATCTATCCAAAGTACACACCTGAGGAAACGGCGTGTGAGTATACTTCGAAAATCTTCAGAGTACACGGTGTGTCCAGTGGGCCACACGTCGTGTAGTTCCTTATTACATGGTCTCCAGCAGGGCAAGCCGTGTATGGGGTACATGGTCCAAACCAACCCGAAGGGACTACACACCGTGTCCATTGGGCCACACAGCGTGTAATTCGGAAACTGTGTGCCACCTATTCTTGGTCAACACATGGAGTCATTTAAGACTTAGAAAGACTCCAACACACGGCTTGGTTTGGCGGACTGGTCTGATGCATTGAATCTTGACTTCATGGTGTGTACTGTCAAATAGACGCTGTGTGTTCTGGTGTTGTACAGCCAGGAAGCTTTGGCACCTCTAGATGAGATGCTCTATTTTATTTTAATCAAAATTAAAAGAAAAGATCATTTTTGTAAGGTGAACGAGAAATGAAAGAGGAGGAATAGATCTCGAGATTCAGATTTGAGGAATAATTAACTTTAATTGAAACAACTAAATTATTAAATGTGTAATTCATCAACAAAATAATTAAATAATTATAAAATATGATGTAAACTCCCTCTGATACCACTTAAAGGTTTCGGGCGTAGCGGAATCATGGTTGGGACGGAACCCAACTTTGATTTTTATCATGATCAATGATTATTTCGGGATCAATACAATGATGAATGCCAGTCTCCACAAAATATAATCAAAGGTTTAGATAAAGAAGAGGCCCAAAACCTTATAGATGATCTTGCACATCATGTTTATAATTAATTTAATTAATTTCATAAAGAAAAATAATACTTGTATCTTTGGTATTTTTCTTCGTAGATGATGTTGATAGTCTGGAATGACCCTTCTGAATTATCTCGTTGAGCTTGTAAGGATCCAAACTAGAATCCCTCTAGCAGTGATCCACACATGCTCTGATGGCCTCTGATCAAAACTGCTCATTCTCTGGGTGCTAGTGCGGTGAAGCAAGTGTCTTGTGTTGGTCGTTCTTGATCGCTTGTTCTTCGGCCTTGAAAAACATCTCTTGTTCTTGAGAGGGGAGAGAATAGGATTCAAGAGAGAAATTATTTGGCTCAACAATTCTCAATTCACTAAGCATGTGGTGTGGTGTGTGGCATAATAGGCGTACTTTTCTATTTATATACATGAAATTTCAATTACAATATTTAATTGCAGAGAAAAAATTAAATATATTCATGAACTTAGAGAAAAATCATGCATTTAATAATAATATTGCATCATTATTTATGGTGCACCAACTTGCGCAAAAAAGAATTATAAATAAAATTATTCATCATAAAATAATAGTAGGGATATTTTAATTTGTGCCAACTAGTTAAATAATTATTTACCATCTTGCAAATAATTATTTTACTATCGGACCGACCTTGTTCCGATCGAACTCCACTTCCATTTATTGAACACCTGAATAAATAAATAAATATTTTATTCTCTAAAATAAATATTTTATTTACAAACTAGTAAATAAATATTTATTAAATGTTCAATAAAATAAATAAATATATTTTATTTAATTTATGAGGTCATTGTAACTTGAATAAAATTATTCCACAGTATTGAGAATAATATTTATTAATTAAATTCAAATGGAATTTAACCGAGACCACCAAAACCCCTTAGTGTGTGACCCTCTAGGATTCTTTCCCATTGGCATTAGGAAGGCTTGCCTAAAGTCCAAGAGTACTGTCTATAAATGGGTCAAGTCACCCAAGAGAAATAACATAAAGTCGCAACAATGACATCCACATACAAATGCTCACTGTATAATATAATCCATTTTTTGCAATATCTCATCAAGCAGGTTTCTTGATTGTGTCATCAAATTTTATGCTTGATAAGTCGTTCTTAAACTACCTGAAATAAACTTGTCATAACACCATGTCCATGGAATTTTTCATGACGGTTCTATTTCAATCAAATGGATGAGATATCAACTTCCATAAATGGAAGGGACAAATCCTTCCTCGACTTATCCATTAATAACATGCCACTCATGATGCACCCAACGTACCCTACTTCATGCCAACTATCTGCATGACAGTTTTTGTCAGTAAATCAAAGTGTGTGAGTCATGAAACTTATTAATGATAATATTAAAGTATAAGTATCATTACACACGCTCGTAGATAGAAATATCTGATGACACCAAAACATGCGGAATTACAACTAGCGGGTCTGTTCTCATAATCTCCTATCTTGGAGATTACCAAGTGAGAACTTCATGAGAGGAAGTCTCATCTACTTACGAGTACTCGCACCTGACAGTAAGCATGCTATGTGTCCCATCATAGCATTTCATCCAACCGCAAAACTATATTTAAGAATATTGTTATATCATTTCAAGGTTCTTATCATAGAGGGGAACTTCCATGACCTTATCAATGCAACAAATACTCTAGGACATTATTAAATCATAGTCATGTAGAACAATGAACAATATGTAATAATACATTAAATATCCATGTAATTGAAGTAAAACTAGTTGGTTATAGGACACCAACTCTTACATACATTTCCTTGGTCATTACCTTGGAACTTTCGCTATCTACGCCATCACGAGACTATGTCAGTAATGGCCATTCCTCACATGACCTATTAATATAAACTGATAATTGATTAAATAAATGGACTTGTTACATTCAGACACCAACTGAGGGATGGAGCATGTAGGTATTTAGTTACATTGTACTGCTTTACTTTATATATTCATGCTTGTATACTGTTACATTTCCATTACATGGGATAAATGTTATAGACACCGTTGGTGGTGGCCCACTGAGATTTATCTCACACCCTCTTCGGGCGTCGTTTGGTACTTGGGGAATATTACATGGTTGGAGGTGTTGAAAAAGGGAATCATATAGCTTTGAACACTTTATTTCTTTCTATTTAGTACGGATATTGATTGCAGGGGACCGAGTTGTAACTCAAGATGCTTGCGATAGTCTTTTATTTCCTTTATACTTTGTGGAACATGTTATGCTTGTTGTTTGAATTCATGTTTTCCATCTTTCTATTACATGACATATCATCATATGTTGTTGAATGTTATTACAGTTGTTTTAGTCAGTATTATTATTGTCTCTATTTTCCATTGTGCCTTCTATTTGCATATATTGCTTCTACTATTTACCGATGTTTACTCTCACCTGTTGCACTACACTTTGGTAATGAGGGCATAGTCTCACCACGAACACACCCTATACCCTCACTGGTGGTTGGTAGCCTCTATAATTCAGGGAGATGCACTTGAGTCCATGTGGCCCACTGAGCTCGGGGCACCCTTTAAGTGACATCCGATTCAGGGACGTCACACCCTCTTCCTCTTCTTTTTTCCCTCACTACGACATGAGGTCATCCAAAAACTAGGGTGTTCTTATGATCTGGTTTTTATGTTTTTATTTGCTCTTAGGGTTTCTATTGATCTTGTAGGGTTCCTCAAACTTGATTGAGGTGTAGTTGGGCCTCACACATCAAATACCGCGAGTTATTATCCAATTAATATAACACCCCAAACATTTTATGGTATGTTCCTCTTAAATACTTTCTATTCATTAGATGGACTATATTTCATGAAGCACTAAGTCTTTTGTGAATAAAAACATTATAGGAGAAAGTTATAATCTATCTATTAAACATAAATTTTCCACTTCTATGTTTTGAATTTCAAAAAACAGTCATCTAGAGTTGTGACCAGTAATTCATTTGAAGTCTCATAAAACCAAATTGATTTTTTGGTGAATAGTAACATACCCTTATGAATAATAATATGAATAGTAATATGACCCTTATAAATAGTAAATAATGACAATATTTTATTTTATTAAGGTAATAAAATAATGATATCTTGATTAATTTTTCAATGAGATATAGAATTAATTATATCTTTAAAATTGTTATTTTTTTTAATTAACTTGATTTTATTTAAAAATTAAATTAAAAATACTTAGAAAATTATTTAAAAAAATGGAGTTCATTTTTTAATTCTACATGTCAAAAAATGGTTAGGGTGAATTTTTGGGTTTTTTCTAAAATACTTGAATTTTTCATGAATAGTAAAAATACAGTTTTGAGTTTTCGGTAGTTTAATGACATCATAATGATGTATTAATTAAATACAAAAGGATTTTAGACTTTTTTATAGTAACTTATGACAATAGGTTTCCCAAGTGGCAAAAACCATGGGCAAATACCATGGGAAAGCCCATGGTTTTGCAAAAACCACTAATGAGGTGTCCCGTTTAATTAATAAAAAACTCCCTCTTAATTACTATAAATACCCACTCACCCCCTTATTTTTATTTCATTAAAAACTCATTATCCTATAATATATGGTGTTATTACCTCCCTAGTATTCATACCAAGTTTTCCTCAAACCCCCAAGGTTCCAACCTTCAAGTTTTGGGAGTTACTCTACAAGGTAAGAGAATCAACCACCCTTCTCTTTTCTTAAAGATTTCATTTTATGTTTTCTATTTTATTTTCAATTGGATTATGTGGGGATATTTCATTCCATATTCCCCTTACTTACCATATTATTTAAGAGTGATGATATACTCCCCTTTCTCTAATCAAACTATTTTATTAAATTTTAAGTGACGTCGTTAGGCTGCCGAATTTTCGTAAGAGATTTCTCAATTTTTCTCTTATTTTGAGTTCCTTTATTTTATACTTCTTTCCTCACCCCACTTCATCCAAAATACTATGATAATCCCAGTAAAATACATGAACTGTAATTATATTATGATAATGTAATATTTCATCATCATATCTCTTTTTCCTCCTCTTATACTAAAAATGAAAACACCATCCCAGATGTGTTAATTTATCACATTCAAGGACGACGGGTTCTTAATTTTCATTACCATATTAAATTCTGGTCATGAAACCATTTTTATGGTTGAACCAAATCAGAATATATTTATTTCATCTCATTAATGTTCTTGAATCCCTAAACACTCATAATATGGAATAATAATACAAAACAGGTTCATTGTACACAAAACCACCAAACTAAATCCAAGTGTTTATCAATAACTTTTAACTAATGATTCATACTCAAGTATATAACCCAAAATCATTATAAGATACTTTATATATCTTTAATGTCACTAATAATATATATTAAAAATTCTATATGTTTAACCACATTTCAAACAAACTTCCATTCATGAATTTAAGTAAACGAATCATGAAAACCAAGGAAGAAAATGCTTCCAAAACAATAAAATTGAACCTATTAAACCCTTAAAAATGGACATTAATGAACCTAATAAGGTTATTCTAAACCAATTACATGTATAAGAGGTTATGGAATTATTAATTAATGAATCTAAATTTTATTATTCAGGTCATTAAAATAAACGAAGAACACACTCGAGCATAAGGTAAGGGGTTTCTCATCTCACTTTCATTTCTGTGAGATTTTCATTGTTCGCCACTTATTTATTGTATGTGGTATATGTGTATAGAAATTTGATATATAATAACATTATTATATTTATATTAATGTTATTAAATGATTCATTTTATGGTTATTAAGTTCTGGTTATATGATTCGACTGATTACATTGTGGTAAGGGACTTTGTCTCAACTACCATTTCGTTGTGAATAACTTTGTGTTGTGCACCTAATAATCCTTATGTGGTGTACCTACTAACCATTTGAGATCAATTTTAATTTGAAATTATATTTATATTAAATATACATAATATCATATCATGGATATGTTTTTTGTCTAAACCGTATACCATTTTACATACGGTGTTTATTTGGAAAGTTATTTTTAACTATGAAAATATTGATGAATCTGTATACTCTACTCTATACAGATATTGAAAAGGAATATTTCTATTTTATTGAATCAATTTATAAATAATTATTTGGACATGAAATGGTGGGTGGGTCCTGCTATAGCCCCTCGATGCATCGACAGGTCTCATGAGACAAATCAGTTGGCAACAAACCCTTCGAGTTTGTTTCCAAAAATCAGACGGGTTTCTACCCACAGAACTAAACCATTTTAACGGTACTATGGTATCATGTGTCAGATACATGACATAAAATTAGCAAGAATTCTCTTTATTCATTATCAGTTATTAATATCCATGAGGTTTTCACTGTGAAAAAATCTATGGAAGCAGTTTCATTCTCAGTTTATTAATGGCGTGAGTTTTTCATTTATTCACCATGCCATGTTGATTATATAAAATTGTTTACAATTTAGTTATTATTGATTCATGTTTCCTCTATTTTTAACCCTTACTAAGCATTTGAGCTCACCCCTTTCATTTTTTACCTTCAAAAGGTGATGAAGAGGAGATCATTTATTGAGTTCCTGTGGATGTAGTATTTAGTTTTTGATATGTATTGTATTTTGAAACCTTTTACAATATAATTTGAGTTACATATATGTATCTAGTTTCTTCAAGAATACTAAAATTATCATTCCTTCGGGATTTTCATTCCTTATAACCATGCCAATATAACAAGTAATGCACCGGCTCTGGTCTAGAGGGGTTGGGGTGTTACAGTTGGTATTAGAAGAAGTTTAGTAGAAAACTTGGGAACTATAGTAGGAAATGTATAGTAGGGAACAAATCCCTAAGGTAGTATATGAGGATAAAATTAAAAGAATATCCTGGTATTTTGGTAAGGAATATATTATCTGAATCCTTCTAGAAAATACATCCATGTCTGGATATGAGTTGGTAGAGGTGGCTCTGGCACAGATGTACCTAGGAGTGAAAGATCTGACAAGGAGTTTCAGGCTTGACTTGGGGTATCCTGGTACACAACAACGGGCTTTACTACACTCTTGGTTATGACACTCCTGGGGGATATGCTTAAGATAATTCATATTTTCTTTATAATCCATTATGAAGGATTGAAATGTAAATTATTCCTCAAAGAAACCATTTTTCTGATTATGGGATTATCTGTGAATTAGATCTCAATTTATGATAAGTATTTTGTTAAGTTAAGATTATAAATTATGATTAATACCCTAATATAGTGTGTTCCATTATTTAGAAATGGAGTCTAATGGAAGAAGGGGATTCAATACTTGTGGGAAAGGTAGAGATCTTCCCACTGAGCAAGTCAACACAGTCAATGTTGGAGCAGATTAGATCATGACTATATTAGGAAAACTTACTCAGGTTGTAACAAATAACCATTCCACACCTGTGTTGGATCGTTTCATGTGGTAGAAGCCCCCATATTTCAGTGGGACTACTAATCCAGTGGTTTCTGAGCAATGGATCAAGTCCCCTGAAAAGATATTCATGGCATTAAGATGCAATGAAAATGAAAAGCTAGTACTAGCAGTATATTGTCTCAAGGGTGAAACTGATCAATGGTGGTACTTGATTTAGAATACCACTAAGGAAGAAGAAATAGAAGATATGTAATGGATTACTTTTAAGTAAATATTATTTAAAAAATATTTCCCTCATGAGCAACAAACCGAAATGAAGAGTAAATTCTTTGGCTTAAAGCAAAGGGAAGAAGACAGTGTTTTAGAGTATGAGGCTACCTTCACAAGGTTATCCGGGTATGTCGTAGATTACATATGTGACTCAAAAGACAAGATTGATCATTTCTTTTAAGGTCTTATGCCAAGTCTTCAAAGGGCACTGACTTCTCAAACATTTTCATCATATGATGAAATTGTATCAAGTTCAATCAAAACAGAGAAAAAAATTTATAGATCAAATTTGTTCAAGGGAAACCAAGATAAGAAGAGGTACTCTAATAACCAAGGGAAAGGTGAAGTGCCAAATAAGAACAAGGGAACAAAGAAATTCCCATTATGTGAGAACTGTGGAAATAATCATCTCGGGAAATGCTTGAAAGGCATGGGAGTCTGCTATAAGTGTGGAGAAAAGGGTAATTTATCTCATAAATGCAAGGGGAAGAAACAATTTGATGATGTTCAATGCTATAATTTTAGAGATATGGGACACTATGCAAATGAGTGTCCTAAGCGCCAAGGAAACATTCCTCAGAAAAAATCAAGATTGTAAGGGAGAGCTTATGTGATTACAACCGCAGAAGTTGAAGTTCCTAATGATGTGGTGGTGGGTACTTTAATTGTTTACTCAAACTTATCCAACACTTTATTTTATTCTAGATCATCTCATTCATTTATATCTTCCCAGTTTTCCAAGAAAATTAGACATGTCCAATTTGATTTAATAAAGGAGTTATCAGTCAAAACTCCTAGGGGATGCATCATTGCAACAAAGGCATGTCAACTAGTCTCCCTCGTGACGCATAAACGTGCTTTAGTTGCTAACCCTATCATCATACCAATGAATTACTTTGATATAATTCTCGGTATGAATTGCAAGTCAAACTATGATGTTAAGATTTATTGCAAGAAAAATGAAGTTAAAATTTTTGAAAATGGTATAGAATATCTTATCTTTAGAGCAGAGACCTCGCCATATGATTCTTATCTATAACCACACCCAGTAGCTCTATTGAATGTAATTATTGGAGAGGAAGAGAACCCAATATCTATGGATGAGGAAAGAAATATTCAAATTGAAGATGTGCATATAGTGCAAGAATACATTGATGTGTTTCTAGAGGATTTACCTGGACATCCTCCAGAGAAGGAAATTGGGTTTTCTATTGACTTAATTTCTAGTGCAAGACCTATATCGAAGACCCCCTATATAATGTCCATTGTGGAGTTGGTGGAGCTAAAGAAACAACTATAGGATTTGAGTGAAAAAGGATTTATTCGACATAGTGTTTCTCCATGGGGAGCCTCGGTCTTGTTTGTCAAAAAGAAAGATGAATCCATGAGGCTAGGCATTGATTATAGGGAAATCAATGCTATTATAATAAATAATAAGTATCCTCTACCTTGGATTGATGATTTATTTGATCAAATTCATGGAGATCAATACTTTTCAAAGATTTAACTTCGATCCAGATATCATCATTTGCGTGTGAGGAAGGAAGATATTTCTAAGACAGCATTTCGAACCAGGTATGGGCATTACAAGTTTATAGTGATGCCTTTTGGACATACTAATGCGCCCTCTATTTTCATGGATTTAATTAATAGAGTTTTCAAGGAATGTCTTGATAACTTTGTTGTGGTATTCATCAATGATATCCTGGTATACTCAAAAGGCTATAAAGACCATGAGGATCACTTTCGGATTATTCTGAAAACTCTTAGAAGAAATGAATTATATGGGAAGTTTAGCAAGTGCGAATTCTAGGTCCAATCAATTTCTTTTCTAGTTAATATTGTCTCTAAGGATGTAATCCCAGTTGATCTTGTGAAGACAAAGGCAATCCAAGATTCTCCCACACCAACAAATATAACTGAGGTACGTAGTTTTATTAGATTAGCAGGTTACTATCGATGTTTCGTTTAGAATTTCTCCCAACTGGATAACCCACTAACCAAGATCACACGTAAAGGAGTTAAGTTTTTGTGGAAAAATAATGTACAGTATACTTTGAAGAATTTGAAGAAGATTGGTCAATGCTCCAATTTTGACTCTTATATCTGGAAGTGATAGATTTGTAATATATAGTGATGCATCAAAGAATGGTTTGGGTTGCGTCCTTATGCAAAATGGTAATGTTATTGCTTATGCATCAAGGCAGTTGAAGACACATGAGAAAAATTATCTAACACATGATCTTGAGTTAGCAGTTGTAATCTTTTCTCTGAAGATATAGAGACATTATCTTTACAGTGAAAATGTGAGATATACACAAATCAAAAGAGTTTGAAATAAATTTTCACACAAAAAGAACTCAACATGAGGCAAAAGAGATGGTTCGAGTTACTCAAAGATTACGATTGTTCAATACACTACTACCCAGGAAAGACAAATAAGGTGGTAGATGCATTAAGCAGGAAAGATCATGGAATTCTAACTCAAATGAGGATTGAGAGAGATCCTATATTCATGGATCTACTAAAGATGGATATGGGAATTATTAAGGAAGTGGAAACATATTTCCTCTTTCAAATTATTTCTAAACCATCTTTACTAGAGAAGATAAAAATCTCTCAATCTAATGATGAAAATCTACACAAGAATATTATTGTTGTTAAGGATGGTAGATTGGAAGACTTCGTGTATGAGGAAAGAGTTCTAAAGTTTGGGAAGAGGTTATGTGTTCCATTAGTACCTGATCTAAAAAGGGAACTATTAGATGATGCTCATAGCTCAAATTTTTCTATACACCCGGGTAGCACAAAGATGTATAGAGATCTGAAGTAATATTTCTGGTGGAATAATATGAAGCGGGAAATTGCTGACTTTGTGTTAAGGTGTCTAGTTTTTCAATAAGTGAAGGAATAGAGACAACATCCTAGATTAGTGATGAAACCTCTACATATTCCTATGTGGAAGTGGGATAACATTATGATGGATTTTTTCACCAGACTACTGAGGAAACCTAGAAGAAATGATGCAATATGGGTAATTTTTTATCATCTCAAAAAATCAGCACATTTCCTTCCTATAAGAGAGGATTTACCACTTGAACACCTGAAAAGAATTTATATTAATGAAGTTGTAAGACTTCATGGTGCACCTCTATCAATTGTGTCTGATCAAGATCTCTGGTTTACATCAAAATTCTAGAAAATTTTCCAGAAGGCTTTAAATACCGATCTTCATATGAGTACTGCTTATCACCCCCAAACTGACGGATAGTCTGAAAGGACTATTCAAACTCTAGAATACATGCTGAGGTCATGATCTCTTGACTTCCAAGGTATGTGGGATCAATACATTCCTTTTGTGTAATTTTCATACAACAATATTTTCCATTCTGGTATACAAATGGCTCCATATGAAGCATTATATGGAAAGAGATGTCGAACTCCAACTTGTTGGGATGAAGTTGGTGAGAGGAAACTTATAGGCCCAGAACTTATTTAAGAAACCACAAAAAAATGAAGACAATCCAATCCCATATTAAAGTATCCCAAAGTAGGCAGAAGAGTTATGCTAACAACTGGAGAAAGGATTTGGAATTCCAAGTGGGAGATCATGTCTTTCTGAAAGTATCTCCAGGTAAGGGTTTCTTAAGGTTCGGTAAGAAAGGGAAACTGAGCCCCAGGTACATCAGACCATTTGAAATTCTAGAAAGAATCAGAGTTGTAGCTTACCGTTTAGCAATTCCTCCAAGTCACTCCAAAGTTCATGATGTGTTCTATGTGTCATTGTTGAAGAAATATGTGCCAGACCCAATGCATGTACTCACCTATGAAGAAATAGAATTGGAACCTGATTTATCATACTGTGAAGAGCATATCGGGATTCTTGACACAAGGGAGCTGGTATTGAGAAACTGGATGACTCATCTAGTTAAGGTTCTTTGAAAAAACCAGAACATAGAGGAAGCAACATGGGAACTTGAGGATGTTATGAAGAAGAACCACCCATGTATTTTTGGTGGGCTTTATACATAAAATTTTGAGGTTGAAATTTCCTAAGGAGGGAATATTATAACACCCCAAACATATTATATTATGTTCCTCTTCAATTTTTTATATTAATTAGATGGCCTATATTTCATGAAGCACTAAGTCTTTTGTGAATAAAAACATTATAGGAGAAAGTTATAAGTTATCCATTAAACATAAATTTTCCACTTCTATGTTTTGAATTTTGAAAAACGGTCATCTAGAGTTGTGACCAGTAAGTCATTTGAAGTCTCATAAAACCAACTTGATTTTTTGATGAATAGTAACATACCCTTATGAATAGTAATATGAATAGTAATATGACCCTTATAAATAGTAAATAATGATAATATTTTATTTTCTTAAGGTAATAAAATAATGAGATCTTGATTAATTTTTCAATGAGATATATAACTAATTATATCTTTAAAATTGTTATTTTTTTGAATTAACTTTATTTTATTTAAAAATTAAATTAAAAATTATTAGAAAATTATTTTCAAAAAATGGAGTTCATTTTTGAATTTGACACGTCAAAAAATGGTTAGGTTGAATTTTGGGTTTTTTCTAAAATACTTGAATTTTTTATGAATAGTAAAAATATAGTTTTGAGTTTTCGGTAGTTTAATGACATCATAATGATGTATTAATTAAATATAAAAGGATTGTTGAATTTTTTACAGTAACTTATGAAAAGAGGTGTCCCATGTGGAAAAACCATGGGCAAATACCATGGTAAAGCCCATGGTTTTTCAAAAACCATTAATGAGGTGTCCCTTTTAATTAATAAAAAACTCCCTCTTAATTACTATAAATACCCACTCACCCCCTTCGTTTTCTTTCATTAAAAACTCATTATCCTCAAAAATATGGTGGTATTACCTCCCTAGTAGTCATCCCAAGGTGTCCTAAAACCTCCAAGGTCCCAACCTTCAAATTTTGGGAGTTACTCTACAAGGTAAGAGAATCAACCACCCTTCTCTTTTCTTAAAGATTTCATTTTATGTTTTCTCTTTTATTTTCAATTGGATTATGTGGGGATATTTCATTCTATATTCCCCTTACTACCCATATTATGTAAGAGAGATGATATACCCCCATTTCTCTCATCAAACTATTTTATTAAATTTTAAGTGATGTTGTTAGGCTGCCGAATTTTCATAAGAGATTTCTCAATTTTTCTCTTATTTTGAGTTCCTTTATTTTATACATCTTTCCTCACCCCACTTCATCCAAAATGATATGATAATTACAGTAACTTATATGAACTATAATTATATTATTCTAATGTAATATCTCATCATCATCTCTCTTTCCCCCTCCTCTTATACTAAAAATGAAAACATCGTCCGAGATGTATTAATTTATCACATTCAAGGACGATGGGTGCTTAATTTTTCTTACCATCTTCAATTCTAGTCATGAAACCATTTTTATGGTTGAAACAAATCAGAATATATTTATTTCATCTCATTAATGTTCTGGAATCCCTACACACTCATAATATGGAATAATAATACAAAACAGGTTCATTGTACACAAAACCGCTAAGCTAAATCCAAGCGTTTATCAATAACTTTTAACTAATGATTCATCCTCAAGTATATAACCCAGAATAATTATAAGATAATTTATATCTATTTAATGTCACTAATAATATATATTAACAATTCTTTATGTTTAACCACATTTCAAACTAACTTCCATTCATGAATGCAAGTAAACGAATCATGAAACCCAAGGAAGAAAATGCTTCCAAAACAATAAAATTGAACCTCTTAAACCCATAAAAAGGGACATGAATAAACCTAATAAGGTTATTATAAACCAATTAAATGTATAGGAGGTTCAGGAATTATTAATTAATGAATTTAAATTTTATTATTCAGTTCATTAAAACAAACGAAGAACACCCTCGAGCATAAGGTAAGGGGTTTCTCATCTCACTTTCATTTCTGTGAGATTTTCATTGTTTGCCACTTATTTCTTGTATGTGGTATATTTGTACTGAAATTTGATATATAATAAAATTATTATATTTATATTTATGTTATTCAATTATTCATTTTATGGTTATTAAGTTCTGGTTATATGATTCGACTGATTACATTGTGGTAAGGGGCTTTGTCTCAACTACTATTTCGTTGTGAATAACTTTGTATTGTGCACCTAATAATCCTTATGTGGTGTACCTACTACCCATTTGAGATCAATTTTAATTTGAAATTATATTTATATTAAATATCCATAATCTCATATCATGGATATGTTTGTTGTCTAAACCGTATACCATTTTACATACAGTGTTTATTTGGAAAGTTATTTTAACTATGGAAATATTGATGAATCTGTATACTCTACTCTATATGGATATTAAAAAGGAATATTTCTCTTGTATTTAATTAGTGTATAAAAAATTATTTGGATATGCAGTGGTGTGTGGGGCCCGCTATAGCCCCTCGATGCATTAACAGGTCTCATGAGACAAATTAGTTGGCAATAAACCCTTCGAGTTTGTTTCCAAAAATCATAGGGATTTATACCCACAGAACTTAACCGTTTTAACAGTACTATGGTATCATGTGTCAGATACATGATGTCCAATTATAAATAATTCTCTTTATTCATTATCATTTATTAATATCCATGAGGTTTTCACTATGAAAAAATCTATGGATGCAGTTTCATTCTGAGTTTATTAATGGCGTGAGTTTTTCATTTATTCACCATGCCATGTTGATTATATCAAATTTTTTACAATTTAGTTATTATCAATTCATGTTTCCACCATTTTCAACCCTTAATGAGCATTTGATCTCACCCCTTTCATTGTTTACCTTCAATAGGTGATGAAGAGGAGATCATTTATTGAGTTCTTGTGGATGCAGTATTTAGTTTTTGATATGTATTTTATTTTGTAACATTTTCCAATATAATTTGAGTTACATATATGTATCTAGTATCTTCAAGACTACTAAACTGAACATTCCTACAGGATTTTCATTCCTTTTAACCATGTCAATATAACAAGTAATGCAGTGGATTTAGTCTAGAGGGGTCAGGGTGTTATAATTAAGGTAGATTACCCCTTGTTTGAGGGATTTAAATTTAGTAACCTTACTTACGTGGGTTTTTAATCCTTTACTTTGATATAAATTGATAATATTAAATATATATAAATATTTTTGAAAGGAAAATAATTCTTTTTGATATTTTAATTTCAATTTAAAGTTTTTCCCTTAATTTCAAGTTTATTAAAACTATGTTTTAAATAAATTATTTATGCCTTGTTGTGATAAAATCCAGAAAGGCCCTTGTAAATGATTTATATTATTTTTCTAATGTTTTTTTGAATCTTCAAAGTGATATTTTAAATGACCTTTTTATTTTAATTTTAATTTCAATTAACACTTGAAATTCCAAGTATTGATGGATTATTTCAAAGATTTGTTTAAATTTAAAATGTGAGGCTTGCAAATATTTTTGACTTGTTGGATGATTATAACCACATACACAAATATATATATATACACACACACATGTGTGTGTGTGTAAATTTCTATGTTAATATATGAATTTTTACAATGGAAAACATATGTATATATGTGTGGGGGTGTATATGAGTCTAACGGTAAAAGGGGAACCATGGGGATTAAAAATGTGATACTTAAGATTGATTTTCAAATTTTTATTTAAGTGGGTTTCTAAGATAAACTATAAATCTTGGTTGGAACTTTTTAAATAAATATTTAAAACCTTAGTTTGATTTAACAAAAAATCCCTTGGTTGTTATTGAGCCTGTGTGATTTAAAACTATCCTGGGTGGCTTATTATTTGTATATGATTATGGCACCCTTGAAACTGCTTAGTGGTTTTGCAAAACATTTCATGTGGTTATTATTATTAAAACTTCATGGTAATTCCTAGTGCTTGGGTAAGAGAACCTAATTTTGGATAGGTTCCCTTCCCCTGATTATTCCTAGTGAAGTAAATGTGATTCTATTTCTACTGGCGAGTAACATCATACTATTTCCACTAATTGCAGTTTTCCCTAATTAGTGATGTTAGTTCTAGGTTCCCCCTAGCCTTAGTGACCCTTAGGCCATTTATCACAAGATTATTCTATTAAAATACATGCTTTATTGAGTTCCTATTATTCTTTTTTTTATTTTTTATTTTCCTTGATTTGTAGTTTCTTTACTATTTCTTAGGCCTTATTTATTTATCTTCAAAAAAAATATTTTATAATGTATTAAAAATCTTATCTCAAAAAAATGATTTTAAATGTGTGTTTTATTAAAAAGGATATTTGTCCCAATAAATTTTTTCTAAAGAGAATGATTTCCTTTAAAGAAAATATTAAATAAATTTTATAAAATGAGATCATCCTTTATATGCTCAAATACTAAAAATCTATTTTTAATAATTTATTTTCAACAAAGAATAATAAGTATCCTCTCTTGTAATCCTTTAATTGGGTGTGGTTACCTGACATGCCTATTGAGATTAATTTATCATTCCTATCTTTATCTCTATAGTTTTAGGTTTATGGTTATCTATTATTTCCCATGGTGCATTGAGCTAATAGTGGGATAGTGAATTGTATAGTCACGGGTAGGTACATCAGTTGTTTATTTTATTTTTAGTTTATTTTACCACATTAGCCACATATGACTTTAACCAATTTCTATAGATGGGGGATAATTATATTTTTGGGAGGTGTGGTGAGAACTAGAGGCAGTTAAGGTTTCTTTATATGGGAGAGAGATCGGGGGAGATCTGTTGGATTAGTTAGTTTATTTTTCTTGTGTGTTTAAGTTTGTTTTACTTTATTATTTTTATTTAAATTCTAATTTTATTCTAGAGTGGACGTCCAATGTATGGATGGGTCATTCCTATTTTTCTATTGTTTTTATTAAACTGTTTTATTGGGAAAAATATTCTCACTAGTTAATTATGATGCCCACATTGCTTGACACCACCCTAGGGTGATCAGAAACGTGTCTTAGGGATATCACAGACTAGCTTAGGCATTCAATGGAGGAATGTCTTGGGATTATATTTGACATATAAATATATATCATGACCTAAGATGTCACTACTATTGTCCAGGAATGAGTTGATTGATTACGAATTTTATGTCTTGATGCCTTACATGTCATAGAATTCAGGTGAAGCATCATAGGTTTATTGGTTTTCTACAACCTTTACCCATTCCAGTATAGAAATGGGATGAGATATCCATAGACTTCATGATTGGGATACCTCAGACTATGAGTGTTAAGGATTTGATATGGGTGACTATTGATCGACTCACAAAATTAATGCACTTCCTACCCATTAGGGAGTCAATAAAGGTAGAGGATCTTGGGAACTTGTATATATGGGAGATTATTAGACTCCATGGTGTTCCATAATCTATAATTTTGAATAGGTACACTCACTTCAACTCCTAGTTTTGGAGTGTATTGCATGAAATTATGGGTTCACATTTGAAGTTGAGAAAAACATATCATCATCAAATAGATGGTTGGATTAATAAATCCATCTAGATTCTTAAATACATGATTTGGGAATGAATTCTTGACTTTAGTGAATAATTGTAGAAATATATACCCTTAGTGGAGTTCACCTATAATAATATTTATCAGGATTCAATCAGGATGGTTCCATTTGAGGAATTTTATGGGAGGCTTTATAGAATGCCTCTTCATTTGGAAGATATTATATAATGGTCCTTAGATGGATTGAGAATTGTCTAATAGATGAAATACATCATGAAATTGATCAGGAAAATATTAGAGATAGCTCAGATTCACCAAAATTCTTATACTGATCAACATCATCATCTGTTGGATTTTGAGGTAGGTGATCGAGTTTTCCTCAAGGTTTCACCCCAGTTGGGACATAGATTTTTGGGTAGGTAGGGTAGGTTATCACCTCATTATGTTGGACAGTTTGAGATATTAGAGTGACTCAAGAAGTAACCTTATCGATTAGAATTACCTGCTCATTTGACTTATATCCATGAAGTATATCATGTCTCCCAACTAAATAAGTATCAGTCAGATCTATCCTACATGATCAAGTGGGAGGATGTTGAGATTTAACCTGGAGCATTAGTGATTGAATGGTATGTTCAAATAGTGGACCAATAGGATAAGGTGTTTCATGTTAATATGATACCATTGGTTTGAGTAAGATGGAAGTGTGGTAGGGACATCCATGAGACATGGGAGCGTAAGACCTTGATGATGTAATAATGGTCCTATCTCTTTTTAGGTTCTTGGGTCTGAGACTTTTTAGGGATAGAATAGTGGGGATAATTTTGATGCTCTCCGTGTCTCCAGTATGTTTAATTTTTATTCCAATTCATCACTTTTGCGGTTATAGAGAGTGAGTAGGGGGTTAAAATTTTGAGTTTTGGAGAAAACAGGTCAGGTGTACAATTTAGGGACACAATTTTTCTAACCATGATGTAACCATGTGATATGGATTTATTGGTTATAGTGGTGATTTACATGGTTTGAACATGGTTTTTCTAACCATGCAAGCCACCAAGAAAACCATGTAGATGTTTGGATTTGGATCTAGAGGCTATCACGCATCTTGTGAATGGTTTTCAAACCTTACAACTATTCTCAAAAAAAACCATACAAATATGTGATCCTTGATCAATTTTGGTGAATCTATTTGAGGCATGTTTAGTTTTCCTCTTGGTTTCTCCTATTTTCTCTAGATATTCTCTTGATCTATCATCACCTTATCTCATTGGGACCCTAATGGGTCGTGATTGTTGAATATAGAGGTTTTTATGATTAATTTTTGGTTTTTATCTTGGTTCTAGTCTTGTGAGGGTGTGATTTATTCGTTTCCCATAACTTTTTTAGAAGGTAACATTGTTTACATCGATCTTGAGGTATATGTCTCTATCATGTGGTTTATCCCTTGGCATGATTTTTATTATTATGATTCCCTTTTTTTTATTTATTAAAGTGGTGATTTTAAATCCATGATAGGTGAATTTTATCTTCGATGACTATGCAAATTTTTTCTAAAAATGGGTTTTTGTTAAAAACCATTTTGATGAACATAATGTTATCAATGAATTTCCTCAAAGAAGAATTTGATTTTAAAAGGTTTTTTCATGCATGGAAATGGAATATCTTTTCCTTGGAAAATTTTTATGAAATATGGATTTGATTTCCTGAATATAATTATGATATAATAGCACATTGGTAATACTATGGGGTACTAGGAAAAACTAGACATATGAAAATCTTAGTGGAGTAAAAAATCACTATGGTTGGTTTTCATGCTTCCATAAATCTAGTGGGTAACCTTTACTGGAAAACTGAGGTTCACGGAGTTGGTATTCACTTATAATGACTAGTGCTTCTTGTTTTTCTGAGTTGTGTACACCCTTGTGTTGTGATTGTCCCCTTGGTGCTTTTTGGATACATTACATGCATATTTATTTGATATACTTATTTTCCCACTTGATATGGATATTGATACAATAAAACCTGGTTTATTCATCTTCTCATTCCTCATGGATATATGTTATGTCATATTACTTTGATTATTAAAATATGACATGTATTTTGAAAAGAAAATCAAAGGGTGGTTTTATATGGAAAAACTATTTCTCTTGCAATGTTTTAGAAATTTGTTTTATACAAGAACTAAAATATGCATGTGGATATACATCATATAGATTCTTTGGTTATATTCTAGTGATATTTAGTTCTCACACCCTACTTTTACCTTTGGTAATTTTTATACTTGGTTTTTCATGATATGGGTAATGGGAAGATCATCATGTAGAGGATGACTCTCTTGGATCATGTTTCCTTCTAGTGGGTTGGTATAGTGGTGACATATGGTCACATGGGGATGGACCCATGAGTTGCTTCAAGTTCCATACTGATATTATTTTAGTTTGTTCATCTAGACCTTGTTATCTATTTGTTTTATGTTACCTTTATGGTTTGGTTTTTTTAATATATGATGTATTTGGGATATATATTGTGATGATCTGGTTTATTTTATCTGATCATATGTATTTTGGAGGGAGAAATCATTACAATTTTTCTTTTTATGATACTCAGGTGCTTATCATCGTCCCATGGTGATCAAGAATGCACTTCGGTCCTCGTGGTGGGTCAATTCATGTAAAATTATGGGTTAACCTGAGTTGGTCTATTAAATCTTTTCCCAATAAGTTCTTCTACTATGACTAGAACTAATAGTGTGGTCACTAATTTGGATAATTTTTTACAGTTCATTCAATATAAAATATATCATAATAACTTTTTAGTATTGTGATTCAATATGATATGATCAAAATCTAAGTCAATCGGAAGATGGAACAAAGGAACCCTTTACACTTTGTAGGGAAAACCACTAAAACTTCATATATTACATGTTGTATAGGAGAAGTAGAGATTTTATAAGTACATGAATCATGTATGAGTCATTTGAATCTATGTGTGATTCATTATGAATTTTCATTATAGTCATTTTGATTTGTGTATGAGTCATTTGAAAAAGTCATATGCATCAGAAATTAAGAATGTGTGTGATGCATTATGGAGTTGTAATGTCACCCAAAGATGAAGCATGAGATGAGTGGAAGTATATATGTGTGAAAGCTCAGAACATCAGATGTTGGAGGGAATTATTTTTGTCCAAAGTTCAACTGATTAGATGATGAATTTGATCATAAGATGAGTTTATTAGAAGGATAAGATGCAATCCAAAGTTCAAACAATGTTTGGAGCAATGATAGACGTTCACTGGAATCCCATGAATTGTATCAACGTTTATTAAAAGAATTAAAATTTGTAATGGGTTAAGGAATGCAGGAGATAGATTCAGAACTAAAAGACACAGAATGAAGTATACGAAAGTAAATTAACCATAATATGTTGAGAAACTTCACATGATCTTTTTGAAGTCAAATACATTATAATGATGTCAAACTAGGTGTTCAGAGGTTCAAAATTCATAAAGGGGGTTTTTTATTCTAGATGTTATCTATGAGAGGCTTGTTAAAGATTAATAACCTCGATATCTTTAAGGATGTTGAATATAGTTAAACTGAAGATTGAGTGAAGTAAAATACTCAAATTTCAAAGATCATGGTCCTCTATTTTATCGGAGGAAAGATGACTATATAAAGAAGGTAGTTCATTTAGAACATGTTGTTGGTGTTGCATCTATTGAAAATTTGAAAGAAGATGGTAATTTAGAGCTTAACCTATATGATCTAGAAGATATGTTGGGTCGAAGAAGGATATCATTGGTTTGAGGAGGCTAGAATATACATAACAAAAAATATATATTCCAAAAATTGAAGTTAGTGAGAAGAAGTTGTTTTGATATTCATAAGGCTTCAAGGATGATCCAAATCCTGTAACTGGAGGTAACTAGTATAATTATCTTGTTGGGAGACATAAGTTTGGGATGCACTTTTTGGTAAATTTTGATCCTTTACCAAACTATTTTAATCAATAATTGATTACAATGGAAAATTTATGGCACAAAACGATGAGTGAACACAACAAGGAGTGTGTTCCTTTATTAGGGTCAAACCTTGTAAAAATTTATGTGCATTAATTTCTTATTTACTTTTATTCATATGAGTGAGAAATAGTTTTATTACTTGAGTGGATCGAAACCTTAAAAAGTCACAAATGTTAACTTAAAGTTAAATGAAATTGTAAAAATGAACCACTGATTCAACCTCCTTCCCAGTGGCTCACCAATTCATGGTTATCATGGGGCTCTTGAAACAAAATTTTCAAACAATGGTAGATTTTTTATATATATTTATGTAACTATATTAACTAGTACCCCGCCTATTCATTTTCATGGGACAAATGATCTTGTCAGATAAATAAAATATATGAAAAGCAATTTGAAATAGAAATTAAAAATATGTGAGGAAAAAATAATATGAAAACAAAATATAATATGTGTTGTGAAGAAAGAAAATATAATTTAGAATAGAAGATGTTTATCTATTATTACAGTGTGGAAATTTGGCACAAGTTTTTGCATCTAGCACTTGACTAGAGATGAAGAATTATGCTTGACATAATATTTGTTATTTGTATTGATAAAAATGATATAAACAAACATATGTTATGATTTAAAAATTAAATGTTATTAAAATAATACAAACACGCATATGTTATGACAAAATGAAAATTATAAACACTATTTATATAGAGAATTCATATTATAGAACACTGATATGAAACAATGGTTTTATATAATTCATACACATACATTCTAGATTTTTCATTGTAGTTTATAAAACAAATTGTATCATGTCATTGAAATTATAGATTAAATGTTATATTATAGATAGTGTATATTGTTACAAAAATATTTCATATTATAAATAGTTTATTACATTACAATTTATTGATACACTAATTGCGATTACAAATGATAAATAGACTATAATTCATATACCAAATTTCATTGATATGTATTATTATATATAGATTATAACATTATAATTGAAATTTGGTAAGAATTTCATATTATAATAAATATATTGATATACTTGGATTTTACATTATAATACCTAGATATTATTTAAGATAGATTATGACATATATCGATACAAATTATAAACAAATTCATAAAATCCAATTTTTTGTAATTCTCCCCCTTTTACAAAAATTATAAATAGATTTTTTTATAATAAAATAAAAAATACAAGGATGTGTTATGATAGATTATTGATTATTCAACAAATATTATATAGATATTGTAGAATAAAAAAAATAAAACATTGTTTATACAATGATTTAAAATTAAAATACTTTTTATGCTCTAAATTTCAAACCACGCTTGACATTGATCAAAAATGTACAACCAACTTAAAAAAATCCCTATATACCCAAAACAATAAATTTTTTATTTCACTAAGGCTCTCTTTAAATCAGTTACTAAAATATTTTTTTTACACGTATTTTACTATTTCAAAACTCACCATATCATAAAAACATCTCCAAGTGTTTGTGACTTTGACATTCCATGAATGTAAATATCATGCATCATCCGCATATTCTTCACAAGAAAGACCATTGACCAAACTCCACTATTATTATATACTAAGAAAATTTTTGTTTCTACAATAGTTTGATTGGATTTTAGAAATAGAATTCAAAAATATTTTTATAAATGGATGAATATTTCCTTCAAGTTAACATACATTGGTGAAAGTGTTGAGATAGCATTAGAGGTCACAATTGATTCACTCCAATGGATTATTTTCAACTTTATTGGCTTATATCTACCACTTTATGTGATTGTGCAATACCTTTTATAATCTATAAATTTCAAATATTAGTGTGAAGAATGGACATGAGCCTTAAGGCACCAAGAATTACTATAGGAGCATGCATATAGTTATTTTTTAAAAATATTAATGTATTGTATACATCTGAAGTAATGTTTGATATGATGAATCACTTTCAAGGAAAAATTAATAATATATGAAAATATAAAAGGGAATTTTTAAACTTAAATCAAATATTGTACAGGATATGAATCTGCATATTGGAGTTTGTAAACATACATGCTTGTAAAAACCATCAATGTTCACATGAAAATAAAAGGTCACAAAAATGATAATTGATTACCAATTTCAATTGAATATTAAATATTATAAAGATTCATTTAAAATTAATATAAGTATAGAAAAAATGATAATTTATGGCCGCTTTCAAATAGAAAGTAGAAAGAGAGACAAAAATTATTTGATGCAAGATTTTTTATTCGAAAGAAACATGTAACATAAAAACACATACTATCAAAACAATAACAAAAATTTAAGAGTACACTACAACAAAAACTAAAAATATTTTTATTAAGAGTACCCCACAACTAACCTAAAACAATTAAACTTAGGTAATAGATTATTTTTATTTCTTCTTGTAAAAGATATAATGAAAATATAAATCAAAATAAAATTTAATAAAAAATAAATAATATAATTTATGCATACCATATAATAAAATACAGGTATGTATTTTTATTATAATGAAAATGTGTGCCTTAATTGGTCTATAAAGGAAAATATATAATGAAAATTCATACCTTAATTGGAACTCAGAATGAACATGCTTACCCATTTAAGGTATACATTTTATGATAGGTGTGCATTTTCATTGTATATTTTCCATTATAGACTAATTAAGGTATGAATTTTCATTAAATAAGAATAAAATCAATATAAAAAATATATAAATTTATCAAAAATACTTTTTTTAAAAAAATTAATAAAAATACAGTAGCAATCATAAAATATATGTAAATATTTACTGGTTGTTAAAATATAATACTCATAAAAATATAGTGCTTATAAAAATACATCAATAAAAATCATAGTGAAATAGTATAAAAATATAGGCATTACCACCAATTCTACAAAATACATAGTTTAAAGGTTTGTCATATCTTTGGTAACTGTAAGTAGTGGATAAATTGTGTTGTGCAATGATAATACAGTGGAATCCCAATAAAACAGTTATTGTGTAAGAGAAAAGCTAAAAAATATAACTTCATAAAATTAACGGGGTTGATGATCTAACCAAACACATATTATAACAAAATAAAAATAAGTTTAATAGGGGAAATTGGGGGGAAATAAATTTATTAATAGAAATCCATTTTAAGAGATAGATTGGGATAATAATAAAAAATAAGTACTGTATAACCTTACCTAGGTATTGAAATTTCCAATGATCAAAACTAAAAAGAATTCAATGAAAGGGAGAAGTCATAGAGAGAGAGAGAATTTGGGAAAAAATATTCACGAGCATAAATTGAACATTAAGGTATGGACATCAATTGATGAACACTAAAGTATGTTTATGAAAGATAGTCATGGAGTGTTTGTGGATAAGTTGGATGATGAAAAAAAAACACTGAAAAAAAATAAAGGTCAATAAATTTTTCCTTCTAGAGGAAATGAAAAATATGTGAGGATAGGAATAATTGGATATAAAATTAAGATACATAGATAGTAATTAGAGGCATAACATCTTCAGAAACAGATTTCATTTCCTAGAGGATATTTGTTGCAAATTGGTTCTTATAGTATAGATATGTCATGGATAATTTTCTAGTATATTGAGTTTGAAAAAAGATATCATTGTTTATTGAGAACTAATCTAAAGGTATCATAAACCATCAGTTATTATGGTGATGTTAACATAGAAGTAGAACTATCATACAATAATGGTGCACCAGTTTTAGAGGGTGGGGTAATATTTTCATGAAGCTTCCTTTTTTAAAATTTGATTAGGTGAAGTAGAATATATTCATGTAGTTATATAATTCACACCATTACTTATAGAAACAAAATAATCAATCCCTATAGAATATTTAAGTGATGAAACATGTGTGGAATAAGGTTTATGAATTAAAAATAAGTGTCATTATTAATTTGAGTAAAAATATAAAATGAATTGAATTTATAAGGTAAAATATAGAATGAACCAAACCATTTACTATTAACTATATAAATGGAATTAAATATGAACTTAGTGTCTTTTCCATAGAAATACTTAGGAGTTATATCATCAACATCATGTATTTGGTTTGTAGAATTCAATGAACTGCAGGCAGTGTATGAACTTGTAATAAAGACGTTGTTGACTTTTATTTCTATCCATAACTATAGTTGCACCCAAGATTCCTTGAAACAATCATTTTGATTAGTATACAATGGTGACATCTTTTCAATGGTATGGTAATAATAGTGAAAAGAAATATAATTCAAAGAAATTAAAGATTTTTTTAATAAGAAAATATATTTAACCATATTTAATAGTTTTTAATGAGATGAATTCAAAACAAAATTATGTACTGAGATTAAAATAAACTATAATGGTAAATATAATAATAAAAATTCTTAAAATAAAACATAGGTGTATTATGTAATAGAAATTTGTCAAAGTGTTGTAGAATGTATGCATTTTACACTATCAAAGGCATATATTGTGTGTATAAATCTTACAGTTTTCATAAACTTTAATTGTATAGTATGTATACTATATTTTGGTTAAAATTCACTATATTTTCATTAAGGGTCACAAACATCAAATATTAATCAAAAATAGGCTAATCCAACCTTTTATTGTGAGGAATGGTCAATATTCTGAGACAAGTTTTCTCTTATTTTAGGTATTTGAAGACCAAAGTGTCGATGGTGCTAGGAAGATGAAATAGTTGGTAAGATAGAGTGATGTGGAGGTGAAGTATAGATAGTGTATTTTGAAATGGAAGGTGTAATGGTGGAGAGGAATCTAGGAAAAGTAAGAGCCCAAACCTAAGAAAGTTAAGTTTTATGGACAATTAGTAAGCTATTAAGAATGAATAAATCCTACCTTTGATGGTGAAGAATAGTCAGTATTTAGAGATGTTTGAGGTCTAGTTTTATGTAAATTAGTAACAAAGAGATGAAGATTTTGGTATGAAGAAACCATTGGTAATGGATAGCAATGCAGAAGCCATGTACAAGAAGAGTTCCACAAATATAAAATTATAATGAAAATTCATACCTTAATTGGTTTGGAATTGAAAAGTTCCAAAAATTATAAAATTATAGATTTTTTTTATTTTATAAATAAGTAATCATTTAGATACAATTCAATTAATGCATTAGGCATACCTGTAAGCTTGATTTTTATGAGTACCTAATTGTATAAGTATACAGTAAGAATAGGGAAGAAGATGTTTATAGTGAAGAATGTAATTAGTTGTGTTGTAAACCATTAAAAAAGAAAGGAATTATCAAGAGTATTCCTCTATGACATTTTCAATTACTCAAAAACATTGAAATTCATGGCATTTAAGTACATTCTCTAATGTATAGTAATGATATATCATTCATGACATTTCCCTCTTGATAAAATTCTGGGTATTGGAAATGTATCGGGTATGGTATTATTAATTGAAATAAATACACTATTTAGATCATTCATCCCTATGAAAACCATGGAACCCACACATGAATATTTATTTAGGTGATATAAGTAAGAATATAAAAGTATAATTTAAGATGTAAGGTAATTGGAGAAATTTTGGTTTTCCTGCTCATCTAAGAAAACATTGAAAATTTTTTATGAAACTTACCATTTAGGAACTTCACAAATGAACTAATCCATATTCATTCTAAGTTTTATTCTATACTTCATTAAATAATCATGATAAAAAATTATGTTCTAATTGCATGAAATATTTAATACATAAAATGAATTACCTTGTATTGTCAAAACTTTAAGATAAGTGAAATTTTATTTTTATAGTAATTCATAGTTTGAAAATTTTAAATTCATAGTTCACATTTGAGAATTTAAATAGAGATATAAAACCATAAAAACATTAATATATATAATGGAAAATCATACCTTCAGTAGTCTGGTATGGAAAAGTTACACAAATTATAGATTTATAGATTATGTCACTGAATAAATTAGTAATCATTTGAAAATAATTCAACGAATTCATTAATAATAACTATAATCTTAAATTTCATTGGTACCTGAATGTAGAAGTATACATTGGGATTGTGGAATAAAATTCTAGCAGTGAATAGAGTAGGTAGTTGTGTGTAGAGAATTAAATAATAAAGGAATTATAAAGAGTATACCTCTATGGATTTTTTAATTTCTCATAAACTATGAAACTAATGGCATTCATGAACATACCTTTATATATATAAGTGAGATATCATACAAAAAAAATGTAATCTAGAAAATCTTGAAATTATATACTGAGTAGTGAATTAACATTCATGAACATGCCTAAAAGATGTACATCCAACATAAAACCAAAATAATCATAAATACACCCCACCCTTAAAATACAGAATAAAAAGGCCTATTATAAGAACTTGTGGATAAAGCTTAGGTGATTTTTTGCAGTAATATACTTCAAAACACAATGCAAGGTTCATTTCCTTAGGGAATCAAAAATTAATTAAAAACTAAATTATTTAAAACAATTACAGTATATAGACACAATGTATATCTTCTGATGCATATATTTTAAACAATTACAGTATATAAGGATTAGTGTATACATCAAATAGAGAACTACCTAAATTAAATGAAAATGTGTAAATATTGCAATTTGGGACTTTCGAATGTAATTTTTTTATGTCTTGGGTTGCATGGAGTGGATAAAAATAAATTCTATTATTGAAAGCTAGATAAATTAATATAAGAAAACTAAATTGATTATACTAAGTTACAACATTACATAATTATTTATCATTGATGTTCTAAACACAAAAACATTATACCAATAATGATTGATTACTATAGAAACATAATAGGTTAAAATTAATTAAGGAATTAATAATAGAATAATGGATACTATATTGTTGGATATACCATAAAATATGTTAAAAACTCTATTCTAGAGCACATAATAAATATTATAGAAAGTCTTCTCATGTAGGTTTCCTTTTCTTCAAAAATTCCAACAATTCATCATTATTTATCATATTATCCCAACAAAAAAACATTGTGCCAATAATGATTGATTACTATAGAAATATAAGAGGTTAATATTAATTAATGAATTCATAGTGTAATAATAGATATTTCATTACTGGAAAGACTATAAATTATGTTAAAAACACTATTCTAAAGTATATAATAAAGATTTAAGAAAGAGTCTTACCATGCAGGTTTCCTTTTCTTCAAAAAATCCATTTCAACTACAGTAAAAAAATGTTTAGGGAGAAAAAAATACAAAATAAGGAAGCTAAGATGAATTCTGAAAAATGTAATTTAACTCTGAAATTTAGATCACGTACCTATTATAGATGAGGCCAATTCTAATGAAATGGGTGGAAGAGTATACTATGGATAAGACCAAAAGTGTAAAGATGTATATTTAGAGACATGAGCAGTGAATATGAGCCCAGACACTTGAATGGTATCTTGATCACTAAATGAGGCTAACTGAGAGAATTGTGAGATACCATTGTAAGTTCCATGCATAATTAAGCTATAGGATGGTTTTTGTAATAGTGGGTTCCCTAGACCCTACTAAATAGTACTTTTTGGTTACCATATCATGTATACAGTGAGTTATTCATGATGTTTTCTTACCATTATTGTGTTTATATTTCTATTTTCACTATTTATATGGTAATGTCCATAGATTATTTGTCTTATAAAAAGGTTATAGTTGTTCCAAGGATATAATGAAGACCTTGAGATACTGTGACATTAATCCTAAACATATGTCCTATAGTCAATATTCATTATTCTAGCTGGAAACAAATGATGTTTGGAGATCAGGTTTTGGGAGCTCATAAACATTGAGACTTATTCTCGAGAAGTTTGCACTTGGTGATCTCTAGTAGGTGATATCATGAGGAGATACTCTCCAATAGAAATACCATATGTTTTAGGTGTCATTAGTTGTTCTTATCTATGAACATGTGTATTATTCTCCACACTTGAGATCATTATCAATGTATTCCATTTGATCATGTACTTTGATTAAAGGAAAAACCCATGACATTGAAGTCGTGGTGAGGTATCTTGTTTTGGGTGTGTCATTGGTGGTATGGCATTGGTTGAATGATCAAGATAGAATCTGTCGCTTCTAAGATGAGGAAGTGATATATCGGGCCTAGTTGATCAGGATGGTAGTACCTTCACTAAATCCATGACCATGGTAAAAGAAAATAAGTTTTTATAGTAAGGTTGACGAATAATAAAGCAAGGAAAGAACAATGACACAAGTGTGTGTCCTACTTTATGGGATATTGAAATACAAATATATTATATTACCTAGTGTGTGTTCATATGAAAGGTTTTCATTACTATGACTATTCCTTATCTCCTTAGGGGCCTTGATGGGTTACTAAACTCCACTCATGGTCTATAAATAGTATTTATTTCTATCGAGATAAGGCCTAGAGGGCCACACACAATAGTGTATTCAAGAGTTTTCCCTATTCTAGTGAATAGGTATATAGGACATAGCGAGCCCCGCCACAAGGTTCAAGAGTTGTCCAAGTTTTATTGATAACCAATAAATAAATAAATTCATTATTATTCGAGTAAAAAATAATTGGGTTAAATTTATTTATTAAAAGTATTTACAAGGTATTAATTGAATACATAGAAAAATATTATATGAACGAATTTTATTTTAATATTCAAGGTTAATTTAATATTGAAAGAATTATGAGTTGATCTAATGACTCGGTTTTATCATGTAATGTATTTATTATATATTATAAGTAAGAGATAAACATATAAATGAAATTATAACACAATTAGTTTGAAATAATGTGTTATTTACTGCTTATTTAGTGAGTGTTTTTTCGGGGGTTGGGGGACCCTTTCTAGGTAATTTGTGTAACTTTCTATATATAGGAGTAGAGAGGCTCTCACGTGGAACTATTCACTATGATTTTATGATCTCCTCTTTCTACTCTCTCGCTTCCTAGAGAGACAAATTCTCGTTCCAAGATGACTATTGAAGATCTCCTTCATGGATCGTCGGAACGGAGTAGCGGTTATCATTAGGATGTCAAAGGCATTTTTGGATATCCATTCTAATTCATAGAATTCAATGATAAATACTGTCAAAGACTTTCAAATCATGTTTGTATGATCTAAAGAGATTCGACTTCAGATCCTTCAAGTAGTGATCATCAGCGATGAGCGGATTTTGACCGCAGATTTGATTCAAATGAAGTAACCATTTGATTTAAATTTTTATTCTTTTATAATTCACACAAGATCCTCAAACCTTATCGAGGATCAAATATTCATATACGATGAATTTTCATCACTCTAGTGATGTAAAAAAATTAAACCTCTAGCCTACCGGCTTCCTTTTTTCACCCTGATACCAAAAATTGGTATCAAATTGATTGTGTGGATTTTCTAAGCCAAGAAAAATTATTTTCATTAAATTAAGTAGAGGGTTCTTTTATTTTATTTTAAAAAATTAGAGGGTTTTAATTCAGTCTCAATACAATAGACCACACATCGATCTAATTTCAAATGGCCAAGTTATGGTCATATGAAATTTTTAATACGAATCAAAAATGCATTAGTTGCATGTTAAATTTATGAAAAACAATTTTATTTAGCCCGAGTCCAATCACTAATGATGATTCTAATAACCTTGAAAATTCTGGCTAGGATTTAGCTGGAATCTAGTGACTGGAACCATACTATCTAGTGGTAATTTTTCCACTCAGTTTTGGAAACTCAAAACACAAATAAATCCTAAAACGTATTATTTGTTTGACATAACTGGATAACAAGCCAATTTGAGGGTAGGGTATGTCAGGTCAACACCCATTTATTTTTCTTTTTTATAAATAAATAATACAAGGGGTGGGTAGCATTGAAGCAAATTGATTTATAAAATTGTTGGAGTATGTGTGACATATCGGACTTGTGGTCTTATGTGATCTTTATTATTGATTATAAAATAACTTCAAGTCCTTCCTTAAAGAGGCATCTTGGGTATTGGTATCCACTCTTACCAATCTTCATGGTATTAGAGCAGGTTCTCTAACCTTATCCCACCCTATCCTATATATTTTCTCTCGAAGAAAACCTATATTATTCCCTAGAAGGGGGCAGTGGCCTCCATGGATAGGGAGCCCTAATCTATCATCACCCTTTCCTCCACCTCCTGCCTCACCCCTCCATTGCTTCTTTAAGGAAGCCTCCCATCACTGGCACCTTCCTGTGGAAGCCTCGCCTCCACGTCGTCCTCCTCCTGTGGTAGCTGCTGGGTCTCCTATGGGATGATCCCTAACGTAAAGGGCCCTCCCCTTGTGTGCTCACTATAGACCCTCCCGTAGTGCCCTCCCCGACCCTCCCATGAGCTAGCCTTGCCAGCCCACCTACACATCTTCTATGTTGCACCCCTTTCATCAGCCTCTCCTATGCGATGGTATCCTTAGACCCTTTCCCTGCACGTGATGGAATCCCTATGTGATTCCTCCTATTCAACAATTTGCAATGGCCCTCTAGGTTTTCCCCTCTTATGTTGACTGTGATAGCCTCCGGTGACCTCCCCTCTCCTAGATCTGTCCAGATTTGGTAGGATCCCATCCATGTGACAACCCTCCCAAATCCAATGAGTCCATCTTTAGTGTCCTGAATCCCTACTCACGATGGTCCTTGCACAAACCATCCAGATAAAGATCCCCACCTGTGTTCCACCCCTCTGGCCGGTGGACCCTCCAAATGATGGCACTCCTGCTTGGTTCCCTCCTCCTGTCATCATTGCCTCCTACGGAATCCCCACCTCCTATCACTAGTATGACAACCCTGCTTTTTATTACAACTTAAGAATGCTTTATTACATAAAACTTCACTTGATACAACAAAGAAGATCGAGAGGTTTAGTGTCTTTGGGGATTAGGATCATTACATAAAAACTTTAAACTTGAAATACAGCATCTTTATTGAAAACTTCCTTTACATGACCACTACATTCCTTCGTACTTAGCATTGCATGGGATAACCTGAGGACATGCATAAGAAAAGGGTGAGCTATAAAGCCCAATAAGGGAGTACACAATGAATAACATGAGGAGTAAAATACATGTTAGGCAATAGGCATATCAATAGAGCATAAGAAAAACATGAACATAAAGGCATGATAAAGCATGATAATCATAACATGGAAATGTGGCAACAACACTTAACATTGAATTAGCATGAGCCAAGGCTCATTGCACATGGAGCATGAGTAAACCCTCATTGCACTTGAAGCACGAGTAAACCCTCGTTGCACTTGAATTAGCATGAGTCAACACTCATTGCACATGACTTATCATGATACTATACTTTACCCAATGCATTGGAGCGCTATAAAGGGCGCACCCTTCTTAAACATTTCATTTCATGCATAAGTGTGCCACGTGGATCATAAAACATGGATTCATAAAACATAATAATTTCTTCCACGATAAATGAATGTGGAATTCATACATGAAACTTTACAATCAATATGTAAATGTGCATAAAGATGAATACCCTTGATGGAGAAATGGGCATGGTATTCACTACACAAAGACATTGGCTTAGAAAATCGGTGCGATTTCCGCAGCGTAACGACGTGACATAAGAATTCATAAAAAAAGGTTGATGAGAGAGAAAGGGGTTCCTCATCATATTTACATGTAATTTAAAGTAAGGAGGTCATATATATACATGTCCCAACAATCAAAATGGAATTTATATTCATGATACAAAAGTATTGCTTAAATGTAAAAGAAGAGAGAGAAGTTCCTTTCGGAATTTCGGCATAGTAACGGGTGTACATGGGAGGCATTTAATGAGAGATAAATGGTTCTCCCATCATTCAAACAATAATAGGGCAGTATGGGGGAGGTGTTAAACCATACCCCAACATTCATAATTGAAATAAAAAGGGCAATACAACTTAAAGAAAATTGACAAAAATGAGAAAGGAAGAAAAAACCCTTACTTGGAAGTGTGCTTCCAAAGGCTAGAGAGAGGATTGTGAGAGGCTTCTTGGGAGCTTGGGGCACCTTGAGAGGATTCTAGAGAGAGTAGGTCAGAGGTTGGACGAACTCCAAGGGCTTTTAGTGAGGAGGAAGTGGGATCTTGGGTGGGTTTATATAGGAAAGGTGAGGGAATTCTTTATTATTTAGGTTTGGGACCCCTTATATTAAAATAATCCAAACCACAAACCATCCCATGGTATTTTCCCATGGTTTCTGGAAAAGGAAAGAGGAAAACAATATTTTACAAGGCCAAGGTCCAAACTTATTAAAAAATTAGGGTTGCTTATGTGGAGGTGAGTCACACTCCCATGGAAATTAATTTAAAAAGGCAAAGTGTTGAATAAGTCTTGAGGGCTCCATTAATGCTTTGAAAAGTAAGTAAAACAAACCCAAAACCTCATTATTTTAATGATAAAACATATATTGGCCGAACATAAGGATTATGGTATTTTATTACATCACCATTGGGTCATTATGATGTCATAAAACACATTATATATTTAAATGGTATTTAATTTTTACCCAAACATTTGACTGTCTCAGAAAATTATGAAAAATTCACCGTTGGATAATTTTGACGTTCTGATTCCAAAAATAATATTTATTTTATCTGAATAATTTTCTAAATATGTGAATTTTAACTTTTAAAATAACAACCGACATTTATAAAAAAATTCACGGGTTTTGACAGAAATGGATTTCAAACCTTAATAAAAATTTTAATTGCATTCATAAAATTATAAGATCATTTATACTTAATAAAATTTAATTTAATATTAATTAAAATATTATTTAATTCAAAAATACTTTAATTTAATAAAATATAATTCTTAATTAAATAATAACTAAAAAAACCATTTGTACTTTAAAAACTAATTATAATGTATCAAAAATGACTAGAAATTATATTCATTATTATATACAAAAAAAATGTACATGAACATGGTGCTACTTATTTGTTACATAACCCCTTAAAATAGCCGCATAAGACTTAAGGGTAAGGTGCGCGATGGTGACAGACTCTTGGGGCGGCTCGGACAACATCGCTCGAGTGGTAATTTCAATCAACTTCCACTTTTCCCGTAAACGATCACGTTCGAGCTTGACTTGATGAAGCTCATCTTGGGCTTGGTCAAGGGAAAATCCCAAAGATGCCACCTCTTTTCCGAGCTCCGAAAAATGGGCTTCATAAGGGGCAATTCTACTGGATGAGGCCATCGCTTCCTTTGTCTGAGTAGAAAATCGGTTCGTTAAAGCCTTATATTTATACTATTCAGATGATCACTGTTCAACGGCTATAAAAGTAACGGTCACAAATCTTAACGTAAAACTAAAGAAGTTGACATCTTATAAAAACATTTTTCATAAAGAAACATTTAACTGGATCAAGAGGGATTTTCCATTAATGAAACTTTGGGTCGTTACAACATTCCCCCCTTAAGAAATTTTGCCCTCGAAATTTTCCTTTTCCCACACTAAAACAAATGTGGGTAACTTAGCTTCATCATATCCTCTGACTCCCAAGTTGCTTCTTCAAACTTGTGGTTTCTCCACAACACCTTGATGAGGGGAATTGTCTTATTTCGTAGAACTTTTTCTCTACGATCTAAGATCTTCACTGGTTGCTCCTCATAAGAAAGATCGTCTTCTAATTGTACCACCTCGGAAGAGAGTACATGTGAAGGGTTTGGTATGTACTTCCTTAAGAGGGATACATGGAAGACATCATGCACCTTGGCCATAGTAGGTGGAAGTGCTAGTCGATAGGCTACAGCCCCAACACGATCAAGAATCTTGAAGGGGCCGATGTACCTTGGACTTAACTTCCCTTTCTTTCCAAACCTCATGACCTTCTTCCATGGAGATATGCGTAAAAACACCATGTCTCCGACTTTAAACTCAAGGTCTCGTCGACGATTATCTGCATAACTCTTCTGTCAACTTTGGGATTCCTTGATGTGCTGCTGAATGGTTTTCACCTTCTCCACCATTTCTTCGACCATTTCTGGTCCAAGCAGCTTACGTTCACCGACCTCATCCCAACATGCCGGTGTTCTACACCTTTTCCCATACAGGGCTTCATATGGTGCCATTTGGATGCTCGAGTGGAAACTATTATTATAAGAGAACTCAACTAGAGGAAGATGTTGATCCCATCCTCCTTTAAAGTCCATTGAGCACGCCCTCAACATATCCTCAAGTGTTTGGATAGTCCGCTCAGATTGGCCATCAGTTTGAGGATGATAGGCCGTACTGAAGTTCAGTTCAGTATTCAGAGCATGTTGAAGACTCTTCCAAAACATAGAGGTAAATCTTGGATCTCGTTCAGACACAATAGATAGTGGTACTCCATGCAACCGTACCACTTCCCTGATATATATCTGTGCCAGTTGATCCAAAGAGAAATCCTCTAGAATAGCAATGAAGTGTGTAGTCTTTGTAAGACGATCCACAACAACCCATATTGCATTTTTGCCTTTGGATGTCCTTGGAAGTCTAGTGACGAAGTCCATGGTGATGTTCTCCCATTTCCATTTTGGTATGGGCAATGGTTGCATCATCCCCTTAGACTTCTACCTCTCTTCCTTCACTTGCTGACACACCAAAAACTTTGATGTATATTCAGCGATCTCCTTCTTCATATTATCCCACCAAAAGTTTTCTCGGAGATCTCAATACATCTTTGTGCTCCCTAGGTGAATAGAGAAATTTGAACTATGTGCATCATCCAAAAGTTCCTTCTTCAGCTCCGAACTTGATGGAACACATAGTCTTTTCCCAAACCGCACAATTCCTTCTTCATTAACATTAAACTCTGAGGATTTTCCCTTTTTGATAGCTTCCACTTTTTCTTGGATTCCTGCATCATCCTTTTGAGCATCCTTTATCCTTTACAAAAGAGATGGTTGAGCAATCATTTGTGAAAGGATTGATGATGTTCCCTTATTTATGATTCCCACGTCCATCTTCATCAAGTCTAAGAAGATTGGATCCCTCTCAATTCTCATCATTGATAGAATCGCTGGATCCTTTCTACTTAGGGAATCCTCCACCTTGTTCGCCTTCCCAGGGTGGTAATGTATTGAACAGTCATAATCCTTGATGAGCTCTATCCATCTTCTCTGGCGCATATTAAGCTCTTTATGTGTGAATATATATTTAAGACTCTTGTGGTCAGTATATATCTCACATTTCTCTCCATAGAGATAATGCCGCCAGATTTTCAAGGCAAGATCACCGCCGCCAACTCCAGATCATGCGTTGGATAGTTTCGCTCATGGATTTTCAACTGCCTTGAGGCATAGGATATAACTTTATCATTCTGCATTAGCACACATCCTAAGCCCTTCTTTGAGGCATCACTGAATACCACAAAAAGCTCCCCACTTGTGGGTAAAGTGAGCATGGGTGCAGTGATAAGCCTCCTTTTCAACTCCTTGAAGCTTTCTTCGCATTCATCACTCCAAGAAAACTTTACTCCCTTTCGAGTTAGTTTGGTAAGAGGGTTGGACAATCGTGAGAAATTTCTCACAAATCGTCGATAATATCCAGCTAACCCCAAGAAGCTACGGATATCAGTTACCAATGTTGGCATCGGCCATCCCTCAATTGCATCTGTTTTGGAGGGGTCCACAGATATCCCATTTCTTGTGATGATATGGCCCAATAATGAGACTTCCTTCAACCAAAACTCACACTTTCTGTACTTTTCATAGAGCTTCTCCTTGCGCAAAGTCTCTAGTACAGTTTTTAAATTCTCCTCATGGTCCTCCTTGGTTTTGGAGTATATTAGAATATCATCTATAAATACTACCACAAATTTGTCTAGGTAATATCTAAAGACTCTATTCATCAAGTCCGTGAATATTACTGGAGCATTGGTGAGTCCGAAAGGCATTACTATGAATTCATAGTGCCCATACCTTGTACGAAAAGAAATCTTGGGGATATCTTCCTTCTTCACCCTTACTTGATAATATCCCGACCGCAAGTCCACCTTGGAGAAGTATTGTGCTCCACGCAGCTGATCAAACAAGTCATCGATTCTTGGGAGGGGATACTTGTTCTTTATCGTTATTTTGTTAAGTTCACGATAATCGATGCAAAGCCGCATTGACCCATCCTTCTTCTTGACGAAGAGGACTGGTGCACCCCATGGTGATGCACTTGGGCATATAAACCCTTTATCTAGATTATCCTGTAGTTGTTTCTTCATCTCTTCAAGCTCAACAACAGCCATTCTATATTGAGTCTTGGATATTGGTAGCGCCCCAGGTATAAGTTCAATTGAGAACTCAACATCTCTTCTTGGAGGAAGACCAGGAAGTTCCTCGGGAAATACTTCAGCGAATTCCCTCACAATAGGCATTTCTTCAAGGGGGGTTTCTTCCTTGGACTCAATCATCTGAGCCAGATATGCGTGCTCATAAGGCAGTAATATCCATGCTTGAGATGATGGATCTAAAGGAGATTCATCTTCCTCCTGACACTTGTAAAGAATCGGGGGTCGATTCTCCATATGGAGTGTGATTTCCCTCTCCCGACAATTTATGTTGGCTCTATATAAGGAAAACCAATCCATGCCAAGAATTGCATCAAATTCCACCAAAGGGAGTATGACGAGGTTTTCTGGGAAATTCAATCCACATATTATAACAGGGGAGGACTTATACTCATGGGATGCAATGATTGCCCCATTTGCCGTACTCACCGACATCTTTACTTCCATGATTTGTGGTGGTGCAGGGATTGTTCTACTAAACTTTTGAGATATAAAAGAATGCGTAGAACCTGAATAAAAAAGTACGTTTTCTATTCTTGAATGAATAAATAGAGTACCTGTCACCACTTCATTGTCGGGGTTCACTTCGGCAGAAGTGATGGAAAAAGTTCTTGCTTGCTGTCTTGGAGGTTGCTGGTTGCCTCTGATAACCCTTGGATTAGGGCACTGATTTGAAAAATGACCCGGTTCTTTGCATTTGTAGAATTGAACAACGCGTTGAGGTTCGAATGGAGCGTTCCTCTCCTATGTCGTAGCCGCGGGTCCTTCTTGCTGATAGTTAACAGCTAGGTGCCCTTCTCTTCCACACTTGAAGCATTTTCTTGTCCCCTTAAGGCAATTTCCAGGGTGCTTCTTTCCACACTTTTGGCAAGTGGGGTGCTGGAACTTCTTAGCACCGTTGGATTTATCCATCGGACCACCAGCATTGAAGTCCACCTTACGCTTCTTGTCCCCATGATACCCCTGTGATTCTCCGATCTCCATTTCAACCTTGAGGGAACATCGGACAATTTCCTCATAGCTGTCGAAGTCACGGATCGCTAATGCTTTCCGCAAGCTAGGCTTCAGCCCACCAAAAAAGCGGTCAACCTTGCATTCGGGGGTAACGACAAAGACGGAAGCGTATCGTGCAAGCCTTGTGAAGTTTGCCTCGTACGCTACCACAGATTCTTCATCTTTCTGTTTGAGGGAAAGGAAGTCCCTTTCCATCTTAAGACGGAGGGTGCGTGGAAAATATTTATCGAAAAACACCTTCCGGAATTCCTTCCATTCCAAAGCCTCGATCTCCTCCTCAGGCTTCGTATTTTTGATCAACGTCCACCATTGATCAGCTTCACCCTCCATACGATAAGCCGCCAGGAGAACCTTCTCTTTTTCAGAGCATTGGAGGATAGAGAATATCTTTTCAATGGAGTTGATCCATTTTTCAGCGATCGTGGGATCAGATGATCCACTAAAAATAGGAGGCCTTTGTCTCATGAAGCTTTCAATAGCGACTTGTTCTTTCTTAGGGGGGGTTGAACGTTCCTCTTGACCAGTGTTTCTATTCAAAAATTGAGTTAGCTGAGAGAGAAGTGTGACAAAGTTCGCGATTCCCGCTCCCATTGGATTGGGCATCTCATAAGAACAATCATCACACTGATCTTCACAACAGTTGTTAGCCTGAGTTCTCCTATTACCGGACATTGGCTGGAATAAAAGGAAATTTAGGGGTAACACATAAAGGGTAATCCAAAGAAAAAAGTTGATGACTTATAAATAAACTTTAATCTCTTTAACTCATGAGTCTATAGGATTCAATCTAGTCTTTTCATGATCTTCCTTCTAACATATATTCTTAGGGGCATTTTCCCTTAATAAGGGTTCATACTAAGATTGTGAATTTATAAAAACATATCCCTCAGGAGTGTCGTAACCAAGAGTGCAGCAAGGCCCGTTGTCGTGCACCAGTTCCCGTTCGAGTCTAGCTCAAAGCGGTGTTTTCGGGTTTTACCCCTAGGATACATCTGTGCCAGAGCCACCTCTACCTGCTCGTATCCAGACAGGGATGTATTTGTTTGATAAACCACTTACTTAGTATTTACCAAAACTTAGGGATGTTTTTATTATGCTTAGTCTTGTATCTAAGGATTTACTAGGGTTTCCTAATCCCAAAAATAACTAAACATATCCTCTGATACCAACTATGACAACCCTGCTTTTTATTACAACTTAAGCATGCTTTATTACATAAAACTTCACTTGATACAAAAAAGAAGATCGAGAGGTTTGGTGTCTTTGGGGCTTAGGATCATTAAATAAAAACTTTAAAACTTGAAATACAACATCTTTATTGAAAACTTCCTTTACATGACCACTACATTCCTTCGTACTTAGCATTGCATGGGATAACCTGAGGACATGCATAAGAAAAGGGTGAGCTATAAAGCCCAGTAAGGGAGTACACAATGAATAACATGAGGAGTAGAATAAATGTTAGGAAATAGGCATATCAATAGAGCATAAGAAAAACATGAACATAAAGGCATGATAAATCATGATAATCATAACATGGAAATGTGGCAACAACACTTAACATTGAATTAGCATGAGCCAAGGCTCATTGCACATGGAGCATGAGTAAACCCTCATTGCACTTGAAGCACGAGTAAACCCTCGTTGCACTTGAATTAGCATGAGTCAACACTCATTTCACATGACGTATCATGATACTATACTTTACCCAATGTATTGGAGCGCTATAAAGGGCGCACCCTTCTTAAACATTTCATTTCATGCATAAGTGTGCCACATGGATCATAAAACATGGATTCATAAAACATAATAATTTCTTCCACGATAAAGGAATGTGGAATTCATACATGAAACTTTACAATCAATATGTAAATGTGCATAAAGTTGAATACCCTTGATGGAGAAATGGGCATGGTATTCACTACACAAAGACATTGGCTTAGAAAATCGGTGCGATTTCCGTAGCGTAACGACGTGACATAAGAATTCATAAAAAAAGGTTGATGAGAGAGAAAGGGGTTCCTCATCATATTTAAATGTAATGTACAGTAATGAGGTCATATATATACATGTACCAACAATCAAAATGGAATTTAGATTCATGATACAAAAGTATTGCTTGAATGTAAAAGAAGAGAGAGAAGTTCCTTTCGGAATTTCGGCATAGTAACGGGTGTACATGGGAGGCATTTAATGAGAGAGAAATGGTTATCCCATCATTCAAACAATAATAGGGAAGTATTGGGGAGGTGTGAAACCATACCACAACATTCATAATTGAAATAAAAAGGGCAATACAACTTAAAGAAAATTGACAAAAATGAGAAAGGAAGAAAAAACCCTTACTTGGAAGTGTGCTTCCAAAGGCTAGAGAGAGGCTTGTGAGAGGATTATTGGGAGCTTGGGGAACCTTGAGAGGATTCTATATAGAGTAGGGCAGAGTTTGGACGAACTCCAAGGGCTTTGAGTGAGGAGGAAGTGGGAGCTTGGGTGGGTTTATATAGGAAAGGTGAGGGAATTCTTTATTATTTAGGTTTGGGACCCCTTATATTAAAATAATCCAAACCACAAACCATCCCATGGTATTTTCCCATGGTTTCTGGAAAAGGAAAGAGGAAAACAATATTTTACAAGGCCAAGGTCCGAAATTATTAAAAAATTAGGGTTGCTTATGTGGAGGTGAGTCACACTCCCATGGAAATTAATTTAAAAAGGCAAAGTGTTGAATAAGTCTTGAGGGCTCCATTAATGCTTTGAAAAGTAAGTCAAACAAACCCAAAACCTCATTATTTTAATTATAAAACATATATTGGCCGAACATAAGGATTATGGTATTTTATTACATCACCATTGGGTCATTATGATGTCATAAAACACATTATATATTTAAATGGTATTTAATTTTTACCCAAAAATTTGACTGTCTCAGAAAATTATGAAAAATTCACCGTTGGATAATTTCGAAATCCTGATTCCAAAAATAATATTTATTTTATCTGAATAATTTTCTAAATATGTGAATTTTCACTTTTAAAATAAAAACCGACATTTATAAAAAATTCACGGGTTTTGACAGAAATGGCTTTCAAACCTTAATAAAAAATTTAATTGCATTCATAAAATTATAAGATCATTTATACTTAATAAAATTTAATTTAATATTAATTAAAATATTATTTAATTCAAAAATCCTTTAATTTAATAAAATATAATTCTTAATTAAATAATAACTAAAAACACCATTTGTACTTTAAAAACTAATTACAATGTATCAAAAATGACTAGAAATTATATTCATTATTATATACAAAAAAAATGTACATGAACATGGTGCTACTTATTTGTTACATAACCCCTTAAAATAGCCACATAAGACCTAAGGGTAAGGTTCACGATGGTGACAGACTCTTGGGGCGGCTCGGACAATATCGCTCGAGTGGTAATTTCAATCAACTTCCACTTTTCCCGTAAACGATCACGTTCGAGCTTGACTTGATAAATCTCAGCTTGGTCTTGGTCAAGGGCAAAGCCCAAAGACACCACCTCTTTTCCGAGCTCCAACAAATGGGCTTCATAAGGGGCAATTCTACTGGATGAGGCCATCGCTTCCTTTGTCTGAGTAGAAAATTGGTTTGTTAAAGCCTTATATTTATACTATTCAGATGATCACTGTTCAACGGCTATAAAAGTAACGGTCACAAATCTTAACGTAGAACTAAATAAGTTGACATCTTATAAAAACATTTTTCTTAAAGAAACATTTAACTGGATCAAGAGGGATTTTCCATTAATGAAACTTTGGGTCGTTACAACTAGCACCTCTCGTGCCTCCTCTGGCATCCCCACCTATTGTTGTTGGTGCCTCCTGAGGCATACCCACCTCCTTTTTCTGGTTCCTCCTATATAATCCCCACCTCCCATCGACCGACCTCACCTGTGCAGATTTCTTGATGCCTCATCAACTGGCCCCACTTGTGCATCTTTTCCAACGTCCTGATGACTGACCCGCCTATGCATATTTCTCAGTATCCTTTCGATTGGCCTGCCTGTGCGGCTTTCCTAGAGTCCCATCCACTGGCCCCACATGTGCGGTTTCTCTACTGCACCTTGAAAAATTGTTGCACCATTTATTTAATCTGACTATTTCAGCAACATCTTCCATCATCCATTATTTTTATTTCGAGGGGAATCTATGATTGCAGATGATTTCTTATTATGTTTTTTCTTGTTTTGTAATCAAGTTGGGTATGTCTAGCTTGAGGGAGAGTGTCTATGGTGTTTGTTTATTGCTTTGTTTTTATTTTATTTGGTTTTTTTATTTATGTATCCAAGCTAGTTAAACCTATCTTGAGGAGGAGTGTTGGAGTATTTGTCCCACATCAGACTTTTGGTCTTATGTAATCTTTATTATTGATTATAAAATAACCTCGAGGCCTCTCTAAGAGAGGCATCTTGGGTATTAGTATCCACTCTTACCATTATACAAAAATATTTAAAATAAAAGGAGTGGATATAGATTAAAATTGGGGGGTCCTAGCTATAAAAAAACCTAAAGTCTAAGATTCTGAAGGAAGCTTGTCTCCAACCTCCTCACTGCACTAGATCATCATCACCGACTCCAGGAGTCATCGCTATCCTCCTCCTCCCCATTTTTCATCAACGGAGGTGGTAATCACTCGAAGCCATTGTGGTCACCTTAGTTCCATAGGCTCTCCTCTTTTGGTCGATGTGTGTTCTATCCAACCCACTTAACTGCCACCTCAACTGTCCACCATCACCCCAGCTACTGCCACTATGTCACTCGTCGAAGTTATATGAAACCCACCACTTCCATCTTATCCTGTGGATAAGACCCCCCACCCACTCACCCACATGTGTCCTCCTATGATGGTTGACCCCCTAGTGTCACACCACTTCCAGTTGAGCCCCCTTAGGTGGTCCCCTTCTCCCTACCGCATCTCCTCTACCCCGATTGGGATTTATGCCACCTTGTCCAATCCATAATAGTCCAGGGCTAGTCTATCTGACCTGGAACCACCATGCACTAGTTTTCCCCAACTTTACAGGCCTGTTTCGGGTTAAGATTAGGCCCAAAACAGGTTTTATGGGATAATCGGTCCCTTAAGAAAAAAAAATTAAATTTCAAAATAAGTTAATCTTTTGTATTTAAATTTTTTTTTAAAATATAATTAATTAAATAAGTACTTATGCATTGTCATTTTTTCTTGTTTAATATGTATAAGGGTATTTGTGTCCATGAGTGTTGTTTTTCTATGTATTACGTATTCTTGAGACCCCCTCACCTACATGCAAGTATGTATGTATTATGATGAAGATGGATTAAGACGTGGGCCACACCGAGAGGATGTGGTATTCCAGATGAGATAGTTGTACATTGGACTGGGGAGTGAACTACAATATGAGTCAAGACCTAACTCAGGTGATATTCCCCTAGTTCATGGTTGATATATTGAGTTTAAATGGATCAAATAATAATATATTCTCAAGATCATTCACGTAGTATATTTAATTTATGCATTATTTATTATTTTTTGTGTATTTTCAAGTTAGTGTGATCACATATAATAATAAAATAAAATGCATAGATTAAATCAATTTATGACGTGATGAATATTTTTCTATTTATATCATTATCAATTGTAAGTGCAGTCACATAGTATGTGCGTGTCGGATAGAAAAATGATTCCATTCGTCGATACATAATTAAAAATCCTCAATGAAATATTAAGTCACAAACACCTTTTTTCATTTGAATTTGAAGACAATCAGGTGTGTGTGGTACTCGTCAGCCCTAATTGAGGGTGTATCCTACTATTGGGGAGTTCTTATGAGAGAGATGGGTCAAATTAACTAAAGTTGGAAGCAAATAAATAACAAAATCTAACATTTTTTTAAATTTAGAGGTAAGTGTTTATTAAATCATATTTATGGTTTTTAGAAGTGGAGACTTCACTCAACAGATCAAGGAGATGCAAATTATTTTTCCATAATTAATCATAGTGAACTTATGATATCACTTTCCATTTTATAAAAAAAATCTAGTAGATTAGTACTTTTATTTCAATTATGGATTATACATTACCAATTAATTTAGAAGTGGAGACTTCACTCAACAGATCAAGGAGATGCAAATTAATGCATTTTTCTAATCAAACGCCTACCATGAAACTTTTAAAGTAGTGGAATAGACATATCTTGTAGACTATAAGGATATATTTTGAGGATCCTTTCCACTAGAATACCCAAGAGACAGAGTATTCTAAGTCTAGTAGTGAAGGCTACTAGAATTTGATAAAATAATGGTAGGTGTTTTATGATTAAATTAATTGGTAATGTATAATCCATAATTGAAATAAAAGTACTAATCTACTAGATTTTTTTTATAAAATGGAAAGTGATATCATAAGTTCACTATGATTAATTATGGAAAAATTCAATGTCTTCATCAACATGAGTTTTCAAGGTGTTGGTGTCCTCACTATCTATTGATCCACCTTAGGAAGTGAGGGTGTAAAAGATTCTTACAAGAGACTCATGTTTGATGCATTTAATGTTTACATCATAATGTTATCATCAATGTCTGATGTGAGTTGTGGATACAATATCAGGACATGGATGGTTCTACATGTCGTATCATCTCCAAGAAGCTTGTGGGGAGAAAGTGAAGTGAGATATGAATGAGTGATGATTACACTGGTTATGTGTAAATTGAAATTTTGGTCATGATCTTTCATGGAATACCTTTATTACATAGTTTTCACCCATTTACTCCAGTTTCATTTAATATTACAAAAAAAATATGGATAAAACTCTTCATTACCTATTGGGTATGGTTTTCCAAGTAAATAAGAACTTAAAGAAAGTATAATATTTAGTTATTATAGTGAAAAAGTTGAAAGACAAGGCAGAATGGTTGATGAAAAGTGTGACACCAAAGTCACCTTCACAATGTCCTTAAAAGAAAAGAGAAAAGACATTATACATAAGGTTACTTGTTTTACATGTCATGAGATAATACTATGGAAGTTTAAATGTAATGAACTGAATTGAAGAAGCAAGTACCTGATTATTCATCAGTTTATATTCATCAATTACAAGTGATCTTTATGTCATACTTCTTGGGTTTTAAATACAATATTCCATTCACATATGTTTATTGAAATACAATAACTAGTTAAGTATAGAAACATTACAAGAAGTAAATTGTGTTCTCCAAGAAGCTGAGAAAGGGTGGTTCTTAAGTCAGCGGTGAGAAGTTAAGAACTTCCAATTGCCAAGATTAATGATTCTAGCTGATCTTTTATTGAGTATAACCATAAAATTTATCACTCATATCCATTGAAAACAATGTGACATTATTCCAGTTTCAGAATTAATGTTGTTTGTGGTGTCTAATACTCAACTAATAGTTTATTAATACTTTAATTATTAGCAATACCAAATTAATATAAAAAATGTAAAATTTGATTATACCCAGTTGCAGCAAGATAAGTCTTTATCTGGTAAAACTAAGTAGTTTTAAAGGATGTACCTAGTATGGTTTTATACTCTTTGAAGTTAAAGGACTTAGGTATTATAGACACACTTATTTACTTAGTTTTGGATAAAGAAAAATTTGAAAATAAAGGTGATTCACAAAGCTTTCATAATTAGTTCACATAAAGAGTGTGAACTATTCCAATGCTAATCTAGTGGTAACTATACTTTATAAGACTCTTTTAAGTGTTTTAAGGAATATAAAAGTGAAGTATGTAATATAAAAGGTTATAAGATATGAGTAGCTTTGGGTCCATGTGCCAAAGAAAATATTTACCAAGCATACACTAATCGTTAAAATGTCGCCTGAAGTGATTCTTAAATGCACATTTCTATATACACATTAGAGTCATGATATTACTAAGGTGGATCGATGATGAGTCTTACATTTTCACATTGATTAATGAAATGTTGCATGGAGTAATTCTTAAATGTTCATTTCCTTGTACACATCAGAGTCATGATGTAAGTAAAAGGAGAATAAATGTTAATATTCATATGCATTGCAGAAACTTCCATTATTTTCAAGGAATGCTTTGTAAATAACGACATAATCCCATAACCATAATCTAACTATAATGATATATGGATATCATATAAGTTATAGTATGATATAAATCCATTATGTCATAAGAACGTATTTTTTGGTGCAAAGTGTTTGTTAGGGATATAAACAAGATTGTATCAAGAAAAACACAATATGAATCTAAAGTAATTAACCTAAAGGTTTTTAGGATATAACAGAAATCACTATGATAAAAAAGTTGTGGTAAAGTGATATAATACATTTTTATAAAAGGGTGCACATCTCTACTAGAGATAGTAGGGTAAATATTGACTTGGATTTATTTAATGTTGAAGATGCATAAGTAGTTATTATAGGAACAAATTCCATAAGAGCATGTGGAAAGGGAATGTTCCAAAGATGCGTACTACATAGGAAGGATGAAACCATAGTGGTGGTTTTATATTCACCATGATCGGTGATTTAATCCTACAGGTAAGCAGTATATGATAATAAGATAATATTAACTAGTTCAATTAAAATTCAATAATGGATTACATGTATCAAAGAACATGGGCTTGTTATTTTGAACATCGTAGTGTGTATTCAAGTGAAATTCTACATGGATGGTACAAGTGTGGTACCAATAAGGCTCAATTGGTAATACCAAGTCATTATGCCTAAAACCATTATAATTTTACTTGTCATATATACTTTATATTATCATTATATTAGGTATTGTATGTCAAAACCATCAATCTTGTAACATGTCTCTACGAAGCAACTAGAAAGGGTTAGTGACACCATAGGATGCCAATAAGTGGTAAAAGTTTCTAAAATCTAGTTTTGGATTAAAGAAAGAAACTATATCATGTAATATTTATTTGGAATGAATTTTTTAGATGTGTATATAAGAGTTTAGTGGGAGAGACACTATTTTCATTATGAAATATGTTTTACGACATATGGAAAACAATTGTTGGTCTTATAGTTAGTTAAGACCATAATGAAAGTAGCTCTGCAGATATTGACTTAAAGTAGCAACCTAAGTTCTTGTAAAAAAACTATTGAGGTAAATCTAATGGTTGTTTAGACCTATTCAATAGAACATATACTAACAAGGTATTGAAAAATACAATTTGGAATAATTCGAGAGAGAATTTTTATCATTGGCACATGGCATAAATCTCTCCAAGAATACATGTTCGAGATATAGGAGGAGATTAATGTCGTGAGTTGAATTTCATGTGATTTTTGGATAGATCAATCACATAATCCATGAAATGTACAAGAAATGATATTTTAAACATATATTATATGGTTGGAAAATATCATTAGTGTATAGGAGAACTAAATGGGAAGCAGTCGGAACTATCCAATTATACTTGAGAAAGTATAAAGGATATGTACTCGGTGCGTGGAGAGGAAGGGATACTAGTTAAAAGGGTACACAAATTGTTCTTCGCATGGATTAATATGATTTAATATTGTAATTAGGCTAAGTTAATGATCAAGAAAAACTCATTCGAGCTAGTGGTAGCCATATCTACAAATAATGAGTATATTGTGGCTTCTAAGGTAGCTAAAGAAGTGGTATAAAACACGCAATGTTTTTGTTCCATTTCTTAAAATTGAGCCTAGTAAGTAAAATTTTATCATTAAGATAAATCTAATAATATTCAAGATTACAATTTTTTTATAGTAGAAAAAAGGATATATATAATTGGGTTTTACATCTTTTGATGAGTCTTACTCAAGGAGGTGAGGTTATGGATAGAAAAATAGCCATACAGTGGAGACATGGCAGGCCCATGACTAAAGTCATAACTCAGAAGAAACATGATCTTATCATGTGAGAGCTAACAAGTTTAGTTAGCAAGTTGGCTCTAATGCAAGTGGGAGTGTTGTAATAGTGGGTGTCCTAGACCCAATTAAACAGTACTTTTTGATTATCATATCAAGTATATAGTGAGTTATGAATGATGTTTTCTTATAATAATAGTGTTGATATTTCTACATCCACTATTTATATGGTAATTTACATAAATTATTTACCATATCAAAAGGTTATAGAAGTTCGTAGGCTATAATTAGAACCTAGAGAAACTATGAAATTAATTTTAAACATGTATCCTGTGGTGTAGATACATTATTCTGACTTAACATAGATGATGTTTGGATATCAGGTGATGGGGGATCATAAATATTGAGACTTCTTCTCATGAATTTCAAACTTAGTGATATCTAGTATGTGTGATCAATAGGATAGACACACCAATAGAAACACCATGTGTTTCGGGTGTCATTGGTTGTTCCTATATATAAATATGTGTATTGGTCTCTTAAATTGAGACTATTATCAATGTGTGTCATTTTATTGTGTACTTTGATTCAAGGAAAAAACTATGACATTGAATTCATATCAAGTTATCTTGTGTTTGGTGCATCATTGGTGGTATGACATTGGTTAAATGATCAAGATTGAATTTTTTGCTTCCGAGTTGAGGAAGTAATATCTTAGGCCCAATTGATTAGGATGGAAGTGACTTCACTAAATCCATTACCATGGTAGAAAAAGGTAAGTCTTTACAATAAGGTCAATAAATAATAAAGTAAGGAAAGTAAAATGAAGTAAGATAAATGAATAATAAATCAAGGGAATGATGATGACACAAGTGTGGGTCCTTTTTTATGAGATATCATGAGACAAAGAGATTATATTGCACAGTGTCTATTTGTAAGAAAGGTTATCGTTTCTATGACTATTTTTTATCACCTTAGGTACCTTGATGTATTTTTATACTCCATTATTGATCTGTGAATAGTATTCACTTCTATCGAGATAAAGGTCTAGAGGGTTGCACACAATAGTGTATTCAATAGTCTACCCTATTGTAGTGAATAGGTATATAGTGTTGGAGTTGGTTCCCTAGAACCAACTTCTTTTTACTTTATGATAACTTATATTCATAGTTTTGAATATTAAAAAACTCATTATCACATCATGATTGTTCTTTTATGCAACATAGTATGTGATAATGTCCTGAGAGTAGTTGTTGCACTAAAAGGTTATAGTGGTTCCCCACTATGATGAGAACCTGAAAGTGTTACAACACTTTTCTTAAATATATGTTCTATATCCATATGATATCATTTGAGGGACACAAATGATACAGGCTATCAAGGGTAGAGACTCATAGGACTTTGAGGCACCTTCTCATTGTGTACACCCTTAGTAATATATGATAGGATATTATGAGAATGAGACTTGTGGGTAGGAAATCCACATTTATATGTGAAATTGAATATTCCTATCTATATACATGTTTATTGATCCTTATACATTAATATTATTATTAATGAGTATCATGAGTCACATACTTTAATGTATTTACAAAAACCAGAACGACAGATGTTCATGATGAGGTAGGATACGTTGGGTGTGTCATGAGTAATATTGCATTAATGAATAATGAAAGAAATGATTTATCCCTTTTGTTCTTTAAATAGAAGTTAATATCTCATCCCCTTTAGTGAAAATAATATAGACAAAATAAATATATGGCCATGGTGTTCTATAGGCAAGTTCAATTTCCAAAAAGTCAAAGAAAGATACATCGAGCATATAGGTTGATGACACCAGTATGCAACTTTCTTGATTAGAGATATAATGATAAAGGGATTATATTATAAAATAAGTGTTTGTATGAGTTATTATGTCATTGGGACATTAACTTCTTTCTCTATGGGTTCCTTGGTGTGTTGTTAGATGCTAACCTTGGACTTTAGGCTGCTTTGTTTGATGCCACTGAGAAAGAGGCCTAGAGGGTCACACACTAAGTATATCTAGAATCTCAGTTAAATAATAATATTATTATTTATTATTTAACAAGTTGAATAAATGTTATTCCCACACATGGTTTAATAATTATTCATGTTTGTTTGATTGCATTTATTTTGTCACCAGTTATTCGAGAGAATATAATATGAGAGAAATATTTAATAAATATTCATTTGTTATTTAGTGAATATAGTATTTATTTATTTATTGGAGAATAATGAAGTGATATTTATTGAATAAATAAATAGTCATTATTCAAGGCCCGATAAATATTGTAGAGGAATGGAAGACCGAGTTTAATGGTCCAGTGAGAAATAATAAATATTGAATATTATTTAATTAAATAATATTTAATTTAATTTTCAAGTTAAGTGAATTTAAAGAAATAATAATAATAATATTATTATTATTATTATTATTTGACATGGGGTTTCACAAGGATTAAATAAATAATAAGGGGTACTTGTGAAATTATTTATTTCTAATCCTAGAGATATATAAAGTCAATTATATTATATTTCTCATAGACTCAATTCATTTATTTTGGTTGTGCACAACAGATTTGGAATATTCTCAAAATCTCTATAGAGCTCACTTCTCTAAGAACTCTCTTAAGAATGGAGAGCGATATTCCTCCACCTCTCACTCTCAAGCCAAGAGAGATATATAAGAACACTTTGGAAGTAGTTCTTGAGGCGATCAAAGGTGGACGACGCAAGCGATAGGATCTGTCATGCTAGAACCTGGAGATTCCTAGTGTGATGTTCAGAGATTTGTGAAACATGTGTGGATCACCACTAGAGGGAATTTGTTTTGACACCTATAATGCAATAACTAAACAACGTAGATCTGTTGTCATATTCATAAACTAAAAAATAATTCCATCAACATAATTCTTTAATTAATTAAAATGATTATAAATAATATGTGATGATCATCTCTCTGGTTAAAATGTAATATCCCTTCTCAATATTCTTTGATTCAAATCTGTAGATCACGTCATTTATCATTGTGTAAATCTTGGATTGATCATCGATCACGACAAAAAAAAAATTGGGCATGACTCATCGCATGCTTCTGCTATGCCCAGAACCTACATATAGGACATGGTGAACTCCACCACAGGGTTCGAGAGTTTTCCAAGTTTTATCGATTACCAAAAAATAAATAAATTTATTATTATTCAAATACATAATAATTGAGTTGAATTTATTTATTAAAAGTATCCACATGGTGTTAAGTGAATACATAGAAAAATATTATACAAACAAGTATTATTTTAATATTTAAGGTTCGTTTAATATTTTGAGAATTATGAGTCAAGTTAATGACTTAGTTTTATCACATAATATATTTATTATATATTACAAGTGATAAAAATATAAATGACATTATGATGTAGTTATTTTGATATAGCATTTCATTTACTACTTATTTAGTTGGTGTTTTATTTCTGAGGGTTAAGGGATCCTTTCCTGGTAATTTTTGTAACTCAATATATATAGGAGGAGAGAGGCTCTCACATAGAACTATTCACTGTGAGTTTATAAGAGCCTCTATCTCGTTTTTTGCTTCTTAGAGAGATAAACCCTCATTCCAAGATGATGATTGAAGATCTCCTTTTTGGATCATCAGAATGGAGTAGCAGTGATTGTTGGGATGTCAAAGACATCGTCGGATCTTCACACTAGCACCTGAAATTAGATGATCAATACACCCACAAACTTTTGAAGCATGTGTGGATGATCTAGATGGATTCATATTTAGATCCTTTGAGAACACATCATCGGCAATGAGAATATGTCGACCACAACTTCATATTAAATCATTCCTTTTTCAGTTTATGTTTAGTGCTTAAAATTCATCACATGTGATCCTTAGGATTTTACTGGGGTTGTGCTTTTCTGAAAATGACGTAGTTACATCGATCAGCGATTAAGAATTTTAAATCCCTGATTCATCTGATTTCATTGCATGACCTGATACCTTCAACTGCCGATAACATGAAAGAGTAAATTGTAAATCAAAAAAATATAAGTAATGGAATATAAAACATAATTGATCCTAGAAGAGGGTCAATTGTTTGATGGACCTAAAAGAAGTCCAATTGTTTAATGAATATGAAAGAAATACAAAAAATATAAGTAATTAGTTAATTTATGAATATATTTGGATAATAATTGTTACCTAAATGAAATAAATATAATTTGGTCAAACATTTTCTAACAACACCTTACTCACTTTTCTCAATATAGTATACAAACTCGGAGCATATCTTTCGATGTGTAGATTTAAAAGTTGTTGATTATGTAAGAAAATAATATTATAATAAAGAAGGTAATTATTAGGTGACATATTCAATGAAACAAATATAAACTTTTGAAATGAAATAAAAAGTAAACAAATCATGTAATTTTATAGTTGATAATGATAAGTGATTTGGACTGTGCAAGACAATACCAGTACATAACATCATATCCATTCAAATAATGTGTGTTGCATCATTATTTCAATGGATAAAATTGATATGGTATATATACCTATCATTTAATAGTGGAATTAATATATATAGATGTTGATATATGTATATTTATATGAAGTATAATATTTATAATAATGTACATACCTATATGGAACATTTTTATTTTGCAACCTTATTGATTTCCATTGTAATATCCCTTCAAAACCGGATGGTAATTGAAATGCATCTATGACATCTTTGGAGGTATATTATACTATCATGATTATGATATTTAGACTTATTAACACATATGTATTAGAAAAAAATAAATAAATATATGAAATATAATATAAATATAAACAAATATACCTAAAAACAGACAATTCACAAAAAATAATGTCAACAACATGAAGTGATTTTTGAGGTTTTCATGACCGTCCCAGAAGGGCCTATGTCGTGACTACCCCAAACCCACCTTCGATAGGCCAGGGGCTAGTGACTAGTACTGAGTAGTCATATCCCACAAATGGGAAGCATTTTCCTAAATACCTGTACACACGCACATATCTCCAAGATCAAAATGATGAAATGTAAAAACACTACGTAAACAGTGAATGCATACACTAAGATACCAACCACAAAGTATGAAAGTAGAAAATTAGAAAGTAAACAGGGCCAGAATACAAGCCCATGAAAAGAAAGAGTCTGTCAAAGTGAATGCACAAGTTCCTGAAACTCATCCACATAAAACCCTACCTGAAGGGTAGGTGTAGGACATCTATCTGAACTTGTAGGAGCACACCTCGTCTATCTGATCAGTCTAAACACCACCTGGTCCTAGTCTACTTGAAACTTTTCCACAACATCAATTTTATACACAAGACACAACATGTGTAAGCAAAGCCCGTGCAGGGGTGATTAAAATAATACTCAATAGGATACCCTGAAACCACAAAGGAATACCACTAAGAAATACAATAAGAACACAAAAAATAAAGTACTACCAGTGAATAGTGTAGTCAACTCTATATAGGTATATGTATGTAACACATATACCAGAGATATATAGGTATACTCATAACCAACCACAAAGTAAAGAGGTAAGTCACAACAAATCATCATCCACATGATTCTTCTAGAGGCACACTCATTCTGAGAGAACTCGCTCCTTGAGCCATGTTGTCATTGGAGACTCTTATAAAGAGGTCCCGCTAATTTGGGCCCTGCCTAAAGAGAATACACTGGTCAAAGATCACTTTATACAGAGAGTGGATCCTTCCCAGAGAATACTGAAAACCTAATTTTTATTATCCTACAATGTAGGGGATCCTTCTCAAAGAATACTGACAACCCTACTGATGTGGCTTGTAACGTAGAGGATCCTTCTCAAAGAATACCAAAAACCCTATAGATACGACCCACTGGATGGAGGACTAATTCCATGTGCTCATAGGTCACATTTATTCCAACAAAACTTCACTAGGTTTGATAGTGGACCGCTCCAATCTCAATGAGGGATACTACAACTCTATCCAAGACTCGGCCTCTAGAGGGGACTGTTGTCTAGTGATGTGGATGTAATGTCGTATTAAACCCTCGAGGAAAGAACCATGGGAAACTCTATACCTATTCTAGTTCATATTAAAAACCCAAAAAGCTATCTCAAAAGTACTTCCTCACCATGAGGGTCCTAACACTGCTTACGACTCGTCAAATAGACCTTCCATTTGAAAGTTACAACCTTTTAGTGAAAAAGTCTAACCTAGGTCTGGTCCGGGTCCGACACAGTCTGACCCACCGACCTGACCTGGCCCGATAAACTGACCCAGCCCGACCTACCAAGCCTGGTACAGCCTGTTCTAATAGACTTTTGGACCCTACCCAATTAATCTAGCCTGGCCCGCTACGTGGGTTGGCCCCCTTCTCCCACATGCGGCTGACCCAGCTGCGTGAACCTGGTCAATGTGGCACTACCGCGGTCCACATGGATAGACACCACATCCCCAAACTCCACTACCGTAGGTTCCCACACAGTCCCACCTAGACCGTGTTCTTCATTTGTCGGCGGCCTATCCGCCTCACGCTCCCCTTGGACCGGCCCTCTGCCATTACTGGCTCCGCCACCGGTGGCCTGCTATTCATCGCGCACTCCACCTGAACTAGTAGGAGCCACTTCTTCGGTCACCACCATTCACCACCACTTTGAACCACCATAAGCCACTAAATCAGCTGATTTGTGCCACGCCTTCATTGTCGCACCTCTATGGTTTCGTTGCGGTGTCAGATCCCCAGTCTCGGATCGTTGCGCCACAGATTGAATGTGCAACGATCCTCCAATCATATTTCATGAAGAATGAGGGATATAGAAAAATTGAGGGAAAGAGATAAATGCACAAGAATTCCCAAAGAATAGATCTTGTCCTTGTTCATGTCATCCTTGATCCGTTCATGTTATAATGAAGAATGGAGAGGGAATAAATCAAATTTCTTTAACAAAATCAATCTCAATAATCAACCTGAATAAATTATCCATCTCGAAAGAATGATCAAATCACGGATCAACTTGTTCATGGGTTGTTCAGCATTCATCACTGAAAGTTTAGAATGGGGAAAGAATCACAAATAAATAACACCCTACCTCAAGGTTTGTATCAATAATTGATAAAAATAGATTTCATTGTCGTCATCGACGTGATCCTCTACTCTGTTGGTGCAACGATTCGCAATCCGCTCAATCTGTCATCACCGTTCGTTAAGAGGGTTTCCTTCCATGTCTTAAAGGAATCTGAGGGATACAGTGATGACCCCAAATTCCCTAACAAAGGTTTTTTTTAAAAGAAAAATAATGTTGCATCAAATAAAATATTTTTATTAAAATATTTTAATGACGTTCACATCCAAAAACTAACTTTCACATCTTTCCCATGTCGGTCTATGTTAGGCCTCACCTAAGGAAAATTCATTATTCTGAATGCAACAGTGTCGTCAAATTTCTTATATGGACCCCATTTAGAATTTGTTCTAGTTTTAAGCAAAACCGCTCACGTGCTTTATTAAAAACTTAACATATTTCAATGAATTGTTTTGGGCCTCAGAATCACACTCTGACTCATCACATGGTCTTGAAATTTTCCCAATTAATTTATAAAAATAAAACTAGAGAAAATACGAGTTATTACATTCTCCCCACCTTAGGGATTTACATCCCTAAAATTCAAAATAAGGGCTACTCAACAAAAAGATGAGGGTACTGAGCACAAATCTAAGCCTCCCACTCCCAAGTGATCTCCTAGAGATTCATGTGCTACCACCGAACATGTACTAAAGGAATTGATAGCCCATGAAGGATCCTCTCCTATCGATCCTCGATCTCCACTAGGTACTCCACAAAATTTACCCCATCATCAATGTCCAACTCGCCCCAGACAATGACATGTGATGGATCATGCACTTACCTCTTCATCTACGACACATGGAAGACGTCATGAACTCAGTGCAACTGTGGGGGTAGAGCTAAGCGGTACACCACATCACCAACTCTACACAGAATCTGAAAAGGTTCAATGTATCTTGGAGATAGCTTACCACCCTGACCAAATCTCTACAATTCTCGTCGAGATGAGACTCGAAGGAACACATGGTATCCATCCTCAAACTCCAGAGGCCTTTGTATCCTATCATCATATGACTTCTACCAGATCTATGTAGTCTTCATCCACTCCTGGATGATCTTCACCTTCTTAGTGGTGCCCACACCGAATCTGGACCCATGAGTGTTGACTCTCCTAGGTCAGTCCAGTCGAGTGGTGACCTGCATGGTCACCTGTAAAAGGCCTCGAATGGTTCCATACCAATGGTTGAGTGTTAGTTATTGTACACAAACTCCAATAGTGGTAAGTGATCCTCTCAACTTCATCCAAAATCTAGGATTCAAGCATGCATCATGTCCTCCAGAACCTGAATGGTCCTCTTCGTCTGGCCATTCGTCTGGGGTTGAAATTTCATGCTCAAACATAATTGAGTCTCAAATGCCTCCTACAATCCCTTCCATAACCAGGATATGAAATGATCATCATGATCTAAAACAATCATCGATGGTACTCTATGAAGCCGAACTATCTCTTGCACATAGAGTCATCCCAAGCTCTCTATTGAACCCTGCTCCTAAATTGGTAGGAAGTGTGTCGACTTGGTGAGTTGTTCAATGATCACCCAGATTGCATTGTGTCCCCTGGAAGTGTGTGGAAAAATCATCATGAATTACATCGATATCCTATCCCACTTTCACTCTAACACCTCAAGGGGTTGGGTCAAGCCTGTTGGAACCTGGTGCTCAGCCTTCACTTACTAATAAGTGAGGTGTCAAGAAACGAACTATGTCACTGCCTTCTTCACCCCCGACCACCAGAACTGACATCGGATGTCCTAATACATCTTTTCCACACCCAAACTTATCTCCAAAAGGGATGTTTGTAACTCCCTCAGAACCTCCTCCTACAACACCACTGGTACAACCGTGTGCCCCTAAAAAGAATGACGTGCTCTCCACCTATCTAATATCTATTAGGGGCATGCCCTATGGATAACCGGGAATGTCAGTTCTTGTAGTCTATATCCCTAATTTGTGCCTCCCTGACTCATTGTAAGAGTGGAGGGTGACAACTATCGACTGGTGGTAAGATGTTCCATCTCCATCCACAAAGGATATCTTCAATGTGGAAAACTTCTTTGATGCCTCGCTCGGCAACTATAAGCTGGATCTCCTGCCGAGAGCATCTGCCACCATGTTCCCCTTCCCCGAAGTATAGACTATCTCAAAATCATATTCCTGGAGGAACTCTATCCATCACCTCTATCTCAAGTCCAGATCTTTATGAGAGAATATATACTTGAGACTCTTATGATCAGAGTAGATGATAAACTATTCACCCATCAGGTAGTGTCTCCACATCTTCAATGTGAAGACTACCGCTGCTAGCTCAAGATCATGGGTATCATAGTTCTTCTCATGTTGTCTCAAATGGTGTGAACCATAGGCAATCACTACTTTCCCCTACATCAGGACATAACCAATATCGTTCCCTGATGCATCGTATAACACTACATACCTGACGCCCTCCTCTGGTAATCTCGAGATGGGAGCACTCCTCAACCTCTACCACAACTCCTGAAAACACTGCTGGTATTTCTCTGTCCACACGAAGGGTTTCCCCTTCCATGTCAAAGTCATCAAGGGTGATGCTACCCTGAAAAAGTCAGGTACAAACCTCTGATAATACCCAACCAAACCCAAGAAACATTTCACCTCAGTAACACTCTTGGGTGGCCCCTAGGCAAGCACCACCTCAATCTTCATTATGTCTACTTCAAATCAAGCCTCTAAAATGATGTTTCCTAGAAAATAGACCTCTTGAATCCATAACTGACACTTTGAGATCTTTTCATAAATCTGGTGATCTCAGAGTGTGTCCAGGACCATCCTCAAGTGTATCACGTGCTCCTCCTCGGACGCCGAGTACACTGGGATGTCATCAATGAAGACCATCATAAAGTGGTCTAAGTATGGATGGAAGATCCTCTTCATGAGTCCCATGAAAACTTTTGGGGTGTTCTTCACACCAAAAGGAATCACCAAGTACTCACAGTGGTCGTTCTAACATCTTAAGGTTGTCTTAGGTACATCCTCATCCCATACACGAAGTTGGTGATAGCCAGATTGGAGGTCAATCTTTGAGAACCACCTTTCTCCCTTCATATGATCAAAGAGTTTATCGATCCTTGGTAGTGGGTACTTTTTATTCATGGTCACCTAATTCAGGAACCATAAGTCCACACATAACCTCAAACTCCCATCTACCTTCTTGGAAAACAAAATTGGGGCCACCCAAGGTGAAACACTAGGTCTCACGAAGCCCTTTCTATGCAGGTCCTCCAACTGCACCCTCTACTCACAAAGCTCTACAGGATCTATCTGATATGTAGGGGTAGATATCAGTTTTGTCCTAGGGTATATATCAATACAAAATTATACCTCTCTATTGGGAGGTAACCTAGGGATATCTTCAGGAAAACGTCCTTATACTTTTCCACCACTGTAGGGAACCAAGGAATCCTATTATCTAATACACCGAGGGTGAGACTAGACAAATAATGAGTAATCGGTTGCACCCTCCTATGAGTAAGTCCATCCTACGTTGCACGTATTTCCTTTTTTCCAACAAAGGAAAACCTAGTCTCATCACCACAGACACACCGCACTCTACGCCTAAAATAGTCAATCTGAGCATGGACTGTAGATAGCCAATCCATACCAAGAATGATTTCATAAGGCCTCGATGCCGCTACCAAGAGATCTCAACTAAAACTCTCACCTACAAGATTAATCTCACACTATCGTCACCTATGTATGATCATCGAACCCCCTCTCGTAGGAGTCTCTAAATGTAAGGGTCGAGTCAATAGTTCAACCAGAATCTCTGAGCCCCAAATAAGGTCTGTGGAAATAAAGTAATGAATGGAACATGTGTCTATAAAAACTATATCTATGGTGGAAAAGACACATATTATACCTATAATCATTCCTGGAGCATCATGGTTATAATCCTCCATCACCTGTAGTTGTCCTCATCCTTGTCCACCAGCTCCTTGAGCCTAGTGTGGACCACCTAGGGTGGTGGAGGAAACACATCAAACCTTCGCCCACCTCCTAATGATCTACCTACTCCTCTGCCACATCTGTCACCCTACGGACCACCCTACTCATGTCTCTGTCTTTGCCTCAGTGGTCCCTCAACTGTCTCCTGACTACCCATACATCGAGTCAAGCAATCTCGATCCATATGTCTCTGACCGCCGCACGTGTAACACTACATGTCCTTCAGCTAACTCAAGCCACCCTGGGAGACTTTCATTACTGAATAGGTATCCTAGGGTCGTCTCTTGAATTGCATGGACCTCTTGGGACCCTACAACTATCGTCAGCTACCTACTGCCGAAGACTCAGCTACCTGATGTCTGTTGGTAGCTCCCACTGTTGGTGTCTGCTCCGATAGAAAGCTCTCCACTAGAAAAGCCCGCTATAGTACCCCAACATATGTAGGAATGCTAAGGAATATCATGGATGCCCTAATCTCCCAACACAGTCCTTACTCAAAGGTATGATCCCTGAAGAACATGTCTCGCACCATATTTGTGGAGTAGCAAGAAAGCTCAGTAAACCTCTCTGAGTACTCCTCCATAGTCTGACTGCCCTGCTGGAGATGTAGGAGCTCCTGGATATGCACTGATTGCAACATAGCTCAAAATAACTCCTCCCTAAAGAGATGCTCGATGTCTTCCTAAGAGAGAGTCGACTCATCATGCGTCTAGGTCACTAATCTCCACCATCGCCCTGCTAATCCCTGAAGAAGACTCGTGGCTAGGACCTCTATCTGGTCAGAAGGCATCCTCACAAGACGGAAGAAACATGTAACTGCCTCCATCCAATCATTAGCTACCTGGGGGTCTATCTCACCTTGAAACTTGGAAGGTTGCTGCCTCTGGAACTTATGTAACGCACTCAACCTGTGTGCATCCTCAACCGGTAGTGCTGATAGTAACTGTTGCTTGATGGGTGGTGGTACCATCGGTACACCACCCAGAAGTGCTAATTATTGTATATGAAGTATCTCTGATATAGGCCCATGTACCGATGCCTCATCTCTAGGCAGATCATCCTCGTGATCACACAATGGAATCTTGGATGGCTGGCTATGTGGAGGCATCCTGAAATAAAACAAGATATACCACGGTCAATAGAGTATATCTGGTAAGCTAACTCAAGAAGGACATGAGAACACACCCAAATCCTATATGATGCATGTACCGTTAATTTCTCTACAACCAATGTTTTCATGTACTAAGTCAAAAAAACCAGGTTTCTAGAGTTCAGGTGTATGGACACGTCGGTCACCGCACCAACACTAGATTCCCTAGTCTGGAAGTTGAACTCGAAACACTCGACATTGTTGCCCCAAACCAACCTCACAAACTCTCGTTCCTTAAGTAGAACCGACCACCTCTAATACCACTATGTCACGACTCGTACCAGAGGGGCCTATGTCGTGATTACCCCAAGTCTGCCTCCAATAGGCCAAGGGCTGGTGACTAGCATCGAGTAGGCATATCCCGCAAATGAGAGGCATTTGCCTAAGTACCTATACACACTCACACATCTCCAAACCCGAAATTCTGAAATGTAAAAACACTAAGTAAACAGTGCATGTATACACTAAGATACTAACCACAAAGTACGATAGTAGGAAACTGGAGAGTAAACAGGGCCAGAATACAAGCCCACCAAAAGAAAGATTTTGTCAAAGTGAATGCACAAGTTCTTGAAACTCATCCGCAGAAAACCCTACCTAAAGGGTAGGTGTGGGATAGTTGTCTGAAGTCATAGGAGCACACCTCATCTATCTGATCACTCTAAGCATCACCTAGTCCTAGTCCACCCATAACTCCATCACAGCGTCGATCGTCTGCACAAGACACGACACATGTGCAGGGATGAGTAAAACAATACTCAGTAGGACACACTGAAACCACAAAGGAATACCACTGAGAAATACAAGAATTACACCACAAAGTAAACATTACACGTGAATAGTATAGGCATCTCTACACAGATATATGTATGTAACACATATACCAAAGATATCTAGGTATACTCATGACCATCCACAAAGTAAAGAGGTAAGTCATAATCAATCATTTGCCATAAGATTTTGCTCGAGGCATGATCATTCCAGGATAACTCACTCTTCGATCCATGATGTCATCATAGACTCTTGCAAAGAGGTCCTGCTAATTTGGGTGCCACCCAACACTACTGGAAAATAGGTCTATACCCACGGTTTTTCAAAAAACTGTGGGTATAGGGATTTTATGTGAACCTATACCCACGGTTGTGACAAAAATTGTGGGTATAGTTTTCTTTTATGACCTATAACCACGGTTTTGGAGAAAACTGTGGATATAGGGTATTTTCTGAAGACCTATACCGATGGTTCTTCAAAACCGTGGGTATTGGGGTTTTTTTTTAGGACTTATACCCACGGTTCTCTAGAACCATGGGTATAGCTTTCCCACGTTATGGCGGGGAAAAAAATTAGGCGGGACACAAAAAAAAATGGCAAGGAAGACATTTTTTCACGATTTATATTAATATATTTACTATAATATAGATATATGACTTCAAAAATCTTTAGTTCGGTTGGTAAAGTCTTCTGGGCGGGATCTGTAGGTCGCAGTCTCGAATCCCTCTGTTAGCGATTTTTGAATTTAAATACTGCACCGGATTATATTAATATATATACGCAGATATATGTATTTATAGCAGTTAAATGTCGCAGATCGGTTGGTCCGTTTGTGCGGCGCGCCTGTGAAGTGCTTCATGAGACGCGGGTTTAATTCCTTCCTGCCGCGTTTTTTGAAATTTAAATACCGCGCTGGGTCATATTAATATATATACGCGGATATATGGTAATATAACAATTAATAATTGCATCTTGGTTGGTCGGTTGGTGTGGCGCGGCTGTTAGTTGTAGCGTGAGGTGTGGGTTCAATTACCCCCAGCGATGGATTTTTTGGATTTAAATTCCCCACGGTTTAAAAATTGTGGGGTCAGTTGTGTGCTAACAGCGTTGTGCCACGTCTGACTTCCTTATACCCACGGTTCTCTAAAAACTGTGGGTATAGGTTAATACCCCTATATCGACGCCTTTCTAGCCCACGGTTCCCAAAACTGTGGGTATAGGTTATACCCACGGTTTTGGGGGCTATACCCACGGTTTTGAACCGTGGGTATAGGTTGTTTTTCCAGTAGTGCAAATAGAATACACTAATCAAATACCATGTTATGAATAGAGGGGATCCTTCGCAAAGAATACCGACAACCTAGTCTGTATTAGCCCGCAATGTAGGGGATCCTTCTCATAGAATACCGACAAACCTATCGATGTGGCTCGTAATGTAGAGGATCCTTCTCAGAGAATACCAACAATCCTACAGATACATCCCACTGGATGGAGGACTTTCACCCTACGCTCGAAGGTCGCATCAATTACCACAAAACTCTATCTGGGGTGATAGAGGATTGATTCAGTCCCAAGGAGGGATACTACAACTCTATCCAGGACCCAACCTCTAGAGGGGACTATTATCCAATGATGTGAACATAATGTCGTACTAAACCATTGAGGAAAGAAACAAGAGAAACTATCAACCTATTCTGTTCCATAATAAAAACCAACCAAGATATCTCAAAAGGACCACATCGTCACGAGGGTCCTAACTCCGCAGACGGATCATCAAACAGATCTTTTGTTTGAAAGTTATAACCATTTTAGTGAAAAGGTCCAACCCGGGTCCGATCTGAGTCTGACCCAGTCCGACCCGCTGACCCGACCCAGCCCGTTGGGCCTGGCCTGCTGGGCTTGTCACGACCCGACCCTACCCGGGCTCGAGCCGCAACTACCCCAAGCCCACCTCCATAGGCTAGGGGATGGAGACCAGCGCTGAAGGCACAATAACTCGGGGAGGCCTTTGCCTAAGTACCTGTACACACACACGCAGCAAACTCAATGCAACAGTGTAGAGTAAAAGAAAAGACAAGTAAAGAAAAGGGAAACTACTATATATAAACCACAATGTGCATCGACCTCTAACAGTACAAAGTAAAGTGCTGAAAAGGAAAAAGGGGCAAAACACGTGCCCAACCAGAAAAGGAGCCACAACCCGACAACAGGTAAACAATAAGAAATTGCAGACGGGTCTCCCACCTGGAACCCGGCTACGACCACCGCACGCGGTACAAGCTCCCGAACTCCTATGCTCCATTGAGGTCACGACCAACCTGTCTGTTGTCTGCAAGGGAACACCAAGTGCGGGCAAAGCCCAAGCAGGGGTGAGTATAAAAATACTCAGTAGGATACCCCGAAGGCTCGAGGGAGAAAAAAAGGAGGTATCGAAGGGTGAGCAGTAGAGAGAACGGAGAATAGAAAGGAGTACAACCAAGGGTTCAGTAAAGAGTAACAGCTCAACCCAACAGGAGGAAAGAAGGTAGACTCTTCAAGACACAAGGAGCTGGAAACGGTGAGAAGATGAACTTCTCATCGAGTCTTAGCTACCTATAGCAGGAGAGTAGACTCATCCAACCATGAGAAGCTAGACACGGAAAGCACGTGCCATACCCCGTGTGTCTTCGCCTCTCCTGGAAGGTGAGTAGCCAAAACCCAAGGAGTGGGTATTCGAACAAGGTATATACCTATATGTATGCTCGACAAGAAGCCCGAACAAGCTCGTAAGTGGATCTCTGTCCCGTAGCTCAGCCCAAGAAAATGAGTCGCCAACATTCCCAGAAGCAAACACCATCATCGATGCCCAGCATCCCGCACGTCTGCCTTGAACCGCAAGCCAAGGGGCTCAATCACCACACCTTGACACTATCCGCTTTGGGCGACACTGACTCGCCCGTACGGTTTTAGATTGCATCACAAGAACGCGTCTCGGTGGGGAAAGTGTCCCTCGTACTTGAGAGTTATAGGGAAAGTCAAACCACGCCTCGCCACTGCCCCACAGTCAAGAGGTCTCCTCAAAGTCAAGTCGATCCATCACCGACCCGTACAACCAAGGGTCCCGCTCCGGTGCTCACGGAGGAAAGCCACACACTAGCCTAGTAGAAAGGACTGAGCCTGCAATGCCAACAGGTGTCCCACTGCCCAGCCCTGCTGGAGGGTAATTCGTAACCAGATATCGGGTGACCCACTGCCCAGCCCCGCTGGAGGGTAAACCATATTAAGATACTGGGTGACCCACTGCCCAGCCCTGCTGGAGGGTAAAACATAACACATCATCCGGCGACCCACTGCTCAGCCCCGCTAGAGGGTAGACCTTAATACATCATCAGGCGACCCACTGCCCAATCCCGCTGGAGGGTAGACCTGGAACTAGACGACGGGCGACCCACTACCCAGCCCTGCTGGAGGGTAGGCCCTAAGAGGTCTTCGGGTGACCCACTGCCCAATCTCTGCTGGAGGGTAGACCCTAAGAGGTCGTCGGGTGACCCACTGCCCAGTCTCTGCTGGAGGGTAGACCCTAAGTGCGTCGGGTGACCCACTGTCTAGTCTCTGCTGGAGGGTAGACCCTAATAGCATCTGGTGACCCACTGCCCAGTCTCTGCTGGAGGGTAGACCCTAGAAGCTGATGAGTAACTCACTGCCCAGCCCTGCTGGAGGGTAAACCCGAAGAAGTCGATGAGTAACCCACTGCCCAGCCCTGCTGGAGGGTAAAACTCAGAACTGCTCTGGCCATCTCTACTGGAGGGTGCAACATTGGCCAACCGAACACGGAGTGGGTATCGTGCAACCACTCAACTCCAGCACAACTCACCCAAAGGGGTTCAGCGCCTGTTCCATCACGGGGTGCCACTAGCACCGCTACTGGCCGATCCATCGAGAACAAAACCAGGGGGAGACCACTCAACCCTGCTGATCAACAAACACACAGAGGGACCCTCTACGTCGCGAGAGGTCAAAGTACGTAAGGAAGAACACGGAACGCACATGGGGCCCGCAATATGTGTGGCCCCAAGTCAACCCCAACCAAGCGCACGAACATCTCAGGTACAAACCACATGTACCTCCAAGCGCTCCCGTATACTCCCAGAGTATACCTCGTTCCAGCCCATAGGCTATCGTGCACACGGCACCCAACATCAACGTGAAGGAGCGACGTAACAACTCCAACCTGCCACCTCATCGACTGAGGCACAGCCAACCACATCTCTTCACTCACATGGGAGTGCATGCGATCACACGCCAAGGGTTCTCTGCAAACACGGCAAGAAGAACTGCCATCAGAGCATCTTTCACATTTAACAAGATCACGTGAGAGGCTCCACACAACCAAACGGATCACACCATTGTAATCCTCTCGGAAAAACACGCGAGATAGACTACTCACTCGCCTCAAACGGATATCCGATGGAAAAGTCGCCAACACCGCCTCACGCCCGAACGGCGTCCTGTGATCCCGAGCCCCGGCCCTGAAAACAGTCGGGCGCATCGCACCATTGCGATCCCCTCGGGAAAACACGTCAAAAGCACTACTCACTTGAGTGCAACGGATATCCGGAGAACAAGGTGCATCCCGGCGCACCGCACACGAGCGGTGCCACATGGGACCCGCATCCCAGTCTCGAAACTCAACGAACAGATCACACTGTTGTGATCCTCTCGAAAAAGTACACAAAATGGACTATTCACTTGTCCAAAAAGGTCGCCCGGTGATAAAGATGGAAAATCACCGTTGACGCCCAAACAGCCCTCGTGGGCCCCGCACCATCGTGCGGAATTACAGCGGGCAGACTGCGCCAACGCGATGCCCTCGAAAAAACACCCAACATCGACTGCTCGCACACCCCGAACGGACGTCCGAGGAAAAAGTCGCTAAAAGCTGCACGCAGCTCAAAAGACGGGTTGTGGGCCCATGCCTCAACTTTGGCCTCAATGCCTGAAACCACCCTGGAAAGCTCCGCCTCGATGCCAGGGTCCCAACGCCACTGACGGTACTCAAAACGGACGTCGGATGCGTCCGCGCCGTCCAAAACAACAATCTCGGGAAAAACGCTCGTCCACTTAGAGACGCGTCGCGCCTCTGCGGCCCCTCGTTTCGGGAATTAAAAATTCCCGTAACCATCTCAAAAGTTCTGCCTCTGCTTCAGGCCCGTGCCTCCACAGACGGCGCATAAAACGGACGTCCGTAGCGAAAGCTACGGACGTCGGAAGTTAGAAAGGGGGGGGACCCCCCTTGGGCCGGACCGGCCGGTCCGCCCACAGCTGGCCCGATGGGACCGCGGCCCAGCCGCCTCCCACGAGGCCACCTCGCCCGCACTCCGCGCGGGTGCCTCTTCCACCGACCTGCCGACGCGGCCGGTCGGCTTTCCACACGGAGACCCGCGTCGCGCGGGTCTCTGTCCAGCCGCGGGGTCGCGCGCCTGCGACCCCGCCGTCTCCTCTCGCCGGCTCCCGCAGCCGGTGCCCTCAGCCGGCGAGCCGAGCCGCCCCACACCGTGGAGGTGCCTCCCAGCTGGATGTCTGTCCGGCCTTCCGCCGCGCCCGCTGCCGCGCCGTCGTCCCGGAACCACCGTCCGCCGCCAGAAACCGCCGGAAAACCAGAATTCCGGCCGGAACTTCCCAGGACTGCCCCGGGCACCCCGGGACTCGGATTTTTGATCCTAGAAGAGAGTCGGAAACCTTAGAACATTTACTACACAACTATGGTCTTGGATCGAATATCGAGCAGCAATTAGACACTAAATTTAGGATTCAAATAGGGGTTCGGAATTTAAAACGCAAACGAACACCGCCTACCTCGCTGGGCTTCGCCCGGAGCTTCGCGTCGTCAACCCGCCGGGGTGGCCGCGCCTCGCCGGACCACTTCGCCGGAGTCACCTCTCCAGAGATGGAGGAGGATAGGGAGAGGAAGAAGAAGAAGAAGAAGAAGAGGGGTGGGGGTGTTTAAGTACAAATCACTTAAATGCTCGCCCGACAGCCCCAAACCCGAACTCCCGACAGGGTCGGGATTTAGCCTCCCCTAGGCTAATAACCACGCTCTGAGCGTAACGGCGGTCTCGGAATTTTATTTCGAGACCTCGTTCAAAATTTACTAAACTTAGCGCCCGAGGCCGCCAAATTACGAAAACGCCCCTGGGGCCATTTTTCACAGACGACCCGCGCCCGCGAAACTTATACCCCTCCTAGGGTAAATGGCACGCTCCGAACTCAACGGTGCCCTCGGTTTTCTGATCCAAGCCACCATTTAATAGATACTAGCATTTCTCCATTAAAAGAATTAATTAATTTATTTAATCCGTTTAATCGTTCCAGAAGCGGGCGAGGGGTCCAAACATCCCGCGCCGACAAGTTTTATGTCGTTCCTAGGGTGAACACCCCATTCCGGACCCATCCATATACTCAGATATATGATCTGGAACTCCGTTTAGGAGTTATCCCATTTATTTAGCATTTCCAGTGTGAACGCACTGAAAATTTAATTCCGTCCACTCCGGGGCTCGGAATCGCACGCCGTCTGAAGGCGCTGCTCTGGAATATCATCAAGAATATTCCAAAGTCTTTCACAGCAAAAACCGGGTTCTTACATCATTCCATCCTTCAAACTTTTCGTCCCCGAAAAGCAAAACTAGGGAGCAACACAGGGTACTAAGCCCACACCTGGCTTTCTCATACCCAGAAGAACCCACGCACAGCTCTGCCTCACCGCACACAGACCAAAGGATTGATCTGTTCACGCGAGGTCGGTCCTTGTCGATGTCGCGCACCCACTCCAGACTTTGGGGTTAGGGAAAGGCAGTAGGGTACCTCGTCATCCCTTTGCACGGTCTCAAGCGGCCCGAAGGCTCTCGGGGGTAGCTCACCTCCCCGGTCAAACCTCTACGTCGCATGTCGCGACTGGAATCACCGCCCGCACCTGAAACAAGGCCCGGTGATTCCCTCCTTCAGAATATCTATATGGTGAAACACCCAAGGATATCTGGTCATACAAGATTCCACAGTCGATTCTCTCTTACACGCTCAAAAGGCAAAGGAGTCAACACTATCGACTAAAGGAAAAGGTCTCACGCCTTTTTCCTTACCAACACAGGGTTACACCCGACGCCCTGCGTCACCCTGGTAACACCTCAAACAAGGAGCAGGGAGAAAATCCTTTCACACACAGAGCCTAACAATTCTACTGCAAGAAGTAGAAGAGTCGCAAGGGGTACCTCTCACCATCCCATGATCTGCAGGATCGTAGACATCCAAAGCTCGCGGTTGTCTGTGGTCCCAACTGTCAGCTCCCGGAGCCTGACGTGGACCACCTAGTGGTGATGGGAAGACATGTCGTCCTCCACTACCAGCTACTCCTGCTCCTCTGCTAGCACCACCTCTCTAGGTACTACTCCGATCACGGTGCTGCCTCTGTCATGGTGGTGCGCCTGCTGCCTTCCCGAAGCTCTCAGCAACTCGGGTCAGGCAGTCTCGTGCCAAGTGACCTCGCCCGTCACAAGCATAGCACCGACTCTATCTGGGTTGCACTGGTGCCCTCCGGCGCCACTGTGGTGTACGACCATGCCCCTGAGTCTGGTTGTCAGTAAGCCACCTGCGTCGAGGTTCTGCTTGCCGACGCCCACTAGTTGTGGCAGACGTCTCGGCTCCAACGTGCCTGCTGCCACCACCAACACTAGAACACGACAGGAAGCCCTCTGTCACCAGCGCCTGCTCTAGCACCCCGACATATGTGGAAATTCCCAAGGGTACTATGACAGCACGAATCTCTCGGCGGAGACCCTTCTCAAACTTTCGTGCTCGGATGTTGTCGCCATGGACCAAGTCCGGGTAAAAGCGTGCACGGTCTACAAAACTAGCCGCGTACTCAGCCACCGTCATCCCTCCCTGCTGAAACTGCAGGAGATCCTGAATCCGAAAGGAACGCAAGTAGGAGGGGAAAAACTCCTCACAGAATAACAACTGAAAGTCATCCCACGAAAGTGACGACTCGTCAAGAAACTGAGTCACCAGACTCCACCAACGCCGAGCTACTCCACGAAAAAGGGTGGCGACCAAAGCCACTCTCTGATCTATCGGCGTCTGCACAAGCCCGAAAAGGCGAACCATTGCCTCGAGCCAAACCTCTGCTGCCTGAGGGTCTGGATCACCACTGAACCTCAGCGGTCTCTGCCGCTGGAACTCACGGAGCGCGCTCAACCTGCGCTCAAGCTCAGCCTGCTCTGCTGAAACTTCCTTCTGCTCAACAGGTGGGGGTGCTGCTACCAACCCACCCAGAGAAAGGGGCTCGCATGATGGGTCCTGGACTGTGGCCTCGTAGCTCACAAGGTCGTCGTCACGAACCAAAGCTGGTATCCTAGCTGGCTGTCTTCGCAGAGGCATCCTGAATATTATCAAGGAGTTCCGAGGTCAGATGAGCATAAATGTATATACCAAAAACAACAACGATGGGGAGCTGACTCAAGAAGGACAGTCAAGACTCAGTCCTATGTGATGCACAAACAAATTTTCCCTGCAATAAGTGTCTCAGCATGCCGAGTCGACAAGCGGGTTATCAGGGTCCTGGTGAATGGATACGTCGGCCGCCGCACCATCACTGGACTCCCTAACCTGAGAGCCGCTCTCGAGACACGTTAACACTGTTTCCCTAAATCCCAACCAATTCCTCTTTTAGGGATGTCTGCACAACGTCCCAAGGAACGAACCACCTCTGATACCACTTTGTCACGACCCGACCCTACCCGGGCTCGAGCCGCAACTACCCCAAGCCCGCCTCCATAGGCCAGGGGCTGGCGACCAGCGCCGAAGGCACAATAACTCGGGGAGGCCTTTGCCTAAGTACATGTACATACACACGCAACAAACTCAATGCAACAGTGCAGAGTAAAAGAAAAGACAAGTAAAGAAAAGGGCAAGTGCTATATATAAACCACAGTGTGCATCGACCTCTAACAGTACAAAGTAAAGTGCTAAAAAGGAAAAAGGGGCAAAACACGCGCCCAACCAGAAAAAGATCCACAACCTGGAAACAGGTAAACAAGAAGAAACTGCAGACGGGTCTCCCACCTGGAACCCAGCTACGACCACCGCATGCGGTCCAAGCTCCTGAACTCCTATGCTCCACTGAGGTCACGACCAACCTATCTGTCGTCTGCAAGGGCACACCAAGTACAGGCAAAGCCCAAGCAGGGGTGAGTATAAAAATACTCAATAGGATACCTCGAAGGCTCGAGGGAGCAACAAAGGAGGTATTGAAGGGTGAGCAGTAGAGCGAACGGGGAATAGAAAGGAGTACAACCAAGGGTGCAGTAAAGAGTAACAGCTCAACCCAACAGGAGGAAAGAAGGTAGACTCGTCCAGACACAAGGAGATGGAAATGGTGAGAAGATGAACTTCTCATCGAGTCTTCGCTACCTATATCAGGAGAGTAGACTCATCCAACCACGAGAAGCTAGACACGGAAAGCATGTGGCATACCCCGTGCGTCTTCGCCACTCCTGGAAGGTGAGTAGCCAAAACCCAAGGAGTGTGTACTCGAACAAGGTATATACATATATGTATGCTCGACAAGAAGCTCGAACAAGCTCGTAAGGGGATCTCCATCCCGTAGCTCAGCCCAAGAAAATGAGTTGCCAACAGTCCCAGAAGCAAACACCATCATCGATGCCCAGCATCCTGCACGTCTGCCTTGAACCGCAAGCCAAGGGGCTCAATCACCACACCTTGACACTATCCACTTTGGGCGGCACTGACTCGCCCGCACGGTTTTAGATCGCGTCACAAGAACGCATCTCGATGGGGAAAGTGTCCCTCATACTTGAGAGTTCTAGGGAAAGTCAAACCACACCTCATCACTACCCCGCAGTCAAGAGGTCTCCTCAAAGTCAATTCGATCCATCACTGACCCGTACAACCAAGGGTACCGCTCCGGTGGTCACGGAGGAAAGCCACAGATTAGCCTAGTAGAAAGGACTGAGCCTGCAATGCCAACAGGTGTCCCACTGCCCAGCCCTGCTGGAGGGTAATTCGTAACCAGATATCAGGTGATCCACTGCCCAGCCCCGCTGGAGGGTAAACCCCAACACATCATCAAGCGACCCACTACCTAGCCCCGCTGGAGGGTAAACCATATTAAGATACTGGGTGACCCACTGCCCAGCCCTGCTGGAGGGTAAACCATAACACATCATCCGGCAACCCACTGCCCAGCCCCGCTGGAGGGTAGACCTTAATACATCATCATGCGACCCACTGCCCGGTCCCATTGGAGGGTAGACCTGGAACTAGACGACGGGCGACCCACTGCCCAGCCCTGCTGGAGGGTAGGCCCTAAGAGGTCTCCGGGTGACCCACTGCCCAGTCTCTGCTGGAGGGTAGACCCTAAGTGTGTCGGGTGACCCACTGCCCAGTCTCTGCTGGAGGGTAGACCCTAATAGCATCGGGTGACCCACTGCCCAGTCTATGCTGGAGGGTAGACCCTAGAAGCCGATGAGTAACCCACTGCCCAGCCCTACTGGAGGGTAAACCCGAAGAAGTCGATGAGTAACCCACTGCCCAGCCCCGCTGGAGGGTAAAACTCAGAACTGCTCTGGCCATCTCTACTGGAGGGTGCAACACTGGCCAACCGAACACGGAGTGGGTATCGCGCAACCACCCAACTCAATCACAACTCACCCAAAGGGGTTCAGCGCCTGTTCCATCACAGGGTGCCACTAGCACCGCTACTGCTCGATCCATCGAGAACGAAACCAGGGGGAGACCACTCAACCCTACTGGTCAACAAACACACAGAGGGACCCTCTACGTCGCGAGAGGTCAAAGTACGTAAGGCAGAACACGGCACGCACATGGGGCCCACACGACGTGTGGCCCCAAGTCAACCCCAACCAAGCGCACGAACATCTCAGGTACAAACCACACGTACCTCCAAGCGCTCCTGTATACTCCTAGAGTATACCTCGTTCCAGCCCATAGGCTATCATGCACACGGCACCCAACGTCAACGCGAAGGCGCGACGTAACAACTCCAACCTGTCACCTCATCGGCTGAGGCACATCCAACCACATCTCTTCACTCACATGGGAGTGCATGCGATCACACACCAAGGGTTCTCTGCAAACACGGCGAGAAGAACTGTCATCAGAGCGTCTTTCACATTTAACAAGATCGCGCGAGAGGCTCCTTACAACCAAATGGATCGCATCATTGTAATCCTCTCAAAAAAACACACGAGATAGACTACTCACTCGCCTCAAACGGATATCCGACGAAAAAGTCGCCAACACCGCCTCACGCCCGAACGGCGTCCCATGATCCCGAGCCCCGGCCCTGAAAACAGTCGGGTGCATCGCACCATTGCGATCCCCTCGGAAAAACACGTCAAAAGCACTACTCACTTGAGTGCAACGGATATCCGGAGAACAAGGTGCATCCCGGCGCACCGCACACGAGTGGTGCCACGTGGGACCCGCATCCCGGTCCTGAAACTCAACGAACAGATCGCATTGTTGTGATCCTCTCGAAAAAGTACACGAAATGGACTATTCACTTGTCCAAAACGGTCGCCCGGTGATAAAGATGGAAAATCACCGTCGACGCCCAAATGACCCTCGTGGGCCCCGCACCATCATGCGGAATTACAGCGGGCAGACTGCGCCAACGCGATGCCCTCGGAAAAACACCCAACATCGACTGCTCGCACGCCCCGAACGGGCGTTCGAGGAAAAAATCGCTAAAAGCTGCACACAACTCAAAAGACGGGCCATGGGGCCCGCACCTCAACTTTGGACTCAACGCCTGAAACCACCCTGGAAAGCTCCGCCTCGATGCCAGGGTCCCAACGCCACTGACGGCGCTCAAAACGGACGTCGGACGCGTCCGCGCCGTCCAAAACAAGAATCTCGGGAAAAACGTCCGTCCACTTAGAGACGCGTCGCGCCTCCGCGGCCCCTCGTTTTGGGAATTAAAAATTCCTGCAACCATCTCAAAAGTTCCGCCTCTGCGTTAGGCCCGCGCCGCCGCAGACGGCGCGCAAAACGGACGTCCGTAGCGAAAGCTACGGACGTCGGAATTTAGAAAGGGGGGGCCTTGGGCTGGACCGGCCCGGACCGGCCGGTCCGCCCACAGCCGGCCCGCTGGGACCGCGGCCCAGCCGCCTCCCGCGAGGCCGCCTCGCCCGCGCGCCGCGCGGGCGCCTCTTCAACTGACCGGCCGACACGGCCGGTCGGCTTTCCACACGGAGACCCGCGTCGCGCGGTTCTCTGTCCAACCGCGGGGTCGCGCGCCTGCGACCCCGCCGTCTCCTCTCGCCGGCTCCCGCAGCCGGCGCCCTCAGTCGGCGAGCCGAGCCGCCCCGCACCGTGGAGGTGCCGCCCAACCGTCCGGCCTTTCGCCGCGCCCGCTGCCGCGCCGTCCCGGAACCACCGTCCGCCGCCAGAAACCACCGGAAAACCAGAATTCCGGCCGGAACTTCCCGGGACTGCCCCGGGCACCCCGGGACTCAGATTTTCAATCCGAGAAGAGCGTCGGAAACCTTATAACATGTACTACACAACTATGGGCTTGGATCGAAGATCGGTAAGCAATTAGACACTAAGTTTAGGATTTAAATAGGGGTTCAGAATTTAAAACGCAAACGAACACCGCCTACCTCGCTGGGCTTCGCCCGGAGCTTCGCGTCGTCAACCCGCCGGGGTGGTCGCGCCTCGCCAGACCGCTTCGCCGGAGTCACCTCGCTGGATATGGAGGAGGAGAGGGAGAGGAAGAAGAAGAGGGGTGGGGGTGTTTAAGTACAAATCACTTAAACGCCCGCCCGACAGCCCCGAACCCGAACTCCCGACGGGGTCGGGATTTAGCCTCCCCTAAGCTAAGAACCACGCTCTGAGCGCAACGGTGGTCTCGGAATTTTATTTCGAGACCCCGTTCAAAAGTTACTAAACTTAGCGCCTGAGGCCGCCAAATTACGAAAACGCCCCTGGGGCCATTTTTCACAGACGGCCCACGCCCGCGAAACTTATACCCCTCCTACAGTAAACGGCATGCTCCGAACTCAACGGTGCCATCGGTTTTCCGATCTGAGCCACCATTTAAGAGATACTAGCGTTTCGCCATTAAACGAATTAATTAATTTATTTAATCCGTTTAATCGTTCCAGAAGCGGGCGAGGGGTCCAAACATCCCGCGCCGACAAGTTTTATGTCGTTCCTAGGGTGAACACCCCATTCCGGACCCATCCGTACACTCGGATCTCTGATCCGGAACTCCGTTTAGGAGTTATCCCATTTATTTAGCATTTCCAGTGTGAACGCACTGAAAATTTAATTTCGGCCACTCCGGGGCTCGGAATCGCACGTCGTCTGAAGGCGCTGCTCTGGAATATCATCAAGAATATTCCAAAGTCTTTCACAGTAAAAACCGGGTTCTTACAGGGCTGCTTGGCCGCGATCTGTTGGACCGCTGGACCTAGGCCGTCGGGTCGTTGGAGCAGCCCGATCCATCCAACCCGGTCAACGCGGCGTGGGTCAACCCCCTTCTCCCGCACGCGGCCGACCCAGCCGCGTGCACCCGGTCCACGCGGTGCTGCCACGGTCCATGCAGACGGCCACTGCATCCTCGACCTCCCCTACGGCCTCCGTCGCTGCGGGCTCCCACGCTATCCCACCTAGACCATGTTCTGCCTCCGTCGTCAGCCGCCCCGCCGACGGCCTGTCTGCCTCACGCTCCGCCTGGCCCCGCCCCTTGTCGAGCCACTGCTGGCTCCGCCGCTGGCCGCATTTTCGGTGGTCCTTTGTTCACCGCACTCTCTGCCTGAACCGACTGGATTCGGTGCTCTAGTCGCCACCGTGCGCCCTCGCCTTGCATCGCCGCAAGCCGCTGCCTCAACCGATTTGCATCGCACCTTCGTCGTCGCACCTCTGTGGTGTCGTTGCGGTGTCGGATCCCCAGTCTCGGACCGCTGCGCAACGATCCTTTGATCATATTTCATGAAGAACGAGGAATGCAGAAGAATTGAGGGAAAGAGATAAATGCACAAGAATGCTCAAAGAACGGATCTTAGCCTTGTTCGTGTCGACCTCGATCCATTCATGTTAGAACGGAGATCGGAGAGGGAATAAATCAATTTTTTTTTAATAAAATCAATCTCGATAATCAACCTACGTAAACTATCCATCACGCAAGAATGATCGAAGCGCGGATCAACTTGTTCATGGGTTGGTCTGCGTTTGTCGCTAAAAATTTAGAACGGAGAAAGAATCACAAGGAAATAACGCCCTACCTCAAGGTTTGGATCGATCGTTGATGAAGAGAGATTTCGTTGTTGTCGTCGACGATATCCTCCACTTCGCTGGCGCAACGATTCGCAATCTGCTCGATCTGTCGCCGTCGTTCGTCGAGAGGGTTTCCTTCCACGTCTCAGAGAAATCTGAGGGCTATGGTGATAGCCCCAAATTTCCTGACAAAGGTTTGTTTAAAAAGAAAACCAACGCTACGTCAAATAATTTTTTTTATTAAAATATTTTAATGACGTTCACGTTCAAAAACTAATTTTTACATCCACCTCGCGCCGGTCGATGTTAGGCCTCGCCTAAGGCAAAGTTGATGTTCCAAACACAGTGGTTCCCTCGGATTTCTGATACGGGCGCCTGTTTAAAGTTATTCTAGTTTTTAAGCAAAATTGTTCGCGCTTTTTATTAAAAACTTAACATATTTCAACGAATTGTTCTGGGCACACCGGGTCTCGGAATCACACGTCGTCTCAGCGCCTGGTCTTGGAATTTTCCCAATTGATTTATAAAAATAAAACCGAAGAACATCCGAGTCATTACAGAGGCACGTCACCTTCTCTTCCGATGAAAATATAAATATAAAAAATATCTCAAAAATTGTTTTATTTTGTTAAAAGTAATAGGGTGTGATATATAAAGATACCTAGAGATATACAGTTCACAAAAAACAATGTCAAAGTTGAAACAAATAAATAGTAATAAAATTAAGAATTTCAAATGCAGAAAAACATGTGAATTTTTAAGAAAAGTGAAAAATGAAATAAAATTTAGAGTAAACAGATATAAGATTCAAGATCATAGGGAAATTATAATACAATGATGGAAGATTACTACAGGTCTAGTCGAATGATACTTTCCAAACAGTGCTTGAGATACAAATGATAAATCGATTATTGTCGCTCCTCATCGTCTCGTTCCACTTAGTTGACCCCTGTCAGATGACCTTAAGAGAATAGTGAGAAGTGAAAAAAATTAGGGTTACTGGGGACATAACCTAAAGGAAGCCGAAGTGAAGACATGACCAAAGGGTTACAGGGAAAACCCTCTTATATAGATAATCCGTATTTTTTTTTGATAATTCGATGTGAAGACATGACCAAAGGAAAATATAGATTGTGAAAACCCTCTTATGCAGAACACAATATGGACTGTGGAAGAGCTTGTAAATTAGAGAAGTCATACCTTTGACGTGGATGGATAATCATTTTTCAAAGACAAGTAAGATGTTTTTTGAGTTACTTCGGTATGCAGTCAACAATGGTAGTAGGTAGATTAAACCATTGTCAGAGGTTCTAGTTGCAGAAGGAATGTACGGAAAATACCAATATTGTCATCACAAGGTACAATTCCACCACAAAGGAAGCTCATATTTGAAAGAATATGTTGGGGGAACAATGCTCATTGGAGAAGATGTAAGGCGAAAGGAGAAATTGATCTAGAGTTTTGATGTTACAAATCAAAGGAGAATAAAGAAGTTTAGGTGACTCCAGAGAGACAGAGAGAGAAAATGAATGGGAGACTAAGGACGAATACATGATAAGTTGAACAAGATAGAAATGTAAGATTTTTTTTTGGGAGAGTTTCCCTAGAAACACATAGATGGTTGTGGGAAGGGAGAGGGGGGGAAGGATAGAGATGATAGTTAATTTGTAATGGAAGAATAAATGTGTCCCATGCTCGAGGAGCTCACATTTGGAGAAGGGAGAAATTTTAGTATATAATGGATTTGCAATTTGATATTTTTTTTGGTATTTTTTTTTTGAATTTACGGATAGTTGCCCTGTAATTTAGTATATTTTAAGGTTATATAAAATAAAATTTCGAGGGGTTGACGACTGCGGGCTCCGGTCAAGGCTTATATTATCGAAAATTTCCCGACAGATCGGGGGAGGAACCATTGCGACGGCCGTCACCCACCTTTTCTCCACTCCGTCCTTTTCTATTTTTTCTAGTTCTCCCTGGGATCAACCCAGTTCGCCATAATCGAGGAGGCCGAAACCTATTCCCTCCATCACCCCCCTCATGGCTTTCTCCGACGTCGGTCGCAAATCTCTCCTCCCCAACTTTCTCTACTCACCGCTTTTCCCTTCCCACCATCAATCCGTCGATTCTCACCCTTCCATCGAGTCCAGCGCGAGTCGGCAGCACTTTTCGCCTCCCATCTCCTTTTCCTCGTTACCCCCGATGCCGGCGGCCAACACTGAACGTCCCAGGAAAAGCTTCGTGATCCCGGCGCCCAATGAACCCGGCAAGATCGAAATGCACTCCCCTGCATTTTACGCTGCGTGTACGATGGGAGGGATCTTGAGCTGCGGCCTTACTCACACTGCCGTCACCCCTCTCGATCTCGTCAAATGTAATATGCAGGTCTGATCCTGTTCTATACGGTTTTCGCTCTCTTGACTTGTTTTGTGTCTTCTCAAATTTAGTTTTTTTCCTGTTAATTACTTCTGCGTTGCCTTAAAGACTAGATCTGCTGCTCTGATATATAAATTCATTTCGTGTCAGTGGTACCGGTAATCGTGGGTTTGTATGTTTTTGATGCTTTCCCTTGTTAGAATTTGATTCCTTCCCTGAGTCTCTCATGCAAATACGCAGATCCTGATTTATAATTTCTTTAGTATCACTGGCTGCATCCAATCCTGTTATATCATGGCTGGGTTGGGTTTTTCATGCTTGTTTATTTATTCTTACATAGATTTGTGTTGATTTTGATGGGTTCTTATCGCATATGGTATTCTTTCAAGAAGATTATTTTCAAAGGAGTCTGCAAATCCATAGTAATAAATGCCTTTACAATGGCTTAGTTCTCAATTTCGATTATTTTATGTGTTGGGATCTTTATTTGATTTTGTTGCTCCCGGCACCCTGGATTTAATGTTTCCAGGACTGATTTGAGAGTCATCCTTTTTAATAAAAACAGGCCACAGCTTTCAGTTCCAGTTAACATTGATGACCAACCCTATGTTTCTTTCAGTGCGTGCATGTTTATTGTGTTTATTTATGTTGAATTGCGTGTAAATCATAATTTCAGATAGATCCAGCAAAATACAAGAGTATTTATTCTGGTTTTGGAGTTCTGCTAAAAGAACAAGGGGCCGGAGGTTTTTTTAAGGGGTGGGTACCTACCCTTCTCGGCTACAGTGCACAGGGTGCCTGCAAATTCGGGTTCTATGAATTTTTTAAAAAGTACTACTCGGACATTGTTGGGCCTGAGTTCGCGGCCAAATACAAAACCTTGATTTACCTTGCCGGTTCTGCATCTGCTGAAGTAATTGCTGATGTGGCCCTTTGCCCCATGGAAGCGGTGAAGGTTCGTATCCAAACACAACCTGGCTTTGCTAGGGGTTTGGGAGATGGATTTCCAAAATTTGTGAAGTCTGAAGGTGCTCTTGGGTATGATTCGCTTTTGAAATATTTATTTGAAATTCAACGATAAATCTCATTTCTTATGCAATTTTCTGATTGCTTTTAAATTTTTATAGGTCGTACAATTAATTATTTTTTTTGAAATTCAAAGATGAATCTCATTTCTTCTTATGCATTTAAATTTTTATAGGTTGTACAAAGGGATTATTCCTCTCTGGGGGCGTCAGATTCCTTGTAAGCTGCAGTTTTCTTAAGCAAATATTTTTTTTACAAATCCACGTTGTATTATTTTGTTCTTGGTTTGCCTTTTTGGGAATTTTCAAAAATGATTGTGAAAAAGAATTTATAACTTTGATCCAATTTACTCATGTTGTTGTTATTTAATCGTTTCGGTGTTATTGGGTTTACCAATGTCTCTGAAACTTTTCGCCTAGTGTCGAAGATGTTTCCCAACTAACCCCAAGCTTTTACCTTAAAAGGCCACTTGTTGGATCAATGATTAACTTCGCAAATTAATATATGTTCATTGAATGTGTTGTATGTTCACTCACATTTTTTGGGAAAGCTTCTTTAGAAGTCATCAACTTAAGATTGTTCCAAGTCAAGCTTGCCTAATTACAAAATTCTTATTGATCGGACCTTTGAAAAGAATTTTTTTCCTTGTTAATATTTGATAGGAATGTGGGAAGTGGGTTTTCTGGGATGTTGCTGCTGTTTAAGGGTTGCCTGGGGCTGGGCTGTTGTGGCTGGTGGAGGCAGCTCGAAGGTGGGCAACTTTTGGGGAGTGTCTGCTAGGTGCAGTATTGTCTTTACCCTTTTATTAGTTTGTTGGGGCTGGCAGGAGTGGTTGAGGCTGTTATTGGGGTATTAAATAAAGACGCTGGGAGGGGATTACGGATTTATTTTGGGGGAGTTCAGATTGGCTGTTTGGAGGGTTAGGCTTCGACCTCGGGGGAACTTTGCTTCTCAGGGGATTTCTTTCTCTCTTCTTCTCTTCCATTTCTTCTCCTTTTTTCATTCTTCTTCTTCAACCTCTGTTGTTCCCTGTAATTCCTGTAAGCCGCTATTGCTGGTTATAATAGAAATCCACTTTTGTGATTCTCTCTCTCACTTGGATTCCTATCAAATGGTGCTTCCATTGAGAGAAGGTGAAGGACGACTGTGGATAGAGTGATTGATTTACACCTGTCGCGGGGTGTGGAAAAAACAATTATTTACTAAGTTAAAATACAATATAGAGGTTAACCTAGGTTGTCTCCAGAGAGGAGCGCTCAACAATCAAGTTTGTCACTTTAATATTAGATAATGAAGTTGGGTGGTTTTTGATATTGTTTGGTTTTGAAAACAAAGCAACGAAAGTAAAGATAGAAATAAAGTAAAATATTCAAAATAAATTAACAAAACATGTGATTAAAAATATTGAAAGTAATTGAGTGATTAGGTTGGGGTTGGTTTTTGAATTGTAATGTTATCATAGTTCCAATTTTATTCAATCATCTTCTGCTAAGTCGGTTTAAGTGATATTCCACAATCGCTTCCTATCACTCCCTTGGTAAATGGTGACAGTGAGATTAAAACTTACCAATATCTTAGCTCGGTCTAATATCCTACCTATGTGTTAAACAGATGTATCGAATACCCTCAATTGAGTTAGGTAATTCCCGATCGGGTCTTGTTTATCCCAAACAATTAAGAATATTCAATACCCCTGCCACACGTACTGACGATCGCCGAGTACTTCACCACTAAGCCTGAATCTATTCCATCGTATATAGACGAGAACCTAGTGGATGGATATTATCAACATTTACCAAAGAAATAATAACAACATAATATCAAATCAAATACAATCGCATAAGATAATAAAACCGTTTATTAGAATTTGAAACCAACACCGCAGAAGAGAGTTTTTATTCAATCAAATTCAAGAACTCAAACATTACAAAAGATAAAACCTTCCCTCCCCCAATAACCTCATAAGTTTACCCCACCATGGTAAGGGTATTTGAGAATGATGAAGAAGAATAAGGCATTACAAAAATAAGAAGAAGAAATGAGTGAAAAGAAAGAAAAGAATTTTCCCCTCCAGAATCTGTCCTCCAGAATGATAGCTTTGGTTCCGCCCTCTCCTCACCGAATAAGGCCGAGGCCCCTTCTTATATAATGTGGGTAATGGAGTTTTCCATCTACCCTAAAAATATCAGAGCAATTGGAGCCGTGTGAAGGATGTTATGGCCGCCAAAATGGAAGAGACTTTTCCTGGCCGCCAAACACTATTTCACCAACCCTTCTTTGACCGTTTAATTGGCGGTCTTAATGAATGAATTTATTTCTGATATTTTGAGATACTCTGACCATTCTAGTAGGCTTTCGAACCCAGCTGGAACCAATGAATTTGGAGGCCGGTGGTCCAAGATATGGTTCATTGAATGTGGTGTGGTCCATTTTGCCGGCCAGAAGAAGTGTTCACATTGACCTAAATGTTTGGGCATGTTGGAGTTCGAATTGGCTTTTGTTCCTGAAGACTTATATGTAGCCCATGAATCATGAAATCCTACAAAAAAGGAATCAGGTGAATTGGATACAAAATGTAGGAGTTATGCTCGAAATACAGTGACAATATAAATCTGTTTAATGTCCAGAATTAACCACTTTTCACATTTAAGCTCGAAACTCTCCAAAAGTCATAAAATGATGCAAATAAAATCAAATTGATTAATTTGAAGTGATTAAATCAATTAAAAACATATGTATAAATATGAAAATATTATTTCTGTCAATTCCCCCACACTTAGTACTTGTACTCCTCGACAAGTAAACATCGACATCAAATCATAGTAAATTTAAAACACATATTCATTAGATCCACTAATTTAATACCAATAAACAAAAGATATCATGCCTCATAAAACACTATTATTTCAAGTTAATAATTTTATATTATTCAATATATGTACTCTTCATTTATCCTCCCATGCACATAAAACCCTTACTAACATACATTTTTTTCTCATCACACAAATATCAATTTTCAACAATGTCTTTCTCATCCAATACTCATGCAAGGGTCACCATAGGTTTGATAAATTCCTACATCTTCACCCGATGTGAGTTAAGAACATATTTTTATCATGAGGACTTTATAAATGTTGTTCTGTGGCTTTAGGTTGGTAGGATTTAGATGTGAAAAATTCTGTGGCTGAATAAGGAGTGCTTGGCTCTTTTTGAAGTAAAATTGCATTATTCTAATTTAAACTTAAATATGATATCCTCCTCACTCCCCTTTGCAGTAAATCAGCTCCACTAGAATGAAAAATTAGTGAAATTTCACACCATTCATCATTTCAGCAGCAATATTTTCAATCATTTCAAACATGATTTTTCTTGAAAGCTCCAGATAGGCACAGCTTTTTTCTCCGTTGGAAGCTCCAGAAAGGCACAACTTCTCATACATGAAAGCTCCAGAAAAGGCACAACTTTCAACTGAATGATTTTTTTCAGCAATAAGAACATCTCTTCAACATTTTAGTTTCCACCCAAATTATCTCCAAATGAGGTAGTACAACACAAGACAGCTTCCCCCACACTTAAGTTCAACTAGATTATGCAATTTCACTTCAAGAGCAGGTTGGATAGGGAAAATTGGCTTGTAATGTGGCTAACCTAACATGCTGTCCATGGCTTCTATGGGCTGAAAGGATTAAATGTATAAGGTAGGCCATTATAAAAAGGATTATCTTAAAAAAGGGGCTTTAAAATCAAAGAAATGCCTCAATCATTTAAAACATATTCACCTCAAACCCTCAAGTTTTAACAGGAATAAATCAAATTCTGGTTAAATCAAGCATGGTATGGTTCTCTCAAGAAGTGAGGTGAATGAAAAGAACATGAAAATTAGGTTTAGAAGCCTCACAATAAAGTGATTTCAAATATAAGGACAACGAGATGTGGCATGAGATTCAAAATTCTGAGTATTTTTCATGAAATTCATAAAGAATTGAACTTGAAACAAAGTCATTCTCAACATTCATTTAAGCTCAGTTTCATGGAATAAATTGTTTCAAACATTGAAATGGGTTTCAAAAATGGCGATGATATTCATTTTAGCTCAATAGATTTAAAAACACACAAAAAATTTGAAAAACACGCATTTTTTTAAATAGTTGAAAATACTAAACTATAAATGTTCCCTCCCCCACACTTAAATTATACAGTGTCCACAATGCATTCAAATTGATTTAACATGTAATTATAGTTTAAATTGAATCACAACAATCAAGAAAGTGATGTGGAGAGGTACAACCTGACTTATTGGTAGTGCAATGTTGATTTAAGCTCCTAAGTGCTACGCCTATAAAAACCTACAAACAAAGGTAGATAATAAAACATAATAAATTTATTGAATGTAAAGAAAATAAAAATAGAATGAGAATAGAGGAATAAATCTTGGTTTAATCCCCCAAGTGGGCCCTGGGTTTTGACTGCCTCCAGATGGGCAGTTTCAGTTGGTTATCCCCAATCCGATGGTGGGTGAAGTTTTTTTAATATGAACCACCAGAACTTCTTCTTTCCATTTTGAACTTTTTCCTTTTTGTTGAGGACTACATGGATATGGTACACCAAATCCAACCCCATGAAAATGATATGCATCTTGTATAGTGGGGTTAGGATAAATAATGAGTCCTCTTTATTGATTTCCAATTTCATAACTTCTTCTTCATTCTCCAGCTGTTCCTTAAGGTATTCTGTATCAAAAGAATAGTCAAAGGGAAAATCAGAGAGTAATTCAATTTGAATAAAATTAAAGCATGATGAATCAATATCAAACTCTTCCCTTTTAAAGTAAGCATCTTGTGTCTCTTTTTCTTCATGGAAATCCACTTTTGTCTCCTCTTGAAATTCCTCCAATAATTTTTCATCTAGTTCAGGGAGCCCCATATTTTCCATATGATGTGTATCTTCTTTTTCTTCCTCAGCCACCAAGACAATACAATTGTTAGCCAATTCTGAAAATTTATAACAAGGGAAGGTGATACTCAATTCAGATTCTATATAATTAGAATGAAAAGAGTTAAGAAAAAGATTATCTCCCTTATGTGTATCGACATCAATTGATTCTTCAGTGGAAAGTTTATCTTGGAGTTGAATTTCACATGATAGAGGTAGGTAGTCAGACTCCATCTTTTCTTCAAATTCTACCACTTTGGTGGCATCTTCCTTCAATGGGTGTGGATCTTCTACTTTGTAAGGAATATGTGGATAAAGTGGTTCTTCACACTCATTCCAAAATCCATCTAGATCTTTTTGATCTCCCACATGTACCTCAATAGGTAATTCTTCTTTCTTTTCCTCCACATGTTCATTCATAGGTTCTGGTTTTTCCATCAATGCACGAACATATTCAAATGCTAGATCTGCTTTTCTCTCTAGTTGTTCAATGTCTTTTCTAAGTTCTTTCATCTGAACTATATCACAACCAACCTCATCTACTTGTTCCAAATGTGGGTATTTGTTCCATGAATTAAAGAAATGATCATTTGAAAATATCATGGAAAAATATTTTATTTTAACTTTTTTTAAAATGTTAAATATTAATAATTAGATTGCGGCACTACCTCCCCGGCAACGGCGCCAAGTTTTGACGCACACCTGTTGTGGGGTGTGGAAAAAACAATTATTTACTAAGTTAAAATATAGTATAGAGGTTAACCTAGGTTGTCTCCAGAGAGGAGTGCTCAACAATCAAGTTTGTCACTTTAATATTAGATAATGAAGTTGGGTGGTTTTTGATATTGTTTGGTTTTGAAAACAAAGCAACGAAAGTAAAGATAGAAATAAAGTAAAATATTCAAAATAAATTAACAAAACATGTGATTAAAAATATTGAAAGTAATTGAGTGATCAGGTTGGTGTTGGTTTTTCAATTGTAATGTTATCATAGTTCCAATTTTATTCAATCATCTTCTGCTAAGTCGGTTTAAGTGATATTCCACAATCGCTTCCTATCACTCCCTTGGTAAATGGTGACAGTGAGATTAAAACTTACCAATATCTTAGCTCGGTCTAATATCCTACCTATGTGTTAAACAGATGTATCGAATACCCTCAATTGAGTTAGGCAATTCCCGATCGGGTCTTGTTTATCCCAAACAATTAAGAATATTCAATACCCCTGCCACACGTACTGACGATCGCCGAGTACTTCACCACTAAGCCTGAACTATTCCATCGTATATAGACCAGAACCTAGTGGATGGATATTATCAACATTTACCAAAGAAATAATAACAACATAATATCAAATCAAATACAATCGCATAAGATAATAAAACCGTTTATTAGAATTTGAAACCAACACCGCAGAAGAGAGAGTTTTTATTCAATCAAATTCAAGAACTCAAACATTACAAAAGATAAAACCTTCCCTCCCCCATTAACCTCATAAGTTTACCCCACCATGGTAAGGGTATTTGAGAATGATGAAGAAGAATAAGGCATTACAAAAATAAGAAGAAATGAGTGAAAAGAAAGAAAAGAATTTTCCCCTCCAGAATCTGTCCTCCAGAATGATAGCTTTGGTTCTGCCCTCTCCTCACCGAATAAGGCCGAGCCCCCTTCTTATATAATGTGGGTAATGGAGTTTTCCATCTACCCTAAAAATATCAGAGCAATTGGAGCCGTGTGAAGGATGTTATGGCCGCCAAAATGGAAGAGACTTTTCCTGGCCGCCAAACACTATTTCACCAACCCTTCTTTGACCGTTTAATTGGCGGCCTTAATGAATGAATTTATTTCTGATATTTTGAGATACTCTGACCATTCTAGTAGGCTTTCGAACCCAGCTGGAACCAATGAATTTGGAGGCCGGTGGTCCAAGATATGGTTCATTGAATGTGGTGTGGTTCATTTTGCCGGCCAGAAGAAGTGTTCACATTGACCTAAATGTTTGGGCATGTTGGAGTTTGAATTGACTTTTGTTCCTGAAGACTTATATGTAGCCCACGAATCATGAAATCCTACAAAAAAGGAATTAGGTGAATTGGATACAAAATGTAGGAGTTATGCTCGAAATACAGAGGCAATATAAATCTGTTTAATGTCCAGAATTAACCACTTTTCACATTTAAGCTCGAAACTCACCAAAAGTCATAAAATGATGCAAATAAAATCAAATTGATTAATGTGAAGTGATTAAATCAATTAAAAACATATGCATAAATATGGAAATATTATCTCTGTCAGTGATCTTAGAGTGAGAGTTCAGAAACAGAGAATTTTGAACGCAGGACTTGAAGGTAGCGGTAGTTAGATGTCCATGTGAATTGAGAATAGAGTCTTGACTCTTGAGATGAATATTCTGGAGTTGATGTTAAATGTTAAGGAGTTGACGACAAATGTTTCGGCGTTGATGTTAGGATTTCAGTGACAAGATGGTACGATGCAAGAGCTCAGAGGGATGGTCATGCGGCTGTATACGGTACAGGCGGAGAGTACGGTACAGGAGGATAATAAGGAGAAGTCGGCCATAGCTGAAGGCGAGTGCAGATTGAAGGTGGAAGGAGGACGTGGAGATCGGTAACACACAATAGTCGAGGAAGACGAGGTAACATGACCTATGGACCTTGAGAGAATTTGCGCAATAACCAGACAGGTGGAAATGTTGACATTTTCTGGAGAGGATTCAGTATCTTGGATCAGTTGCGATGATACATATTTCTTGATTCATCGGATGCAGGAAGAGTTGAAGGTGTCGATGACTCAATTGTGTATGGAAGGTATGGTCCAATATTGGATGATATCGTTGAAATCGATTAAGCCTGAGCTCACATTGCCGCAACTCGAGGAGGAGTTGCTTGGGCGATATGGAAGTGCTATGGTGGAAGTGAGACCACGTCGTGGCAAATGTAGCGGGGTGCAAGTTGAACCTGCTCAGTAAGTTCAGCCAGTGGTAGTGCCCAGTAAGGCGAGGACCATGAAAGAGGTAAATTCTGATCCTAGTTACCGTCGGAAGTGAGCATCGACCGCGATAGAAGCTGCAGTCCTTGCAGGCACGAACGTCTCAAGCATTTGATCACGTTATGGATTATGTGCGGAATGCAAACATAGAGGAAATGCTGAGCCAGACAAATATTGCTATTTCAGCTGCCTGGAGGGAAGAACTGTCTTATTTTGTAGCCAAGGAAGACATAGAGGATCGAGGACCACCGCACCAAAAGGAGTATCATCGTATTCCAAATACCAAAGCCAAAGCTAGGGAGCAGGCTGCTATGGTGAAACAGATGCCGTCTGAGGCGGTTTTTTCTGCTTTAGAATTTACTCAATATGAGATTCTATGGAAATCTAGAGCTGTTCGAGAAGGTGCCAATTGACATTGATCCAACTGATCCCTCTATCGGGCTATTGTTAGATGTAATGGACTGCCTTTGCTGTTTAATGTGGAAGTTTACCGCTGGGAGGGTTAGGTCTTTGTTGGGCGCTCCAGGAATGGTGGCTCTTGTTTAAGATGCAGGCTTGAAAAGGAATTTTCAGAGGATTGTTCAGCGTCTGGAAAACATGCCCAAGCCATAGGATGCAAGTATATGTGCAGTTTTTGGTGAGGCAACCTCTAGATTTCCTTTGGGAGGCGTTGGAGTTGGTGGCCTAGAACCAACTACTTGTATTTTATTCATTAATAAATACCTTATCACATCTTGATTGTTCTTTGTGACAATGCATGTGATAATGTCCTAAGGATAACTGTTGCATTAAAGGGTCATAGCGAATCTCTGTTATGATGAGAACCCGGAAGTGCCATAACACTGTTCTTGAATATATGTTCTATGGCCGGATGATGTTATTTGAGAGACACAAATAATACAGGCCATTAGGGGTGATGACTCGTAAAACTTTGAGGCACTTTCTCATGGTGTGCGCCCTTGGTGATATCCAGGATGATATTATTAGAACGAGACCCGTCAGTAGAAAATCCACATTTCATAGTGTCATTAGATGTTCCTATATGTGGACGCGTGTATTGATCCTTAGACTTTAAGATTATTATTAATAGGTATTACAACTCGTGCACTGAGATGTATTGACGAAAACTGTGACAACACACTGTTCGCAGCGAGGTAGGATATGTTGGGTGCGTCACGAGTAATACTGCATTAATAGATAATGCGAGAAAGAATTTGTCCCTTCTGTTCCATAACAGAAGTAGATATTTCAGGCCCTTTGATGGAATTGATATAGCCTAAATAAATCCATGACCATGATAATGAATGAGCGAGTTCAATTTCGGGATGTCAAAGAAAGAATAATCGAACACATGAGTTGATGACACCAACATGCAACCCGCTTGATTCGAGATATCGAGACAAAGAGATTATATTACACGGTAAGTGTTCGTAGGAGGTGACACGTCATTGCGGCGTTAACTTCTTTCTATATGGGTGCTTTGGCATGTTGCTAGACGCTAACCTTGGATTTTAGACAGGCTCCGCCTAATGCCACTGAGAAAGAGGCCTAGAGGGTCACACATTAAGTGTGTCCAAGTATCTCAGTTAAATATTAATTTAACAAGTTGAATAAAGATTATTTCTGATTGTGGTTTAATAATTATTCAAAGATATCTGATCGCATTTATTTTGACACTAGTTATTCGAGAGAATATATTGAGGGCGAAGTAATATATTTATTAGCGAGTAATGCAGTGATATTTATTTGAGAAATAAATAGCCATTATTTAAATGGAAAAACAAAAGTACATGCCGTGTATATTAAATATACACGCCGTGTATTTTTTTCTGAGAATTTATGAGAAATAATAATATTTATTTAATTAAATAATATTAGGTGTAATTCATTGGGCGCATGTAAGTAATAATAATAGTCAACTGTTATTATTAGACATGAGGTATTGCTAAGAATTAAATGAAATGAATAAATGCTTTTGGGTAATTAATTCATTTTATTATTTTAAGTAATTAAAATCCCAATTATATAATTCTCATTAGCCTAGCCATTTTTTTGTTACTTGTGCACAACGGATTTGGAAAAGCTCTCAAACCAAGAGAGAATTCTTTTTCCACCAAGAACGCTCTCAAGCTACGAGAGAGAGATCCATCTCCACCGGATCAAGGCGATTGAAGGCGGACATCGCAAGCGAAGGCTCTTCCGCGCTAGCACTCAAAGATCTCTTCGGCGACGTCCATAGATACGTGGAGCACGTGTGGATCACCGTTCGAGGGATCCTACACTTGGATTCTACGATGCAACGACGGATCACATCGGATCGTGACCGGAAACATCAACGGAGAGAGAATTCCATCAAGGTAATTCTTGTCAATTAATTAAATTAATTATACCAACATATGATGATCTTATCTATGGTTCCGGGACTCCCCTCTTTCTTTTTCGTTCTTCGTTCTATTCCGAAGATCCGGCGTTTTATTATCGTGACAGATCTCCGATTGATCGTTGTTAACGCTAAAATTAAAGTTAGGTACACCCACCAACGCGCTTCCGCTGCGTCCGGAACCTTCAGGAGGTGCCGGTGTAGATCTATACGGTTCTCAGCTAACAATGGTTAGTACCGGTGGAAGTGGATGCTTGCTGGAAGTTTTGGGGAATGGCACTCAAGGCTACAAGCACTGAGATATTTCAGGTAGCTGCAAGCATTGTGTTTGGCAAGCCATAAGAGCAACACCTGCTGCTCAATTTCGGCCAGTTCTTGTTCCTGAAGGTCCAATCTTTCATGCACACGGTTTGGATCTACTTAAGGCAGTTACGGTGAACGCGGGCAGTGAACTATTTCCACATGCTGCAGACACACACCCAGGTTATAATGGCTAAAGGCAGAGTTGCAGGAAATGGGGGTTTCTTCATTTCTAACGATACAAGTTGCTGTATGTCATGATACAATTGGACCAGTGGGCCTAACTGTTGGTTTGACTGTTGGTGTGGCTGCTGGTGGTGAAGGTGTACGTCCTAAATTTGGGCTGCTAAATGTTGAGGAAACTGTTGGCATCACAGCAGAAAATTCAAAAGATGAGGATGAAGATCTCCTGCACGATGCCATTAAGGGAAGGTTTGCTGTTTTTGGTGTTAAAGATCAACTGGCTATGGATCTTTTTTTAGCTGTACTTGAATTACACGAGCTCATTGCGGTTAAACATTGTAAGGATGCGGGAACTACAGGGTCTATTTCTGCCGCTGACAGGTGCTGGGAAAAAGTTCGTGAGTGGCAGGCTGCCGGAGTAAAAGAAATGACGTTTCAGCAGAATAAACGTCTCTTGGAACTCGGCACCATGACGTTGGGAGCGACGCAGCCAAATTTAACATCGACACTTTCAACCTTGAGGACAATGTGGTTTTTCAAGAAGGGGGAAATGATGGGAATGTGGAAAGTGGGTTTGCTGGGATGCTGCTGCTGTTTAAGGGTTACCTGGGGCTGGCCTGTTGGTGAAGGTGGAGGCAGCTCGAAGGGGGCGACTTTTGAGTGTTTGGGGAGTGTCTGTGAGGGACAATAATGTCTTTACCCTTTTATTAGTTTGTTGGGGCTGGTAGGAGTGGTTGGGGCTGTTACTGGGGTTTTAAATAAGGAGGTTTTCTGCAGGGAGGGGATTATTGATTTATTTTGGGGGAGTTCAGTTTGGATGTTGTGAGGGTTAAACCTTAGCCTTGGGGGAACTTTGTTAGGTCCCGGAGAGGTGATGACAATGGCCAAGAGGGGGGTGAATTATCTTTCTTTAAAAAATTAATCCGAGTTTAAACTTTAAGTGCGGAAAGTGATCGATTCAAATATTAAACAATTCAACCACAGAGATATATGAAAAGAGAGAGAAAAGAATATGCAAGGAAGTAAAAGATGAACACAAGAATTTTATAGTGGTTCAGATCTAAATGATCATAGTCCACTCTTCACTCCTCTCACTGAGAGAGATAACACCCATTATGGTATATTACTTTTGAAGGAGAGTGAACTCTTTATATCCGCTTTTTTCACACCTGGAGGCTTAATCCAATTCCATTGACTTTTACGGGTTCAGATAAAAACTCAGCCTTTTATAGGAGAAGACCCAACTTAGACTTTTACACCTCAACCCTAACCTTTTTTGGGTTTAGACGAAACCCATTCTTTTACAAGGGAAAACCTAATCCAGTCTTTTACAGGTGCAAACCCAACCTAGATTTTCACAGGCAAATTCCTAACCTCTTCTATCTTACAGGTCAAGAGGAACCCAGTCTTCTAAGGGGACAGATTAAACCCCGACTCTTACAGGAGTGGTCCTTTTCTCTGCTGTTTTATGGGTTAAGCGGGACCCGGTCTTCTAAGGGGATGGACTAAACCCAAATGTACCTTTTGTTAGGGTAGTATAACCCCATGCAAAACACACTAAGTGAGACAATACAATACAGATAGTTACAACACAAAGAATAAAACAGTTTAAACCATTCAATGATTGTCGATGAAGATGCTGATGTTTGGATCAGGTAGTGCTCAGGCCCTTCAGGATGTTGAAACAAAATTTTGGGCAATCAGCAGTTTACTTCCGCAAGCAGTTGAACGATGAAGCTCTAGGACTCAGTTGCAAACTATGCAATATGTAAGTCTCAAAGCAGTGTCACGTTTATCTCTCTCTACTGCATGCCTCGATCTATTTATGCACCGAAAATAAGGACTATTTTCTCCGCTTTAAATGCCACAAATCTCCTTCATAAATTCCAATGATAAAAACTTCACGTGGAGTTAGCTTTTAATCACCTTCTATATACTTTAACAAGAAAAACATGCTGGACACAAAAATTCATTAGAAGAATAAATAAACAATAATATAGCAGTAAATACATCCACAAGAGTTGATAATAATTTTCTTGGAATACTCCCATAATTCATGCGAGACTAAGACTAACTCTTCATATTCCCAAACAATTCTAATTTAAACTCCTCACACCTTTTGAGTTCTCTCTGGATATTCTGTAAAACACATGCTGTATAGAGAGAAACAAATTTAGAAAAATTAATAGAGTTTTAATAATGAATATTAATATCCACTCCCTGAGAATATTCGAAACAAACTCTTCATATTCCAACTAGTTTGAATTTGGATATTTCATGTTTCAAAATTACAGCGTGAATATCCATACACGCTTAATCCCTGTGGATATCATTTAATTCTTCATAAAACAATCTAAAACCTGTTTGTATGACTTCTAAATGATTACTGATTAATTTTAGAATAAATTAAACATTAAAAATATTTAAAATAAACTTGCATCAAATTGAAATATCAAACATTACATAAAACAAAGTATATTTTCAGATTTATGTATATATATATATATATAATTCTCAAATATCACATATGAGTTTTAATACATACTAAAATGGGTTTTTCTCCAAAATCAATTCATGATATATATATATATATATATATATCAAAATACTTTAGATCCATGAAAACATTGATTTACACCGATTGAATTATCATTTTGAGAAAGAATATATTTCACGTGATCGAATTGTACCATGTAAGCAAATTTATCTACGTATTTGATTTTCATGTAGATGATTTGATCACACGCTTTTCAAAAAATCAAAAATCACCTTAATCGGACTTCTATAGCTCAAGTTATCATTAAAATACAGTAGCAAAATAGTTCTGAAAAACGGCATAATTCAAACTAAAAACAGTCAGGGAATTCTAATCTAATTTCGGACATGATAAAGATCGATTCAGAATTTGATGTCTTCTAATGAAATGTAGATAATTTTCTTAGCTTTCCAACGCATTAAACATCATCTTATTTGGAGTTCTGTAGTCCAGGTTGTGATCGAAATACTGAAGGTAACCGAATATGGAAATTCGGCCATGTGGGAGATTTGGCCATGTGGGAGATTTGGCTACATGAATTGGTTATGTGAGAACAGTAAAAAACCTATATAAATGATATTTTAAGGTCCCAAATGATGTATTTAACATAGAAACTCGATATAAAACTTGTAGAACATGTTATGTCCAATCAAAACATGAAATCAAAAAATAAATTATGCAAAACATAATATGATATAATCAAAGAACAATTGAATAATAAATAATTGAACAAAGAATGATTAATCAATGAACAAATGAATCAATGATATAATCATAATAATGCTATGAGAAATTATAATTACTTAACTCATCAAATAAACCATAATAATTTTAATGAACAAATAAATCAATGAACAAACTAAAATAGAATTAAACCATAATAATGCTATGAGAAATTATAATTACTTAACTCATCAAATATAATTTCAAAATCCCCCCCACTTGAAATTATCAAAAAGATAATGTTTCAATAAATTCTCTCTTTGAAATAATAATTTTTTTCCCTCAGGTTGATAATGTCAAGGAGCCACTCTGAATCTTTCCCGTGTTAGAACTTGAATGGTATACAATGAGCAGAATACCTTGGGGGTTCGGGTCTCTATTTTCCTCAATCTACATGGTATCAGAGGGATTTACTCCCGACCCTCCCTCCTGATTTCCCCCCCCTTTAGGGTTTCCCCGTCCGGGGGGTGGCGGCTCCAATCCACATAGCCGCCGCCCCCCCTCTGGCTCTGCCCTACCATCCCGGCAGCCCTCCCTCCCGGCCCTCCCTCCCTCCAGGCGGCCCTCCCTCCCGGCGGCCCTCCCTCCCGGCGGCCCTCCCTCCCGGCGGCCCTCCATCCTCCCGGCGGCCCAGGTCCAGCCCCGTCGCGGCTCCCCGACGACCCTCCTACGCCTCCTGCGCGGATCGCCCCTCCCGCCGTGCGCGCACCTCCTGCGCCGTCGCCCCTCCCCTCCCTCCCGAGCAGCCGACCCCCTGTCTGGTGGCCCTCTCACCGCGTCGTCCCCCCAGCTCCCGACGTCTCCTCCCGGCGGCCCTCCCTCCCGGCGCGCGATCCTCCCGGCGGCTCCGTCCTACGCGCGACTCCAACCGGATCTCGCTCTGTTCGGCGGCCGATCCTGCCCGGCGCGCCTCCAGTTCCCATCGTCGGCCCTCCGCGGTTCTTCCCGTCGGCGTCCAAGCCCCGACGGCCTCCCGCGCCTCCCGCTGCTCCCGCGCCTCCCGCTGCTCCCGGCGCCTCCCGCTGCTCTAGCGCCTCCCGCGCCTCCCGCTGCTCCCGCGCCTCCCGCTGCTCCCGCGCGCTTGCGGCTCCCGGCTCCCGGCTCCCGGCGGCATCTCCTGTCCCGCGCGCTCGCGGCTCGCGGCTCCCGGCGGATCTCCCTCGAGTCCGGCGACCCCTCTTCGGCGGCCTCTCCCGTCCCGCTCCCCTCCCGGCGACCTCGCCTGCTGCTCTCCGGCGGCCAGATCCGGACAGCTCCGGCCGAATCCGGCCAGATCCGGTGATTTCCGGCCAGATCCAGTCTACTCCGGCCGGCTCCGGCCTGATCCAGAGATTTCCGTCCAGATCCGGACAGCTCCGGCCGGCTCCGGCCTGATCCAGGCTACTCCGGCCAGATCCGACGATTTTCGGCCAGATCCGGCCAGATCCGGCGAGTTCCGGACTGTTCCGGCCAGATCCGTCCCTGCGCATCTCCGCTGCTCTCCCTCCTTGTCGGCCTCCTCCTGCAAGGCGACCCTCCCTCCGACTGGATTCATCCGCTCCCTTTTGGCACCTCCTGCGGAATCCCCGCCTAGTCGGCATCTCCCGGCATCTTTTCGGCAGCCGCATCTCTGTCCATCGGCACGCCCGTGCGCTTCCTCCACCTTGGCGCAACACTTTGCCCGACTCGGACCGGTCCATTTGGCGCCGCCAGATCCCGCAACAATTCTGCGGAATCCCCGCTTCCCGTCGCCGGCCCCGCAAATGCGGTTTTCCCGGTGCTAGTTTGGATTTCCCGGCGTTTCATCGACCGGCCCCACTAGTGCGGCAGTCCTGGCGTTCCGTCAACCGACCCGGTCTCTGTGTGGTTCATCTGCTGCGTTCGCGACATCATCCATCCATCTCCTGCGCAGGAGCTTCGATCGTGAGGGGGAGCAGCCACCTTTGCAGCGTTCTTTTTTTTTACTTCGTCTGGTTTTGTAATCAAGCTGGGCATGTTCAGCTTGAGGGGGAGTGTTGGTCTCTGTTTTGTTGCTTTCTTTTCATTATGTGTCCAAGCTAGGTACACCTAGCTTGAGGGGGAGTGTTGGAGTCTGCATCCCACATCAGACTTGAGGTCCGGTGTGGTTTTTAATATTCATTATAAATACACCCCAAGGGCTCCTTTAGAGAGAATACCTTGGGGGTTCGGGTCTCTATTTTCCTCAATCTACAATTATTCACCAAGAACTTTTAAAATTCTGCTCATTGTAGAACATGTTATGTCCAATCAAAACATGAAATCAAAAGATAAATTACGCAAAACATAATATGATATAATCAAAGAACAATTGAATAATAAATAATTGAACAAAGAATGATTAATCAATGAACAAATGAATCAATGATATAATCATAATAATGCTATGAGAAATTATAATTACTTAACTCATCAAATAAACCATAATAATTTTAATGAACAAATAAATCAATGAACAAACTAAAATAGAATTAAACCATAATAATGCTATGAGAAATTATAATTACTTAACTCATCAAATATAATTTCAAAATTCCCCCCCCCCCCTGAAATTATCAAAAAGATAATGTTTCAATAAATTCTCTCTTTGAAATAATAATTTTTTTCCCTCAGGTTGATAATGTCAAGGAGCCACTCTGAATCTTTCCCGTGTTAGAACTTGAATGGTATACAATGAGCAGAATTTTAAAAGTTCTTGGTGAATAATAAACTGAAAAAACAGATTCTAGATTTTACAGATTTCATGTAAATCTGAAAATTTCAGCATATAAATACATTCAAGCTCCTCCTGAATTTAAGCATTAAATATGATTCTCCATGAATATAATAGAATCAAAATGTTTCTATAAAATAAAGTTAAAATTGTTTTAGCATACAAAACAAGGCTTTAAAAATGAAAATATGTACAAATTTTAAAACCATGATTTTCATGCTTGAACTATTTAAAAACAGATTTTATAAATTTAAAACTACACATGTTAATTATGCATAACTGATTATATTTTAAAATATGGCACTTAAACTTCCCTTTGATTTACCATTCTATGCGCTGAAGTAAATAAGCAATCTTGCTAATATTGACATTTGAAGCACATTTATTGTAAACTGGCTTTTTCAAGAAAACCTTTTTCTAACTTTATCTAATCCATTTTTCATCCTTTCATTTTCTTTTTGAACAAATTCCAAATCATCAAGAATCATCTTTTTTGAAGTTCTGTGGCCCAAGTTATGATCGAAATATAGAAGGTAACTGAATCTGGAAATTCAACTATATGTGGTTTGGCCACGTGGGAGATTTGGCTACGTGAATCGACTATGTTAGAAGATTTGGCTACATGAATTGGCTAGGCGAGAACAGTAAAAAACCTGTATAAATGATATTTTAAGATCCCAAATGATGTACTTAGCCTAGCAACTCAATATAAAACTTGTAGAACATGTTTTGATTGACAGAATTAAACCATAATAATGCTATGAGAAATTATAATTACTTAATTCATCAAAAAACATTTATACTTTTAAATACTCATGTTAGAGGGAATAAAACAAATAAAGTTCCTGTACGCTGCGATTGCTGGTTATAATAGAAATCCACTGTCCTAATCCCCTCACTTGGATTTCTATCAATATTAGTAGTAATATCAATTTCTCTTGAATTCTTTCGTGCCTAATGGTGTTGCATCTTCTCCTTCAAACAAAGTCCTTATTGCGAATCTTCATTTCCTAACCCAGGGAGTGTCATTGCACTTTCAGCTGGTTTTTGATTCTAATACCATTCCATAACATCTTGGCCATCTATGTCTTCCAATGGGCACTTTCCAACTTGTAGGCATCACCTCTAGGCAGAACTTCTTGTCCAATTTTGAGGATCTTCCATAGCAATTCGACTGCATCTTGACCAACCTAGAGTAAGAGGTCACCTATTAAATCAATTATTACTCTCACATGCCAACACATACTCTCTTAATGTGTTTTATGCTCACTTACACACTTTCAAAAAAAAAAAAAACATTCATTTTTAAAGTGCCTCAATTCAAACTCTCTCAACTGTGAAATTCTTTTTGTTAGACTTTCTTAAAACGAAAGCTTCATTTTGTTGACATGGGTAGTAATATTAAGTCACTTAACTTTTCCATCGAAAGGGGGCATAACCTCTTCTCCCCCTTGAGATTGCAACATTCTCATTGTGGACCTTCAATTCCAAACTCAGGCAGTGCTGTCGTACTCCTGGCCAGGCACTGATGTTGATACCATTCTATACACACTTGGATCATCCAACTAGCAACGTCTCAACTAGCCTTCCAACCATCATATCTCCGTGGAATTTCTCATACAGTCCCAATGACCTTCCCTAACAACCCGACCTTATGACCAACCACGAGTGGTTACCTTCCAAACCCACTAATTTTTCTAATGATTAGCCTCATATGTCAACACTTGTTCTTTCGGTGTCTTTTGTTCACAACTCAGGTAGTGCCGTTGTACACCAGGCACTGATGTTGATACCATTCTATACACACTTGAACCATCCTTTTAACATATAACATGTCTCGACTAGCCTTCCAACCTTCACATCTCCGTGGAATTTCTCATACAGTGCCAATGACCTTCCCTAACAGCCTGATCACCTTCTGAGCAACTACGAGTGGTTACCTTCTAAACCCACTAATTTTTCTAATGATTAGCCTCATATGTCAACACTTGTTCTTTCGGTGTCTTTTGTTCACACATGCACTTTTTGGAAAAATTTCTCAGGAAGTCATTCATTTGAAGATTGTTCCAAGCTAAACTTGTTTAGCTATGAAGCTTTTTTCCATTATACCCTCAAAATAAAGGTATACTTTATCGAGTACGAGCCACATCATGTAGTTCTTTCATCCAGGGGTGCTACAGTTGCTGTCTATTTTTGATATCCTTGTCGACAGTTTGTTGTTTAGGTTTGTACCCAGTGAAAGGCATACCATAGAGATTCATTTTTAGGTCATGTAATTGTAACTTTTGAGAACTGTTGGAACATTGAGGCTTTATTTATTGGCCCCTTCTTCATTCTGTTCGGTGGCTTGAGCTTGTGAGTTGTAGTGTTTAAAGTGACGGATGAGCTGGAAAATACAAGCAGTTGCATAGTAACATTCCTTCATTTTTAGTCCTCTGAGCTGAATTAGTTGAATGAGCTTTATGCATTACGGCAACCTTTTGTCACAATTGTTGATGATGATAATTAGAGGTGGAAGTTAAGGTTCAAGGGCCTGATTTGTGTTGGGTTTGCCGTTCTGTGAACCCATTTAAGCTCAATTCGTCAACCAGTTTAACTTTAAATATATACCATAGGTTGCTTCATGACATGTATAACTATTTGATACCACATAAACTCAATGACCTAACCAAATTGAATTATCCTCTCTAGACTAAAAATAACCCAATTAATATGTAACATGTTATTTATGTTGCAGCTTTACCCTATTAAGCTATTTGAAATAAATAATGTGTTCGGGAATGGTCAACCCAAACCTCATCCGAATATTATTTGTGTTAGATCACTCAACCCGATTACAAACCGAACCCATTTATACCCAATCCAAACCCTTTTAACTAGCATCATGTTGTATTGGGTTCAAGATGCCAACTCTGATAAGAATGGGTATTTTGCAGACACAATGATGAAATTCGCATCTTTCGAAACCATTGTTGAGCTCTTGTACAAGCACGCCATCCCAAAGCCAAAAGATCAGTGCAGCAAATCCCTTCAACTTGGGGTGAGCCTCGGTGGCGGATATATAGCTGGTGTGTTCTGTGCCATTGTGTCACACCCGGCTGACAATCTCGTCTCCTTTTTGAACAATGCCAAGGGGGCTACTGTGGGTGATGTGAGTTAAAATACCCTGTTTTTAATCATTCACCCTTTTGCCAAACGGGCCTTATCTTCAAAATGTCCTGTTTCCAGGCTGTGAAGAAGCTTGGTTTGTGGGGGCTTTTTACACGCGGACTTCCTCTTCGTATAGTTATGATCGGAACCCTTACGGGTGCTCAGTGGGGCATTTATGATGCCTTTAAAGTGTTTGTTGGGCTGTGAGTTTCATATTCCTGGGTTCTCTGAGTTCTAATCCATTATTATGAATTTGATTTTTCCTGATCGAAGAAGGTTGTTGCTGCTATTTCAGGCCAACCACTGGTGGTGTCTCACCTCCACCTGCCAAAATGTGAACTCTTTAGATGACAACGCATGATGGCTGGCCTCCCAAACAAGGCTTGTATCTGCAGCTTTCCTCAGGCACATCATCTCCTTTTGGTAAAAAACCGGTGACATTTTGATAACGTGGTCTCCTTGTCATGTTATTTATTTATTTATTTGGAATAATGTACCAGGAGGCTATTTATGATGATTTCCATACAAAAATTTTGATGTGAAGTTCTAGTTTTTTCAAGGATGGTGTTATTTAAATTTGGAAGTTCTTGAATGGTAATTGTTGGCATCTTGACACTGACTTTGAATCACTATGGTCTCCATGCATGTCGTCTTGGTAGTAGTATTTTCTTGAAAAGTTTTCTCGTTGTGCTCTTAGTTATAAATGGTGAAATGAGGTTAGTACTAAATCCAATGAGGTGGCTTAAAAATCATTGATGAGTAGTTGTAAATCTATTGAATTTGAATGGATGAAGGGGCAAGTGGTATAAATCTATCTGTATTTTAGTGGTTGCTGCTTAAATGGTTGGTGATAAATGTTTCAAAACCGTGTTATGAATGGTTTACAATATAATTGTAAAACAGTAATACAAACTTGTAAAATGTTTATATCCTGTAAATGTTTGAAGGACGTTTTTAATGAGTTAAAAGGCCCAATTTGAAATCGGGTAGGCTGACTTGTATATTGGAAGATGCTTGGTTGTAATTTTGTTGGTCAAATTTATTAATTGTTTTTGTTTTAATTGTAAATGTTTCAAAATTGTCTTAAGGTTTAATTGTATATTTGTTGCACGAACTTGTTATTTGCTTACGAATCAAACTTGTAAATAGTTTGAGTTGTGAGCTCTTAAATGGTTTTAAAATGTAAATTTGTTGTATCAACATGTTAATCGGCCTGATAAATATTTCAAAATTTTCTTGTAAATGATTCAAAGCAGAAGTGTAAATGTGTTTCATTGAATTATTAAGGACTACTTGTAATTCCATTAGACACACTTCTAAATTGTTTATGGGTACAAGTAAATACTTAAGACCCGTCTTATAATGGGTTCAAGGCCTAATTGCATATCTGTTTTAATAACCTGTAAATTGTTAAACCCTAGTTGTCATTTTGTTAGGTAAATCACGATCCTAATCATCACTTTTGTAGTTTGCATTCGATAGGTGGTGCTCCCCGAGCCAATTAAAAAATATAGTGATACATGCTAGACACAATGCAAAATTGATTGAGAGATTTTATAAATATTTTAGATAATTGGCGTGAAGCTCTCTCTAGAGCTTATGGAACATCTCATTCATAGTTTTGATATCCTAACACCCTCTATATATATTAGAAGAGGGAGATGTTTGATCATTATTGATGACATGATAACATTACCAGAGTTGTCTCTTAGTGGGATCTAAAAATGTTGAGGGTGATGAGGGAATCTTTGAAGAACTAATAACTAATTAGTTTAATGTTTGTTATAAGCCAACAATGAATGTGTTATTACCACGAGATAGTTGTGTTCAAGTATTTTTTATTCAAACGGAATAAAAGTAACAATGTTGTTGGCTATTTTTTTTTTCTAATGATCTTAAGATGATTTGTCCATTTTACAACATATGGTTGTATATATTATTTTCCTTTTATATGTTATTTATTAGTTTGGCCTTGAAGCTATTACATGCATTACTTTCATGAGGTATCATGACATTTAGTAAATGTTTAATACTAGTATATTAATGGTATCATATGTGTCATCAAATTTGTTCCACTGACCACAAAACATTATTATGCTATATTTGGATGGTTGACGTTGTTGCTTAAGAATTGAAAAGGTTTGAGACATCCATGCAAAAAAATAACTCACTTGACTAGGGTAAGATTTACAACCAATATGCCATTTATGTGTAATGTACGAGTAAATGCACTGGGGTCGGGGAGCATCCCCAAAGTTTGTTTAAAGGAGGCTTGACCATGATAATTGGGGTGTGCATTCATGAGCAAGCCTTGAGGCCATCTCTCTCTCTCTCAAAGTTCTCTTCCTCCTCCCTCAGCAATTCAAGATACTAACATATTGTGGAAGGATGAAGGGTCCTTCCCAAATAGTTCGAGTGATTCGATATAACTTGTGGATACAACTTGGAGGGAAGAGTCTGTTGGCTATTCCTAGTGATCTTCATCAAGCATAGATCGAAGACAATGACAATAATGATCACCTATGTAAGTTACACATTCTTCATTTATAGTATATATATGGTTTCGGTTTCAATGCATGGTGTTCTTGGTTTTGTAGTTTCTAATGTTTTCCGCTACATTGATTAAGTGTCAATCAATCCTTATAAACCCAATACAAAGAATGTAGAGGCTTAGGTTTTACTTGATAAGAAGTTTGTGATATTTTAGGAGCAAATTGGTAATTTTTTTACAAATCGGGTTTTCTAAAGTGTTAAAGCTTCAAAATCAAAACCCTAGGGGTTTCCTATATATACATGATTAATCCACTTTAACCATGGTCATTTTACTCTAATTGGGATGAACAACCTCATAAGTGTTAGGTTTCTTAGGATTAAACAACCCTTGTTTATCATAGCAGAAGCAATAAGAAACCTTAAATCCCAAGAACACCCTACATTGAAACTTGAAGCCATGGTTAAACATAAAATGAAGAAACTATCATGCATCTTACACTGTAGATGTTGCTGCTTCATCTTCATCCACTGTGGTTGATGAAGAATACTAAGAGGCAATCATCAAACTCCCTCCTCCGTGGTGTATCCCCGAGCTGGTGTGAATCATCCATTGTATGGGTGAGATTCTCTTAAAGACCCACGATATGCTAGTGCCTCTCCAAGTAAAGAGTGAAGGAGAGAGAGCTTCCATGAAGGGAGAGATCCGAGAAGGAGCTTCTGCAAGGTTCACGCACAGTTGGTGCATGGTTTGGCTAGCCGTGCGGCCAAACCGTGCAAAGTTTCCTAGATTTTGATTTTTTATTATTAACCCCTCAAAGGGGGTTCTCCTTCTCATACACGCCCTCACCCCATCTCATTCGACACCCACAAGGGCTTCCCTATGTGCGCCACTGCCTCCTCCCCTCTTCTTCCGATGTTAGTTTTCTTCTCCAATTTTGGGTACGATCAACTCCGGTGTGTTTCTTCTCTCATTGTCCTTCCTTATTCTTCTCGTTTTCTTGGTTTTCTTTTCTCTCAGGTGGTACACATGATTTAGTCCAAACCTTAACCCCCTTTTTGGGAATTTCTCTTGTTGCTCCTTGATGTCTAGGGTCCTTGGGTCCCGTTGGGACCGATTATAGCTGCGACCATTGAAGGCAGTGGATTCACCATGGGTTTTGGGTTGGTTTTCTTTTGTTCTTCAATTTTGCACAATTTTTAATTAGGCCTTTTGTAATTTTTGAGTTTCTGGTATTTTTCTAGTGTGTTTTGGACAACTGTTCATGAAGGCAATTTACACATATATGCATGGGTAATGCATATATATATATACCTTCTTTGTACATATTCCCTCACAATGAGGGGAATATCTACATTGCAACTATAGGTATATATATATATATGTTCATATGTGTGTAAGCGTAAAAGGAGGGTCTCTTTTGCTTTCGTGACTCTTTTTGGGGTGGTTTTGGATTATCATCATCAAAAGCAACATGTTTTGAGGTAGGTTCCCTATATCTAATCCTTTAATTTGAATTCCTAAATTGATTGAGTGTTTTAAAAATGTGTTTTTAATATTAAGAAATATGTATATTCTATGAAAAATGGTTTTGATGCTTGGTATTGTACTTTCCCATGTTGTTTGTGTTTTCCTCAAGTTTGACACATATATTCTTTATTTAAATATATTTACATTCTAGTTGCAAAATTTTCAGCATGTTAAATGCTCAAAAGTGGTTTCTAAATTGTGATGTGTTTTTAAATGGTGGTTTTCAAGGATGTTTGTGTGTGTAAGGATTTTGAAATGTACTAACCCCTCTTGAAATGGTTGGAAATGATTGTTGACATGAGTTGACTTGAGACAAAAAGGGGTTTAGTGTCTTGTGAAATAAATTCGATCACTTTGGAACCCTGGGTATCTAGGCTGGAAGACTAGGATAAGTACGCTAGGCATGACCCACCCTACCTAGTAGGATTATGCTATGAAACTAACTAAACTATGGATGATGGGGATTGGTTGGATCAAGCAGGAGACTGACCTTCACATCCTTGGTCGATCACTGAGAGTACGAGGATCCTAGGTCCCCACTAACCCCATCTACTTAGGGGTTTCCCATGGTGCTTGCTCTCTTTTACTCTTGTTTTTCATAATACTATTTTAAAATGCTCTTCTATCTGGGTTCATATGTTTTTATAGTTTTTTTATAAAATGGAATATTTTTTTTGTTTTCCAAATTGAAAAACCTATTTAGCATAGGTTATCTCCTATAAGGAAATCTCTGAAAGATATTTCATGGCTTAAAATTCAGTTTTGAAAATAAAATAGAACATAGTTTTTCTTAAAATGGAAGCTTGTTACTTGTTTCTCTTAAAAGATTAGAAAACCCTATTCTTGTATGTCCTATTTTCAAACTAGCATGACTTGGTTTTCTTTTTAAAGGTAAGTCATAGAGAATAGTTTATTCGGTCACACTTACTGAGTTTTAATACTCATGCCTATATCTCTATCTTTATTTTTAGATTCCTGTGCAGCTTCCAACTCAGTCTCAGTAGCCATAGAGCGATGTTGTTTCATTGGTTGGAGGCGACCCATGAGGTCACATAGAGGTATGTCCGGTTTTTTTTCCATTGTCAGTTCAGTCTTGTTTTTTCTATTTTTATTTATTAAATTTTCTTTTTATGGTCTAAACCATTCCCAATTTGGTATATTTGATGTCCGACACTAGTTTCCAGCCCAGGAGGATCGGGGACACCTCTCAGGCCTTGTCGCGGGCCGACTTGGGTGATCGGTTCGAGGTTTGGGTTGGCTCGTGAAAAAATGCTATCAGAGAAGCCTTTTGTTTTTGGGATGTTAGGTAGATTGGAGATATGATTTTTGGGGATCAATAGGTAGGTCATGGGTCGGTGCTTGATCACCACCACTCATGATGAGACCCAAGTCACTAGGGGTAGTTGGGTTTCGAGTCTTTATTTTTGGTTTTGGGTTTATCATATTAGCATTTGTTTAGTTTGATGAGCTTGTGTATGTTGGGGGATGACAATAAAAGTGAGTTGGTGATACACAATGAGTTTACATGTCGCAACGAACCATGTGGAGCTTGAGTGCACGGTTCAATATGCTTCTAATGGTTAGTGCGTTCTCAATGCACGGTCTACTAAACCATGTGGCCGAGTTATCCATGACCACTAATTCCCCATTTCAGTTATTTTGGTTTGCGTGATGCTTTGGTATGATTTTGGTTAGTGTGAGTGTATTTTGAAAAGAAAATGATTTTTGATAAGGTTTTTCAGAGTGACAAAAATGAGTTTTAAAAGGGAAAAAGATTCTTTTTAATGATATTTTTGGTTTCAAAGGGGAAGTGGAAGTGGTGCTTTGGTTTTAAAAGTGGATATATTGGAAGTGAATTTATCCAAGAGGACTTGAAATGGGAAAATGAATTAGAAAATGGGATTTGGTGTTAGGGTGGTTTTGGAAGCGGAAAATGGTTTTGATTTTGAAAGGGGGAATTGAATTTAAAAATCAGTAAATTTGGAAATGGTGAGTTTTTTATAAAAAAAGAGGGTTCTTGTCTTGTTTTGTGATATTGTTGTGGTTTTTTTAGTTGGGATTTTATTTGGTTTTGATTTGGTTTTGTGATGTGTTGGTTCATGAGATTGGTGTTAGGTTTAAAATGTTAATTAGTCGAGTTCTGGTTCAATGTTGATTTGGTTTTTTGCTTTACGTCGTTTAGAGTATGCCACCCAGAAAGACCTCAAAAGTTTCTAAGGAGTCTCTTCTAGTTGTTAGCCCACCCCAGACTCTTAGTAGAGTGGTGGAGCCAAGCTCTTCTCAACCATTACCCATCTTTTGTAGTAACCAAGGTCCGTTAGAGGCTATGGAGTGGTTTAAGGAAGTTGAGAGTGTCTTCAGGTTTTTGGGAACTCCATATGTCATAAGAGTGCGAGTTGTCTTGGGTATGTTTGAAGTATCAAGATTGGACCAGTGAAATGTGATCGTTCCATCCTTGTTGCGAGTTGGGATGTTTATGGTGATATTCGAGACCAATTTCATCCAATGGTTTATTTTTGAGGAAATGAAGGAGAAAAAAGTGGTAGAGCTCATAGACGTTCGACAAGGTCAACAGACGATGAAGGGATATGTTGAAAATTTCAATGAACTGGTTTCCTTTTATCTAGAGATAGTGTCAAGCAATCAGTTGGAATATCCTCTTTTCATGTGGGGTCTCCATCTAGGGATCACGGATCACGTTATTTCATATGGGATAGTCTCAAAGGTAAGCCCGTGGTAGTTGATAGTCCTATTTCTTTTAGTGGTCATGGAGGTTCCCCATTCGGCGAGGAGTGTGAATTGAAGGAACCTGTCTCGGACAAGTATCCCTTTCCGGTTCCTTACTTTCATTCATCAGACCACTCACTTGGTTACTTTCAGTGTGGTCAGTTTGGGAACTTTAAGCCATATTTTCATAATCCTTTGAAGGCTTGTCATCGGTGTGGCCGCTTGTGTTACCCAAAGAAGTTCTGTAAGTTATGTTGGTGAAAGAAGAAGTTCTAATCGAGGATTATCATCTCCTGACTGTGGTGAAATATATGCTTCAAGACATCAAGGATCCAACCATAGGTCTCAGAGTGAATCTTTTCACACAGTGCAGGAGTTTCCATATGTAGGGTATATAAATCCAACATTTTTTCTTCGATTTTGGAGTGGAGACCATTAATTTTTTCCCCTACTGTGGTTTTCTATTCTTGGGAACCTTTTGTTTTGGTAATATTGGTGGCTTCTTTCCTGAAATTTCTGTGGTTGTGCCTTGTGGCTGTGAACTCCTAAATGGTTAGTCTTCCTTTGGATCAGTTTTAGTTCTTGGGCAGTGCTCGTTTGGAGATGATTTTGTGTTATGGATCTTATGACTTGTGGTTTGGTTTGGTGTTCAACATGAATTTATTTTATTGGCCCCCAACATTTTGGGGTTGGTGATATCATGATTGTTGATTTCTTAAATGGTGGGGATATGTACTATGGGTCTCATTGATGTCCTCAAGAAGATTGGGTGTGAATTGGGAAGTTAAGAGGCCACACCAGTGTTAGAAGTTTCAGAAACTTAAAATGACAGGGAGACCATTATAGGAAAAATCTCATGGTGAACCGAGTAAGCTAGTTCTTGTGATTACTCTTTGGGAATTTTGAATTTCATCTCCAATGTGCTTATTTGTTTCCGCCCCGCCCGACCCTGGCTGTGGTAGTTGGTTGGCCTAGATAGTGGGTTGTGTGAAGGATTCTCATGGTGATCCTGAACAGACCATGACGAGATCCTTTCACGATTTCTATGCTAAGGGTCGGGGTGTTCTATATCTTGAGGTTGTGTTTGGATATTTGATCCTCTTTCATTGAATCTTTTGTTGGATGATTCGAGTTCTTTAGGCCTTGTTCATCCTCTCTTTTGGTATTGGGCCCGTTTCTTTGAGAATAAATTCTTTAGTCTCATTTTGGGTTTAGAGTTTTGTGAGAAGGGTGAGCATCTGGTCTTCAATATTTTGGTGGTGGGTTTTTTTTTTTTCAAGTGATAGGTTGTATTTTCTTCGTATCTCAGTCAATTGAATCTTTAGGACATTTTGAGAGTAGAAAGTGTCATGGTGGGGAGAATTGTCACACCCCAACCCTAATATGTTAATTATTTTTAGCCTTACTTCTGAGTTTCGGGTTGGTCTGAGTTTTAAATTTTAATTTTTGTTTTTTTAGCATAGGAACACGGTGAGCACACGGTTAGTAGAAACTGTGCGCAAACCATGCAAGGGTGTTTGTATTTTTTAGCAGAACTGACTGCATGGATGGTATACGGTTTCCCTAACCGTGCAGCCTGCTCGTGCGGGGTGTCTAGGACCTCTAGTAGAAGCACACAATTTTTCCAACCATGGGCCAAACCATGAACGATTTCCTAGATTTTGAAAAACATGTATTTTAACCCCTGAAAGGGGGTTCTTCTTCTCATGTATGCCTTCACCCCCTCCCCTCTCTCGTTCGATGCCCACTAGGGCTTCCCCATGCACGCCATCGCCACCGCTGCCTCCCCTCTTCCTCCAATTTTCATTTTCTTCTCCGATTTTGAGTGAGATAAACTCTAGTGAATTTCTTTTCTCCTTCTCCTTCCTTATTCTTCTCCGTTTCTTGGTTTTCTTTTCTCCCAAATGGTGCACACGATTTAGTCCAAAACTTTAACCACCTTTTTGAGTATTTGTCTTATTGATCCTTGATGTATAGGGTCCCTGGGTCCTGTTGGGGTTGATTCTATCCAAGAATAGTGAAGGCAGTAGATTCACCATGGGTTTTAGGTATATTTTCTTATGTTCTTCAATTTTGAACAATTTTTAATTAGGTATTTTTTAATTTTTGAGTTTATGGTATTTTTCTAGCGTGTTTTGGACCATCGTTCATGAAAATGACTTACACACATATGCATGGGTAAAACATATATATATATATATATATATATATATATATATACATATACCTTCTTTGTACATATTACCTCACGGAAAGAGGAATATCTACATTGAATCTAGGGGTATATATATATATATATGTATATATGCATATGTGTGTAAGCTTAAAAGGAGCGTCTCTTTTGATTTTGTGACTCTTTTGAGGTGGTTTTGGATTGTCATGATAAAAAAACAGTGTGTTTTTGAGGTAGGTTCCCTATATACAAGCTTTAATTTGAATTCCTAAATTGCTTGAGTATTTTAAAAATGTGTTTTTAATATTAAGTAGTATGTATATACTATGAAAAATGATTATGATGCTTGGTAGTGTACTTTCCCATATTATTCATGTTTTCCTCAAGTTCGGCATGTATATTCTTTATTTAAATATGTTTCCAATCTAGTCTCAAAATGTTCAACATGTTAAATACTCAAAAGTTGTTTCTAAATTGTGTTGTGTGTGTAAATGGTGGGTTTCAAGGATGTTTGTGTGTGTAAAGATTTGGAAATGTACTAACCCCTCTTGAAATGGTTGGAAATGTTTGTTGACATGAGTTTACTTGAGACAAAAAGGCGTTTAGTGGCTTGTGAAATAAATTCGAGAACTTGGGAACCCTAGGTATCTAGGCAGGCAAACTAGGACAAGTACGCTAGGCATGAACCGCCCTACCTAGAAAGATTACACTACAACACTAACTAAACTATGGATGACATTGATTGGTTGGATCGAGAAGGAGATGAAACTTCCTGTCCCTAGTTGATCACCAAGAGTACGAGGATCCTAGGTCCCCACTAACCCTAGCTACTTAGGGGCTTCCCATGGTGCTTGATCTCGTTTACTCTTTTTTTTCATAGTTCTATTTTAAAATGATCTTCTGTCAGGGTTCCTTTGTTTTTCTAGTTTATTTTATAAAATGGAATATTTGTTTTGTTTTCCAAAATGAAACACCTATTTAGCATAGGTTATCTCCTATAAGGAATTCTTTGAAGGATCTTTCATGTCTTAAAAATGATTTTGAAAATATAATAGAATGTAGTTTTTCTTAAAATGAAAGCTTGTTACTTTTTTCCCTTAAAAGAGTAGAAAATCCTATTTTTATATGTCCTATTTTCAAACTAGCATGACTTAGTTTTCTTTTTAAATGTAAGATATAGAGAATAGTTTATTCGGGCATGCCTAATGACTTTTAATACTCATGCCTATATCTCTATTTTTGTTTTTAGCTTCTGGTGAAGCTTCTAGATTAGTCTCAAGAGCCATGGAGCGACGTTGGTTTATTGATCAGAGGTGACCCATGAAGTCACATAGAGGTATGTTCAGTTTTATTTCTTTTCCACTACTGGTTCATTATTATTTGTTTTGTTTTTGTTTATTTAATTGTCTTTTGTGTATGGGCTGAATTATTCCCAATTTGGTTTATTTGATGCCCGAAACTAGTTGCTAGATCGGGAGGATCGGGAATGCCTCTTGGGCCTTGTTGTGGACCGAATCTGGTGACCGGTTTGAGGTTGACCCAGGTTGGTTCGTGACAACATGTTCCTCACTTGATAGATAAGCACATCATATTTTTTATTTAGATATGACCATACACTTCCCAGTCTATCTCAATTGGGGGACCAGTTGTCATACTCATCATATAATAAGACAAATACCATCTTGGTTAATCTCCATCCGACAACATGATCAACAACATACCCAACCAACCTTGATTATCTAAGCCTCAAAGCTTGTATAAGAAAGGTATCAAAATATGAAGGTTTTAATTCTAGGTATCTTTCCAACCTTAGGTGTGTGGAATCCAAATATGAACCATACACCCCTAGTATACCAAAGATATACTGTATGACACTCAATGTGGTATACTTCATGGGTCATCAAGTGCACAAAACATGTTTTGTGCCTCATGAGCATATTATGTATCCCAATACAAGAATCCTACTCACACAAACATTAAAATTTCATTAAAATATATAACACTCCATGACAACCATTGATTGGGGATAACTCAAAGTTGTGATTTGAGAGGTCAATTATCATTTCATTTTATGACACACACACACACATATGAAACCAACATGAATGAATGATAAAGTGGAGATTTCCCTTGGTATAACATGATATATTTTATATCCTTAACCTTATTTAAAAATACAAAAATATATATAATTGTTTTTCTAACATATCATATACGATAAACTACCATATCAGTCTTATATTTTCTACAATTTCAGGGATTTTGTCAAAATCATTACATCACTATGTAATTATTTCCATATCACTATGTGACCACTAGATAAAACCCTCCCACTAAACTCTTTAGTGAGAAAAATTTATGAAGTAATCCAGTTTGAATAATGGTGATATTTAGGAATCATATACCCAATTTTCAAATCCTTGAATATATTCAAACTTCTTAACCCCACAACATCCAATGTTACGACATTAATAACATATGTTGTGTATTTATAATTGTCACACCTTGACCTCATTTTCCATATAATTTTATTTATTGATTGATTTTTATTCTTACCCTCGAGTTTTAGGTCATTTTTTTTGAATTTTGGAAGAAATGGGGGTTTAAATCTTGTCACACAGTTTGCACAGAGTTAGCGCGAACCGCAAGACTTAATCATGCAAAGCCTATAGTTGTCTCAGGTGGGTGCGCACTATTGGTACATAGTTTTTAAAACCGTGCATCCAAACATGTGATATGTACCAAGCATGTCCAGTTCCATCTACACAGTTGACACATGGTTTAGAAAATATTACGGCCAAACTGTGGGGTCTTCCTAGGTTTATTAAAATGTTGAATTTACCTAATTTCCCCTTAGATTTTAACCCTTTGGCCTCCTCTCCTCCCATTCAAACCCCTCGACCCCAAGAAACTATCCCTCTTTGTTATCCTTCTCCCAAGGGCTTCTCCATGGATTTTACTCATGATTTCATGATGGCTCTTCAAGGTAAATGTAATAACCTAGATCTTATTTTCAGGTATGTTTTCTTTCTTCTGGTCATTTTTGAGAAAAAAGGGAATTTATGGAAATTTCTAAAGTACATGCCGTGTACTTTATCAGTACACGCTGTGTACTGGGTCGCCATAGGAGGCCGTGTGCTGGCCGTGTGATGGACACACACACGACCATGTGGGGGTGACCTGGAGGCTACCTAAAGAGGAGTACGAAAAAGGCAATTACACGCCGTGTAATTCAAAAGTACACAATGTGTATTTTCTTTCTTTTTCATTAAATGTACCGGGGTCGCGTCTAATCACCAGAAAGGTCTTCTTCTAGGTTTCTTTCAGTCGAGAGCTTCTGTACGACCGTGATCTTCCTCCGAGCCCCCGACCGAGCATACAAACTCCGATTTGACTGCCTTCAATTGGGATCGCCTCAGTAAGCTCTCTCTTCTGCTTGATATTTGTTTCCCAATTCCTCCTCCTTCTCAAGTTATCCTCTGTTGAACATTTTAGACGTTTTTGTAGATCTTAGGAGTTCTAAGGTGATTCAAGCCCTGAGACTCAAGTATATCGATCTCCTAATGCTGAGGTAGGTGGTTTGTGCCTTTCCATAAAAATTCTTTGATTTATATGTGCAAAATCGCCAATACCCATGAACGGGGTATTTCACGTTTACCATTTTAGACCTATTGTTTCCCTGCTATGATTGTATTCTTGAGTTGATGATAACTGATGTGAATAGGGTTAATTTCTATTCTTTGGAAGTGCTTTCCCATGCATGATTTCCTGTTTTGACCATTGGGTCTAGGTTGCCTGTTAGGCTGCTGTTTACCTCCCATGACTAGTATAGTAGGACGAGGTGTTTGTATCCTTACATGATGTTATGCTGTATAATTCTAGACAAGTAGTTCTTGAGGTTTACTTTGGCTGATATGCACTGCTATACTTGCTTGACTTACACAGGGCTGTGAGAATCTGGTGTATAGACCATAGGGAGAATGGACGTAAGGGCTTCTCCAGAGTGTCTGTTTTACTTACGATGCGAGACCATATGGGGAATTGATATAAGTTCTTCCTCAGAGTGTCTGTAGATCCTCAATGCAGGCCACATAGGGAATAGACATTGAGTGATTACCTAGAGTGCCTTTAGTTACTAATACGAGACTATAGGAAGAATTGATGGTGAGTGCTTCCTCAAAGAGTCTATGCTTAATCTGAACCAGAGGGGTTAGACTGAGTGTACTGCCCAGAGGGTTGCTTGTGTTTCTAGGTAGGACCAGAGGGGATAGGCTGTGAGTACTTCCCAGAGGGTTACCTGTTTGTGATTACCTGCTTTTTTAGCTATTTCTTGATATATGATACTGAATGCATTGAAACTGTGAATTATTTACCTTGGGTACTTCCTTGTTTACTGCATTTATTTGCTTGCTGCTTGCTATATATTCACTGAATGTTAGGCACAGATCTCGTGGTGGTTTCCTACTGGTATTTAGTCTCACACCCTGCTTGGGCCATGTTTTTGGGCCTAAACAGATTATACTGCTGCAGGTATAGATAAGGGAAAATGACCTTCTACTTCAGGTACTTGATTTTCTGTGGAGCTGGAGAGCATGAGACCAAGCTATGGCTTGCGATACTGAGGAGTTGTTTACTTGCTTTATTTTATACTTGGGTTTAGTACTGTTGTATTCCAGCATTGTGATTTGTTTGGCTGCTTTCCTAGATATATGTATCATGCATCATTCATATATATATGGGTGCTCCAGTTTATTATTTTCCAGTCTTCTACTGTTTATTTTTGTATGGATTATTCATGCTTCCACTTTTTCTATTGCTTTATTCCACTGTGTTACTCTACCAATGAGGACATAGTTTCTCCACTATCGCACCAAAGGCCCTCACTGCTAGTCGGCAGCCTCTGGCATTCGGAGAAATGCACTTGAGGCCATGTGACCAACCGGGTACGGGGCGCCTCTGGGTGGCTTTCGGAACTGGGACGTTACAAAGTGGTATCAGAGAGTTTCTTTTTCTACTTGACTTAGTGTTTGGAGCCTATAGTCAGGGATAGGATGAAATAAGTACTTGGTAATAAGCTGTGTCTGGGAGTAGCTAACCCGTGTACAGGGAAAAACCAATCTACCTCGTTTGTTGCAATTTTTCTGGCTTTTCAAGTTTACGGTTGATCTGATTTTCACCATTGGGTGACTCACATGTATTGTGTTGTTATTGTTGACATTATTCAGGTTCTATTTCTGTTGCAACCTGATGAGATGAGGGTATTCCATCTCATGCATCATTTAGGAACTTGCTAGAAATCACATGTCATACATTATTTCCATGCCATATAGGGTGAATTAGTGATTGCATGTTGTTTTGATAGATGTTGTGCTAGAGATACATGCTGTTGTGATAATTGCCTTGATAAAATACCTATTGTTTGATAGGGTATCATTTGTGGTAAGGTTTTGTTTGAATGAACGCCAAACTTTGGTTCTTGAGGTGTTATGGGCCCTCATTGATCGGAATTTGGTGGATCATTGATTTGTTTACCTTGTTTATAACATGTATAAGATTCCAAGATTTGATTCATAGAGAGTATGGGCCCTCACGAATCAGAATTTTGCACTTTCAGTGTTCGTTTCAGTGTTTTTCTGGGTTCCAGAGTAGTTTCTGAGGCTTATTGTCTGAAAAAACCAAGAATACACACCATGTAGTTTTGAATACACACTATGTGTTCTTATGTTCAGGAAGAAACTGTTTTTCTTAAGTACACACCGTGTACTATATGTACACGCCATGTAGTCTCTAACCGTGTCTCAAACTGTGTGGGTGGGGACACGGGGTTTGGAATCTTTGGTAAGACACGCCGTGTAGAGGATGTACATGCCGTGTCGTAGAACTATGTAACCGACCATGTCACTAACAACACGGCTCGGAAAAATCTTCTCAGTACACACTGTGTCTGCCTGGAACACGCCGTGTAGTGTGAGCTGTGTAACCAGCCGTGTATCTAACAAAATGGGTTGGTGAGGTTCGTCTAGTATATGCCGTGTTTGGCACTAACATGCTGTTTAGTATCGTTCTAAGGAGAACCATGTGGCTTATCCATGTAGAAGGACTTGGGCAGGGGAAGAGGATTCAAGTACACATCATGTGTTAGGTGAACACGCCATGTGTATGGGATTTTACACGACCATCTCTAGAAAGAGTACACACCCATGTGAATGACTGAAGGGAACACTCCGTGTAGGTGTTATACAGGCCGTGTAGTCATGTTTTGTAAAACTTGAATGTTTTACTTCTCCTGTTACCTTCTTACTTTTTCAGTTTTTGGTCCTTGATAATCTTGATCTAAGGTGTGTGTTTGACCTTGCAGATTCATGCCACTGAGACGTTCTCCGGTTGTACGCCAGTTGTAGGGTAGTGATCAGACACCGAATATAGCTAATCAGGGACTACCTATAGATCCTCCTGTTGTGCCAGTCTTGGAACCAGCCGTTATACCAGACACAGGTGATGATGCACAGTTCAGAGAAGGCTTTATGAGGATGATGCAGACCTTTTAGGGATCACCGCCTCCTGCTCCATTGATGGAAGAATTGACGTGGGTCTTTTAGTAGCATCATCCTCCCACTTTCTCAGGGGATGGAGGAACCCAGGCTATAGAGTCATGGATAGAAGCCATGCTGACGATCTTTGAGTATCTAGAGATGCCTTCAGAGAGGCGGGTCAAGCTCGCTACATATATGCTTCGGGATTCCACCAAGAGGTGGTGGGATGTGATATCACAGACGGAACGCCATCAAGTCATGCCTTAGGAGGAGTTCCAGTGTATATTATATGAATACTTATATCCATAGACCTTGAGGGCCGATCGAGCCTGAGAGTTTATAAGTCTAGAGCAGGGTACTCTTTCAGTTATGGAGTATTCCTCTCATTTTACCGAGCTACAAAATTTCACGCCTATTTTAGGAGGTGATCAGTTATTCTTGGAAAGGAAGTTCAAGGATGGTCTAAGGCATGACATCTGATCACAGGTGAATATCTTCCGGTTGACCTCTATCACTTCTATCGTCAACCAGGCGCTGATCACTGAGCGCAATCTGAGATATTCTGGAGTTGTGAGCCAGGGTGGCTCGACATCTGGAGTTAGTATCCCTCCTACTAACAGTTGGAAGCGCTGCAGGGAGTCTTCACGTAGTGATCTGAGGAGGTGAGACACTTCTTTTGGTATCCAGGTGGTCTTCTACCAGTGCGAGAAGAGCGGGAATACGAGACCACATTGCCCGAGAGACCCAGTGGAGTTCCGATCTTGTGGCAAGATGGGTCATCTTCAGTGCTTCTATCAGATCTTCTCACCAGCAGTTGGTGACATGGGTTCTTCTATTACTCCTCATTCAGGAGTAGCACCACCAGTTTCTCACCAGTCTGGGAACTTGAGTTCTTTCGGCTGTTCAGGCCGAGGTGGAGGTCATGGACGTGGTATCAAGTCGCTCAGTTTTTAGTAACAACAGGGTGGATCAGCTCAGGGTGGTTAGACAGGGTCACAGGGCCGCAGTATAGGTCAGACATTTGTAGTAGAGCAGACCCAATAGGAGAAGGATCCCAAACCCTCTACAGTGCAAGGTACGATCTTAGTATCCTCAGTTTTATCTTCTGCTCTTTTCGATACAGGGGATTCCCATAGCTTTATATCTGTTGCGGTTATGGATAGCCTTGGGATATGTATCTTTTCTTCTGCTGATATCTTGACACTGGACACTCCATTGGGGACTAGAACGACAAGTGTACGCCAGTACAAGGAGTTACCTCTAGAGGTTGGTGGGTGTCACTTTTTATGGGACCTTTATGTCCTAAAGATGACGAGCTATGATTTCATTCTCGGAATGGACTGGTTAGTTCCCTTCCAGGTAGTTGTCGATTTCTATCACCGTAGGGTGAGTTTCACATCACAAGAGGGAAGATCTTTTCTTCATAAGGGCGAGTGGGATGTACAGGCGAGCAGAGAAGGACCCGAGCATCATGGGTTAGGAGGAGTTACAACCCAGATTGCTAGTCTATATCTGCATGACCAGGGGATTTCAAAGATAGACTTTCCTCTAATGGTGGATCATTTTAGATATGTCTTTCCAGAATAATTTTTAGGTTTTCCTCTGGAGCGTGAGGTAGAATTTTCTATTGATCTTGTTCCAGGGGTAGCACCGGTGTCTATTCCTCCTTATAGGATGGATACACTAGAGTTACAGGAGATCAAGAGGCAGTTGGAGGAGTTGCAGGCAAAGGGTTTCATCTGACCCATTACTTCTTCTTGGGGTTTGCCTGTCTTTTTTGAAAAGAAGGCGGGCAGTACCCTCAGGATTTGTATGGATTATCGGAAGTTGAACCAGTTGATAGTCAAGAACCAATATCAATTACTGAGGATTTATAATCTCTTTGATCAGCTTCGAGGAGCCCGAGTGTTCTCAAAGATTGATTTAAGGTCCGGTTATCATTAGTTGCATGTTAGACCATCTGATATACCTATCACAACCTTCCAGAGCAGGTATGGTCTATATGAGTATATGGTTATGCCATTTGGTCTCACGAACACACCTACAGTTTTCATGGCACTGATGAACCGAGTGTTCCATCCATACTTGTATTCCTTCGTGGTGGTCTTCGTGGACGATATCTTGGTGTACTATCACACTCGACACAACCATGCTACCCATCTTGAGATCATTTTGAGTACACTGATAGAGCATAAATTATATGCTAAGCTCTCAAAATGCCACTTTTGGATGGACCAGATTCATTTCTTGGGTTATGTTATCTTAGAGATAGGAGTATCAGTCGACCCAGAAAAAGTGAGAGCATTAGTTTCTTAGGAGAATCCGAATAAAATCTTTGAGGTACAAAGTTTTTTAGGGATAGATGGATACTACATACATTTCATTCAGGACTTTTCATGCTTAGCAGCACCACTGACGGGTCTGACTAAGAAGGGTGCGAAGTTCTTGTGGTCATATTCTTGTGAGTCAGCCTTTCAGGAGCTGAAAGGGAGGTTGACTTCAGCACCGATACTAGTCTTTCTAGAGCCAGGAAAGAGCTATACTATGTACTATGATGCTTCAGGTATCAGGCTGGGAGCTTTACTTATGCAGGGAGAAGGATTCATTGCGTACGGGTCTCAGTAGTTGAGGCCACATGAGAGGAATTACCCGACACACGATCTCGAGTTGGCTGTAGTTGTTCATGCCTTATTCTGTTGGAGACATTATCTTCTGGGAGAGCATTTTGTGGTTTTCACTGACCACAAGATTCTCAAGTACATATTCACTCAGCGTGATCTGAATTGGAGACAACGAAGATGGGTTGAGTACCTTCAGTATTTTGAATTTGAGCTTGCCTATACGCCTGGGAAAGACAATGCAATGGCTGATGTGTTGAGAAGGAGGACTCAGATACAAGCAGTTCAGGAGGCCGGCAGTGAGTGGCAGCTTATGACTCTGTTCTTTGAGATACATTTGGAGGTGCACAACAGACTGGGGAAGATGTTTCTTTCTTCTGTGGCTGTTACCTCTACTCTTCTTGATCGAGTGTGAATGAGGCAACTATCAGATTCAAAAGGCCTAGTCCTACGAAAGAGCGTGTCAGGAGAGGACCCTATTCCAGGATGGACCATAGGCGAGGATGATATCTTGCATTTCCATGGGTACGTATGGGTTCCAGAAGACATACGCAAGGAGCTGATGTAGGACTTTCATTCCTCAGTTTGGGTAGTTCATCCCGATGTCACCAAGATGTATTGTGATCTATATTGTCAGTATTGGTGTCCAGGTATGAAGAGAGATGTTTATGGTTTCATCATGAGGTGTTCCACCTGTTAGCAGGTGAAGGCAAAGCATCAGCGACCAGCAGGGCTTTTACAGCAGTTACCCATTCTCGAGTGGGAGTGGAATGATGTCGTGATGGATTTCGTGATAGGTTTACTGAGGTCGCCTTGAGGGAATAATGCAGTTTGGGTTGTCATTGACAGACTCATGAAGGTTGCTCACTTTTTACCGATCAAGGAGACCTTCAGTGTTAATGATCTGGGACAGTTGTACATCCGTGATATTGTGTTCGTACATGGAGTTCCACACTCCATTGTTTCTTACAGAGATACACATTTTACTTCTCGGGTCTGGAAGGGGATTTAGAAGGCTTTGGGTACACAGGTACTTTTGAGTACAACTTACCACCCCCAGACAGATGGTCAGTCCGAGCGTACGATTCAGGTGCTTGAGGACATGCTTCGAGCATGTATTTTGGATTTTAGAGGTTCATGGGAGAAGCACATACCTCTTGTGAATTTTTCATACAAAAATAGTTTTCAAGAAACTATTCATATGACACCTTATGAGGATTTGTATGGTAGGCCATGCCGATCACCCTTATGTTGGATGGAGGCAGGAGAGGCAGCTATGCTGGGACCTCGTCTTGTTCAGGAGACCTCATAGTAGATTGAGTTGATTCGGAAGAGGATGGCTACTGCACAGTCTCGACAGAAGTCTTATTCTGATCAATGGAGACGACCTCTAGAGTTCGAGATCGGGGATCAGGTTTTTCTACGTGTCACACCGAGGTTGGGACACATGAGGATTATGAGACAGGGTAAGCTTTCACTGAGGTATGTCGGGCCTTTTGATGTGTTGGAGAGAGTTGGTTCAGTTGCCTATCGGTTGCAGTTACCTCAGAGGTACTGGGATATGCATGACGTCTTCCCCGTTTCTCAGCTTCAACATTACTTCTCAGACCCGTCTCATGTTTTCCAATCCGAGGAGGTTGAGTTGGAAGTGGATGCATAGTTCGAGGAGCATCCTATCTGGATCATTGATCGAAGTAAGAAGGTTCTCCATGGCCGGTCTGTCCCTCTGGTACGAGTGCTATGGTGGCACGAGTGAGTACCAGACGAGACTTGGGAGAGGGAGGCCGATGTATGAGCATAGTGGCCAGAGCTATTCGGGGTTTCTTCTTCTATGCCACCTTGCTAGGGAAATTCAGGAATGAATTTATTTAAGGGGGGAAGTTTGTAAGAATATGGATCTTTTTTTCAGGTATGTTTTCTTTTTTCTAGTCATTTTTTGAGAAAAAGGGGAATTTCTGGGAATTTCTAAAGTACACACCGTGTACTTTATGAGTACATGCCATGTACTGGGTCGCCATAGGAGGCCGTGTGTTGACTGTGTGATGGCCACACACACGGCCATGTGGGGGTGACCTGGAGGCCACTTAAAGTGAAGTATGGAAAAGGAAAGTACACGCCGTGTACTTCAAAAGTACACGTCGTGTATTTCCTTTTTTTTCATTAAACATACTGAGGTCACGTATAATCTCCAGAAATGTCTTTTTTTAGGTTTTGTTCGGCCGAGAGCTCTTGTACGACCATGATCTTCCTCTGAGCCCCTGATCGAGCATCCGAACTCCGATTTGACCACCGTCTATTGCGTTGGGATCGCCTCGATAAGCTCTCTCTTCTACTTGAGCTTTGTTTCCCAATTACTCCTCCTTCTCAAGTTATCCTCTGTTGAACGTTTGAGATGTTTTTGTAGATATTTGGTGTTCTAAGGTGATTCAATCCCTAAGACTCAAGTATATCAATCTCCCAATGCCGAGGTAGGTGGTTTGTGCCTTTCCATAAAAAGTCTTTGAGTTATATGTACAAAATCGCCAATACCCATGAATGGGGTATTGCACATTTACCGTTTTATCCCTATTGTTTGCCTGCTATGATTTTATGCTTGATTTGATGATAACTAATGTTAATAGGGTTAATTTCTATGCTTTGGAAGTGCTTTCCCATGCATGATTTCCTATTTTGACCATTGGGTCTAGGTTTCCTGTTAGGCTACTGTTTACCTCCCATGCCTAGTATAGTAGGATGATGTGTTTGTATCCTTACATGATGTTATGATATAGACTACTAGCCAATTAGTTCTTGAGGTTTACTTTGGCTGATATGCGTATCTATACTTACTTGACTTACAAAGGGCCGTGATAACCTGGTGTATATACCATAGGGAGAATGTACATGAGGGCTTCTCCAGAGTGTCTGTTTTACTTACGATGCAAGACCATAGGGGGAATTAACGTAAGTGCTTCCTCAAAGTGTCTATAGATCCTCAACGCGGGCCACAGGGGGAATAGACGTTGAGTGATTCCCCAGAGTGCCTTTAGTTACCAATACAAGACTATAAGAGGAATTGATGGTGAGTGTTTCCTTAGAGAGTCTATACTTAAGCTGAACCAGAGGGGTTAGACTGAGTGTACTACCCAGAGGGTTGCTTGTGTTGCTAGGTAGGACCAGAGGGGATATGATGTGAGTACTTCCCAAAGGGTTACCTGTTTGTTATTACCTAATTTGTTAGCTGTTTCTTGATATATGATACTGAATGCATTGAAACTGTGAATTGTTTACCTTGGGTACTTCCTTGTTTACTGCATTTATTTGCTTGCTGCCTTCCATATATTCACTGACTGTTAGGAACATATCTTGTGGTGGTTTCCTACTGGGATTTAGTCTCACACCCTGTTTGGGCCATGTTTTTGGTCCCAAACAGATTATATTGCTGTAGGTATAGATAAGGGAAAATTACCTTCTACTTCAGGTACTTGATTTGCTGTAGAACTGGAGAGCATGGGACCAAGCTATGGCTTGCGATGCTGAGGAGTTGTTTACTTGATTTCTTTTGTACTTGGGTTTAGTACTGTTGTATTCCAACATTGTGATTTTTTTGGATTCTTTCCTAGAAATATGTATCATGCATCATTAATATATATATGGGTGCTCCAGTTTATTATTTTCTAGTCTTCTGCTATTTATTTTTATATGGATTATTCTTACTTCCTCTTTTGCTATTGCTTTCTTCCTCTGTGTTACTCTGCCAACGAGGGAATAGTTTCCCCACTATCACACCTAAGGCCCTCTCTGCTAGTCGGCAGCCTCTGGCGTTTGGGGAAATGCGCTTGAGGTCATGTGACCAACCGGGTATGGGGTGCCTCTGGGTGGATTCCGGAACCGGGACGTTACAATAAAGTTCTATAGACTCCTCACTATCTCTCCTTTATTTTCCCTCTTTATTTCTAACCCTAGAATGGTCTCGATGACCTAGGGTTATCTTAGATCAATTTTTAATTTGGGGATTCCTTGTTTTATGGTTCCTTATGGTCTTCTAAGGGCTCTTCGTGCCTTATTGTAGTGATTTTGTGCCATGATTTGTGGAGGTGGCATGTTTGTGGTAGGTTTCTCCATGACTGAACCTTTAAATTTAAATATATTGATTTATTTACTATTTTAACCATCTCTTTGAGCTCTTTTAAATTTATAATAAGTGTATCTAATGATTTTTGTTTAAGGAATGTTTTGTTTGTATAAAATAGATGGATTTATTTTCTTTTATAGGTCATATTTTGTTATATTGATTTTTTTGAGGGAAAAAAGGGGCCACTTCTGTGAGGGGTGTCCAAAGGTGAGATTGTGTTATGATTCTTATTTAGTATAAATACTATTTGTAATTATTTTATAGCTCACCTCCATTTTACATATCACGGGGAACCAAGAATAGTTAGATGATATTCCTGAGTACATATGTTGCACTAGTGTATGACTTTTCTCCACTAGTGACCCCAAATAGGAATTTTCTTTATTTGGGGGTTTTGTCCCTTGTTTAGGCCTGATAGGAAAATATAAAGCATTAGGGAGATAATTTGTATTAGGCGTCTGAATAGGATGGATTCTATTTAGTAATGTCCTAGATATTCCTAGAGCTCCTAGGCATTCCCATGATTTTTGGTTCTCAATTATGTCACAATGGGTATGAAATTTCTATTTCTATGATGGTTGTATTATGATTGTTTTATGATTGATTTTATATTACTATTTCTATTGGTATTTTTCTCTTTAAAATGAATAAATAGGTTTTCTTTATTTCAAATGGAATGGTTTTCAAAGGCTTGGGCTTTCTATCCCTTTCATGTTGGTATTTTTAAAAGGATTTTTTTAAAATGGTTTTCTCATGGCGAGTGCTTCCTCCACTTTAAAGGTTTTAAAAAAACTAATTTATTTTGAAATGTATACCTTATTTATTTAAAAGTGAATTGTTTTAAATGGTAATATATTTTTATTAGTTTTTATATAAAATTATAAATCTTACATTTATATTTTTATTTCAAAACTAGCATGAAATGGATTTCTTTTTAAAGGTTACACATGAGGTGTGGGGATTATACCAATTGGGATTTGTGCTCATGCCTATCATATAACAGGTTTAGTAGGACCCTCTTGGGTGTATTGAATGATCCATTAGGTCTCAGTTTGGGTATGTTGGGGGTGACAAGTGAAGATGATCCACTTGGCGTGTAGAGATAGATTCTTTTGTAATTTATTTTATTTTGATTTACTGAACATATATTGTATCATGCCTTGTCAAAAATTATATTATAGCCTTATTTTTTTGGTTTATGTTGGATTTGTATTATTTTTTCAGTTTTATTTATATTGAGTAACATTTGTTATCTTGCTTAGGATTTATGAGGCATGTTTTTATGATCATGCCTTCTTTGGTTCTACTTGTTTTGGATCTATTTATTATTTTTTGCATGGAATATCGACTTACAGAATGGTCATTCTAGATTTTTTTTGTGGAATTCCCTTCTATTTACCATTTATTTATCAGGAAAAAATCATTCCCATGTGTGTATATTTTGTGCCCTGACACTAGTTTCCATCTAGTGGGGGATCATAAATGTCCTTTGAGCCATGCTATGGACTATCTTGGGAACTCAGATTAGGGGTAGCCCAGGTTGATTTGTGAAAAAAGGTATTAGATCCTAGTTGTTATATAGGGAGTTATGGAAGACAATATATAGGATCATCGAGGCTCAGGAGGTAATTCACAATTAAGTGCCCAATCACCACCTTTCATGAAAAAACTTGAGCCGCTAGGGTTGAAGGGGATGAGTATGTATTGAATTTGAGATTTGTTCTCAGTTATTTTCATTATTTTTAGTATTTATTTGAGTATTTAAGTTTTCATTGAGAATTTATGATTTATTTTAAGAAAATTCACATTTTGGAGTGGATTTTTGAAGAATCCAAGGGGTGCATGGTTACTGTGTGCAGATTGGCTGATCGTGTGGGAAAACCATGCACAATTGTGAATTTTACATATTTTTTGAGTTTTGGTTACTTTAGGTTCAAAGTTGTTTATATTATTTTCCCTTATTAAATTAATATAAATTAGAGTGTTTTTCTTAGTTCATTGGAATTGTTTGGGTTGATCAAAAATTAGAATGTTAAAACTAAAACCTTGTGTTGTTTAAAAAAACATGAATGATTAGATTTTATAATTTCCAAAGGGTGTAATAAATTTTTTTGAATTTTAAAAATTATTTGGTTCTAAAAAAGCTGTGTAAAAATGTTTTAAGGAATCTCTGAAATTTCTTATAAAATCCATTTAACTCTCCAAAAGTTTTGACTTGTGAATATTTTTAGAAGCTGATTTTGAGTATTTTGAGTTTGGGGCATTTTTTCCTTATGCTACAATACATTTTGAAAATGTTTTGAATCTAAATTAAAATATGGATTTGGTAGGGCCCTTTTTGATAAAATTTGGATATGAAAAATGTTTTAAAAGTTTCAATGTGGGGACTTATAAATTTCATTTTTTTTCTTTAAAGGTTTTGATCCAGGAATGCTGTCAAGAAATGATTTTGAAATGTTTCTAAAATAAAATATAGATGTTCCATATTCTATAAAAATGTGTTAAAAAGGTGATTAGAGTGACTTGATAAAAGGAAGCTTGGGGGTTTTCATATGTTTTAAAATTATGAATTAATGTTAGATGTTTTGTAGTGATTTTTTAAAGGTTTGTTTGTGAGAACATGGAATTTTTATGAAATGTACCAAATTTAAAACTAGGTTTATAGTTTATTTGTGAAAGGAATTTTATTTTTGAGGGGTTTTTTCAATAGTGGAATATTTTATAGTGAAATTTGGGTAGTATTTTGAAAAGGAGGTATTTTGTAATTTTTTTTGAAATCCCCTAGGGGGAGTGGGATTTTAATATGTGTTGTAATTATAAAATGTATTTTATTTAGTTTTCTCAATGATATGAAGTGATTTTGAAGTGTACTTGCTTGTGTTTTAAGTTTTGATAGGTTATTTGAAAATGGATTTTTTCCTTTCATGAGGTGTTTTGTGAAGTAGTTGATTTCATTATGGAATCTTGAAAATGTTTTGAAATGAAAGTGATTTTTATAAACCTTTTGAACCCCATAGTAGGAAGGTTGGAATTTTAAATTGGATGAGTAGTGAAATGAACTTTTTCTAATTTTTAAAATGAGGTGAAACACTTTCTTTAAACTTCCCTACTTTTGTAAAATGAGTTTTTATTATCCTATTTTACTGCGGGTGGTTTAATTTTTTTTGTTTTATATTCATTTTAGTAGATTTATGTGGTTTGTGTTGTACCATGGTCTATTTTTGAACCATTTTATTTGAATTGGGAAACATGAATGGATAGATTCATGTTTTTGTGTTATTTTAAGTATTGACCATGTTTTAGTGAAATATAAAATTAAATTGGTTTTTTATGATTATATGTAGTCTATGGAAGACCCTAGGTAATATATCAAGGAGAATTAGTGGTTTATAGTGTGTATTTTCAATAAAAAGTACTAAAAAGTGGGGGTGTTTTGAAAATAGTTTTAAGAAAATAACTGAATTTAAAGAGTTTAATAGTTCAAAAACAAATCAAATTTTGAAAAATATGAGATAAATGGGTCATTGTGAGTTCACTACACACATTTTAAATTTCATTATTCTTAGAGATTAATTTAGGTTTGGAGTAAATATTTGGTCGAAATTAATCGGAATCCCGATTAATTTCTAAGATTTTATATTAATGCATGTAGAACCAAACCTTGATATAAAAATCATATTTCCAAGGTCCAACCCTTATTCATGCTATAAGAGCTTCCAATTTTTTTTAAATATCAATAAAGTAGGTAAGAAAAATATTCTTGTGTTGTCCAATCAAAATAACACAAGTCATGTACTCAAAACCTCACACTAATCGGTTAGTAATTAAGATCATACCAATCACATGCATCAAAACAAGCATTAAAATATGAAATAATGTAATATACATGGAATGAAATGTTTTAAAACCCAATTTACTCCAAACCAATTTCTAATATAAGCATAAAAAATCCCTTTTAAATTTTTGTAACTCCCTTACAATGAACACCCACCATTTAGCCTTCCATTGAGAGGATGAGGAAGCTCGGGTGGATCTCGTACATCATTTCAGCTCTCCCTATGAGGATAGGGATCTCTAGAACCTCTAAGGTGATGAGAGGAATACTATAGAACTAAAAAATGGTATAACTTCACTCCTTATTTGAAGTTGAAAATGAGGTTACCATGGTTCCCTTTTATAGCCAAAATGGGAGGTGGTTTTGGGCACCTGGATCTAGAGATACCACTTGTGTCTCTGTTTTGGAGTATAAAAAACCTTATCTAGACTTGAAAAAGGGATAAGAGTTTTTGGTTGGTATATTTAATATCACCATGTAAAATTTGGAATCCATTGGACATCAATAATGGTAGATATTGTCAAATTACCAAACCAAAATTTTGACTTCAAGCAGATTTAGTTCCCTAGAAAGATCAGCTTGGTTGGGCCACTTGATGGAAGAACTGGGATTGGGTGTCTTGAGATGGGTTGCAGCCCATTGATTTTTGGATAATATAAAAAAAATTCAGCCTAATAGGATCCATTTAATTCTATAAATATTTAAAATAGTGGACATATTTCTTTGGGATTCCATGCAGTTTAACCCATTTTCCATCTACATCATCTCTGGCCCTCTAAATCACCTCCTCCTACAATGTAGTTATAAAGATAATTAAAATTTAACTTTTTAACAGTGATAAAACTAACCAATTTAATCTATTTTGAAGTGAATTTTTTTATTATATTTGTAATTTTCAATACAAAACTAGTTTAATAAAGTGGTGTAAGGTTGAAATAAACCAGTGAATTGCGGTGCGATCACACCCCCACACCTAAACATTTTCACTCCTAGGAAAAGTCATATTCCCAAAAATGATGCATGAATATATTCCAAAATTCATGAATATTTAACATTTAAAGAATATTTAATTTATGATGAAGATGTAATCAAATCAAAAACCACACTAAGAATTTATTCTCAATGATCATGGAAAAAGATGTCTCATAAATTGTATCAAACAAAATCCATAGAGATGTACGATACTAGTCTTAAAAAGGAATTAACAATTCATCCATATCACTAACTCTCCATATGTGTGTGTGACAACCATTTCATACTATTCTTTCCACTTTCTATCTAATAAATATAAGTTATTTTAATTTTTTTTACTTACCTGATTCTTTCCACTAAACCTACCCTAGATCCTTTACAATAAAATTTCAAGACCCACTCACTTAAGTATTCTCAGAAGTCAAACCATAAACTTTTGACCTAGATACATCCACATGTTTTACATTTAATCACTCCCCTCATTATTTATTTCTATTTTTTTTTGTTTTTTGTGTTTTTTGAGGACGTGCAACAGTTGGATAAAAGGTACAAACATGTAGGTCAATCCGGTACAGTAATGAAAAGATCAGATAAGGAATGAATGTATGGATTTTTTTTAGAAAGCTGATAAATATTAGCCTAAATTATATTTACCTTTTAAAAATTAAGAAATATTCACACTTCATGGTTGAGTGCAATGTGATGTGGAGATATTTAGTGACATTATTAACACATAAACTACTCTCACAAAGGGTATCAATCATCTCAAAGGTTTCATATAGATACAACCATTTATATCATCGATAAAAAACCAATTTAATAAAAAAATAACACCTAAATGATAAATTATTGCTAAAAATCACATGCCATCAGTGAAAAAAGTTTTCTTTAAATGTTAAAACAATATGAAATAGGGAAATTAATCATGAATTTTCAATAATTTCCATGATTATGTGGTCTTAAAAATGAGTATTTTGGAACAAAAAAAAATGGGGGGGGGGGTAAGAATACTATGAAACAAGAGAAAAAGAGAAAAAGAAGAAAGATGATGAAAATCCTAATTAACTTAGGAATGTAGGGAAAACTAAAAATACTATATAACAATAAAAAAATAGAAAAAGAAATAAATATGATAAAAAATACTAACTAACTCAGGAATGTATCCAAACCTAAACTCAGAGTGTGCAATGTCCTTACTATAAGAAAATAGAATGTTAGAAGGAAGGATAAAACTTGTTAGGTGTCACTAGTAGATTGATTCTTGAAGGTGGAGTTACTCTATAGGGGAATTCAAAATAGTTTAATAAAAGTGCTTTAGTTTCTACCCATTAATGGTGAATGTTTGTTTTATTTTTTCATTTGGACCTCTATAACACCAAATTGATAGACATTAGTAATAGTGTATGGGATAAACCAGTGGGAACAAAGATTACCTAGGTGAAAATGTAGCCTTACATTGTAAATGAGGACCTTCTTCCCAACATAGAATTGACTTTGGAGCATGAGGAAATCATGGGAAACCTTGATTCTCTCTTTATAGATCTGGGAGTTCTCATATGAGCCTCTTACAATTTCCTCTAGCTCCTAAATTTGAAAATTCCTATGCTCACCTGAATCTGAGAGGTTCATATTACATTGTTTAATAACCCACTATGCACGGTGTTCTACTTACACATGGAGGTTACAATCCTTTCCAAACATAATCTGATACACTGACATTCTGATTGGGGTTTTAAAAGATGCATAGTATTCCCAAAGTGCATCATCCAAGTGTAAAATCAAATATTTCCTATTGGGATATACCATTTTTTCCAAGATTTTATTAACTTACCAATTTGAAATTTATGGTTGTTTGTTAGTTTGTGGGTGATACAAAGTAAATAATTTATGTATAACCCCATAATTATGGAGATTTTTTTAATGTTTTGATTAAAAAAATGTGAATCCTGATCACTAATGATGAATCTTGGAAAACCAAACCTACTGAAAATTTGAGATTTCATAAAATTGACAACCACTCGAGAGTCATCGATCCTTGTAGCCTTTTATTCCAACCATTTAGATACATATTAAAAAACCAATAATATTTAAACAAATCCAAATGAATTTTGAAAAGGCCCCATGATGTCAATACCCCATGTATCAAATATCTCACAAAATAACATGGGTTGTTGGGGAATTACATTCATCTTGGAGATATTCCCAATGAATTGAAATCATGTGCATGAGTTACAAAACCAATGGGCATATCTATAAAATATTGTCCAGTAAAGTATAGAGTCAAGGACCTTTCGATCTGTAAATTGAGATACAAAGTGGCCCTCACGAGCCAAAGTGTTCTAGAAGCTCAAAACAGGGGTGAAATCATGGTCGGGGACACATTGATGAAAAATATAGAAACTATAAATTCTCTACAAGTATGGTTCATCTCAACTATACCATCATGACTCATGATTAATTATTTAGGTTTTTTAAGTTCTAAAAGATGTGGGGACCCTATATGCTTCCAAAAAATTCACAATATCTTCATACCAAGGGGTAAAGTCAACTACATAACAAAGGCGCTCATCATGGAATAATTCTCTAATAGGGAGGGATGAGTAAACATGGTGGTCCAATGGTGGGTAAATCCTAATAATGTGTCATGATACCACATTTTGTGCTTCTTTTTATCCCTAGTTTCTAGATTAAATTCTTAAAATAGGAGAATCTAGTGAATGATATGTGGTTTGGATTCCGGTTTCCTAAGGAGATACCAGAGGGTTGTATGGTCTGAGAATATAATTAATTTGGACCCAAAAAGGTATGACCTGAATTTATCCAAGGCAAACACAATGGAATGGAATTATTTTTTAGTTGTGTTGTAGTTTGGTTAGGTAGGGTCTAGTGTGGGTGAGGCATATGCTATGGCATATGGAGCTCGATCAACCCATTGTGATAAGACCGCTCCAACTTCTTAGTTAGAGGTGTCACACATGAGATCAAATGTTAAATCCTACCAAGGTGGTTGGATTACTAAGGGTGTAATGAGTCTGTATTTTAATTTGTTTAAATAATCCTCACAATCTTTATCAAAAACAAATTCCTTTTATTTTTGGAGTAAGAAAGAGAGGGGGAGTGAAATATTACTAAATTCATGAATGAAACAATAATAAAATCCATTATGAACTAAGAAAGACAACAAATCCCATACATTTTTAGGGAATGGTAGGGAATAAATGATGTCTAATATTTATTTATCTACTTAGATACCATCCCCATAAATGACATTTTTAAGTAATATAACCTATCACACTATAAAATGGAATTTCTCATAATTTAATAAAATATTTTTTTCAATACATCAATAAAGGACAGAACCAAGACTACTCAAACATTAATTAAAAGAGGAACCATATGTAGTGAAATCATCCATGAATACTTCCATGAAATTCTACAAGTAATCTGAAAAAATAATAACCATGCATCGCTAGAAAGTACATGGAGCATTGAATATACCAAATGGAATCCTCCTATATGAAAATGTTCTAAATGGGAAAGTAAAGATTGTCTTTTTCTGATCATTAGGAGAAATTTTGACTTGGAAGTATCCAGAATACCCATCAAGAAAGCAGTAATGGGACTTACTCGCTAGCCTCTTTAGCATCTGGTCAATGAATTAAAGTGGGAAATGGTCTTTCCTAGTGTGCTGGTTTAGTCAATGACAATCTATACAGACAAGCCAACTATTCTATACATGGGTTGGAACCAATTAATCGTTTTCATTTTTAATTACCATAAGTATAATTTTCTTAGGAACTAGATACATTGGACTAACCCACTGGATGTCAAATATGGGGTAAATGATTATAAAAACCAATATTTTTTACCTCATTTTTAAAAATATCTAGGAGGTCTAGGTTCAGTCAACATTGTTCCTTCCTCACTAGTTTATCCTCATCATTTAATAAGATACGATTCATGCAAATTGATGGGATAATATTGATAATGTCAAAAATTTTCTATCCCCATTCTTTTTTATACTCCCTTAAAAGGTTATGAAATTTTAATTTATGATCTAGAGGGAGTGAAATAAAAATTATGATAGATAACTTGTTTACATTCTCAAGATATGAATATTTCAAGTTTTGAGGCGGTAGATTAAGTTCCAAGTCAGGGTTATTTTTGGATTAATGATATCAATGGCCATATTATCCTCATTGATCAAGAAATCATCAATTAAAACACAATATTTACACATCCTTGATAACTCCTGTTGGGTGTGTTGTGATTCAGTTGGAAATTTTCATGATTATGCCTGTTGGTTGAATCTATCCAACCTATAGAGAAGTATAAATAAAGTGAGGCATCACATTAATAAAATCACCTAAATCATGCATTGTATCAAAAAATAAAGTCTCCCCTATGGTGCAAGGTATTGTAAAAGTTCATGGATCCTTGCATTTGGTTGGTATCATTGGTTCTATCAAGGCCAAGAAATTCCTTCCAAGGTTGAATCTCTCATTCCCCTTTAGTTTCCACCTATGGGTGCCAAGTTCATTAATAAATTTTACATAATGAGGAATTTTTTTTAATAGTATCCAAGAGAGGAATGTTAACTTATACCTTTTTAATTAATCCATGATCTCTTTATTGATTTCACTATCAAAATTTTTCTTGGATTGAGGGGAAAGGGGAGGGGAATTAATTTTTTAAGGTAATCCTTAATGATAACATTTTTACCCTTTTTTATTTTTTTCTTCACTTGAATATTTTGAGGGTATAGAAAGATATTTTTCCTGAGGAGGACATACCATATGTATAGAATCACTAGAAGGAGAAAGTTATTTACCACTATGATGTGTGATAATGCATACATTACCTTTTTCCTTAGTATTGTAAATAGGTTGGGATGGTAGTCATCCAGACCCTTGACTTTGGATTTAATCCATCAAGTTGGTGAGACAACCTAATTGATTTTTTAGGTCTTGTATAGAAGCTTGGGTTGTTTGTTGGAATTGAATATTATTTGTAGCCATCTGTTTCATCATGTCCTCAAGGCTAGGCTTGGTTTGGGGGGGGGGGGATGTTGGAAAGGTATTTATGGTGGTTGAGGATTTTTGGGTGGTGGTTTAATACCCTACCGTTGGTGGTTTTAGGACTGTTAAGGTTGGTTATAATACCCCTTGTATATAGGATTGGTTATCCTTCCATACAGAGTTGGATGGATAGTATGGATCTTTCCTAACATGTTGGTTATAGGGGCATCTTATAAATATTTTCTCACAACTCTCAGAAGATTATCTCATTTGGGGTAATTGGTCAGAATAGTGGGTTTCAATGACATAGATACCTCAATTAATTAGAGGAGGAGGTTGGGATTTAACTTGGGAAATAGAAAGTTTTTGATTAGGGTACATACCTATTCAAACTTTGTGTCCACCTTCTTCTCAAATTAAGAACTTTTTACCTCATGGAAACCTTGAATGGGTATAATTTAATTTATAACAATTTTTTGAGTGTTTTTTGACATGTTTTAAATGATATTACATATAAAAAATCGAGTTCTTATCTACTAGGGAATCACCTGTAGCATCATCAATCATGTTACAATCGACTAAAATTTAACCTTCATAAAAGTACTGTATTAAAAGTTTCTCGCTTATTTGGTGGTGTGGAAAACCTGAAAAAATACTTTTAAATCATTCCCAATATCCATGAAGTGTTTCCAATTGTGATTTTATTATTCAAAAAAATCCTTTCCTTATAGTTTTAGTTCAATATTTTGGGAAATATTTTTCAAGAAAAAGGTGTTTCATGTCCACCCAACCTATAATTTGGGAGTTAACATAGTTAACCAATATTTTGCAGTGTAGTCTAAATATAATGGTAATAAACTAATAATAACCAATTATTCATCCAAATTAGTAGGTTTTAACATTGAAAATACAGTATGTAATTTCTTTTAGTGATTATGTGGTTCTTCTCCAGCCAGTCCATGAAATTTGGGTAATAAGTGAATGAGTCTGGATTTAAGTTCAGAATTAGGTACTTCGCCTTGCATTTGAATGTATGTGGGTTGGATCTCCACACCAAGTAAAGTGAGTTATTTTATTGTTAGATCATTTTATACCATTTTATTCATGTTAAGTTCAGTTTCTATTTTAGTTACATAAGAATAGGGTTCTAGAAGAGTCTCAAGGTGTGGAACATCCTCCTTCAAGGGATCATCCTATGTGTCTTGGTGTCACTAATGTAGGATCCTCTTTAGTTTGGGGTCTAAAGGAGGTAGAACTCCCATAGTAGAACATGTCATGTAAAAAACCTGCACAATAAATAAATTGGAACAAAAAGATAAGTAATTTTATAAGATAAAAAACAAATATTCACAAAATTCATAAATATTTTATAAAAAATGCACACTAAAAACCATATAAATCTCTGGAAACAACGCCAAAATTTGACTGCATTTTCAGTACACATAAAATTTAGTTGGATTTATATGATTATATGTAGTCTATAGAAGATCCTAAGCCATATATTAAGGAGCATTTGTGGTTTATAGCGTGTATTTTCAATAAAAAACTAAAAAGTGGGGGTTTTTTGAATTTTTTTTAAGAAAATAACTATATTTAAAGAGTTTAATAGTTAAAAAAAGGGATTTTGAAAAATATGAGATAAAGGGGTCATTTTGAGTTCACTACACACATTTAAAGATCATTTTTATTATATATTCATTTAGGTTTGGAGTAAATATTTATTTGAAATTAATTGGAATCCTGATTAATTTCAAAGATTTTATATTAATGCATGTATAACCAAACCTTGACATAATAATAAAATTTCCAAGTACCATCCCTCATGCATGGTATAAGAGCTTACAAATAATTTTTAAATATCAATAAAGTGGCTAATAAAATGATGATTATTTTTTCCAATCAAAATAACACAAGTCACACACTCAAAACCTCACACCGATCAGTTAGAAATTAAGAGCATACCAATCACATGCATCAAAAAAGCATTCACATATGAAATAATTTAAGATATATGGAATAAAATGTTTTAAAACCCAATTTACTCCAAACTAGTATCTAGTATAAAAATAATAACTCCCTTTACATATATGTAGATCCCTCACAACAAACTCCCACCGTTTAGCCCGTCATCGAGAGGAGGAATCTCGGGTGGATCTCCTTCTTCATTTCAGTTATACCTATGAGGATAAGGAGATATAGAACCTAAAAGGTGATGATAAGACTCCTATAGAACTAAAAAATGGTATCACTTCAATCCTTTTTCGAACTTGAAAATGAGGTGCCCAAGGTTCCCTTTTATAACCAAAATGGGAGGAGGTTTTGGGAACCCAGATCTAGAGATACCACTTATGTCTCTTTTTTGGAGTGGTAAACTGCCTTATCTCAACTTTTAAAAAATATAAGAGTTGTTTTTAGGAATATTTAATATCACCATTTTAAATTTGGAATACATTGGAGATTTATAGTTGGATATATTTTCAAATTACCGAACTAAAATTTTGACTTCGAGCATATTTAGTTCCCTAGACATATCAACTCGATTAGGCCACCAAATGGAAAAATTGGGATTTTGTGTATTGATATGAGTTGTATCCAACTAAGTTTTGGATAATATCACAAAATTTAATCCCAATTTGATGCACATATTTATTGGAATACATAAAATAGTGTATATATGTCCTTGGGATTCCATACAGTTTGGACGATTTTCCTTCTACATCATCCCTAACCTTCCAAATCACATCCTCCTATAATGTAATTATAAAAAAAAGTAAAATTTAATTTTTTAACATTAATAAAAATTAATAAATTTAATCAAATTTGAAGTGAAATTTGTTATTATATTTTAAAATTTCAATACAAAACCAGTTTAATATAGTGGTGTAAGGGTGAAATAAAACAGTGAATCATGGTACGATCAAGTATACCCCATAAATTTCTTGATTAAAGGTGGAGATTTGGTCTTTAGTATGTATTACTACATTGTATTGGTGTGAATCAGTTTTAGGAATAGTGATGGTGTCTATTTTTAGGTTTACATTTTTTGAGTTTTGTAATGAACCAAACTTTTAAATATAAAATACCATTTGTGGTTGAATTAAATGTATTATTATGTATTATGGTTATAGAAAAGTCATGAACATACTTGATTTTATTATATATAATAAGATTTAAAAGACTATTAATAATCATAACTATTGATAATATAACTTCTGAATAGTGATCATATGATTGATATACATATTGGGTTTTGAAAAATCCAATTGACATAGAAAAATGAAGTGAGGGCCTTAACCAGTAGGATCGTACCCAATGAAGCCCATTTATCGAAGATTCTGAGTGATATAACATCACTTGTATTTTACCTTTACCAAGACCAAGCTGAGATCCAATAACTAAAGCATGAGAAAAACTGTTTACGAGAGAAGTTTAAGCTCATTGAGATCACAACCCAAACCATATACGTCGGAGCACCCCATGAAAGTCTCACCATCACGCACCTTACCCTTAGGGAATTTGATGGCGTAATAAAGGGATATCTATCAAGACCCTAATAATATGAATATTTATATTTTATAGAATAATGAATAGATTTTAATTTAATTATTATTACTTTATAAATGATTTTGATTTTGATACAATAAAACACAAATTGTATTTTTGGGTAATATTCAAATTCAATTAAGAAATTGATTTTGATGAATTAATGGATTTTTGAAATAAATAATAATTTTATAAAATATTATTATTAAATAATTTTTATTAAATATAAATGATTATATAATTTTTATGAAGTCAAATATAATTTTTATAAGGGTTCAAAAACTATTACTATCAAAATCCATCTTTTCTCAATAAATGTTGATTCTTTTTAAAAAAAAGTAAAAGTTCACATATTTAAAAAATTATTTGAATAAAATAAATATTATTTTTGGAATCAGAAAGTCAAAATTATCCACAAGTGAATTTTTCATAATTTTTTGAGACAATCAAATTTTCAGGTGAAAATTAAATATAGTATAAATATATGGAGTATATTATGACATCATAATAACCCAAAAGTGATGAAATAAAACTATGAATGGTATCCATGACCAAATATATGTTTCCAATTTAAATTACTGTGTTTTTGAGGTCATTTTATTAATTTTATAAATCCTTTATGAATCCGCCAAAACCTATAATATATTTTAAGGATTTAAAATCATTTCCTTAAGAACATGACTAAATTCCACATCACCAAGGATAATATTTTAAAAATTTCATCACTTGGCCTTTAAAATAACGAAAACCACTCCTCTTTGGTAAAAACCAGTGTAAAAAACCATGGGAAGGTTTTAGTTTTGATTAATTTATTATATAGAGTCCAAAACCTAAGTTTGGAAAATATTAAAAAACTCAACCAAGGTAAAAAAACATGGTATGGTTTTTGTTTTTGATTACTTTATTATATAGAGTCCAAAACCTAAGTTTGGAAAATATTAAAAAACTCCCCTCTCTTTTACTATATAAACCACCCAAGCTCTCACTACTCTTCACTAAAAAATCTTGGAGCATGTCCTTTCTCTTCCCTACCCTCTATAGAGTCCTCCCAAGTTGCCCCCAAGATTTCAAGAAGTTCCTCCCAAGATTTTTAAATCACCCTCTCAAGGTAAGGGATCCTCTCCTTCTCCTCTTTATTCAAGAATCTTCATTATCTTATGCCATTTATCTCAAATTTATAATGTTGGGATATGTTATTCCATATCCCCATTTTTCCCTTATAATTTCTAAATGATAATAGAACCCTTTTAATCACATTAATCCCTCCTATGAACATTTATGTACCCCTGTTATGCTGTTGAAATTTCACCATGATTTTCCATGCCAACCAAATGTGCAGCGAATACCCATACCCATTTTCTATCAAGGGTGTTAACCTTTATGAACTTATACTTCTTTACTTGGAGACTTACTTGTATGTATTATGAACTCCTTAATTGTGGAATTAAATGAAATGAAATATGATCCTATATTGAATGATCTATGTGGAACACTTATGAATATACATGATATGAATGTGATGGGTGCACCTGAAATTATATAGCAATCCAATGCATTGGTTAATGTTTTAGTCTCATGAGACATCATTCAAGGGATTAGGTAGTGAACCTAATCCATCATGATACTTTTTCCACCATTATGTCTTATCAGTTAGCCTTAACCTATGTTTATGATTCCATGTTTAAAGTTGTTGTCACATTTCCCATGTTTCCTTTATATTACCATGCTATATCATGCCTCATTATTCATGTTTATGATTCTAATCCCTTTTATATACCATTTAAATGGATATTGTCTAACATGTAATGGTTCCTTCATGTTATGCTTTGTTTATTCCCTTACTGGGATTTATAGCTCACCCCTTTCTTATGTATGTCCCCAGGTCATCCCATCCATTTTTAAATGATATGAAATTTTAGAATCATTTTAAGGAAGTTTTCAATAATGTTGTTGTATCCCATGTTCAAGATATTATTCTATGTAAATAATTCCCAAATACACTATAATTATCGATATTTTGGGTTTTATTATGTGTAATATTATATAATAAATAATAAATTAATGTATAATAAAGACATAGGTTATCATAGTTGATATCAAAGGAAAGTTTAGTTATTTTTGGTATTAGGATTAAAAAATGCGAGTGAAAGACTTAGGGATGATACTAAACATAAGAATAAATCCTTAAATTTTGGTAAATTATAGAGTAAGTGGTTTCCAAGAAAATACATCCCTGTATGGATACTATAAGTGGATGTGGATATAGAACATATGTACCTAGTGGTAAAACCAGAAAACACCGCATTGGGCTAGACTCGACCGGGAACTGGTACACGATAATGAGATTTGATGCACAACTGGTTTAAAAATCATGGGGATATGATTTGGTAAACTCAAAAGCTCATTACAAACCATTATTAAGGGAATAATAATTCCTATAAAAGTTTATGTTAGGAAATATATCATGGATAATATAGATTAAAGCCTACAAATTCATAAGTTACAAAATAAATGTCATTTATAAGTTATCCATTTAATGTTTTTGGATTCCCGTTTACATGTTTAATAGTTTAAAAATATTCATCCCCAATTTACCCTTTATTCTATCCAATGGATGGAAATAGGAGGAACTGAGTAAAAAACCAATGTGAGGGGAAATGCGATGATTACCTAAACAAGATGCCCAACCTGATGAGAGAAGTAATCACAAACTTTGTGATTATACTCTCTTAATTGAATCATGTTATGAATAGAAACCCAAATTTGGAGGAATTCCTAATTCCACCTAATAAATAACAAGTTATTATTGATACCTTTATGTAACACCCCTGAAAAAATGAGACTTAAAAGACTAAATGTTACTACCCATGTCAACAAGGTGCACCTTTCTTTTCGGGAGCCTACCTGATTAGAACTCCACAGTTAAGCATGCTTTTCCTAGAGTAGTAATCAGGATGGGTGACCTTCTGGGAAGTTTCACAGGGTGTGTGTGAGTGAGGACAAAACACAATGAAAGAACATGTGTTGGCCTATGGGGACAATCATTAGTCTGATAAGCGACCCTAGTGAGTAATAGCTTATGGTGTGCTGGGAAGGCAACCAAGGTATTACAGGAGAACCATGGGGTCAAATGACAAGGTTCATGGCCCGGGGAGGCGGGTTGTGACACTTTCTGTGACAAATACCTCCGAATTTCAATGGATCATCTGATACCTTAATTAAGGAACAATGGATCAACTCCATTGATAATATCTTCTCCATCCTTCAATGTTTTGAGTAAGAGAAGGTTATACTGGCTGTTTATCATATAGAGGGAGAGTTTGATTAGTGGTGGACATTTATAAAGAATATAAAGCCTGATGAAGATATCAAAGTGATGGGGTGGAAGGAATTATAATTTTTTTTCAAAAAATATCTTCCTCGCAATATCTACCTTAAAATGGAAAGGGATTTCCCTTCCCTCAAGAAAAATTATGATGAATTCATCTGGGAGTATAAGTAAAACTTCACAATACTTATACAATATTCCTATGACTTTTTCATTATCCCAAGATGCAAAGTTGACTGCTTCTTTGGTGGGATAAAACCTAGTCTATGAACAGTCCTGACGATCTGAGACTTTGATTCTATGAGTAAATATTATGATGTGCCCTAAAAGTTGAAATGGATATTAGTAAATCTCAATGTTCCCATGGGGATAAAAAGTGGAATGTAGAGTTTAATTTTTGTGGTGTGATGGAAAAAATATAACGATGGTAAGAAATTTCAACATCCCACTAGTCAAAAGTGTAGAAAGAAGCACCCTATAAATTGCCTAAGGGGGAAGAGGAAATGCTTTAGGTGAAGAATATAAGGGCACCTAGATAACGATTGATGATAGGAGAAACCCAACAATGTAATATAAGAGAGGAATTATCTAGTAAAACCTCATCCTTTTTCCAATGTTTCCATTACAAGGAATAAGGGAACTTTTAAAACCAATACACTAAGCTAAGGGTTGTCAGATACAATCAATGACAACAACCTCCAAGGTAGAAAGGGAGAGATTATTTCATTAAAACTGCTAAGGTAGATCTAGAAAATGATGTGTTGATAGGTACGCTAGTTATTCATTCAATAATAGTGAATTCAATTTTTGATTACGGTTCAACACATTCCTTCATATCACTCAAGTTTAGTAGAACTATTGAAACATCACCACAAATCATAGAAGTAGAGTTGTCAGTGAAAACAATGAATGGGGAAATTATTTCATCCTATGTATGCAACTCCTCCCTTGTCAAAATTTATGGGTTGAACTTCCCAGGGAACCTTGTGATACTCCCTTTAGTGGAATTTGATGCAATTATAGGTATGGACTAACTTTCCTTATATAGATCCAACATAAATTTCCTTGAGAGGGAAATCAATCTTCATATAATGAATTATACCCTGATTATGTACAAGTGAAAGGAGGAGGATGAATCTTCTTTAGAACCCACATCTCAAGCATGCATATTATTTCCCCATGAGCAAGCATATCTAGGTCAAATGATTGAGTCTAAGGAAAATATCATCCTTGAATACATGACCATTGTGAGGGAATACACTGATGTATTTATTAAAGAATTTCCTAGTCTTCCTACTTGTTGGGAGGTTGAATTTTCCATAGATATTATACCTGGGGAATTTACATTATCTAAGACTCCATATATAATATATGTTTTGGATTTTGGGGAGCTAAAGAAACAATTATAACAGAATCTGTATAAAGGGTTCATACACCCAAGTGCTTCACCGTGGGGTGAACCTATTCTCTTCGTTAAGAAGAATGATGGGTTAATGTTCCTTTTCATTGATTATCACAAGCTAAACAAGATCATGATAAAGAACAAGTATCCTATAATACATATTTATGACTTGTTTGATCAACTACATGGATCCCAATACTTCTCTAATGTGGATCTTTGGTTTTGGTATTATCAAGTAATGGCGAAGATCATGGACATCCCAAATACTAATTTCCGTATAAGGTACAATCACTTTGAGTTCATAGTAACTCCATTTAGACTCACAAATACTTAAAAAGTCTTCATGTACTTGATGAGTAAAGTATTTAAATATTACTTCGACAAATTTTTGGTAGTCTTTATAGATGATATTATAATATAATCTAAAATCAAGGAGGATCATGAGGAGTATCTAAGCACTATTCTAAATACTTTATGGAAAGAGAATATTTATGAAAAGTACAACATATGTGAGTTAAGGTTTAACTAATTCTCATTATTAGTGAATATTATCAAAATAAATGATATATCTATATACCCTTAAATGAAAAAATTAATTTAAGGATGGATGAGGCTAAAATCTATGAAAAAAATCTGTAGTTTCCTTAGATTATCTAGGTATTATTGTTGATTTGTGAGAAATTTATCATGATTGTAAAATCCTATAACCAAACTAACTCAAAATGGAGTCAAGTTTGTTTGTAATGATTAATTTGAAGAGAGTTTCAAGGATTTGAAAAAGAGTCTTATCAATGCACTTTTACTTACACTACCCACAATTGGGGAACTTTTCGTGGTATATAGCGATGCTTCAAAGAAGATCTTGGGATATGTGTTAATATGTAATGACAAATTGATAGCCTATTACTTAATTTTATTGAAATTTCATGAAGAAAACTACCCAACACATGATCTAGAGTTGGCTACAATGATCTTTTCATTTAAAATCTGGCAACATTATCTCTTTGGGGAGAAGTGGGAAATATATACAGATCATAAGAGCCTCAAGTATATATTCACATAGAAAGAGTTGAATATGCACTAATGAATATGGTTAAATATTATTAAGGACTATGAATAATCAATCAACTACCATCATGGGAAATAAAATAAAGTTTTAGATGTTATGATTAGAAACGATCCAATAATTTTATCATTGATTAGAATTGAGAAGGATCCGATCTTCTTAGACTTGAAAAGGATGGGAATGGGAATCATGAAATAAGGAACATAATAAATCCTTTCACAAATTATTTATCAACCATATCTTTTGGAGAGGATAAATTATTCTCAAGGAAATTATGTGGGAATTCATAAGAAGGTGGAAGTTATAAGAAAATGGAAATCCTCAGAGTTAAAAATTAATAAAGAAAGAGTTTTAAGATTTGGGTCAAGACTATGTGCACCATAAAATCCTAAGTTAATGAAGGATATGTTGTATGATTCATATAGATCAACCTTGTCCATCTATTCAGGGAGAAAAAAATTTATCGAGATATCTGATATCACTATTGGTGGGATAATATGAAGAAGAAGATCATGGAATATACATCAAGATGTCTTGTATGTCAACATGTGAATACTGAAAGTCAAAAATCCAAGGGGATAATGGAACCATTTCCCATACCTATATAAAAATGGGAAAACATAACTATGGACTTTGTCACTGGTCTTCTAAAGAAATAAATAGGAAGTGATTCTATATGGGTTATGGTGGATCATCTTATAAAGACTTCTCAATTCATTGTAATTCGAGAGGACTTATCACTCAATAAAATTGTATGGATATATATTAGAGAAGTTTTAAGGCTTCATGGAATACCACTATCTATTATATATGATCGAAATACAATATTTACCTCCAAGTTTTGGAAGAGTCTCCAAAATGATCTAATACTGAGTTGAACTTCAACACAACCTATCAACCTCAAACCGATGGCCAATCTAAGTAGACTATCTAGACACTTGAGGAAATGTTAAGAGCATGATAAATTGAATTAAAAGAAGTATGGGATCAAAATATTCCTATGGATGAGTTCTCATAAAATAAAAGCTTCCAATCAAGCATCCAAATGGACCCCTATGAAGACATTTATGGGAAGAGGTGTAGAAAAATTTCATTCTAGGATGAAGTTTGAGAACATAAACTTCTAGGTCCTAAAATGGTCAAGGAAATGGTGGAAAAGGTTAAGACCATTCAGAAGCACATCAGAGATGCTTAGAGTTAATAAAAGAGCTATGCTGAAAATCGTTGATGAGACCTAGAGTTTAAGGTTGGATACGATGTATTCCTCAACATATCTCCATGGAAGAAATTCATGAGATTTAGGAATAAGGTAAATATTAGTCCAAGATATATAAATCCCTTTGAGATACTTGATTTCATCATATAGGTGGCCTATCAACTAGAACTCCCACCTAACCTATATCAAGTATATGATGTGTTCCTCATATCACTCTTAAGGAATCACATACCATACCCATCACATGTACTGAATCTAGAGGTGGTACCACTGGAGAATGATCTTTCATATGAGGAGCAGTCAGTGAAGATCTTAGATCGTAGAGACAAAGTTATATGAAATAAGACAATGTATATGTTTACATTTCCATGGAGAAACCACAAGTTTGAAGAGGTTAATTGGGAACTGGAGGAGGCGATGAAATAAAATTACCCTTATCTTTTTTAGTGTATGAAATTCAAATTTCAAGGGATAAATTTCTGAAGGGGGGATGATTGTAATGACCCAAAATTTTATAAATAAAATTCCCTTTGTGATTGAATTAAATGTGTTATTATCTATTATGGTTATAGAAAACACATGAACTTCATTGGTTTTATTATATCCTATAATATTTAAAATACCATTAAGAATAATGACCATTGATAATATAGTTTTTGAATAGTGATCATATGATTGGTATAAATATAGGGTTTTGACAAATCCAATTGATATAAAAAAAGGAAGTGATGACCTCAACCAGTAGGATCATACCCTAAAAATACCATTTATCAGAGATTCAGAGGGAGATAACATCACTAATATTTTACCTTAAACAAGACTAAGATGAGTTATAACAACTAAAGTACAATCAGAACCATTTATGGGATATGTTCAAGCTCATAGAGATCATGGTCCAAACCATGTACGCTGAACCACCCCATGAAAGTCTCACCGTCACGCACCTTACCCTCAGGGTGTTTTTTGGTGTAATAAATGGCTATGTATCAAGACCCTAATAATATTAATATGTATATTGTATATAATAATGAATATATTTTCATCTTATTATTGTTACTTTATAAATTATTTTTATTTTGATACAATAAAACACAAATTGTATTTTTGGGTAATATTCAAATTCAATTAAGAAATTTATTTTAAAAAATTAATGGAATTTTAAAATAAATATTATTTTAATAAAATATTAATATTAAATAATTTTTATTAAATATAAATTATTATATAATTTTATGAAGTCAAGAATAATTTTTATAAGGGTTCGAAAACTGTTATTGTCAAAAACCTAGCTTTTCTCAATAAATGTCGATTATTTTTTTAAAAGTGAAAATTCAGATATTTATAAAATTATTTGAATAAAATAAATATTATTTTTGGAATCATAACCTCAAAATTATCCAATTATTAATTTTTCATAATTTTCTAAGACAGTCGAATTTTTGGGTAAAAATTAAATACTTTAAAATATACGGTGTGTATTATGACATCATAATGAACCAAAAGTGATGTAATAAATCCTATAATGGGTTTCCAAGAGAAAAAATATGTTTAAAATTTAAATTAATATGTTTTTTAGATTATTTTATTAATTTTATAAATCTTTTATAAATCCTCCAAAATCTATAATATATTTTAAGGTTTTAAAATCATTTCCTTAAGAACAAGAATAACTTCCACACCACTAAGGGTAATATTTTAATAATTTAGTACCTTGGGGTTATAAAATATTGAAAAAAATCCTATTTGGTAGAAACCATTGGAGAAAACCATGGTAAGGTTTTTGGTTTTTATTACTTTATTATAGATTCCAAAACCTATGTTTAGAAAATATTAAAAACTCCCCTCTCTTTTCTTATATAAACACACCCAATATCTCATTACACTTCAATAAAAAATCTTGTATCATGTTCTTAATCTACCCTAACCTCTCTATAGTTATCGCAATGTTCCCCCAAGCTCTTAAGAAGCTCATACCAAGCTTTTTGAATCAACCTCTCAAGGTAAGGGATCCTATCCTTCTCCTCTTTATTCAAGAATCTTCATTATCTTATGCCCTTTATCTCCAATTCCTAATGTTGGGATATTTTATCCTATATCCTCCATACCATCCTTATAATTTATAAATTATTATATACCCATTTCACTCTCATTGGGCCCTCTCATGAACATTTATGTGTCCCAGTTATGCTGTCGAGATTTCACCATTATTTTCCATGCCAACCAAATGTGTAGTGAATATCCATAACCATTTCCTATCAAGGGTGTTAAACTTTATGAACTTATAATTATTTTATTAGATAATTACATGTATTTATTACACACATTTTAATTTCATAATTAAATGTGATTAAATGTGATCCTATGTTGAATGATCTACATGATATGAATGTGACAGGTGTGTTTGGAATTATATAGAACTCCAATGCATTGGATAATGTTTTAGTCTCATGATATATCATGAAAGGGATTTGGGAGTGGAAATAATACAAAATGAGACTTTATTGACCACTATGTATTTTAATTTATACTTGAACTATTTTTATGATACCATGTTTAAAGTTTTTACCTCATTTCCCATGTTGCCTTTTTATTACCATGCTATATCATGCCTCATTGTCCATGTTTATGATTCACACCCCCTTTATGTCCCATTGAAATTAATATTGTATAACATGTAATGATTACTTTATGTTATTATTTTTTATTCCCTTACTGGGTTTTATAGATAACCCTTTTCTTATGTACGTCCCCTGGTTATCCCATGCAATTTTAAAAGCTATGGAATTTTAGAAGCTTGTTAAGGAAGTTTTCAATAATGTTTTTGAATCCCACGTACAAGTTGTTATGATATGCACATAATTCCAAAATATACTAGAATTATAGATATTATAGGTTTTATTATGTGTAATATTATGTAATAAATAATAAATTAATGTGTAATAAAGAAATAGGTTGTCATAAGTTTAGATTGGTATAAGATTTTGAGGAAAATTTTGGATTTATGTATTCTTTGGGTTCCCCTTTTTATTACTTATGGAGTGTTGATTTTTTTATGATTCCCATGCCACAATTCTGGTTGTATTGTTTAGTTTTAATGGAGTACTATCCTTTTGATGAGGTTCTACTTTTGAGTGTTGTACATGTGAATTATTGGGTGTATGTTCTTGGGTGACTAGGATGAGTGCAATTTCCTATTTATTATGTTGGGTTTGTCGAGATTTAGTGTTCCAAGAGTGAGGAACTAGGTTACTCTCACTTGACCCAAGGCTAGAACCCATGTTTATCCTATTGAGGAATATTTACGCTTGAGGAATTTTCAGCTGTGTCTTTCCTTTTCTATTTGGTCTATCTTGATAATTTTCTTTTGATGTAGTATCTCACCTGAGGATTTGAGTCTGATGAAGTGTTTAAGGTTTATTGGGAGTATTTCTATATTTATATTCCTTTTAGTCTTTGGTTATTGCATTAATTTATTTTTTAGGTGTTGGTGATTTCCCTTATGAGCCGTCCATCCTATGTTCAACCTTCTTCTATGGATATTTTTCTGTCTTATAATAGTTCTTGGGAGTATCAGTTTTCCTAATAGAATTAGTATGTTAGTGGAATTATTAAATGGTGAGGAGACAAACATGGATGATATTTTCTTTACCTATTTCCTTTTGAAGGTATTGGTGTATGACTTATGGCAGGAGTGTAGTCTCATTTTCCTTGAATCCTTTTTAAAATTCAATTTGAAATCTTTTATAGTTTCCTGTGTATTAAGAAGGTTGGGTGCTTGTGGCATGATTGACCTTCATTTTTATTATCAAATATCTGGTCACTAGGTTTCATATTTTGGGCTCTTCGGGATATGTGACTATCTTGTGTAGTGTAATTCATAATGTTTGGTGATAGGAATTTTATCTTGCTCAATGTCATGTAATTCCTTGATTTTTATAATTGAGTTGTGAATGAGGAAGTTAAACCCCATCCATACATTTATCTTCAAAATATGTTATTGTTTTCTAGGGGAATAAAGCATTATAGTGGTAATTATTTTTACACCATAACCTCATTTTTTACTATAATTTTATTTATTTATCAATTTTTATCCTTTACCTTTAGTTTCAGGTTGAAATTTCTTGAATTTTGGAAGAAATGGGGGTTTAAATCTTATCGCATGGTTAGTGAAAACAATGTGTCTTAATGTAAAAATATTATAGTTATCTCATATGGGTGTGCATAGTTGCTGCACAATTTTTTAAATTATGCATCCAAACCATGCGACATGCACTAGGTGTGTCTAGTGACATCCACACAGTTGGTCCATGGTTTGAAAAATTGTGTATCCAAACCATGCTGTTTTCCCAGGTTTATTAAAATGATAATATTATCTAATTCCCCCATCAGGTATTAACACTTTTTCTATATTCTCTCCTCCCATTCAAACCCCTTGACCCCAATAAAATCTCTCTCTTTTTTCCCTCTTCCAAGGGATTATCCATGATTTTTACTCATTATTTCATTGTGATTCTTCAAGGTAAAGTGTTATCGACTCCTTCCTCTCCTCTCCTACATTTTACCTCCTTATTTCTAACCTTAGAATGGTCTCGAAGACCTAGGGTTGTCTTGGAGTGATTTTTAATTTATTTATTCCATGTTCTAGGGTTTCTTATGATCTTATAAGGTTTATTCATGCCTTTTTATGGAATGTCTATGCCATGCTTTGTGGAAGAAACATGTTTTTGGTAGGTTGCTCCATTATTGGAACTTTAAATTCAAATCCATTGATTTATTTCTTGTTTTAACCCTTGAATTAATATTTTTTAAATTTATAATAAGTGTATATAATTATTGTTGTTTAAGGAAGTTGGGTTCCTCATGTTTCTATGCTCAAAACCAATTTTTCATATAAATGAAGCACACTCAATGCTTATTTTAAACACTTGAGAGGATCCTTCTAAAAATGGTTTGATTATGAAAAGGCTATGAGTGGTTATTTATAATAGTTTGTGTTTATTTATTATTTGAGTGATTTTTTTTATGTTTATATGAGTTTGTTTTTAAAAATGATTTTAGAAATGATTTCATGAGTGATGTTTTAAAGTCCCAGTTGGAAGTTTTTAATTTTTTTTTAAATATAAATGAACATTTAAAGTGTTCCCCATTTTTTCTTAGTATAAAATTGATGTAATTCCCCTATTATAAGATATATTTTATTATATTGGTCATATTGTGAAAAAGGGTCCAATTCTATGAGGCGTGTCCAAAGGTGATATTGTGTTTATTTAGTATCACTGCTATTTGTAATTATTTGATGATTCACCTCTATTTGATATATCATGGGAAACTAAGAATAGATATATGGGATGTTTGGGTATAAATGATTCACTAGTGAATTAATTTTATCTACTTAGTGACCCCAAGTATGACTTTTCTCTACTTGGGGGTTTTCCCCCTTGGTTAGATTCAATTTAGCACTGTCCTAGATTTTCCCATAGTTTATAGGTGTTCCCATGTTTTTTTGTTTTATTGATTATATCATGATGTTTGTGACACTTATATTTCTATAATGGTTGTTTTATGATTTATTTTATATTAATGTTTCCATTGGTATGCTTCAATTCAAAATGATAAATGGATTTTATTTATTTAAAATAGAACAGTTTGAAAAGGATTGAGATTTATTTTCCCTTCCATGTGGGTATTTTTAAAAGGATTTTTTTAAATGGTTTTCTCATGGTGATTTCTTCCTCATCTTTAAAGGTTTTAAAAATATTTATTCATTTTTAAATTCATACATTTATTATTTTAAAGCGAATGGTGATAAATGATGATCGCTTTTTATTGGTTTTTGGATAAAAGTATAAAGCTTACGTTTATAATTTTATTTAAAAACTACCATGAAATTTATTTCTTTTTAAAGTTTATGAATATGGTGAAAAGTGAGGATGATTCACTTGGCTCATGGAGATGGGTTCTTATAGTCTTTGTTTTATTTTGGTTTACTAATCACCTGTTGTATCATTCCATGTCTAAAATTCTATTCTAGCCTTATATTTTGGTTAATGTTGGAGTTGTATTATTGTTTTAGTTTTATTTATATTGTGTGTCATAATTTAACTTGCTTAGGATTTATGATATATGTTTTTATTCTTATTCATCATTTGGTTATACTTATTTTGGATCCATTTATTATTTTTGCGTGGAATTTTGACTTAAAAAATGGTCATGTAATACTTTTATATGGATTTCCCTCTCTTTAATATTTCTTTATCACATGAAATCATTCCCATGTGTGTATATTTGGTGCCCTGACACTAGTTTCCAACCCATGTGGACCAGGAATTCCCTTTGGGCCATGCCAAATACCAAATCAAGAAATCAGATCATAGGTAGCCCAGATTGGTTCATGATAATAACTCTTTATAAGTTCATAATCATAATTCTTGGAACCCCTTTCATAAAACTTTTCCTTGAAAGTGATACTCACTGTGTACTTTCATTGAAATAATCATTTATTTTTTGAATTTGAATTTCTCAAGTCCAAAAATACTCCCACTAGCCTCATAGACCCTATATTCTCTTAAAATTTTCATTATAAGATACAAAAACTCTTTATGTTAGTAAATAGAAAATATTTATTTTAGTGAGAATATTAAACAAATAAACTATTATACCCATATCACGTATAATATTCTATGTGTTTGGAGAGATTATTCTAAAAATAATATTTTATTCTTTAAATTATTCCAATGATGGTGGTGAATCAAATCCATCATATTTTAACAAACATATGGATAAACAATTTTATCCTTGATAAAACATTTTTTCCTTATATTATTCTCAAAACTTGCTATCAAATCTATTGGATCATAAAACATGTTTATTAAAACCATCATCTAGTATTGTTCAAAACAACTCTTTGTTAACAAACCAACTTCCTTATCATATAAAATAAATGAGGTAACTATAAAATTTATTTATATTGATCTTGAGATTAATATTTTCCTTTTTATTCAAAACCATGATTCTTCACCCCTTCATAATTTTAATGCACACTATAATCCCTATCAATTATTTCATTGTAAATTATACATTTGTTATTATAAACCCTTAAAAATCGAAGAATTAATTTCTATAACATCAACATCTGACATGTAAATTCTATATGGTATCTTAAACCCCTTATGTTATTTTTATGGAATAACAAAACCCCCTTCATTATAAAAAATTTAGGTTACAATGAACTTGGATAGATATTTTAAGAAACATTTTTGGACTCTCCAACTAACTTTTCTTCTACTATTTTGAAATTTCACCCACTTATACTATCAATACATCACCATAATAGAAACACCACGATCCTAGTTCATCTATTCTCAATAATTTTTGAAAATAGGGTAAAAATTTCTTGAAATCATTCAAATTATTGGAAAATTTCTAATGATTAAAATAGAATGAATTCCTTAACCAGAAAAAATCTTAATGAAACCTTTAGTGAATTTCTTACATGATTCATATAAGTATCTAGATTCATTTTTTAACTACTTCAACATGTGGTTACTCAGGAAATATATTTACCATATCACATAGATATTTTCTTATATTAATAAAAATTCTTATCACTTTATGAAAATAGGGTAAACATTTCTTAAACTCATTCATATTTTTAGAACATTTTTAATGATGAAAATATAATGAATTAATTAACCAGAACAATTCTTAATGAAACATTTATTAAATTTAAACTATGATTCATATAAGTATCTAGATTAATTTTTTGAACTAATTTGAAACTTGGTTACTTAATAATGTATTTACCATAGCACATAGAACATTTCCTAGATTAAGAACAATTCTTATGTTTTTTATACTAGTCCAAGAATCCACTTACAATAAGATTCTCTATTCTACAGGGTTGATCTCAAAGTTATGATTGGAAATGATTATTCTATTATCTATAATAAAAGATTTTACTAGATGAGTATCGTATTTTAGAATAATTTAATAAATAATTTTATTAAATGTACTCTCAATAAAATGATGACCCCTTTTAAATTCCATCTTATCCATTAGTGGTCCAAGTTCTACGTTTCACTAAGTTTTTGGTCACTTTATCATTTTCCCATCACTTAATATTTTTTAGGACATCATACCAATCATATCATATATAGCTCTAGAATAGTTGAGTGAACAACACCTTAACCAATCCATCATATGGATAAACTCAACTCCATTCCTCCAGTAGCCTAATCCTATTAGGGTATCCCAACCAAGTTTAACCCAAATAAAAATCCCAGAATGGGAACCTAATCCTATTAGGGTTTCCCATTAGTTTCTCTTCATACATAAGATAATCTAGGAGAACCCAACTATGTCATGACCTACTTGGTTGGATGATTGAGGTCTTGACAAGTTTTACTCTAGAAGGAATCTAACACCTAGAATTTTGAAATGGGATATAATCTCACCATATTATCACATGTTTTACCCTTTTGTATGAATGCTTTTAATTATTTTTTTAGAATACTATTCCTTCCACTAGATTAATATATTCAACCATATTTATGTGTAACTCTTTACACAACTCATATCTTATGTTACTAACCCAAATCAAAATTGAAATCTATTCATACATATCTAAATAAATCCAATGAATAAGGTACATGAAAACCTTTCACATGAAGGCTTGTAATTATATGAAATAATAAATTCACATAAGAGTAAGTTTAAAGATAGATATAGACAACCCCCACTTTTCTAGACAAGACATAAGCCTCTAGTCTAGTGATTAGTCCGACCCAAAGTCCCTATACCTAAGGATACTTTACTCAAGATAGATTTCAATTTCATCATAATTATAACACCTAATATGTATAAACTATAATTAAATTCAATCTCATAAACTAGTACAAGCCAAAGTCATGGTAGAAATAAAATTAAATCAATTATCAACCTATCATGTAACTCCTTAGATGCATGTATGATAATTTATAGAATTAGTTTAAGACTTTAAACTAATACATACAACACAATTAATAATATAACATTTATATTCATGAATAAAGTATATAATAAACTAAATAAATGAACAATTCATATATTTAAACATGAGGCAAACATTTATGAACAATTCATAAATAAAGAAATTATAAACATTTTATAATTTAGAATATATTGTGGACATTCCAAAATTAAAATAAATATAAATAGTTCATATTTATTTCCAATATGAAATACATTATATTCTTCATTATATGACATTTAATTTAAATATTTGATATTATAAGATATGAAAACATTTTATATTTAAATTATATTATATAAACAACTTACATAATCTAAATACCACATATTTAATATCATTTAAACCTTGATCAAATCAACTATTTAAAACTCCTTTTGATACGGTCTAAATAATTTCTCAAATAAGGTCTTTAATTTGAACAATTCAAATTAAGTAATTATGAACAATTCTCAATTTTAAATATAATTTTTTTATATTTATGCCTTATTTTTTAATTTATAAACATTTTATAAATCATCCTTGTAATTTCCATATAAATAATTTATATTTAAATTATAAATCATACCATATAATTTAAAAAAGGTATTTCAATATTAATAATTAATATTTATGGGTATTTATTTATTAAGTGTTTAAAAAACACTAAATTAATTAATTATAAACAATTTATAATTAATTAATTTATAAAAACATTTATAAATTAATAAATATCTTAAAATACATTTTTATATGATTTAAACAATTTATAAACCATTTTATTCAATTCTAAATTGAAATATATAAAAACAAAATTTTCTATGTTTATTATTTTTAATAATATAAGCTATATCATAAGTGGTGATATAAAAAATGCATCATTTAAATCTTATAGAGATAGAGGACATTCAATTATATTTATGTATGAAACAAACCAATGAAATATAGAGAGGAGGTAGAAGAAGATGCTTGGGAGAGATCCTACCCAATCTAAAAGGCCGATTCTAGGCACAAGGCCGATTCCCTAGGATATTCTCCCCCCTTACCTCATTCCAGCACTCCATTATTATGACATTTATGTGGTGAACATCTGGATAATAAATACCCCATGTGGCATCCCTCAACTAATTTTATTATTCCTCCCAAATCCCCTTTAGCAACCCAACTCATCAGATGTTTTTACCCTTCAACAGAAAATACCCTAAAACTTGGGTCCTAATATTCACCACCTCTTAAAACAGTCTTGTACTCAAGAATGAAGAAAGGGATCATAATCAGTGCCTTCTTCATCATCACCCAGTAGTATTTCCTGAATTTTGGTATTGGCATAACGATTCATGGGGTTAAAGGCTGACACACACATGAAACACAAGTCTTTGCTATGGTGGTCCTCCCATTCTTGGTTTTTTAGGTGCTGAACATCATGCTTACTAGGAGGTATTAGATTTGGAGCCTCTTGGTGAACTCATATCCCAATAACCTCCCCTTATCTAAGTATTTGGGGATAGGTCCCAATTGGTAGCTGTGTCTCTAAATGGTTTGGTGGCTGCCATAGTTCAGCACCGCACACCCGATGAGGATTCGATGACCCACTACTACAGTACTAGGTTCCCACATTTCTTGTGACGTAAATATACACATTCTTATCTAATAATATTACATGTAGGTGAGTCTCAGGGTTGTGAGTGAAAACCCAACTATGAATGTATTCTTGGAGTCCATGCAAAAAATACCTGATGTATTATAGCTTAGGTTTGTGAGGAAGTAAAGACACCAAATATTAAAATCACTCAATATAGTCCTAGAACAACTCTGTTTGATGTAGTGTGGCTAGTTACTCATAAGGATTTTGGATCTTGATCCCAGTAAACCATTAAATGATATGTTATTTGAAATCTATCCATGACTCTCCTAGATGAACTTTATACACTATGTTGAACCAATGGACCACAAAAAATTTCATACTAATCTATTAAAGCATCAATTTAGCATTGTATTAATTCTGATTGATGTAAAAGTAAATTTTAGCACATGTGATCTATCCCTTGGGGTCCCTACCATAGAACACTAGGAGTTCCATTCGTTTGGAAGTTGTGTTGTAATGACCCACAAATTCTCATTGGCTTAAGAGTACAACGAGTCATTACTAGTCCTTAAGCGACATCCCCAAGGCACCAAAGGCTGGCAATAAACACTGAAGGGTTTCAAACAAGTGGGGAACGATTTACCCTTTTTGAACATCCATAGAACCAAAAACCATAACCAAACCAACAACTAAATGATTCATGATAAAAGCTAATACAAATCAACCATTTATTTTATCATAAACCAACAAAGAGTACCACAACGGAAACCAACACTCAAACATCAGAGTAAACAACGGAAAAACAACTCAAAGACTACAATATAACAACCCAACTCCATGCTCCACAATCTCCAAGATCCAACATCACAAACCATCCCAATTATCACGAATCAGTGCTCTAAACATGTGATACTTTACCTTTTCCAACATCCCGGTACATGACATCTGCAAAAGCACCAATGTGCCAAAGCAGGGGGTGAGTAATAAAACTCAGTAGGTTTTCCCCAATGACTTCCCAACCCATGCCTCTAGGATAAAAAATGTTAGCACATTTATATAAAACAATTTATATAAAACAATTCCAAAAATAGTTCACAATATAAAAATTTCCATGTCAAAACCATTTCCCACCAAACCCATATTTCTCAAGAAAATCAATCAAGTAAAGTTCCCAATTCCATTCACATTTCCATTTGGCACATTCGTTACATTTCAAAAATCCACACAACCAACAATGCATCCAACATGGACCTCCCTATACTCACGAGTGGCGAGTTATCCTTCCACTAAGCCGTCACTTAGTGGACTACCTTGACGGGGGTACTTCACGACCTTATCCGTCCCAACCTATTGATGGGGGGACTTCTCGCCCTTATCCATCCCAACCTTTTGATGAGGGTACTTCTCGCCCTTATCCATCCCAATGCATATGAACACACAACACAACTCATGAAATCCATGCCCAAAACCAAGTGTGTTAAAAACCTTTCAATAAAGCATCACTCTTTTATTGAAAACCATTTCATTCAAGAAGAAAAACCATAGCCAATTTAAAATCACCATTTTAAATTTAATTCAACAACCACTTTCCAAAAAAACACACAATTTCCATCACCCGTTACTAAAAAGAGGTTTCAACCATTATTTCATAGCAGATAAACAAACCATTTCAATCAAGGAAAACAATTTGAAACTAAGCCTTCAAGTTCTAAGAAAGAGGAATCGGGAGTGAAGCCACCTACCTCAAAGGTTTTGACAAAAACCCTAACAAACGGAGAACACACAAGAAAACCCGACCAATTCTCTAATAATCCTCCTTATATCTCTTCTCCTAGCACAAAAAAGACCAAAACTCATCATACTTGGCATCCACACACTTAGATCTACCCATAACGAGCGTAGATCTAAGAAACCGAGAGAAGAGGAGAAGTATATCTAAGTAGATCTAAGAAACCAAACAAGAACGATCACATACCTCAAGAATCTAGCTTCGATTCACCAAGAGAAGCCTTTAGATCACCTCCAGAACACTAGGAGAACCCTCTTTGACCTTAGGAGAACCAAAATCCTGAGTTAGGGCCGCTTAGGAGCTTAAACGAGCCACTTAGAGGCAAAAAACACTTGAGATCCACTTTTATAGGATCTAATTTAAGTGGCCACATGGTTAGTTCGCACGGTTTGAAAAACTGTGCGCTAACTGTGCGTTAGCTACTACCTCGGACACCCTTCTCGCATGGTTTGGCCGCACAGTTAGACAAACTGTGCACCGCCCGTGTGGAAGCTACTGCCTCCAACACCAACTCTGCACGGTTTGTCCGCACGGTTTAGACAAACCGTGCGCCTCCTGTGCGACTTCCCTTTTTTCCCCAAAACTCACTCCAAGTTCTCTTGACTCTCCCATACGTCACCCTTAACTTTTAAAACCAAGAAAAGCATCAAGTAAGGTTTACATACTAGAAAATGAGGGTACTACATTCTCCCCACCATTGGCCTTTCCGTCCCTGAAAAGTAGAAAACCACATCTTGTCTGAAAGAGTTCTGGCCACTGCTCTTTAATTTATTTCTCGCATTCCCAAGTCTCTTCCTGAATCTGACCATGTTGCCACAAAAACCACCCTAGACCGATGTTTTTTCCACGCAAGACTTTATCCTACCTAACCACAATCTGTACTGGGATATGTATCAACGAAGCATCTGGCTCTAGGTCAACGTGATCCCATCTGATCACATGGTTAGGATTGGGCTGATACTTCTTCAACTGAGATACATGGAACACATTATGCACTGCCCTGAACCGCGGTGGTAATGCAAACCGATATGCCACCTCACCAACCCATTCCAGTATCTCAAAAGGGCCTATATATCGAGGAGATAATTTCCCCTACTTCCCAAAATGACGTTGTCCAAGCCTCGGAGAGATTCTCAAAAACACATGATCACTCATCGCAAACGACAACGGTCTTCAGCGATGATCCACATAAGATTTCTGATGACTCTGTGCCATCTCCATCCTCTTTTTAATCAACTGGATCTTCTCCATTGATTCTTGGACAAGGCTCGGCCTAACTAGTGAAGTCTCACCTGTTTCCACCCAACAAAGTGGAGAATGACAAGGACACCCATACAATGCTTCAAACGAAGCCATGGGTATCGAGGCTTGATAACTGTTATTGTATGAGAACTATACTAAGGGTATATGCTCCTCCCATGATCCACCAAAATCCATTACACAAGCCCGCAACATATCTTCCAACGTTTGTATCGTCCGCTCAGATTGCCCATCTGTCTGAGGATGATACGCTGTGCTCATAGTCAACTGAGTTCCGAGGGCTTGCTGTAATGATTTCCAAAAATGAGATGTGAAACTCGAATCTCTATCTGAGATGATAGAAACCAGTACCCCATGCCTCTTTACCACTTCTCGAATATAGATTTTTGAAAGATCTTCCACCGTATGAGTTTCACAAATCGGGATGAAACAGGCCGACTTGGTTAGACGATCCACTATCACCCAAATGGAATAATGTTTCCGGACCATTCTTGGAAGACCTGTAACAAAATCCATTTCTATCTAATCCTATTTCCACACTAGGATAGGTAAAGATCGTAACATACCAGATGGTCTCTGATGCTCTGCTTTAACTTACTGACAAGTTAAACACCTTGAAACAAATTCATCTACCTTCCGTTTCATGCCGCTCCACCAAAACTATGCCTTCAACACCTTATACATATTCTGTGTACCCAGATGTACAAACCATCTTGAATGGTGGTAAGCATGAAGGATTTGTTCCTGAGCAGTTAAAGGTACAACCATCCGATCTCGAAACTGCAAAACTGAAGTACCATCCAGCTTCCATCCCTCAATGGTCTCCCCACCATTGAGTTTTGAACTCATCGCAACACAGTCTACATCGGATGCCTGTGCCTCCTTTACTATCTCCACCAAATTAGGAACAAGCGCAACTAGAAAGAAAACAATAACATCACCTCGGTCTTCACATTCCACATGCATGTCGACTAATACCGACATCAACTGCCACTCATCTAAATCTTCTTTCACCAACTGAGTATACGACTTTCTTCTTAATGAATCGGCCACCGAATTTCCCTTACCCGGTGTATACATCAAATAAAAGTCGAACATTTAAAGATAATCCATCCATCTCCTTTGCATCAGATTAAAATATCACTATGAGAAAATGTGTTTCAAGATTTTGTGATATGTAAACACAATAAATTTCTCACCAAAAAGATAATGTCTCCATGTTTTCAAAGCATGGACGACTGCAGCCAACTCCAAATCATGTGTTGGGTAATTTTTCTCATGCACCCTCAACTGCCTTGAGCCATAAGAAACAACATGGTCTCCTTGCATGAGAACACATCCCAACCCAGATCCTGAAGCGTCACAATACACCACGTACCCCTGTCCTGATTCCAGAAAAATCAAGATGGGTGCTGATGTAAGGTGAACTTTCAACTCTTGAAAAGATATTTGAAATTATTCAGTCCATTGAAATGCACTGTTCTTCTTTGTCAATGCTGTCATAGATGAAGCTAGTTGTGAGAAGTCACACACAAATCATCGGTAATAACCAGCTAGACCAAGAAAACTTCGTATTTCAAAGACATTCTTCGACGGTTTCCAAGAAAGAACAACTTCTATCTTTTCTGGATCCACTGAAACACCTTTCTTAGAAACAACATGGCCCAGAAAGCATACCTCTTGTAACCAAAAATCACACTTTGATAATTTGGCATACAACTGATGGTCTCTCAAGATTTCCAACACTATCACCAAGTGTTGCTCATGCTCAGCCCTTATTCTTGAATACACCAATATGTCGTCTACAAACACCACAACAAAAGAATCCAGATATCACTGAAATATCCGATTCATCAATTACATAAAGTCTACTAGTGCATTCGTAAGAACAAAAGGCATGACTACATATTCTTAGTGGCTATATCTGCTTCTGAAGGCTGTCTTTGAGATATCCTCCTTTCGAACTCGCAACTGGTGATATCCTGATTGCAAGTCAATATTGGAGAACCACTGAGTTCCCCTTAATTGATCGAACAAATCATCAATGCATGTAAGTGGATATCTTTTCTTTATCGTAACTTGGTTAAGTTTACGATAATCCACACATAGCCTCAAAGTTTCATCTACTTTCTTTATAAACAAAATCGGTGCTGCTCATGGAGACATGCTTGGCAGGATGAAACCCTTGCTTTCCAGCTCCTCTAACTTCACTTTCAATTCCCATAACTCTGTTGGTGCCATCCTATAAGATGGAAGTGAGACAGGACTGGTCCCCATAAGGAGATCAATCGTAAACTCCACTTCTCTTATAGGTGGTAACCCTGAGAAGTTCTTGGGAAAGGCATCTGGAAATTGATCCACCACAGCTGGAAAACTATTTTCCTCAATATCTTCCATTGATTCCAAAGTCAACGCTTCCAATTGGTGAGAGATCGTTCCCACCATTGGTGCCAACAAGGTCTTGGCGCCTTTCTTTACTATCCCTTCTCCTCTAAAGAGATGGTCGATGCCGTCCTCAGTCGTGAAACTAACCGTTCTACTATAATAGTCGATGTGAGCCTTAAACCTTGTCAACTAATCCATAACCAGGATTACATCATATACATCCATTTCCAACATGGAGAAGTCCCATTTCAGCTAAGATCCATCAACAGTTATAACACATGATCTACAGACGAAGGCTTGACATTCCCTTTCACCAAGAGGAGTTTGCAGTTTCAAGACAGAAGACATCATTTCCCATTTTAAACATAGAAATTCAATAGCACAAGAAGCAATGAAGGAATGTGATGCACCAGTATCAAACAAAACTTGTACAAAGGTAGAATTCAAAAGAATCATACCTCTTACTGTTGATGGTCCAACATGATCATCAACAATCATCTTCTCAGCACCATACAATTGCTTCGTCACTACACTGTTCTCCTTGTTTCCTTATTGAGATTTCCCTAGTTGAGGAGTCATGGTATTTCGAGAATCACCATGGCTAGCTCTATTATGCTGACGAGACTGATTCTGCTATCCTCGTCCTGTCGAAGCATATGATGCTTGCGATGCTTGAGAAGTGTCACATGTGCCCGACCTCGAAGCATTCCTACAATAGCACTGTAGATGCCCCATCTTCTTGAAATTGTGACATTCTCTAGGTTGTGTCATACACTCTCGCTTTATGTGGTCGATCAAACCACATTGAAAGGAAACTGCTCTGCTTTGGGGTCATGGAGGAAGGTTCACTGATCCAACCATCTGGTTCTGATTCACACTCCCACCTTGGAAGTAGGTGTCCCTCTTCTGCTTGTTCCCAACATTAGAGTTCCTACCCGTTCCCGTGGGTATCATCATACTTCCTCCTCCCATAACTCCTAAGATTTCTCTTTCAGCTACTGTTTCTCTATTTACCATTTCCATATAATCCATAATACAGAGCACAACTATCTTCGAGCAAATCTCTTGTCACAACCCTGATTTAAAGATGCGTTCCTTTAGTGACACACTTGCAGCAACTTCCGGTGCAAAGAACACTAAATTCATGAATTTAGCCGTATACTCTATGACAGAGAGATTCTCCTTCTTCAGGATGAAAAATTACATCATCCACTGGATCTTGAATGCGTGAGGATAGAATTGTTTATTGAACAATTCCTCAAATTCCTCCCAGCCCAGGCCTTGATCCACCTTATCCTTCACCACTAGCTCCCACCACTATCATGCAAGATCCTCTAGCATATATGTCACTAAATTTACTTTCAGTTCTACTGGTGTGCCGATGAAATCGAAGATACGATTCATATTACTCAGCCACACCTCTGCTCTCTCTAGTTCTAAATCACCCCGGAATATGGGTGGATTCTTCTTCTGGAACTGGACAGAATGTTCTACATGCCTTGATTCATCCCTCATATTCCCCGTGTACACAGCCTATAACGCTTGAATGATACTCTGAATCAGCTCTTGGTTCACACGTGGTTCAGGTGCAATCACATTCTCCGCAACCTTTTCGGGTTGGTTTCTACGATGCCTAATGGGTGCCATTTTCTATACAAACAATGCACGTCATTAGTCTCACTTCCTAGAAACTGAAGGCTTAGCATTTCAATTTCTATCACATAAACTATCACATCATTGTTTTCTATCCATCAAGCTTTTCCACATGTTCAACCATTTTTGAAAACATCCCACATACTTTTTGAAAATCCACTCATTTTCAAAATATACCAAATATCCACTTTTCAAAATCTTTCATTTGAAAATCAATTTCTGCATTTTTAAAAAATTTGCACCTTGCCCAAAATCATAAATCATTCTTCGCAATGAGATATGCCATCCTAGTGGGAATTCATTCCTCTAATGTATGTCATGATCATCTCATTGGATAAACCCATGACAATGAGATTTGTTATCCTATAAGTGTCTTTAAAACACTTATGTAACCAAATCCCTGGTAACTTGAAGTTCAACATAAACGGGTTAGCTACGTCCTTTTATGCTATACATTTCAAGTTACAACAATCCTAATCCTGTCTAATATTGAAACCCAAGGAATAGAAGAAAAAAAATTTCAACTCCATGACCGAGAACATTGATGACCACTTGTTAGGCAAGGACCGAACAAGCTGATTCCATTTGTAATGACCCACCAATTCTCATTGGCTTGAGAGTACAACGAGTCATTACTAGGCCTTAAGAGACATCCCCAAGGTGCCAAAGGTTGGCAATAAATGCCGAAGGGTTTCAAACAATTGGGGTATGATTTACCCTTTTTTAACATCCATAGAACCAACAACTATAACCAAACCAACAACAAAATGATGCATGATAAAGGCTAAGACAAATCAACCATTTATTTTATCATAAACCAACCAAGAGTACCACAGTGGAAACCAACACTCAAACATCAGAGTAAACAACATAAAAACAAATCAAAGACTACAAGACAACAACCCAAATCCATGCTCCAAAAGCTCCAAGCTCCAACATCACGAACCAGCCCAATTATCATGAAGCAGTGCTCTAAACATGCAACACTTTACCTTTTCCAACGTCCCGGTACATGACATCTTCAAAAGCACCAACGTGCCAAAGCAGGGGGTGAGTAATGAAAATCAATAGGTTTTCCCTGATGACTTCCCAACCCATGCCTCTAGGATAAAACATGTTAGAACATTTATATAAAATAATTTATATAAAACAATTCCAAAAATAGTTTACAATATAACAAGTTCCATGTCAAAACCATTTCCCAAAAAAACCCATCTTTCTCAAGAAAAGCAATCAAGAAAAGTTCCTAATTCCATTCACATTTACATTTGGCACATTCGTTCCATTTCAACAATCCACACAACCAACCATGCATGCAACCTGGACCTCCCTATACTTGCGAGTGGTGAGTTATCCTTCCACTAATCTGTCACTTAGTGGACTTCCTTGATGAGGGTACTTCATGACCTTATCTGTTCCAACCTATTGATTGGGGGAATTCTCTCCCTTATCCATCCCAACCTTTTGATGGGGGTACTTATCGCCCTTATCCATCCCAATGCATATGAACACACACCACAACCCATGCAATCCATGCCCAAAACCAAGTGTGTTCAAAACCTTTCAATAAAGCATAACCCTTTTATTGAAAACCATTTTATTCAAGCAGCAAAACCATAGCCAATTTAAAATCACCATTTTAAATTTACTTCAACAACCAATTTCCAAAAAAACACACAATTTCCATCACCTGTTACTAAAAAGGGGTTTCAACCATTCTTTCATAGTAGATAAACAAACCATTTCAATCAAGGAAAATAATTTGAAACTAAAAATTCAAGTTCTAAGAAAGAGGAATCAGGAGTGGAGACACCTACCTCAAAGGTTTTGATGAAAACCCTAACAAATAAAGAACACACAAGAAAACCTGGCCGATTCTCTAAGAATCATCCTTAGATCTATTCTCCTAGAACAACCAAGACCAAAACTCGTCATACTTGGCATCCACACACTTAGATCTAACCATAACGGTGTAGATCTAAGAAACCGAGAGAAGAGGAGAAGTAGATCTAAGAAACCAAACAAGAACGATCACATACCTCAAGAATCCGGCTTTGATTCACCAAGAGAAGCCTTCAGATCGCCTCCAGAATGCTGGGAGAACCCTCTTTGACCTTAGGAGAACCAAAATCCTGAGTTAGGGCCACTTAGGAACTTAAACGAGCCACTTAGAGGAAAAAATGTGTGAGATCCACTTTTATAGGATCTCATTTAAGTGGCCGCATGGTTAGTTCGCACGGTTTGACAAACTGTGCGCTAATCGTGTGTTAGCTACTGTGTTGGCCACCCTTCTCGCACGGTTTGGCCACACAGTTAGACAAACTGTGCGCCGCCCGTGCGGAAGCTACTGCCTCCAATACCAACTCTGCACGGTTTGGCCGCACGGTTTAGACAAACCGTGCGCCTCCCATGTGACTTCCCTTTTTGCCCCAAAACTCACTCCAAGTTCTCCCGACTCTCCCATACGTCACCCTTAACTTTTAAAACCAATAAAAGTATCAAGTAAGGGTTACATACTAGGAACTGGGGGTACTACATGTGTGTTGATCAGTTCCCATGTCAATGTGGAGTGAAGGAAAGCCAGTTTCCTCCTTGGGTTTGTCAAAGACACTAGTTTTTACTACGTGTGAATTTGAAGTCTTAGTGAAAGAAAACAAAGGGCCTATATTCAGCTGTGAAACCTCCTATAGGTAGCATAGAATATCGGTAATGTAAGAGAAAAATTATTATTGTTCCTTGGGGAATTTGGGAAAATCTGAGTGCTCTTACTCTCAGGTCTGTAGCTGAGTCATAGTGATCGTCTATATTCCCAATGTCAGGTTGGAGATAAGAGTTTTGGGGTAGCACAGTCACTGGTCAATGTCATCTTGATGAGATTTCTTCTAAGTGTTGAATTGGTGTACCCCGACACCGACAGGTACTATAGAATCTCTGACCACTGTAGTAGAGCTAATTGACCGACACTAACAAACACTGTAGTAGTGAGGACTTCAGAGTCAACCATACTATTTCACTTTTGACTTCCAACTGGCAGCCAGTATAGCACTTTTGAAAAAGGTGGTCACTATTCACTGTAGCAATGTGGACTTCCTATTCGGAACAGTGGATCATCTTCTCCATATGTAGCCCATTTCGGGATAGGGTTTCAAACCTGGAAAAACTCTATAATTTGTGCTCATGTTTTTGAGTGAGAATTCTTGCTCTCTGTGGACATAGGGATTTTTCCCGAACCACGTAAATTTTTCTGTTCTGTATGCTTTCTTTTCTCCTACATTATTTTTATTTCTCATTTCTATCATTGTGACTCCCAACAATTCCACAACACTAAGTATCCATTGTGTGATTAGGCTGGATGGGAAGTTTCACTAACATCGTGTAGTCTATTTTTTAGTTTCCTCCCCGAATAAGAAGAAGTCACAAGTCAGGTCGTTTTTCCTTTTTTTATCTCCCTCTCTATCTATTAAAGTAGTTCATGGTTTCAAGGACATGATATAGTTCTAAAAAAGGGACGAGAGATGAAATACTTATAGAGAAAAGACCCGTGTGTTAGAGTAGTGGTTCATTGGTCATGGCTTGGTCGAGCATGCTAGCTCAAAATGTGAGATGACATAGACAAAAGAGAGAATATCCTTTAGGAAATTTCCCTTTAGTCTATTGATCATCTGAGTAAGTGAATAACTGAGTGTTCCTCACTATATGGGATGTGACTAAAGACTCTTCCTTTGAAAAAATGGTAAAGAATGATAGTCTGTGCAAGGAGATGGAAATAGTAGGTGGTAGAGGAACAACGGGGCACACATCAGATGGAGAGGATGTAGAATGGTAGGTCAGACCAATTGATAGAGATATTGGATGAACAATTATATTTATATATGAAATGAACCAGCATAATATAGAGAGTAGGTAGAATAAGATGCTCATGAGTGATTCCACCCAAGATAGAAGGACGATTCCAAGACTAAATTTTTTTATGTGGGAACCATATGGATAAAAATTCACCCAGGTGGCCTCCCTCAACTTATTTTTTTATTCCTCATAGATTCCCTATAGAAAACCAACTCACCAGAAATTTATACCCCTCAATAGAAAATACCCTATAACTTGGGTCCTAAAAAAATCTTTCAAGCACCATCTATCATAAATGATGATAGATAACATGGATTGAAACAACCTAGGAGATCTATATAGAATTAAATAAAGGGTGAAAGAAACTAAAACTTATAATATAAACTATATGTAACATAAAAAAATATGTAGTGGGTTGCATGATATTAAACCCAACACACAATGGTCTATATAGGAGTAACTCATGGTGAAGTCCCATGTAAGAATAACCCAGTGCCTGGCTGAAAAAACTTATGATATATGTGTGTGTGTGAATAACTAGGTAGGGAGTTATATTTTACAATAATTCATTATATTATCAGTACAATACAAGGATCTATTTTACATATATAGATTGACATTTCCATAAAATACAATATCATATATCATATGCTGTAATGTGAAGAAACTAAAGGATTTCAACATGTCATCTTTTATGATATCACGTATCATATATAGTGATTCCATCATAGATTATGACATACATTGTTATATAAATTACCAAAATTCATTTTCTCATTCATTTTTACTAATATAACTTATGATATCTACAATGATATATAAAATGATATTAGTTTTTTTCATTTTAAAACATGATTTCATGATTCAAAATTCAGGGAAAAACTTTTATACCACCTTTAGGTTTCTTATAATTAAACAACCCTTATTTATCATAGAGAAAACAATAATAAACCTTAAATACCAAGAAAAACATGAATTGAAACCAGAAACCATACTTAAACATAAAATGAAGAAAATATTGTGTACCTTACACCATAGATGCTTATACTTCATCTTTATTCATCATGGTTAATGATGAAAATTATGAGGAAACCATTAGATCCCCCCATAGTGTATCCACTAGATGATGTGAATCAACCATCATATGTGTGGGATTATTCTAAAAACCCACAACATGCTAGTGCCTATCGAAGAAAAAGGTGAATGAGAAAGGGCATTCCTGAAGGGGAGATTCAACTAGGAGCTTCCATAAGGTTTGAATGCAACATCTCATGATAGTGGATACTTATATAAGCATCAACTATATTCTATATATTAAATCATATGTTCATAATGTATGAGTTAATGGAATGTGGTAAAAACATTTATAACCCCTCTTACTTTTTTCTCCTCCTGATTGCTTCATCTTTTAAAGAATTTTATTTAATGATATATTATATGGAAGAATGATCCTAATGTTAACATTTAACATTATATTACCCTAATGTTTCATAAGACTTCCAAATTAATTGAACCATACGATTCATGGAATTATAATTTATCTAGTCATATGATAATAATTTCATATTCACCATGCATGATATCTTATATCACACCCTTATGATATTCCCCATCACAACACATGATATATACTTAGTACATCACATGCATGTAGGATTTATTGAATATATATAAAAATAAACTCTCTCAATCAAGATATTTCTTTAGGGAGGTGAATCAACATGTAAGATTATTTGATATTTTTCCTATCATTGAGAATTATTTATTCCTTATGTGATTATAGGTATGTTAAAACTATTTACCATTAATTTATTCATGTATTTTTTTTGAATTAATATTGAAAATTGGTGAAATTTTCCCCTTAAATTTGTGTGAAATAAATTTTATTTTTAAATTATAAAAATTTCTTGTGAAAGATTCATGGTTTAAATATATTACCCATGTGTTGAAACATTTCTCAAAAATAGGCATTAAAAAACTTATAAACCATAGAATAAAATAATGAAATTTCATGAAGATCAAGTTACAAACAAACCCATGATCAAGTTTTTATAATTTAGGGTTTAGGGAAACTTATATCTTCAATAATAACATTTTGGTGTAGATTTTAGTTTAATGCAAATGAAAAGGTTTTATATTATATCTTGATGAAATTATCCCTAAAGTTTTATGGAATGATTAAACTTTTTGAAGGTGATTTTATAGATGTGTGTTGAAACTATGTCATAATAATAAATCTCACATGATGTTATTTTTCCTTGGGGTTATGACCATTTATCTTGAGAAACTTTTATAGTTACACCTATGAGTGATACACCACCCATAATTAGTGATGCTTGGGTCGTACTTGGTGATAATGAAATAAGTAAACACCAATAGTTAGGGAAAGAATCATTCCCACTAGTTGTGAATATATGTATGATGATGGTTATAGGTTATAACTCTTCCCATGGAATAACGAATAGCCATGGTCAAGATCATGACTGTATCACCCTTATTCTCCCATTTTTATTTTTCAATGCTTCATGGTCATGATAAATTTATATATAATTATGAAAAATGAATTGAGAGAGTTCAAGATAGATATTTAAATTTATATTTATGGTTTGGATATGGATTTATTATGATGGAGATTGTTTTATGGAAAAAGGATTCCTGGATTAATGAATATTTGCACAGTTACATGAATTAGGATTAAATGGTGTGTTTGGTAGTTTAGGTTTCTTGGTGGTTATGTGATATTTCTCTTATAGGGATGTCCTAATATTTATCTTAAAATTAAATTGACATAAATTTTCCTTGATGTTGGTTGGATAATGATATGGTTTGATTGAGAAATGATGTGGGTTGACTGGTGATATAGGGGGTGATCGACTGCTGCTAGTTCACATAGGCGTGAACTATATCATTGTATATTTTTTTACTGGGAGAAGTATCTATCTTTAAAAGATTTATTGAAATATATACAACCATAAACAACTAATACCATTATTTTTAGGGTATAATCAAAAGGTAATGGATCTCATTTGAGTGACTTCATACCCTTAGAAAGGCACTCTTGGAATTATTAACCATCCATGTGGGACCTAAATGCGGTTTGATTATATTTTAGTGATGCTATAAATAAATTCAAGTGTTATGGTTTAGAATTGTTTCAATTTGTGAATTTTTTTTAGAACGTTAAGAAAATAATATGCTTTGAATATAGGATGGAACATAGGATATATAAACTTTCTATAGTGGCATATGGCCCTTATGATCCCATATAAGGATGTTAAATATCTATTGACCATGTATTGAGGGGATTAATATACTATATATAGGTAACCTATGATGATTTTATAGGAAAATTAAATATTAAAGATTTTTCAATCTTTGTATTTTCAAGAAGTCTTTAATATACTTTTACCACATATAATTAAGATAAAGAGCTATTATTGAGGCTATTTTTCTTAATCTCATCTAATATTGATAAAACTAGTGTATTTAACATGGATATAAAATAAATTTATTTATATTCCTAAACTTTTGGATTTAAATAACCCAATACAATTTTTTATTTATTATAAAAAACAACTTTGAAGGGTATATAAGGAATACACACACTAAATGTAACGGCTTGAATTTTTTGAATTACAATTATTTTATGAAAATATGTGTTATATTATTTTATACTTAACAAAACCATCTCTTTAATAATGAAGTGAATATAAAGGTAAATGTGACCATATATATTTGGCCGTTATATAATCGTTGTTCAATTATGACCATTAGAAAACATGACCATTGGTAACTATATTTTTTATAATAATTTTAACAATATAATTATTTTTGATAAGAAATTTTTATAAAGGGTAATTTTATAGAAAGAAGAGTTGATGTCCTCAACCAGTAGTCATTTTGTTTGAAGCCCATTTGTCAGATATTGGGAGGGAGGTTTCATCATTGGAGTTTTCACTTGACCCCAAGTTGAGCTTCAAAAAGTGAATCTTGAATTAAATCGCTTATGGGAGAAGTTCAAGTTAGTGGAGATTACCACTTGGTCGATGTTAGCCGAGGCACCCCATGAAACTACCACAATTGTATAAATGACTCTTAGGGAATATGTAGGTGTAATATGGGGTTATGTGTCTAGTACCTAGTTACTTAAATTGTAACACCATTTTATAAATAAAATTTTTATTCCATAAATTCCATTTTAAGAATATTTTTTCTTAATAAAATTGAGATGGAATTTGATAAATTGATTTTTTCTGATAGATATTTTACTTTTTATAAAAGAAATAATTTTTATAATAAACTAAGGTATTATGAATAATGTTTATTTTAATTAAATATTATTATTAAAACACTCTTATTTAAAAATAAATGAAAAAATAATTTTATTTTTTCAAGTGTCATAAATTTTACTATGCATTTTCAATTTTCTATTATTTTTAATAAATACGGATTTTTATATGTAAAAGTTAAAATTATCATATTTAGAGAATTATTATGATAAAATAAATATCATTTTTGAAATCATCACATCTAAATTAGTTTAGGTTGAATTTATGAGAATTTTCTAAAATACTCTATTTTTTCATAAATAGTAAAAATACAGTTGGAATATTTCGATATGTTTAATGACATCATAATTATGTCATAATAATTTAATAAATAATTATCCATAATACATGACTTAAACTATTTTATTTTATCAATATCAAGTATTTTAATATATTTTAATCAATTTTCGAATATATAATTTACCTTTCAAATTCTAAAATGGAAACTTTATCTTTAAAAATGATATTTCGTGAAAACATTAATTTTCCTTGCCAAAATAAGTAATATTATATTAAAGTAAACTATTATGAATTAAAATAACATAATAGGTGTCACAAGTGTTTAATACCATGGGAAAATACCATGATAAAGTCCATGGTTTTGAATTTACCACTACCTAGGTATCTAAGGCCTTTATTTAGAAATTAATAAATAAATCCCACACTTTAGCTATAAATACCCACCCATTTATTCATTTATTTTCAGTCTAAATTATTTCTCCATTATTATATTATATTTTTACCTCCCAATTAATCCTCCCAATGTTTCCTAAATCCCCCAATGTCCCAATCCTCAAGTTTTATAAACTACTCTTCAAGGTAAGGGAAATATCCACTTATATTTTCCATTCGACTTTCCTCTTTATGTGGTATGTCTTTAAAATTTACAAAATAAGTTATTCTATCCAATTTATTTTATCCCTTTACTATATTAATATTCTTTTTTTAATGGGATACTCATGTACTATATTTTTACCCTTTTCTAAAACCATGTTTTATACCTATTATGATGCCGATTTTACTTCTCAAAATCTACCTCTCCTACTTAAGAAAATCCATTTTATTTTATTTATGTGAGTACCCAAACCTATTTATTTTCTAAGTGTATTAACCAATATGTAAAAATGATTTATTTTATTCTGGTATTGACATACATAAAACCCTCATTCTCTTTTCATGAGTTATAAATGAATTAAGGATCTTGTCTTTAAACAACTTTTAAAATGCCATGTTTTTTATATGAAACCTGTTTATTTTATTCTCCATGGGATATTTATAAAATATTTTATTATGATATACGTGAATAAAATTAATTAATATATATTAAGGGAAAAAACTAATATCTCTCCAATTCAATGGTTAAATAATTTAATCTCTAGAGATGACACGTTTTACGATACCTTGGTGAATAACCATGGTAATTTTTATGACACCTCGGTGATAAAACTTGGTGATATGATTATGAATGTATTATTTAAATTTTTTAGTCACATTTCTATGTTATGATTCATGTTATTATTATTATGACATTCTTATTTATCATTCCTTTATTATATTCTTCAAGTTCTTATTAATATTTCTCAAGATCACATGTAAACTATTTCCCTTGATTTTCCTTACTGGGCCTTATTCTCACCCTTTCCTTTTATGTATGTCCCCAAGTTATGATTTTTAGTAAAAGTACTTAGTATGAACCAATTAGGAATTCTTTCAAGTTTTATAAAATAAAATTTTAAGTTTTCATGTATTGTGTACCTTATTTCCAAGAAACTAAAATTTAAAAGATCCCCTGTTTGTACAATATAAATGAAAAGTTATGAAATAAAAAGGTAGGATTCCATAGTTGGTATCAAATTACTATTTAGTTATTTGTGGAAATTTGGATTTGGAAACTTTAGGAATAACCTTATAAAAAAATTTAAATATAGGAAAACATCCTGGTATTCTGGTGAAGTATTAAGTAAGTGGTTTTAAAGAAAATAAATCTCTATCTAGATATGAATAGGTGGATGTGGTTATAGAAAATATGTACCTAGTGGTAACAAATATGAAAAGGTGCATTGGACCTGACTTGGCGTAACCTAGTACATGAAAACGGGCCTTACTGTACACTTGGATTGACACTCTTAGGGGATATGTTTGATTAATCACAAGATTTTTATAAACCATTATGAATGATTTATAGAAAATTTAATTGTTGTTAAAGAATAAAATATTTAATAATTATGTTTTAAGACATAAAATTATTTTATAATTATAAGATTATTAAAAGAAACACATTTCTTACTAAGGTTTTCTTCTTTTAGAAAATAGTGAGAAATAGGAGGAACCATGTAAATGGTGAGTGAAATGGACCATTTCCTAAAAAAACTTTAATGGAAGATATAATGGAAAACATCATGAGAATGATGAATCAATTGAATCAAGTTATGAATAATAACTAAAATCAAGCTGAGAGACCAGGCTCACTTCGAAGGGAGAAACTTTATATTGAGTTCTTTATGCATCAACGACCACCTTATTTTAGTGGATATACCAACCCATTGATTTCTAAATAATGGATAAGATCTATAGAAAAGATATTTTTTGTATTCCATTGTTTGAAGTACAATAAAGTCACCATGTATATGTACCACTTAGAGGTAGAAGTTGATTATTAGCAGGCACTAGTTAAAAACACGAATCCAAGAAGGGAGATTGAAGCTATGGAGTGAGAAGAGTTTAGGTAAACCTTTTTCAAAAAAAAAATTCCCCTATTCGATGTGAATGGAAATGGTGAATGAATTCCTAGAGCTAAATTAGAAGGAAAATGATTTTTTGGGAAGCTATGAGATAAAATTTACAAGAATTTCTTGCTACACCTCTAGCTTTGTCATAGATCCTAATGGAAAGGTTGATAGATTCTTTGGTGGAATAAGAACCCATATATGGAATAATCTATCTAATAGATACTATGAAAGTTATGAAGAGATAATGCGAAGTTATATGAAGTTTGAAATTGAGATTATAGAGACTTAGTGGTCCTATAGATCGAATGAAAAGAAGAGATATTTGGAGCCAAACCTGGGGATGAGATTTGATTACAAAAGAGGAGGAAAGAAAGTGAAACTTCCCACATGAAAAAAATATGGGAAGAAGCATTTAGGGAACTTATTTCTTGGGAGAGGGAAATGTTAAAAGTGTAGAAGAGATGACCATATTGCTCAGAACTTTTCTAGTGAGGTGAAGCCTCAACTTATTAACACTAACGACAAATGGAAGATGGTGTAGGACCAACCTTAAGTTTAATTATTAAAGCATGGAAAGCTTGGTAACTTTTCCAATCACTCTCCAAGTCCAAATTTAATGGAGGGGAATCACCATCAACCTTAGCATAGGTCAAGGGAGAAAAGACTTTATTTTTTTCTCTCATGAAGACTGAATTTGAAGCTCCAAATGATGTGGTGTTTGGTAATCTCGTTGTTCTCTAAAATCTAGTAGTACTTAGTTTGATTATGGTTCTAAGAATTCCTCTATTTACTCTAAGTTTGAAAAGAATATAGAATCAATCCCAAAAATTCTAAAATTATAGTTATTATTCAAGACTTCTGGAGGGATTATCTAAGTATAAAAATTTTATAGAAACTCTAGTATTTACTTTGGAGAGCATAATATCATCACAAATCTAGTAGTCATTCCCATTCTGGAATTCGACATTATACTAGGGATGAAGTGGCTCTCAAAGTACAATGCTAATATCAATTGCAGAAACAATGAAATCTCAGTATTTCTGGATGGATAACCTATAGTTGTTTTCAAAGGAGAGATATCTCAACTGGAGATCTGTTTAAAAGTACCTCCTGTATCCTTCTTTATGAAAATGATTAGTGAAGATGAAGAAGTAAATAAAATTATATTAATAGAAAGTGTACCCATAATTTAGGAATACATTGATGTATTTCTTGAGGAGTTACCTAGACCTAACCTATATAGAGAGGTAGAGTTCCCCATTGAACTCATGCCTGGATCCAAGATGATATCAAAGACCCCATATATAATGGAAAATGTGAAGCTGGAGGAATTAAAGAAAAAAATACAAGATTTGTTGAGATGGGGTTTATCTGAACAAGTGTGTATCCTTAGGGAGAAACTATTCTCTTTGTGAAGAATAAGGATGGATCAATGTATACATGCATTTATTATAGATAACTTAACAGGATCATAGTAAAAAAAGTACCCTCTTCCAAGGATTGATGATTTATTTGACCAACATCATGGGGCTCAATTCTTCTCAAATATTGATCTTAGATTTGGTTATAATAAATAGAGGGTGAAGAAAGAAGATATTCCAAAGACTTACTTCCGATCAAGATATGGGAATTATGATTTTTTTGTTATGACCTTCAGCTTGACTAATGCTCCTTCTATATTTATGGATTTGATAAATAGAGTCATTATGGACTTCCTTGATAAATTTTTTTGTAGTTTTTTTTATGATATTATGATATATTCTAAAAGTAATGAGGATCATGAGGATCATCTAAGGATTATATTTAAAACTCTAGGGAATTAAAGTATATTTGAAAAGTTTATAAAATGAGAATTTTAGTTAAAATAAGTTTCTTTCTTAGGGAACATTGTAACCAATGAAGTAATCTCAATTGAACCTACCAAGAAAAAGGTTGTGGAGGAGTGGCCTCATCCTAAAATAGTAAATGAGATTCATAGTTTCCTTGGTTTAGAAAGATATTATAGGGGGTTTGTGAAAAAATTTTCACAAATTTTTATTCCACTAACAATGTTAACTTGAAAAGGGACCAAGTTCATCTAGATAAAGGAGTGTGAAGAAATTTTCCAAGAGTTGAAGAAGAGATTGGTTACTGCACCTATGTTAACTATACCCTCTATCAGAGAATGATTCATTATTTTTAGAGATTAATATCTAAAAGGTCTTGGATGCGTCCTCATGAAAAATGAAAAGGTGATTGCCTATGCATCTCAACAGTTTAATCCTCATGAGTATAATTATCCTACGCATGAACTAGAACTGGATCTGGTTGTTTTTACACTGAAGATATGGAGGCACTATCTTTATGAGGAGAAATGTTATATATACACATCCTACCAAAGTTTTAATTATATTTTCACACAAAATAAATTGAACATGATACATAGGATATGGTTTTAAATTATTAAAGACAATAATTGTTCAATTAATTATCACCCTAAAATATCAAGAAAAATCGCTAATGCATTAAGTATGAAAGACCCTATTGTTCTATCAATGATTAGGATTCAAGGAGATCCATTGATCAAGGACCTAGTAAGGGTGGACGTGAGAATAATGAGGGAAGAGACATCATCAAACCTTTCCCAAATGATTTATAAACCATCATTACTAGATAATATCAAGAAATACCAAAGGGAATATCATTTTTATTAAAGAATATAGAGGATATGAAGAATGGTAAGTTTCCCAAGTTCAATATTGATTAAGAAGGTGTACTAAAATTTCATACAAGGATATTTGTTCTATATATTCTAGAAATAAAGAAGCATTTTATGGATGAAGATCATATCTCTACTTTTTCTATAAATCCTAGAAGCACAAAAAATATATAGGGACCTTCATGATCATTATTGGTGGGATAACATAAAAAGGGAGATTTTTGACTACACTATAAGGTGGTTGGTGTGTCAACAATTGAAGGTAGAGAGACAACTTCTTAAAGGGGTATTACAACCACTACCCATATTAGTATGGAAGTGGGACAATATCACTATGGATTTTGTCATTGGTCTCATGAGAACATCTAAAGGAAAAAATGCGATATGGGTTATAGTGGATCATCTCACAAAGAATTCCCATTTCATTTCTATTCAGAAAGATTTATCACTTGATAATCTTGATAAGATTTATGTAAAGTAAGTGGTGAGGTTTCATGGAGTGCCACTTTTTTTCGTTTATGATCATGATTCAAGGTTCACATCAAAATTATGGATAATTCTTCAGCATGTTATGAGTACTAAATTGAATTTTAGTATGGCCTATCACCCCAAAGCTAATATATAATTTGAAAGGAATATTAAAAAACTCGAGGACATGATGAGAACATTCTTAATGTAATTTAAAGGTGTATGGGATAAACATCTCCCATTAGTTGATTTCTCATACAAAAACATCTTCCATTTGAGTATTAAAATGGAACCCTATGAAGCTATACATGGGAAGCTATGTAGAACTTCTACTTGTTGGGATTAAGTTGATGAGAGAAAGTTTCTTGGGCCAGATCTTGTGCAAGAGATGAAAAAAAGGTTCATTCCATCCAACAACACATAAAGGCTACTCAGAGTTGGTAGAAGAGCTATGCTGATAACTGTCTAAGGGAATTGGAGTTGGTGTTGGAGACAAAGTGTTCCTTCAAATATCACCATGGAATAGATTCATGTAGTTTGGAAATAAAGGGAAGCTTATCCCTAGGTACATTGGCCCCTATGAAAATCTTAATCACATTAGAGTAGTGTCTTATCGGCTTGAACTTCCTCTAAATATATCTCAAGTTAATGATATATTCCATGTATTTCTCTTGAGGAATTACATGCATGACCATTAACATGTACTAAATATAGAGGTGGTGAGACTAGAACATGAACTCTCTTATGAGGAGCATCCGGTGGAGATCTTATACCATATAGATAAGGTTCTATGCAACAAGACTACCCACCACGTCAAAGTGTTGTGGAGGAACCATAAATATAAAGAAGAAACATGGTAAATAGAGGAAATAATGAGGCATAAGTACCCACACATTTTCTCAATTTAGGGAATGAGATGAAATTTTATGGAGGAAATTTCTTTATGGAGGAAGAATGTAATGTCCTAAACTTTTTGAATGATAATTATTTCCTAAAAATGCATGCTATATTATTTTATACACAAAAAAACCATATCACTTTAATAATTAAGTGAATATAAAGAGAAATGTGACCATCTGGTTTTGACCATTATATGAACGTTGGTTAATTATGACCGTTGGACAATATGACCATTGGGAACTATACTCTTAATAATAATTTTAATGTTATAATTAGTGCTTATAAGTAAATTTTGATAAAGGTTAATTGTTACAGAAAGAAGAGTCGACGGATTAATCTAGTAGATTCATATCATTTGAAGCCCATTTTTCAGAGCTTGGGAGGGAGGTTTCATAACTAGGGTTCTCTATTGACCAATCCCAAGCTGAGCTTCAATATTTGAATCTTGAACGGAATCGCCTATGGGAGAAGTTCAAGTTAGTGGAGATTACCACTCGGTCGATATTAGTTGAGGCACCCCATGAAACTACCACCATTACACACTTGAATCTTAGGGTGTATGAAGGTGTAATAAGGGATTATGTTTCCATGCCCTCATTACTTAAAGTGTAATTCCATTGTATAAATAAAATCACCATTCCATCAATTACATTTTAAGAATAGTTTTTCTTAATAAAATTGAGATGGAATTTGATAAATTGATTTTTTCAGATAGAGATTTTACTTTTCAGAAAAGAAATAATTATTATAATAAAATAAGGTATTATGAATAATTTTATTTTAATGAAATATTATGATTAAAATACCCTTATTTAAAAATAAATGATAAAATAATTTTATTTTTTTCAAGTGTCATAAATTTTACTATGCATTTTCAATCCTCTATTATTTTTAATAAATAAGGATTTTTATATTAAAAATTTAAAATTATTATATTTATAGAATTATTATGATAAAATAAATATCATTTTTGAAATCATCATGTTGAAATTAGGTTTGGGTGGATTTATGATAATTTTCTAATGAATAGTAAAAATAGAATTTGAATATTTCAGTACGTTTAATGACATAATAATTATATGATAATAATTTAATAACTAATTAACCATAATCCAAAACTGAAAATATTTTATTTTATTAATATAAAGCATTTTAATATATTTTAATCAATTTCCAAATATATAATTTACTTTCCAAATTCTAAAATGGAAACTTTATCTTTAAAAATGATATTTTGTGAAAACTTTAACTCTCCTTGAAAAATAAGTAATATTAAATTCTTTACAACTCTTGTGGATTAAAATAACATAATAGGTTTCCCAAGTTTCCAATACCATGGGAAAACCCAAGGTTTTTCATTTTCCACTACCTAGGTGTCCAAGGCCATTATTTATAAACTAATAAACAAATCTACCACTTTTTCTATAAATACCCACCCATTTATTCATTTATTTTCTCTAAAAATTATTTATTCGTGAATCTATGATAGTTTTACCTCCCAAGGAGTCCTCACAATGTGTTATAAATCCCCCAAGGTCTTGATCCTTAGGTTTTTGGAACTACTCTTCAAGGTAAGGGAAATCTCCACTTCTCTTTTCCATTTGAGTTTCCTCTTTATGTGGTATGTATTTAAAATTTGTAAACTAAATTCTTATATCCAATTTGTTTTTCCCTTTACTTTATTGATATTATTTTATGAATGGGAGACCCATCTCCCCTCTCTTTTCACTCTTTTCTAAATCCATGTTTTATACTCATTATGACGTCAATTTTACTTGAAAAAATTTCTATCTTCTACTCAAGAAAATCCCTTTTATTTTATTTATGTGAATAAAAAAACCACTTTATTTTCTAGGGGTATTCATCAATATGTAAAAATGATTTATTTTATTCTGGTATTGACATACATAAAACCCTTATTCCCTTTCCATGGGTTATAAATGACATAAAGATATCGTCATTAAGAACTTTTTAAAATGACATGATTTTTATATGAAACCCATTTATTTTATTCTCCATGGGTTATTTATGAAATGTTTTTTTAACATTCCTAGATTTTGGTAAATATATTTTTTGTATTAATTTAATATTTTTTATATTTTTCATTTAATGAAAAACTGAAAATAGTTTTTTATATATTAAAGCACTAAATTTGGCTTGCGTTATATGCAATACCAAGTTAACAGTGAGATAAAAAAAACATAAAGGTTATATTTATTTACACGGAACACTAAGTTTAGCTTACATTACACGCAAGACTAACTTTTCTTGATGGCTTGCGTAACACACAAGACTGAGTTTTAGAAAAAAAATATTTTTGGAATATTATTATTTAAGACTTAACCTAGCCATTAATTTAGTGGATATGAATAGTATTAACTAACTTATGAAAACATATGGTTTAAAAAAATATAAAATTAATTCATTAGTTACAATGAATATAAGAACTAATTGAATATAAAGGGAATATTTGTATAGAAAACTATTTTTTATTCTCACAAAGTTGTTTTATCCTAATAAATTAAATTAATTACAATTAATGAGTGATATTAATGTAATATATATATATTATATTGAATAAAATATTTTTTTATATTCATACAATAGATTCAATAGGCATAAGATAAGAACACACCCAATATTACACATAAAAATCTAAATTTTTATTAAGGCATTTTTACCACCTTTTGATGGTGAACATATTTTAAATATAAATTTTGGAACTTTTATAAATTTTATATGTAAAAATAAACTTTATTTTTAAATAAAAACATAAAAATTATGTTATGATTAATTTTTGGTATTTTTCTATAAAGTTTCATTTGTAATGAATAGTGAAAAATATCGAAATTTAACTCAAAAATGTTTTTCATATAGTTTATTTATAAGGTTAAATTATATTATTAATTGATTTTAAAGTTTAATTAGATAATTTTTTTTATCAATTTATCCAATTTAGATCATTTGAATCAACTTCACATTAAAATTGGTTATAAAAACCTAGCAAACTTTTGAACGTTTTAACTTCAAAAACCGTCTTTGTCATCCCATCTGTGGGATTAAATTTAAATTAATTTCAATAAATTATTTGAAATTAATTTGAAAAAATATATTCCATATTTTGAATCATAATAATTTATAATATCTAATAAGGCCAACTTATTTTTTTACCAAAAATATTAGTGAAGGTAATTAAAATTAATTATAACGATTAAGATCAAATTAAGATTACGAAGGGACTAAAGCCGAAACTTAAGGCCTAATATGACCTATAAACTTGTCCAAAATACATTTTATGGCCATATTTAGACCCTATCCTCCCTTGTATCTACTTTTGAGCGTTATTGGATCAACTTTCAATAAAAAAATGTGGGTGGGGTTTCCCTTTTCCAAAATTTTAAGAGTGCCACTCCTCCACTATAAAAAGGACTCCTCTCCCCCCACTTCCTAACACATCTCAAGCCACTTTGACTCAACCAAAATATGCCAAAATAGTTCCTCAAAATACCTACTTTTCTCCTTGAATCCTCCCTTTGGGAAGAAATCCATCCAAGGAATCCCTTTGGTGCAAACCAAAAGGAGTTACCTGATTAAGGGGTAACATATTTCCTCAAGCTCCTTGCTTTTATTTTCTTTCTCCACCCAATAAAATATCCTTATTTAATGATTATATAAAAAAATTATCCTAAATATACTTATATGTTTTTATATTAAGGGTTCAACCTACATTTACACACACCTCCATCTAATGGGTAACAAACTTACCATTTGTGTACTACGAACTACAGCCTTGTGAAATGATGATTGTTCATTTTTTCCTTTCCAACCTTTCAAGGTTGGGAATTATGATAAAAAATCTATTTATATAGGATATATATGATATATATAATTTATTTATGCTTATATAATTATTTTTTAACACATTCCTTTATTCTCTTCATTATGTGTAAACACGATAACATCATTTGTGGAAGTGTGAACTACTGCCTCCTAAAAGCGATATGATTTGGTCACATGATATATGGAATTTATAAAGGATGGATTTAATTAAAAATATGTGACATAAAAAAAATATATATATGATATTAATTACATAAATACCTTTTTGTAAATATAATATATACCATTTTCTTTATTACCCTTTCACACACTTCAAAGTGATAACGTCGTTTGTGGACGTTTGGACTACCGCCTCCTCAATACGATGTGATTCCTTATACATAAAAAGAATTATATATATAAGTGTATATGATTAAAAATATGTTATTTATGATATAAGGATAATTATAGAAATATATAGTGCTTCTTACCTTCTTTCTATAACGATCATTGAAAAATGGGAATGTTACTCATGCGTACGTACGACCTACCATCTCCATGATTGTAACCTTGATTAATTTTTAACAACCATATTTAATTATTGGTTTTAAAAGTATAATTGATGTATAGATATGATAATTATTTAATGATGATTATTTTTTATATGTTTATATAATGACCCTTTGATCATAGTTGACCTACCAAAGTTATTTTTAACACATGAACCAGATTTGGTCAAAACACCCGACTTAAATTTAATTGTTTACGCAGTTGTATAAAAAGTGGAGTAAAATTAATAATAAACTTGAAAAATGTTATGAATAAATAAATAAATTAACATAATTTTATTATTCAGGAATGTAAAGAAACGCGAGACAAGTTAGACTCAAGGTAAGGGAATTTCATCATACTTTTTATTTTTGTGAGATACATGACTTATACACCACTCATTTATTTTGTGTGGTATATATACTAACCATGAATGTATTCTATGAATATTATACTTAAATTTATGGGTATTTATATATCAATTTTATTATCTTTCTCATGGGTTTTATGTTTCAAAAGTTACTAAATTAGTAAAGTATTTTTTTATCAAATTGCCTTCTTTGAGACACATGCCATGTTATGCACCTATATTATTACATGAGGTGTATATAATGAATTTTAAATGTTATATAATGAATATACCTCTATTAATGATGTGTTAATTTTCCTTTAATGTTATAATTTCTATTGTTTTATGATTCAAAGTTACCAAATTGGTAATGGTTTATAGCTACAATGTCACCAGTTATTGAGATTGTTTATGATTATACTCCCATTGATGAAATATTATAATCCATAACTCAAGAAATATAATGAGTTTTATTACACTATATTTATTCATGTTATATCCAAGTAATGGTTCCATTTTTCCACTCTTTGGAAAATAATATGATCAAGAAAGTGTTTTTAAAAAATTCCAACTTTACCTCTCTCTTCGGTCGAAAATCTATGTTCCTTTATAACCATGTTCTCTAAAAGCTTTCCAAAAAATATTCCACTATTCTCCTATGATCAATATAAAGACATTTTTACCCATGTTTTACCTTTTAAACAAAAGGGTTTCTAAAAAGGAATCTTCTTTTCATTTTCCGATCGAGGCACTTTTCTAAACTTTTTATGGTGCAAAAGGAATGTTCAGCATGTACGGATTTACCTGCCGTCATGACCGTCGTTCCCTTGAATCTCCCTTTATAAGACTACAAAGTTATTTTTATTTAAAAGAAAATATTTTCTTAATATTATATATTTTTTTTGTTTTAAAGTTTTTTTAAGAAAAAGGTTTTCAAAAAATGTTTTATGTTTAAAAAATCATTTTAAATGATTTTCAAAACATCTTTTATATATTTTAAAAAGGGTTGTTTTCAAAGAAAATGATTTCAACGATCACAAATATTATTTTATATGTTTTCAAAGTATTTCAAGGAAAGCCATTTTCAAAATGTTTTGAATCTTCTTTTATAAGTTTTCAAGGAAAAAGGTTTTCAAAATGTTTTCAAGCTTCTTTTATAAGTTTTAAAGGAAAAGGGTTTTCAAAATGTTTTCAAGCTCTAGTTATATTTTTTCAAAGAAAAAGGTTTCCAAAAGGTTTTCAAAGATTTATTTATAAGTTTTAAAGTTTATCTTCAAGAAAATGTTTTTTAAAAGGTTTTATGTTCTAATGATCCTTTTCAAAGATTAAAGGATATTTACCTCAGGAAATGTTTTAAAAATATCATTCCAAGTCATTTTACATCTAAGATAAGATCCATTTATGTAAATCTTTCACTTATAAGAAATGATCCAAAGGTTCCATTAATATTATTTCTTTAATGGTTTATGTTTTGATGAAATGATTCTTATGACATCCATTTCTCTTCCACGAGTTATCTGCTTTTGAAACTCACTCACTACTGCAAATATGACCTTTATCAGCGCTAGAAAAGTCCATTTACAGTGCTAAAAAAGTGCTATTAATCTTAGTGAAGATAAAGGGGGGTCCCTTTTATCAGCACTAAAAAAGCGCTGATAAAGACCCCTTTTATCAGTGCTAAAAAAGAGCGCTGATAAAAGTTAAAAAACAGAAAAAAATAATTTTTTTTTTGCAATTCGGGGAGGGGCTTCAACAGCGCTTGAAGCCCTCTTCAACAATGCCCCCACTCCAACCCGCACACCCTAGCCACCCTGCCCCATCCTTTAACAACGCCCCCACCCTTTAACAACGCTAGCACTTATTCTCACCCATGTTTGCAATTCGGGGAGGGACTTCAACAACGCTTGAAGCCCTCTTCAACAACGTCCCCAACTCCAACCCGCACACCCTAGCCACCCCGCCCCATCCTTTAACAATGCCCCACCCTTTAACAGCGCTAACACTTATTCTCACCCGCACACATGACCTACCTCCCCTAGATTCGAACTCGGGACTTATTGTCTGCGCACCTAAGCCTTTACCACTCCACCATATTGTTTTGCTCTTCATTTATTAATATATATATATATGTTTAGTTATATTTACTCATATATTAATATATATTTATATTAACAAATATATATTTATATTAGTATATATATATATTAAGTTATATATATATATCTGTATATTAATATATATAGTTATATTTATATATTAATATATATTTATAAGATTAGTTTTAAATACATTTATAAAATATGATTTTTTGTGTGTGTTTATAAATAAATAAATACATATATACAACACACACACACACACATTATATGTGTATTTGTAAGTATAATTATACATATTTATATATATTTACAAATATTAAATATTAATATGTATATACATATGTTTAGAATATATAGATAATATATATCAGTTTGTCAATACCGACGCACATAAATACACACACACACACACATCATATAGGTATATAAATATTAATATATTTGTATTTTAAATAAAATAGATATTAGTTTTTTATTTAGATAATCCTTATATATTGAAAAATATACTTTATATGTAACTATGTTTAATTATTTATTTATAAAATTAAATTTTTATCAATACGGGAAAAATTGGTTTTTGCGACGGGTTATTTCTGACGGGTTATTTGCGACAAGAAAATCAACCTGTCGCAAATACCTAATTATTTGCGACGGGCCTAGGCGCCCCATCGCAAAAAACTTACACACGGTTTGGCGCGGTTTGCATGCCAAACCGCGCGAAAGGGTATTTGTGACGAGTAGGCACCGCCCGTCGCAAATACCGGAAGGCAGTAAACACTAGTTGCGACGGGGGATCCCCCGTCGCAACTAGTTCGACCGTAGGAGGGTATTTGCGATGAGACTCGTCGCAAATAACTGGCGGCGGTAAAAACCTATTTGCGATGTGATGTTGTCCCGTCGCAAATAGTGTGTCGATAAGTTACTTTTTGCGACGGGACCCGTAGCAAATAACCTTTTAACTGCCGATATTAATTAATGCGACTGAAGGTATTTGCGACGGGACCCGTCGCAACTAATCTAACCCATATATACCCCTATCCGTTTTTTCTTTCCACCACCTCAATTCCTTCTTTCTCTCAATTCCGTTTGGTCAGGTTGGTGCCTTTGATTTCTTGTCTATTTTGGTGTGTTTGCAACCAGCATGCTGCATGGATCTGCTTCAGATGAGGTCAAGAGCAGAAAGCCTTCGCCAGAGCATGCCATTTGGATTTGGATGTTCGAGAGGGTATGGCTCTACCATCGGTACCAGGCCCGTGCATCCCTGCACGAGACAGCTAGCCGAGCGGTCATGCAATGGTGATGGCTTTTCATCATTATATAGTCGCTGGGGAGGGGCAGATTCTGTAATCTTGATCTGGGTTATCTTTTCATGGTTTAGTTGGTAGTAATGTTTTGTATGCGTGGTTTCTCAATTTTCCTCAAAAGTGTTTTGATAATAAAAAATTAATTTTCAGTCAAGTTAGATTTAAATTGTTTTGTCATCAGTATTTATTTGTAATAATAAAATTAAATTATTAGTAATAATTTTTAGTAATTAGTAATAATTAATAATTATTAACGATAATTAGTAATGTATATAAATAATTAGTGGTAATTATTAATTAGCACCTGTATTTTGCAGTAATTAATAGTAATTAACACTAATTAGTAATAATTAGAAAAAATATTAATAATTAGGAAGAAATAGAAATAAATATTTACAATTAGTAATAAATACTAAGAATTAGTAATAAATACTAAGAATTAGTAATAAATACTAATAATCAGTAATAAATACTAAGAATTAGTAATAAATACTAAGAATTGGTAATAAATACTAAGAATTACTAATAAATACCAATAATCAGTACTAAATACTAATAATCAGTAATAAATAGTAATAAACAGTAATAAATAGTAATAAATAGTAATAAATAGTAATAAATAGCAATAAAGAAAATTAATTAGTAATAATTAGTAATAATTAGTTATAAATAATAATAAATAGTAATAAATGGTAATAATTAGTAATAATTAGTAATAATTAGTAATAATTAGTAATAAATAGTAATAAATAGTAATAAATAGAAATAATTAGTAATAATTAGTAATAATTAGTAATAATTAGTAATAAATAGTAATAAATAGTTATAAACAGTAATAAACAGTAATAAACAGTAATAAATAGTAATAAATAGTAATAAATAGTAATAAATAATAATAAATAGTAACCAATAGTAATAATTACTAGTAATTAGTAATAATTAGTAATAATTACTAATAAATAATAATAATTAGTAATAATTACTAATAATAGTAATAAATAGTAATAAATAGTAATAAATAGTAATAAATAGTAATAATTAGTAATAATTAGTAATAATTCGTAATAATTAGTAATAAATATTAATAATTAGTAATAAATACTAATAATTTGTAATAAATACTAAAAATAAGTAAAAATTAGTAAAAATTAGTAAAAATTAGTAATAATTAATAATAATTAGTAATAATAATGAATAAATACTAATAATCAATAATAAATAGTAATAAATACTAATAAATAGTAATAAATAGTAATAAATACTAATAATTAGTAATAAATACTAATAATTAGTAATAAATAGTAATAAATACTAATAATTAGTAATAAATACTAATAAATACAAATAATTAGTAATAAATACTAATAATTAGTAAAGATTAGTAATAATTAGTAATAATTATTAATAATTAGTAAAAATTAGTAATAATAAACAATAATTAGTAATAATTAGCAATAATTAGTAATAATTAGCAATAATTAGTAATAATTAGCAATACTTAGTAATAATTAGCAACAATTAGTAATATTTAGCAACAATTAGTAATAATTAGTAATAATTAGCAATAATTAGCAATAATTAGAAACAATTAGTAATAATTAGTAATAATTAGCAATAATTAGTAGTAATTAGCAATAATTAGGAATAATTAGCAATAATTAGGAATAGTTAGCAATAATTAGTAATAATTAGAAATAATTAGTAATAATTAGCAACAATTAGTAATAATTACTAATAATCAGTAATAAATACTAATAATTAGTAATAATTAGTAATAATTATTAATAATTAGTAATAATTAGTAATAATTAGCAATAAATACTAATAATTTGTAATAAATAGTAATAAATACTAATAATTAGTAATAAATAGTAATAAATACTAATAATTAGTAATAAATAGTAATAAATACTAACAATTAGTAATAAATACTAATAATTAGTAATAAATACTAATAAATACTAATAATTAGTAATGAATAGTAATAATTAGTAATAATTAGTAATAATTAGTAATAATTAGTAATAATTAGTAATAATTAGTAATAATTAGTAATAATTAGTAATAATTAGCAATAATTACTAATAATTAGTAATAATTACCAATAAATACTAACAATTAGTAATAAATACTAACAATTAGTAATAAATACTAATAATTAGTAATAAATACCAATAATTAGTAATAAATACTAATAAATAGTAATAATTATTAATAATTAGTAATAATTATTAATAATTAGTAATAATTAGTAATAATTAGTAATAATTAGTAATAATTAGTAATAATTAGTAATAATTACTAATAATTAGTAATGATTAGTAATAATTAGTAATAATTAGTAATAAGTAGTAATAATTAGTAATAAATACTAATAATTAGTAATAAATACTAATAATAATTAATAATTAATAATAAATATTAATAATTAATAATAAATACTAATAATTAGTAATAATTAGTAATAATTAGTAATAATTAGTAATAATTAGTAATAATTAGTAATAATTAGTAACAATTAGTAACAATTAGTAATAATTAGAATAATTATAATAATTAGTAATAATTAGAATAATTAGTAATAATTAGTAATAATTAGTAATAAATATTAATAAATACTAATAAATACTAATAAATACTAATAAATACTAATAAATACTAATAAATACTAATAAATACTAATAAATATGAATAAATACTAATAAATACTAATGAATACTAATAAATACTAATAAATAGTAATAAACACTTATAATTAGTAATAAATACTAATAATTAGTAATAAATACTTATAATTTGTAACAATTAGTAATAATTAGTAACAATTAGTAACAATTAGTAATAATTAGTAACAATTAGTAATAATTAGTAAGAATTAGTAATAAATACTAACAATTAGTAATAAATACTAATAATTAGTAATAATTAGTAACAATTAGTAATAATTAGTAACAATTAGTAATAAATACTAAAAATTAGTAATAAATACTAACAATTATTAATAAATACTAACAATTAGTAATAAATACTAACAATTAGTAATAAATACTAACAATTAGTAATAAATACTAACAATTAGTAATAAATACTAACAGTGAGTAATAAATACTAACAATTAGTAACAATTAATAAAAATTAGTAACAATTCGTAACAATTAGTAACAATTAGTAACAATTAGTAACAATTAGTAACAATTAGTAACAATTAGTAACAATTAGTAAGAATTAGTAAGAATTAGTAAGAATTAGTAAGAATTAGTAATAAATACTAATAATTAGTAGTAGTTAGTAATAAATACTAATAATTAGTAATAAATACTAACAATTAGTAATAAATACTTACAATTAGTAATAAATACTAATAATTAGTAATAAATACTAATAATAAGCAATAATTAGTAATAATTAGTAATAAATACTAATAATTAGTAATAATTAGTAATAATTAGTAATAATTAGTAATAAATACTAATAATTAGTAATAAATACTAATAAATAGTAATAAATGGTAATAAATAGTCATAAATAGTAATAAATAGTAAAAATTTATGATAAATAGTGGTAAATAGTAATAAATAGTAATAATTAGTAATAATTAGTAATAATTAGTAATAAATACTAATACTTAGTTATAAATACTTATAATTAGTAATAAATACTAATAATTAGAAATAATTAGGAATAATTAGAAACAATCAGGAATAATTAACAATACTTACGAATAATTAGCAATAATTAGGAATAATTAGCAATAATTAGTAATAATTAGCAAGAATTAGTAATAATTAGAAATAATTAGTAATAATTAGCAATAATTATGAATAATTAATAATAATTAGGAATAATTAGTAATAAATCAGTTGTAATAAATTGTAATAACATGGAACAATTTCTAGTGGATTAACGATACTCCTTTTGCTCGATGAATCTTCTTCTTTGAACTCTCACTGACTTAAAACATTATGAAAAGTATGCTTCTACGTATGCATATCCAATCTTATATGCATGAGTTTGAATATACATTTGCAGGAACACATTTTTTATAATGTTTTCAGGTGGTGACAATTGAAAGAAGATGATTCATCGACGAAAATGGGGCTCTTTTGTCCGATGACTCATTTACTCGCATCTTTGTCACACTGAAATCACAATGAAGAATCTTCTCGGAGGTACACATATACATTCTCGTATGCATGAGAATGAATATGCATACCTCTAAGAAGATTCTTCATTGTAATTTCAGTGTGAGAAAGTTGCAAGTAAATGAGCCGTTGGAAAAAAGAGTAGTCATCAATCCACTGGAAATTATGTTGCCTGTAATTAATGGTAATTATTAATAAGTAGTTGTAATTATTTATCTTATTTTTTTGGATAGTGTTTTTCTAATTTCAAATTATTCAAAAAAAATAATGATTTTATATTTTGTAGAAAAATATGGAACAAGGAAGTCGACAACAGTCATTATTAGATGATCATGCTTGGATAAATCAACGCATAAATACAAATAGTTCTGGTTTAAATCCTATATATATTGAGGGTGTTAAATATTTCTTATCATTTACATCATCAAAACTAGAATTTGTTTCAGAAGGAACAATTAAGTGTCCTTGTAAAAAATGTTCTATGAGAATGTTTGACACATTTGACAAGGTTGGGGGACATCTCTTGTGGTTTGGTTTTTAACCAGATTATGTTTTTTGGTATCAACATGGTGAAATCAATTCTAGATAAGATACTAATAAATTGATTCCAGATCCATCACAATTTCAAAATTTAGTACATGATGTTGCAGGTCCATCTGTTCAACAAACTGAAACTCAGGATGATATTGATTTAACTCCTAAGTTGGCACCATACAAATTTTATGAGTTGTTGAGGTCTGCTGAGGATGCATTATATCCTGGTTTCAAGATAAGAAAATTAGAATCAGTTGCAAAATTTATAACTATTAAATCTGATAATGCAATGTCAAAAAACTGTTTTGATCAGATATTTTCTTTTATTAAAACATTGTTACTTGAAGGAAATGTGTTGCCTACAAATTAATATAAGAGCAAGAGGCTAGTTCGTAATCTGGGCCTTAGTTATCGGAAGATTAATGCATGGGAAAATGATTGCATATCATATTCGGGTGAAAATGAGTAATTAGATAGTTGTCCCACATGTGGAAAATTTATGTATAAAGAAGCTCAACCTGGGAAGTCTGGATTAATTCTTGTAAAACAGTTGAGATATTTCCCCCTTACACCTAGGTTGCAACGTTTATCTATGTCTCAGAACACAACATCAATGATGTCATGGCTCAAAACCAAGATTTCAACCGATAAAAGATTGAATCATCCATCTGATGGTGATTCATGGAAACATTTTGACCGACTTCATTCGTATTTTTCTTTAGAATCCTAAAAAATGAAATTGGGTATTTCTAATAATGGTTTCTATCTGTTTGGTTCTTATGGTAGTCATTATTCATGTTGGCCTGTCTTTATAACTCCTTACAATTTACCTCCATGAATGTTGATGAAGGATCCCTATATACCTTATTAATCCCAGGACATCTGAAAAATAATATTGATTTTTATTTGAAACCATTGATTGATGAGTTAAATTCATTGTGGAGTAATGGTGTTAGTACATATGATGTTGCTATGAAACAAAATTTCTTATTAAAATCTACATTGATGTGAACGATTAGTGACTTTATGTCATATGGAATGTTATCTAGATAGAGTACACATGGTCCGAAATCATGTCCTTACTATATAAAAGAAAACAAAGACTTTATGCTCATCAATGGAAAAAAACCTTTCTATTTTGACTATCATCACAAATTTCTTCCAACCTATCATCATTTTTGGAGTAATAAATCTCATTTTAGAAAAGGCACAATTGAAAGGGATGAACCTCCAAAAATGATCTCAAGTACAGAGTTAAAATTAGTTGTATTTTCATTACCTCCCATAACATTTGGGCCAATAGTAAACCAATAGAAAATTCATGGATTTGGGAAAGAACATAAATGGATAAAATAGAGAATTTTTTTGGGATCTTCTATATTGGTTTGATTTTTTGGTTCGCCACATGTTGGATGTCATGCATATTGAGAAGAACTTTTTTGATAATTTATTTCATACAGTTTTGGATACACCAGACAAGACCAAAGATAATGTAAAGGAACAATTATATATTTCTTAAATTTGCAGATGATCGGAACTTAAACTATTTCAAAATGTCAGATCATAGAGGTTAATGAAGCCAAAAGCAGATTTTACACTATCCAAAGAGATTAGATTATTATTTTGTTAGTGGATTGTAGATTTGAGACTTCCAGATGGCTATGCTTCCAATTTGGGTAGATGTGTTAAGAATGGTTGTATTACCTGATTAAAAAGTCATGATTGTCATATTATAATGGAAAGACTTATATTGATTGGATTCAAAGGTTTGTTGAATTCTATGATTTGGGATTCGATAACATACATATAATATTTTTTTGAGACATTTGTGCGGTGACAACAAACTATGATGAACTAAGAAAACTGGAAGAAGATATTGTTGTAATTATATGTAAAATGGAAAAAATATTCCCACCAACTTTATTTGACTCAATGGAGCATATGATATTACATTTACACATTAAGATAAATGTGGAGGTCCACTACAGTTTCAATGGATGTACCCATTGGAGAGATGCTTGTAGAAATTGAAGAAAAAAGTACTTAACAAAGCATCAGTTGAAGGGTCAATTGCTGAAGCTTATTTGAAAGAGGAAATTACTTTTTTCTACTCTAATTATTTTGAATCTGAATACCCCTCAGAACAAAACTATATGGGATGGAACGATGGGAATGTTGATGATGAAATAGAAAATCAATTATCAGTTTTTAATCAGCTAGACATTGGCTTCAGTGGAGTTTATGAACGATGGATTTCAGATAATGAACATCACAGAGCTCATACATATGTTCTACTCAATTGTGAAGAAATGACATCATTTGTACTATGAGTTCTTCTACCATTTATTCTATAATTTATGTTATAGTAAGTAAAATTATTTTATTTTTAGGTTATATGATAATCATATCAAGGAACAACTTCCACAAATTATAGCAGCTGCTCTTGAAGAACGCCGACAAAAAAAATTCTCAATGGTTTCAAAAACTGGTAACATAAGTTATTGATGGTTTAACATATCAATTCATTTTATTATTTATTATATTGATAATTGTTTTGAAAATTTTCAGGTGTCTCAACACGCTGATAAAATTGATAAGAGACTGTGTATATTGTGTAACCCGCCATCCAAAATGGTTAAATCTTATAATTCATATGTTGTGAATGGTTTTCGATTTCATACACGTGCATATGGGGAATAAAAATAATAATGAACAATGTAGTTTTATTGAGAGGATCACATCATAGAGAAACTGAAGTTTACTTTTACGGCATGCTGGATGAAATTATTGAACTGTGTTATCTAAGGAAAAATTATATAATAATTTTTAAATGTTGGTGGTTAGATACTAAGAGAATATTGCATGTTCATCCGATTCATGGAATCATCGATATTAAATATAAAAGTCTTCTTGCAGTAAATGAACCATTTTTACTAGATCAAGAGGCACATCAAATATATTACACAAAGTACTGTTCTACTTCAGGAGACCTTAGTGATTGGTGGAGCATAATAAAAATTAAATCTTAGGAAAATTAGTTTACTCAAACTGAATGTGTTTTTGATGAAGTACAAGGAATTGATTTTTTTCAAGAGACTACTCAAAATCCATCTTTTTCACAAAGAGACATGAATATCGATGATGACACCCCACAATTAAGGTTTGATGGTGACGATGATGTTAATGATGTTACAAATGAATTTGAAATGGAAAGAGATCATGAAACTGAAACTCATATGGATATTGATGATTCTAATGATGAATATGAAGACATTGAAATCGTCAGATATGAAGATGATGATGAAGGTAAGCATTGAAACAATTAAATGCTGGTTATAATCATAACTAATATATATCTATATGTAATATTTATTTTCAAATTTATGATAACAACATTAATTTTGTGTTTTAGATGGACCCTGATCTATTTCATGAGTTAGAGGAGGCTGAGATACCTTTGGATGAGGAGGATTTGGGATCATCTGACCCTCAGCCTACTGACAGTTCAGGGGGTTCATGGAGGGGGAGTGGTCATGCACGACTAATGATTCCTAACCCTATCCCCGAGCGACATCCATATCATGGCTTCGATCCACGCATGCAGAGGTATGGTAACCTGTTTATTTTAGTTATATTTAATTAATTTATTTATATACTAATTGTTTGATTATTTGTTCTTTTTTCACAGTTTTGCGCATGTAGCTGTTGGACAAGGGAGCGCTATCTTGCACAATTATTTTTCTCAGCCACAGATCACATGGGAATAGATTATTATTGATGTGCATCTTGGAATGTTCAATCATTGGATGGTACATAAATAAATAATATTTATTTAGAAATTTATTTCATTAATAACTTGATATTATGAATTATTTGTAGGGTTTATGGTATCCCATCGATGATAGAATGCGTGACGCTATCCACGAGACATGATAGGTGTCTATGCATGAGCGTTTCTGTAATTTTTTGCATAATTTGAGAAGGAAAACCAATGATAAAGTAGGAGTGTCATTATTAGATGAGTCATGTTGAGCCTACTGACCAGAGTAAATTTCATCTCACGTTTGGGATGAATTATGTTCACACTGGTTGAGTGGTGGATTTCAGAGGAGATCTTCATTGGGCTGACAGAACCGGGGGAGACAATAGGTGACACATCGAGCTGGTATCCATACATTCAGTATGCATAGAGAGCATCTGGTAAGTATATTTTTTTAAATATTTTATATAACATTAAATATAAAAAGTTTATTTTATATTTATATAGGCAGTTGAGCATCCCAATATTATAGAGTACAACGTTTATCAGAGAATGTACAATGATCCAGCCACTTGAGAGATTAGATGTGATCTCCAACGTTAGATTTTGGTCAGTATTATTTCTTTTTCAGTTTGAAAATTAATTGCATATAATATTTTCACTATTTTAATTTCAAATTGGAATTGAAGGAGTTATATGAGGCCGCAACCTCTCAGACAAGGGCTGAAAATTAGGCTGAGAAGACTGATCAGACTAGTTCCCACCATTTTGATGAGGCGGCATGGATGCAGGTGACCCAATATGCCTTTGAGAAGGGCTTATTAGTTGGTATCGACTCTCATTTGAATCCTGGGAATTATTATAGTACTGCTGCGATGTTGGCATCCATCTCAAGAGGAGCTTGTGGAGAGACATCATCTTCTGGATCACAGTATCAGGAGTAGTTAAGAGCTCAAACTAAGCTTATAGAGAGTTTGCAGAAGCAGCAGGAAGAGATGCGTCAGCAGCAACAGTAGCGGTATTAGCACGAGGAGGACATGCATCGATGACAGTAGCAACAACATAAAAAGATGGAGTACATGCACCATCTGACTCGTAGTTTAGGGATGAAGTTTCCTCCACAATCTCCTCCATCTCCTCTAGAAGACTATCCCCCAATGATTTGTTTGTTTAGTTAAAAACATTTGAATTCAACATTTGTTGTAATATGAACTATTTACAGTTTTTGTCTTTTATATTGGTGCGAATATTGCATAATTTTTTTTTATTTTTAATATTTTAATATTTTAATATTTATTATTAGTATTATATTTTTTATTTTTTGTTTATTTTACTACTAATAATAATAATATTTTATGATTTTTTATATTTTTTTGCGAATATGGAGAATTATAATATTTTATTATTATTTTAATAATATTAATATTATTTTTTCATTAATCATAATTTTATTACTATTTTTATTTTATTAAGTATTTGTGATGGGGCCTTTTACGACGGGGTCCCATCACAAATAGATTATATATATATTTTTTAAAACTTATTTGTGACGGGTTACTTTACCGTTGCATTTTTTTTTGTGACGGGACCGTTGAATAAGGTTTAGGTATATATAAGATATATAAATAGAGAAATATTTGTGACGGGATGATGGTCCCATCAAAACTAATTTTTGCAACGGGCCCATCAAATTAGGTTCTTGTATATATAATGTATTTAATCAGAGATCTATTTGTGACAGGACCGCTTCCTGTTGCAAATAGTATTTTTTTTTGTGATGGACCCGTCGCAAAAAATACTAGTTGCGATGCCGTTTTCTGCAACAGGCTATTTGAGATGGGATCCTGTCGTAAAAGAGTTTTTGCGATGGGATACCATCACAAATAGCCCATTGTAAATAGCTGAAATTCTAGTAGTGTATGGGTGAATATATAAAAAATATGTATATATTGTTATATAATTGATTACAAATAACATTAAATTGTGAAAAACGATAAAATTTAAAATCCATAATATCAATATAAATGTAACCCCTCAGAATAAATTCAATCCCCAATGAAAAAGGTCAAAAAAATCCCCAAAAACGAGGCTGAAATTCCATTGAATGTTAAAAAATTTTGGGTATCCAGACTAAAAACTCAGTTTTGGAGGCCTTCTGTTCCTTTTTTGGCCTCTAAAAATGTGACATAAGGTTCCCTTAGATCAATATCATGTAGAGATCATCGTAGGCTTCAATTTGATATGATGTAGAGCTCAAACAGACACCTAGATCAAAAGTTATGGTCGTTTGAAATCTGAGTTACGTTTTCAACTTATTTTAGATATTTTATTATTTTTTTTGATTTTTTGTGTCTTTAAATTTTTATTAAATTATTATTAGTCGATGATAATTTGAAAATTATTAATTAATAATTTTTTAGATATTTTATAAGTCATTTTCACTACATATATTATATATCAAGTGAACTTGTTTATTTATACTTTTCTAAAACATATTTAAAAAATATATATTATATTTATATCATTATAAATATACTTATATATTTATATATGAATATATATATATTTTTTATTTTTTTTGAAATATACACTTTATTAGTGCTAGAAAAAAAGCGCTGATAAAGCCACCTCTTTATTAGTGCTACTAAAAAAAGCGCTGATAAAGGGGCCTCCTTTAACAACACTAAAAAAAGCGCTGATAAAGGTACCCCCTTTATCAGTGCTTTTTTTAATGCTGTTAAAGGGGGGCGCTGTGGAAACCCAATTTTGTGATAGTGACTTCTTTTTATGGGTTATGATTTGATGAAATGATTATGAAACCTATCTATTTTCCATAAGTTATTATTTGATGAAATGTTAATGATACCCATTACATTTCATGGGTTATGATTTGATGAAATGATTATGAAACCTATCTATTTTCCATAGGTTATTATTTGATTAAATTTTAACAATACACATTACATTTCATGGGTTATGATTTTATGTTTATAGAACCCATATCTCTTTATGGGTTATGATATGATGAAAGTTTTATTATCATGTGGTATATATATAGATGATTTTATTATGAGATGGGTGGGACCTATATCTCTCTCAAATGAATTAGGTAAAGATTTATATATCATGAGATAATGATGGGAATCAAGTTGAAGGGCTTGATCCATTATGGGAATACGGGGAAACCTGACCCCTTACAAGGAAATGACTATGATTGGGGATGGTGGTGTGTCCCGCCCAATAGGTGTAGTCACCATGAAGATGAAAGATGGGGAAACTTGATCCATTATGGGAAGATGGGGAAACCTGATCCCTTATAAGGAAATAACCAAAATTGGGGATGGTGGTGTATCCCACCCAGTAGGTGTAGTTCCCATAAAGTGACTTGATAAGTTCTATCAATGCATCTTGACTTATAGTGAATGATATCACATGTTTATGTAGTCCACAATTCCATGTATTATTACCATGTTATGATTTCATGGATTATTCTCTTTATTTACTTATGATTCATGCCTTATGAACTTCTAAGACTTATTACATTATTCATGTTTATAATCTTTGATATGTAGGGTATGATCTTCTAATGTTATGATCACGTTCTCATAACCCTATCCTCATGTTTATGATTACATGTCTCCCTTGTTTACCCTTACCGAGCATCTAAGATCAACCCTTTTTATGTTTCCTTTCCCATGTTATGAAGATATGTATTAATTAATATATGTCTAAGAAGGGTTCTAGTCATAAAGAACCTAGTGGTAGATAATGTAGATTGATTATGTACTAATGTTTATGTTTCCATGTTTCCAAATTCACTTAACTAATACAGTATTTGGGCATCTATTTTTTAATGTATTAACTATTTTAAAAAAGTTATATAATATCATGCCAACGAGCCTGTACCCAAGTGGTACAGGCTCCTTCTTGGCATCCAAAAGACCCGAGTTCAAATCCAGGCAGGGATGAATTTCTGGGTTACTGTAGCAGGGCACTGTAGCGGGGCACTGTAGCAGACACTGTAGCAGCAATGGAATTGTAGCGGTGGCGGGTACTGTTGTAGGGACTGTAGCTGCGCGGGGTACTGTAGCAGTACTGTTCACAGAGGGTCCTTTGGGCCAAAAAATGGGCTTTCAAGCCTTGTATTCAGGTCACTTGGCCTTGGGCCTTCGGGCTATGTTTTGGGTCTCCCTCTACCCTCTAAAGAGGCCTTTGCTTTAATAATAAATTGAGGCTTTGGCCCCAACCTTTAAAAAAAAAGTTATATAATATCTATGTATGTTAATATTGGGTTGTTATAGTTGGTATCAGAGCTTAGGTGTAGTTAACCTTTGGAAACTAGTATGAGAAAACTTTAGTGAGATCCTTATGAATATTTCTAAAGATATGTCTAGGGATGTCTCTAAGGATAATTCTAAGGATGAGTTAACATTTTGGAAAATATTTTTTAATTTTGGTAAAGGATAGAGTGAGTTGTTTCCTAACAATACATCTCTTTATGGATACTACAAGTGGACATGGTTCTGGTAAAAATGTAACTAGGAGTAATAAATCCAACAAGGTGTCTCGGGCCTGACTCGGGGTAACCTAGTGCATGACAACAGACCTTACTGCACACCTGGTTTGACACTTCTAGGGATATGATTTGGAAATTCAAAAAATCTTTACAAACCACCATAAAGGATTTGAATAGAATATGACTATAAATAACCAAGGATAAACCTAAGGAATCATCAATTAAAAATTAGGTGTTATGATTCCGAAATCCTATAAGTATTTTTTCATGATTATGTGGTTTTTCTCTATTATATGTGTTTCTCACCCTGTGATTTTAGGTTTTAGTCAATTGAGAGAACTAGAAGGAACATGGTTAAAATTTAATGTTTTAGATAAGGAAAGTATGAGCATTATGAAAATTGATTTCCCAAGTTGAAATCTCATAAATATAATTAGGAAGTTGGTATGAGTATTGGTTATACTTCTGAAGAAAGAGAGACCGCAAAAGACATGTGAAAGATATGTGATGTTCTTCCAGAATTGTTTACATTAAACATAAGAATTATTATTAGATTGAGGTTTAGGAACCTTAAGACATGATTTATATTTCATATTCTAAGAAATAGGTATTAAGAAATAAGTTGATGAAGCCTGAGTAATGGTTTAAGAATAAAGTTAGATGAATGAAGTACTTATGTTTTGGAATTCAAAGGTTATGTTATATGAATCATGAAATATATAAGTATTTTTAGTATAATTATTCATTAAGGATTGAAAAAGATATGTTTAATGGTGATGATGACTTAGAAAAGTGATATTTTTATTAAGGGAAGGTAACCCATAATGTGATAAATATATTGAGAAAATTATGTTATTCCTGGATAAAGAGATGATTGATTTGGATAAAGTGAATTGGATAACACTTATTACCCATGATATGATTATTTATTGGTTGAAAAAGTGTCCTATTTCATCATGGATAAATTTTCAACTTCTTGTATTTAAGGAATATATCAAGTATCCTTTGGAATAAGGAATCATGTATGTTTTCCAAAATTATTTATGGTAATTTAGGTTATTACCATGTTTCAAGAGAATATATGATGAGGGTATTCACATGTTTGAAATGTGATAACCAAGTTCTACTTTGTGATATATGGGGGTTCAATGCTAAGTTTATTTCATAAAATTATTTATAAAGAGTTCTATTTTCATCTTTTAGAAGGGTTATAAGGTTAACCATTTACAGAAATACTAAGTTACACTTTAGATAAAGTTTGTGAGATTAAAGTATTATCTCACCACATGAGGATTTATGCATATTGGATAACCTATTATAACAACATTTTGTTGATGATAACTGATGATATATGGGATTTCATATCATGGATCTCATGATATGTTGATGATTTAGGCATGGAAAATTCACCTTCATTTCTTAGAATAAGAGATGAAGTGGGAATTGAACAAGGAAAAAATAAAGGATGATATTGTGTATAAGGAATGGAATGAAATCAAGTAAGTATATCTTATTTAGAAAAAAAGGTCTGGAAATAAAATGTTGTCCTTTTATCATCATTTTTATGATATCGATGACCTCTTTCACACTTCTTCATTTTATGGTTTTGTGATTGTTAACTTTCCATGGATCACCCACTTTCTGTTGATCAGTGATCTTTATCAATCCATATAATTATTTACGATTTTCTTCTATGTCCATGTTTTCACTTTCCACATATTTTCACCTATGTGGAAACCTAGTTATATGTTAATTTGGGTAACCGTAATGTTTCTATCTTTCCATTTCAAAAGGAAGTTTTAGTATTCATTTTGTCGATGTGGGTTTATATAAAAGGAACTTTAAATTATTAAACCATTGATAAACTAGATGAATTTAGAGGGTGAAATTTCTTTTAAGGGGGGTAGAATGTAATGCCCCTAGATTTTGGGAAATATATTTTTTCGAATTAATTTAATATTTTTGATATTTTACATTTCATGCAACACTAAAAATAGTTTTTTATAAATTAAAGCACTAAATTTGGCTTGAATTATACAAAATACGAAGTTAATATTGCACTACATGGAAAAAATGGTTAGATTTCTCTATACAGAACACTAAGGTTAGCTTTACATTACACGGAATTCTGACTTTCCTTGATGACTTGATTGACACACAATATCAAGTTTTACCAAACAAAAATATATTATTGAAATATTATTGTTTAATGCTTAACTTAGCCGTTAAGTTAGTAGTTATGAATAACATTAACTAACTTATGAAAAACTATGGTTTACAAAAATATAAAATTAATCCATTAGTTATAATAAATATAAGAACTAATTTAATATAAAGGGAATATTTTTATAGAAACTATTTTTATGCTCACAAACACTACTATAAAATCAGGTTATAACCACTATTTTAAACCGTGGCTATAGGCCCAAAAACCGTGGCTACAGGTTATAACCACGGTTATCACAACCGTGGCTGGTATTGGCATGGCTATAGGGTAAAACCTATATCCATGGTTCCCAACCGTGGCTATAGCCCTATATCCACAGTTCCAACCATGGAAACAACCCTAAAGCCACGATTTTCAACCCATGGCATCAGCTAAAATCACTCATCGCCTATAGCCATGGTTGTAACCGTGGCTATAGACATATATCCATGGTTAGGAACTATGGCTATAGAATTATAGCTATGGTTTAAAACCTTGGCTATAGGCCTATACATTTCGTAAAAAAAAACTAGCACCATTCAGCCGGTGTTGGCCCCTTGTATCCTCCCCACCGCCCCTTGGAAATCCCCCCACTCTCCCCCTTGCACCCCACGTGCACCTTAAAGCCCCCCCATGAACCCCTCCCCCTGTATCCCCATACCCACCTAGGACAGACCCCACTCACCCCCCTAGACAGACCCCCTCCTAGACAGACCCCCCCGACAGCCCCCCTCCTGGACACCCCCTCCCTCCTAGAAACCCCCTAGACTGACCCCCTAGGACAACCCCACCCGGAAAGCATCCTCCCCCCTACTAGAAACCCCTTGCAACACCCCTGCTGGACACCCCCCCTGGACAGACCCCCCCTCCTGGACACCCCCTCCCTCCTGGACAGACCCCCCTAGACAACCCCACCCGGACAGCAGCCCCCCCCCCCGAACAGTAGCCCCTGCTAGACCCCCCTCCTAGAAACCCCCTGGACAACCCCACCCGAAAAACAACCCCCCTCAGACCGTATCCCCCCCTCTACCCCCTGGACAGACCCCCCTAAACAGAAGCCCCCCCTCCACCCCCTGGATAGACCCCCCCTCCTGGAAACCCACCTGGACAGACCCCCCTAGGACAACCCCACCTGGACAGCAGCCCCCCCCAGAAAACCCTTGCACCACCCCTAATGGAAACCCCCCTCCTGGACACCCCTCCCTCATGGAAACCCCCTTGGACAACCCCACATGGACATCATCTCCCCCTCGGACAGTAGCCCTCCTCCACCCCCTGGATAGACCCCCCCTCTTGGACACCCCTCCCTCCTGGAAACCCCCCTGGACAACCCCACTCGGACAGCAACCCCCCCTCCTAGAAACCCCCCTAGACAGACCCCCCCACTTAGGAAAACCCCACCCAAACAACATCCCCCACCCCCACTCCCCCTGATAGACACCCCTCCCTCCTGGAAACCCCCCTGGAAAACCCCACCCGGACATCAGCCCCCCTCCTAGAAACCCCCCTGGACAGACCCCCCCGAGACAACTCCACCTGAGCAGCAACCCCCAACCCCACCCCCTGCTGGAAAACCCTTGAACCACCCCTGCTGGACACCCCCTCCCTCCTGGATAGCCCCCCCAGACAGCAACCCCCCCTCCACCCCCTGGACCGACCCCCTCTGGACAACGCCCCCCTACTGGACACCCCTTGCACCACCCCTGCTGGACACCCCCCACCCTGCTGCACATCCCCCCTTGACAGACCCCCCCCGGACAGTGGCCCCCTACTGGAAACCCCCTGAACCACCCATGCTGGACACCCCCACCCTGTTGCACATCCCCCCTTGAACCCCACCCTGCACCCCCCCTTGCACACCTGCACAACCCCACTGCACACCCCCCGGACAAACACCCCCACCCCGGCACCCCGCTGCATAGCCCCCCCTTTCACCCCATCCTGCACCCCCCTGCACACCTGTACAACCCCACTGCACAGCCCTGCATAGCCCCCCCCATACCCCTTGCACCACCCCTTGCACCACCCCTTGCAGGTGGAATTTTGGAATGGCACTAAGGGAGGAATGATGGTATCCTTATTAATGTATGGAGACCTCAAGTGTAGGGATTCATAGTGTCCTAGGTGTGGTATCATGAATTAAGCCTAGGTGTGGTATCATGAATCACCAGATAACACAAACCACAAGATGATGGCTTTTACTACATCATGTTGTATACTTTGGTGCATATTTACAATAATCTACAACTTTCACTTATTCATCATAGGTTTTATTCAAATCATTGAAAATAATTTTGAAATGATACCAAGTCTTTTGGATATGATCTTCATATAAACAACCTCAAACATTAGGAGAAAACATTGTACCAAAATTGTGAGAAACTGAAAGCCCTCTACGGGCGTTTTGGTGGACATATTAGAATTGTGAAAGATGAGAATATATGTTTAGGAGGTGGATGACTAATTAATGATGTATCCATGGAGATGGTTGTTTAGGAGGTGGAAATCCCCCCTTCTAGACAGCAGCCCCCCTACACATCCCTTGAACATATCCTAAGGGATCCTTAGTTAAGTAGATTGACCAAGCATGCGAGCTTCAAGCTTTTCCCTTAGATGTACCTACCAAATCATAACCTGTAGAGGCTGATTTACCTAGTGTTGAGAGAGTTGTTTCCCCAGTGCCTTCAGATTTAGTATCCATAGTATATTTATAATATTTCATAGAAAGACTTCTTTTAGATTTCAGTGGAATTTTGAGTTATCTGGAACCTTCTATTGTTGCATATACATCTAGTGCTCCACCTCCCTCAGATTTAGTTGATGCTGATTCAATCTAGTCTATAGTCAAATAGTATCTCCATGTTGTTATAGGTGATGTGCATTCATCTCATCAGGATTAATTGAGGCAGATTCTGTAGAATGGGTTTTCAAGGAATAGGTTGACCAATTGAAAGTGATTACAACTCTACTCAATCTATTCATGGAGGAGAAGATTTCTTTAGTAGTATGGAGAGATGAGGAAATATTATTATAGACTTTTTCAATATGATGAATAATTTCCTATATGTATCCAATACTCTAGTGGATGCCGGATGGAAGTCAAAAGTGAAACAGTAAAGTGGATTCCAAATTCCGCACACCTTGACCCGCGATAGTTGCGGGCCACAAGCATTCAGGGGGTGGTGACTGGGGGCTGGCATGAGTGTTTTTCAGGTGGAAGAGGGTTGACATGAGTGTTTTGCAGGAGGATGGGGGGTGGTGGCTGGTGTGGTGGATAGTGTGGTGGATGGTGCGGGATAGATTGTAGGTGGATGGGGTTGGTGTGGTCTCGAATACAGGTGGAAGGGAGATGAAATGATGGTGGAAGGGGGCTGGTTGCAGGTGTTGGGGAGATGGTGCGGGCTGATTCGAAGGTGGTAGGGGGGGCTATTGCGGGATTGAATGCTGGTGGCAGCAGGTTGAAATGAAGGTGGAAGGGGGATGGTGTGGGCTGGATGTGGCTGGAGTAGGGCCAAATCATGACATTACCATGGCGTAATCGTGGTGTGACCGCGGGGTGACCACGGCGTGACTGCGACATGACCATGGCGTGACCGTGGCATGAGAACGGAGTGACCGCGGCGTGACCGCGGTGTGACTGCAGTGTGATAGCGGCGTGACCGCAGAGTGACCGTGGCGTGATCGTGGCATGACCGTGGTGTGACCGTGGCATATTGGCCCGGTCCAGCGACATCCGCGGGGCAGCATCTTCCGTCCAGGAGCAAAGGGAGCAGGAGGAGGTGGAGAAACATTCCATCCATCACCCCGCTGGTAGAAATTGTGATTAGTCAGTCTCAACATTGATCACAAGACTCATGGAATACTATCACTGTGAACTGCCATGGGGTGTCTTCCTGGAGCAGGGCCAAATCACGACATTACCGCGGCGTGACTGCGGTGTGACCGTGACGTGACTGTGGCATGACCATGGAATGACTAAAGCATATTGGACCAGTCCAGCGACATCCGTGGGGAAGCATCTTCTGGCCAGGAGTGAAGGGAGCGGGAGGAGGCGGGTCAACATTCCAGCCATCGCCCCACCTACAGAAATTGTGATTAGTCAGTATCAACATTGATCACAAGAATCATGAAATACTATCACTGCGAACTGCTGCGGCGTGTCATCCTGGAGTAGGGCCAAATCACGACGTGACCGCGGCATGACCACAGTGTGTTGGCCCGATCCAGCGACATCCGCGGGGCAACATCTTCTGGCCAGGAGTGAAGGGAGCAGGAGGAGGCGGGACAACATTCTGGTCGTCGCCCCCACTGAAATAAATTGTGATTAGTCAGTCTCAACATTGATCATAATACTCATAGAATAATATCACTATGAACCGCCGTGGGGTGTCATCCTGGAGTAGGGCCAAATCACGGCATTACCGCGGCGTGACCGCGGTGTGACTGCGGCATGACCACGATGTGACCGCGATGTGACCACGACGTGACCGCGGCGTGAAATAATGGCCTAGATTTTTAAAATAAAAGGTGTTAAAGCCATACCAATAACAGCTAGTGGTATCATACAAAATCTGATTTGTTGCAACTAATATCAAGCCATGATTTAGTGAAAGCAGTCTACTGTAAATAGGAGGGAATATTTGGAGAAACCTAATAATGAAGAAATGGTGGAGTTAGAGATGGATTTTAATGGTTATTCAACCTTATCTAAGATTAAAGAAACCTATAGAGACTAACTACACCCCCTGCCCCACCCCCTACCCCACTGCCCCATTGTACCACCCCCTTTAACCCCCCTCCCCCTGCCCTGCAGACCCCCCTACAGACCACCCCTTGCCCCCCTTCCCTACAGACCTCCCCAATATACCCTACCCCATCCACCCACCCCTCCCCCTCCCCCTACCCTAAAGACCTCCCCCTACCTTCCTTCCCTGTAGACCTCCCCCCTCCCCCTCCCCCTGCCCTGCAGACATCCCCCTGCCCCCTTCCCCCCTCCACCCTGCCCCTACCCCTTGCCCCTGCCCCTGCCCCCTCCCCCCTCCACTGTGACCCCTACCCCCTCCACCCACAACCTGCCCCCTACCCCCTACCCCCCCTCCACCGTGCCCCCTTCCCCCTCCACCCACACCCTGCCCCCTTCCCCTTGCCCCTGCCCCCCTCCACCCTGCCCCCTACCCCCTCCACCCCCCTGACCCCTGCCCTGCAGACCACCCCCCTTCCCCCTGCCCCTGCCCTGCAGACCTGCCCCCTACCCCCTACCCCCTTCCCCTACCCCCTCCACCCTGTCCCCCTCCACCCGCCCCCTTCCCCCCTCCACCCTGCCCCATACCCTATGCCCCCTGCCCCTGTCCCCTGCCCCCTTCCCTCCTCCACCCTGCCCATTTCCCCTACCCCCTGCCCCCTCCACCCAGCCCCCAAGCCTGCACAACCCCCCAACACCCCCATGCACCCCCAACCCCCCTGCACCACCCCCTAGCCTACACTATCCCCCCTTTCCTGCACCCCCTATGAGTCAAAAAAAATCTTTAGAGATTCCCATGGTGTCTTAAATGAGAGGAGTAAGATTAAAATGGAAAACATAAATGCAATAAGGTTAAACAAGCTATATAAGCATAAACTACCACTGTGAGTTTTTGAAGATAGTTCACCTCTATTGGAGGGGTTTTATTACAAAACCATGACTTATTTATAAAACAAAACAATTATTTTAACTAACACTTGATCAATAATTGCAATTTAATATAAACAACCAGGAATCAAGAAGGTAGCTAAATGCAATTTAAAAAATTCTTGAATTAAAGAGGCTGGGAGAGGGACTCTGCCTCAAAGGTGTCAAGCCACGCACAAGATGATCCTTATATATATGGTCACATGAATAATCATGGGCTATGTTTTGTTGATGATTCTCTACATAGCATGAATCCATATCCACAGACACAACCTATCATGCGAAAGCATACACACAAGAAATCCAGTTCTTGTGAAGACATTGAGACAAATAAAACCTCATAAAGATATATTCAGAATGAGTTATACTAATAAAAGGGATGAGAATAATGACTGGGGAGGAATATGTTTCAAAAGGACCATCATCGTTTTAGAAATAATATTGTAAAAATGAGGTCCAATGGTAATGTACTCCAAAATTCTGTACTAAAAAGAACAACACAGTGGTTATCAAACAAAAGGACCAAAAGTAGTATTGCGTTTAAATTGATTTTAATTACCTCTCAATTTCATCAAGGATTATGATGCTTAATTGTAAATTATAGGCATCCTCAAATACCTGAAAAGAACAGGTGAAAAAAATGACTAAAATTATTCAGTATACAAGTTTCAAATTCAATAAGCATAAAAAAATGGAAACCTAGTTTATTTTAAACCTTGAAAATTTGTGCATATTTACTGGCCTCTCTCACCCCAATCATTGATTCAGATGAAAACTGGCCATATAGAAACCCATCAAAAGTTTAAAACACAAATAGATGAAAGTGAATGCATACGAGAATGAAAGGAAACAATGAGAATTATTAAAATGCACTTACAATCTTAACATAAGTGAAATCAATTTCAATACCAATGGTGCCTGCACAGCCCCTTCCCCCTTGCATAGCCCCAGCCCCCACTGCCCCTTGCACACCCCCCGGCCCCCACTGGCCCTTGCACACCCCCTGCCCCCTGCCCCCCTCCACCCTACCCCCTATCCCTTTCCCCCTCCACCCTGCCCCCTACCCCCTGCCCCCCTCCACCCTGCCCCTTTCCCCCTGCCCCCCTGCCCCTACCCCCTGCCCCCCAGCCCCCCCTCCACTCTGCCCCTGCCCCCTACCCCCCCTGCACACCCCACCCCTCCCCCCTTGCGCACACCCCCTACCCCCTACACACCCCACCCCTGCCTTGATGGAGTGATTTATCAAATGGTATTCCAAATAACATCAGAAGGAAAGATCTTCCTTGATGGAGTGAAGATAGTGTGTCTCCTCGATGGAGAGATGAGTGAGAAGACCCTTGAGAAGCTTCCAGACTTATTTATTCAATGCAAATCTAGAATTTCTAAAAAGTGCTTGAAAACATAATTGATGAGGTATGAATTTCTCTCATCCCTGTTAATAACCGAATAAAGTATGATATTAAGGGGTAGAAATTGAATTAATCAATGACAAGAAATTGAGGAAATTTGAGATCTCAAGGATGATTTCTAAAATTTCTACATGTACTTGAATTTTTTCAACATGTGTATTGAGATGAGTGCAAGATCTCAGGTTGTAATTCCAAAAATAATAAAGATATCAATTGGAATCATTTGGTTTCAACTTGAGGACATCTGAACAGCCCCTAAATGAATCATGGGAATTAGAATCTGTTGGTATCATGCACACACCCCCTGCCCCCCTTGCACACCCCACCCCTACCCCCCTGCACACACCCCTCCTCCCCCCTACACACCCCACCCCTTCCCCCCCTACACACCCCACCCCTGACCCCCTCCCCCCCACCCTATACAATCTCTGGTGACTCATGCTGCAGAGCTAGTTTACTAAGGATTGTATTAGATTTTTCTCGTTTAAGGTGGAAATATTCTAAATTCCATGAGCAGACATAATCAGGTGTTCTATCTCCCACATCCACTACCCTTTATACATATTACATGAATGTAGGATGAAAATGATTGGATATACAACAAAAAGTTCATTTTTTCTCGGGTCTAGACATCTGTGGATGAGAGATTGATGCTAGAGACCTCCATTTTCCATAAATAAACCATTTGATGGTGAAATACCATTAATCAATATAGAAGACAGGATGATCATTAATAGAAAACATTCATAGAGGTTTTATATGAAAAATAAATTACTAACATGATGAAGTTGGAATATTACCATGTGTTTATGGAGATGCATAAGAGCCTTAGAAATGTCTTTGTGTAATCATTTTTTTCATAGAGCTGCTATGATTTGCCCAATTTTTGGCTGCAATTAAGGCCCAAAAGGCTCATATGTTCTAGATATTCCACCATCCGGATATAAAAATATAGATAAGGATATTTGATATGACATCATACCCAAATGTGTTGTGCAAAGAATTGATAATCAAGAAGGTTATATATGAGGATAGGTAGAATGATTAATTCAACTCTATATAAGACCCATGAATAAGTTTTCTATCATTACAATGGGAGACACTTCCAGTATTAGGAAGTGGAAATATCATCAGAAGTATCAGGAAAGATACTATATGGGTCAAAGTAAGAGTTCCTCAGTGCATATAATATTTGAGAAGCAAAAAATGAATAATAGATAGGGGCTTACCAGTTAACCTTCATCATTGTGGGTTATTACTTCCATCTGTCCATGTATTTGAGAATAGATTTAGATGACACCGTTACATATAGAAATATATATTTATTAAAAAATCAAATCAACCATTTACTCCACATTTTCACACATAATAATATCTTTAGCCTTTATATAAGAGTTAAATTACCATTACCAATAAATAGGAAATAATGATGAAGATGATAGGTGCGTTACCTTATGAATCCATGCTTTAGACCCATCCTTCTAGATAAATTAATATAAGGATAGTAACTGAGAATATTTACATCTTATGTTCTAATAAAATCAAAGAATACTATATTGGAATATGCAAGCAATAAAATCATTTTCCAAAATTAAGATAATGAATCTTCAGAAGTAATGGAATAAATTCTATAAGGAATTAATCCAAGATGAAAAAGTAATCTGTAAGCATGTATTTTTTATGGAATCGGTAAGCATGTGTTTTATGGAATAAAATTGTACAACATTTGGTTATAAATAGATGCATACAGAATCATAATAATGCCTATTAAAAATCCAAAATCCAAAATATGAATGTAAAAATAAACCCGGTATAGTCCACAAAGTTTGATCTGAAAAAGATCTTTGGTAAGATTATGTTAATAGGTGATGTAGGTTATAGTAGTATGTTTATTTTTTCACTAAAATATAAAATCAATTCATATGAATTGGTAGTTTTTCAAGCAGTGAATATCTAAATACATTCTCTAAAAAGTTATTAATCCAAATGAACATACAAAGTGCTGAAGTTTTTATGTTGAATGTATAGATACAGTGTTGTTAATAACTGGTTAAACCAGTATCTGTGTTGTGGATATGTCATAGATATGAGAGAAAAAAATTCTATTGGAACAAAAACATGTCAACTGATATTGAACAGAAACATGTTCAACTAATATGTGAAATAACCACATGAAATAGATGTTTTAAACATTATATGGATCAGAGAAAACATATAAACATATAAACATGGAACATATGTTATGCAGTATCCATTCCAGAGGCTAATTCAGAAAACATGGTAAACATATTCCATTTTCCCTAATGTAAATAGAATAGTCTAATACAATTTTAAATGTAAAAAAATTATGTGGAAATCAAATATGAAAAAATATGAAATGGTCAAACTATAGTATTACCTTGTAATTACACCTAAAAAGTTCATTCAATATTTTCAATCTTCTTTTCTAAGTTATCCTTCTATAAGAGTTGAATCTGTACATAAAGCTTAGAAAACCAATTACAGAACATGAAGAAACATTGTTTTATCAACATTTAGAATGTATTATGTTACCTTACATGATTCATAGGAATTTAGACTAAAGAATAGTAATCCATAAATCTTGTTTCGATGAAAACTAGTTATAAGTATTGGGAAAAAATGTGCCAACAGATTTTAAAGAACCCATAATATAGTTAATATAGATGCATTTTTTTAGAATACATACCAGTTTATAGTGGTGTGTTTCCATTCTAAAAATAGATAAATAAACATAATAAATATAAATGTTAAAACTTATAAAGTTCTTTCAGTTAGTTACATCAATTGGTTAAAAATTCAACATGCATGAATAACCACATGAAATAGAAACATGTGAAACTGATATGGAACATAAACATGTTAAACTAATATGTGAAATAACCACTTGAAATGGATGTTGTAAACAATATATGGATCATAGAAAACACATAAACATGGAACATATGTTATGCAGTATCCATGTCATAGGCTAATTCAGAAAACAGGGTAAACATATTCTATTTTCCCTAATTTAAATACCATAGTCTAATATAGTTTTGAATGTAAAAAAATTATAAAGAAATAAAATATGAAAAAATATGAAAAAATAGTGCAGAATAATAGTGTTTCTGTCAAATAGATTAGTCTTATAGATGGTAAAATTGAGGTCATTGACCTATCACCTGCCTTTGGGAATAGTAATTAATGGCCATATTTTACCTATGATGGTTGGTAGGATTGAAGTATTCTTGTATTTATATAGCCCATCTATTCCACTAATATGCTAAGAATCATTCCTCATTGATAACATAACAAATAGTATTTTATCCTAAATAGATGATGAAAGTAAATAAATAAAAAGAATAATATAAATAAAATGATTTAAAGGAAAAATATTAATAATTTTTCTATGTTATAAAATGTCTTCATTTTGTATATTCTTTGTTTTTGTATAACAAAAACATTTAGGAATCTATAAATTCATTTATAAGAAAGATCAATATCCCTAGAGAAGTAAAATTTCATTATCATTGTAATCCATAGTTTCAAAAATGAAAATTAGCAATTCATATTGAACACTTTCCATCAAGCTATTAAATTAAAGGAACACTAAAACTAATTATCAAAATACATACCTTCATATCCATCAATTTATGTCCCTATACACACAAAGACGATATAGATATTGAAAATCAGTAGAAAATTAAGATTTTAAAATTTATAATAAAATAACAAAGATATAGATGAGTCTTCGGTAAAGAGTTAATGAGAGTCAAGGTTTTAAAAAAATGTACCCTTCCATCAAGATATCCAAATGCATGAGGGATAAAACTTATTATTTCCAACATCAACAGGGAATCTATGAAAATCTATTCAGAAATATTAAATTAATGAAATCACACACCATTTAAACTAAAGGACAATAAATTAAGATGTTATAGAAATGGTATGGATTTGTGATTGAGATAATAATAGACCAGAATACTGTAATGGATCCAAGAGGATAAATAAAGTGAAACATGATGATTTCTTCAAAATATAATGAAAAGAAAACATTAAAAGGATAAGTGTTACATGCCTGAATTCAAAGCTAAGTAGAGATCCATCCCACTTTCCCAAACATGAAAAGCATGATTAAATCAAGAAAATATTAAACAAATAAAAAGGTTGGATGAGATTACATACAAAGTAGTCCAGGAATACCAGGTAAAACATTCAACTGAACCATCACTTATCCATTCAAAAACATGTTCATCCATGTGATCTCATCTCCTGATGAACAAACTAATAAAAAAAGAATATATGGATTTACATATAAAACCATAATGAAGAGAATTAGATCAAAGAAAAATCTTCTAGGATAATCTTGACAATAGATTGGGGTGGTCTCTCTTGAAAAGGAAATCGATCTAAAATATAGTTGAGTAAGAAAATCACATAGGATGATGAAAAAATAAGATGAAATTCTCTAAATGATTCATTTTCATATGCATACAGAGTTGTGAATAATCAAAGTTACCTTTTATGATGACAAAGGTGGTGTTGATGAAACCTGAATCTAGAATTTTTCTCCAGCCCCCCTACCAGCCCCCCCCTATCAGCCCCCCCTGGACACCCCCCTCCCCTACCAATCCCCCCTTCCATTCCATATTTCTCTTATATAATTAACACATGCCCATGATTCTTGTTCTTGATTCCATCTCCATGTGGACATCAGTTAATAATGTCACTTGCTTCCTTATCAAGGTGACAACCTAATGATCAAAGTTGACTAGAATTTCAATTACATTGTATATTTAGACAATACCATAAATATCTTTCTCATTTCTGGAAGTGAGGGAATCTTATTCTTGCCACATATAATTAAACTATGGATCTTCAGTTATGATCTGGGCAGGAAGGATATTATATCTTCTTCTATCAAGCCATATAGAAATCTTATGCTCATAATATAAGGAATACTATTCTCATCACCTATATAATCCTTGCTTCATCACCAAAGTCATCACAGGCTAGTCACCTGTCGTATTTTAGGCTCATCACCTAATGAACTATAGGCTCATCACCTAAGGAATTCCATGATCATCACCTAAGGAATTCCATGATCATCGCATGAGGAAGGATGGGATTATGATGCATTAGGAAAGGTGAATCATCCTATTCTTATCACATAATAAATCTTATACTTTTTCATATATTGAAAGTTAGGGTCCTCTTATGCTCATCACATAATTCTAGTCATGATTTTAGGTCTAGTGGGGAATAGTCCCCTTAAGCTCATCGCATAAGTTTGGTCACGATTTAAATTCTAGTGGGGACTAATCCTATTATACTCCCCACATAAGAAAAATAATGGAAGAATTGTCTATAATATCATAATATAACCTATTCAAACTATTATGGAGACCAACCACTCATGGAAGGTCCATATCATATTCTAATACATTCTGAATGCCAACCCATAATAAAAAACATTAATTCACGTACTTTTTAAATATAATTTAATAAAAAAATATAAATAAAAGCATACAATGATGATTCTCAATGAAAATAAATGGAAATACAATCTTTTATCATCTTTATAATCTCACTAGTGATTCCAAAAAAACCCATGATATTGGATGATTTCCACCATAATCTAGTGGAAATAATCTCCAACTCCGTTCTCGTTTTCACTAAATTAGTTAGAAGAGAAATGAGAAACTAGAATGAAAGGAAGATGAGATCACACATTGAATCACCATGGAGGTCTATAAAAACCACCAAATTTAAAGGTGAAATTATAGGTGAATAGGGGATGAAGCTCCCTCAACCTCCCCTGATTCACTCACATGTGTGGGAGGAAGAGATGGGTGAGTTGTTTAAAAACTCAAAGTGGATAAATGTTTATTTACATTTATTTGAGTGAGCCTTCATCCTCATCATTTCAGAATACATTAAAATATTCATTTTGTTGTGGTGGTGCTCTCCATTTCCTTGGGGGAATCCTTAGAAGTACCAAACAAACAAAACACAGGTCCATTCCTCTATGATGTCATGGACCTATCCAATGAAACCCACAAGCCCTATACACACTAAGGACCATACAAATCCCTCAACCATTTCTAATAATTTTTCAAATGAGAACTAATGAAACCCCTCATTTATAACTCTTTAAAAAATTCCCAACTATAAGGTGCTATATCATGGTTGTATTTCCCAAAAACCACCACTATCACCTAAATTTCCCATCTAGTGCATTTTGACTCGATGTTTCCATATTTGTGAATATAGGGCACCATACTTGGCCAATCATATTATAAATGGGCACCAAAACAAGACATCTCAACCATAAAAATTTTCCACCATTCCAAACCAATAAAAAATGGTATTTTTCTTTCTTTTTTCAACAGGGATAATCCCATGGGATAGTCCCTCCAAAACAACTAACCACCTCACCCAAGAAGAGATGAAACAAACAAAACCATGGCCATGGTAAACTGATATTTTACTATAGGGAGAAAAGTAAAACCAAATTTCCTAACAATAGGGAAAAGGTCACTCCACCTGGGTATTTTCCCTCCAACACATGGAGCTCTACTCCATGGAGGCTTCATGGTGAAAAACCTAAAGCTTAAAATGGTTATAGGTCCACTCATCTATGTTCAGAAACACACTCAAGATCCTATATCACCCTCAGGATTCAATTCACATAACTGAAAATCTTATTGAGAATTTCCAAATATATATTCTCTAACCAAATAATGGTTCTAAAAATTACCACATCCTTGGAAAACCAAAATTCATACTTCCTAAGAATTTATCAACCAGTATTGGCATGAATCTTTAAATTTATCTCAACCATGAGTCATGGATCATGGGGAAAGCTCCAAAGTTATAAGGAACACTACGTTTAATCATTATACTAGGGCCAAAACTAAAAACAACAGCCACATAATAGAATTAAGTAAATTATTTGGGCCAACGCACCGTATGGAGGAGGAAGGCCCGAAGAAGGGTATGGAGGGAGGATCCCTTCTTCCGATGCATCGAATGGAGGAGGAACTCCCAAATAATGGTATGGAGGAAGGGAGTACCACTTGAGGGATATAGAAACCCCGAATAGAAAAGCCGAACCATGATTGGAGAATCCGCGCTGTGAATGAAGGAACCATGACGAGGGATGGAGGAATCGAAGCCGACGAGGATGAACGATAGAGGAAAACAACAAGGTAGAGAGAGAAAAGCTGTGAGGGAAGATAGGAGGGTGTGGTGAGAGAGGTCTTCGGGGAAGAGGAGAGGCCGTCGGGGGAGGAGGGCACTGCGGTGAGAGGGTCGCATATCGGGGATGGAGGAGGAGCCCGACTGGAATCAGAAAAAAAGGGGGACACATATTGGGGATGGAGGTGGAGCCTGACAGGAATTGAAAAAAGAAGGGGGACATAATTGTGTAGCCACAGATCAAAAATTAACCCGTGGATATAAACAATCTATAGCCACAAACCTATAAAACTTTGGGTATAGGTCCGTGGTTATAACTTAAATTTATAGTAGTGAAAGTTATTTTATCATAATAAATTAAATTAATTAAAATTAGGGAGTGATATTAATGTAATATATATATATATATATTATATTGAATCAAATATTTTTAATATTCATCAAATAGATTCTATAGATATAAGATAAAAACAAATCCAATATTACACATAAAAACCTATATTTTTATTAATGCACTTTTACCGTCTTTTGATGAAGAACATATTTTAAATATATATTTTGGAATTTTCATAAATTTTATATTTCAAAATAAACTTTATTTTTTAAATAAAAACATAAAAATTAGGTTAGGATGAATTTTTTCTATTTTTCTGTGAACTTTCAATTTTTAATGAATAGTTTTTTTTGAAATTTAACTCAAAACTGTTTTTTCATCTAATTTATTTATATGGTTAAATTATATTATTAATTTATTTTAATATTTAATTAGATAATTTTTTTATCAATTTATCTAATTTAGGTCATTATAATCAATTTCACATTGAAATTGGTTATAAAAACCTAGCAAACTTTTGAATGTTTTTACTTCAAAAACCCGCTTTGTTATCCTGTTCGTGGGATTAAATTTAAATTAATTTCTACCACTTATATGTTTTTAATTTGAAAAAATTTATTCCATATTTTGAATAATAATAATTTATAATTTCTAATAAGATCAACTTAGTTTTTGACCAAAAATATTAGTGAAGGCAATTAAAATTAATTACAATGATTAAGATTAAATTAAGCTTACCAAGGGACTAAACCCTAAACTTGAGGCCTAATATGACCTAGAAACTTATCCAGAATCCATTTTTGGACATATTTAGACCCTATAATCCCTTTTATATACTTTTTACCATTATTGAATCCACTTTCAATAAAAAAACATGTATGGGGTTTCCCTTTTCTAAAATTTTACAAGAGTACCACTCCTCATCCACTATAAAAAGACCTCCTCTCCTCCCATATCCTCACACTTCTCAAGACACTTTGGTTCTACCAAACTATACCAAAATATCTCCCCAAAATAAATACCTTCATATTTTAGGCCTCCATTTTGGAATAAATATATCCAAGGAATCCCTTTGGTGCAAACCAAAAAGAGTTACCCGATTAAGAGGTAACATCTTTCCTCAAGCTCCTTTATTTTATTTCCTTTATCCACCCCATAAAATCTCATTTTTAATGATTATATATATAAAAAAATTATAATAAATATAATTATATGGTTTTATATTAATTTTTATACTTATAATTATACAAACCTCTACCTAATGGGTAATGAACTTACCATTCATGTGCGGCGAACTTCCGCCTCACGAAACGACGATTGTTCCTTTTTCCTTTACCAACTTTCAAGGTTGGAAATTATGATGGAAACTCTATTTATATATGATATATATGATATATATGGTATATATAATGTATTTATTTTTATTTAATTATTTTATAACACATTCCTTTATTCTTTCTAATATGTGTAAACACGATAACATCGTTTGTGGAAGTGTGAACTACTACCTCCTAAAAGTGATGTGATTCAGTCACACAATATATGGAATGTATAAAGTATGGTTTTAATTAAAAATATGTGACATATAAAACATATATATTATATTAATGAAATAATTAAATTTCTATAAATATAATATATACCATTTTCTTTATTACCCTTTCACACACTTAAAAGCGATAACGTCGTTTATGGATGTGTGGATTACCACCTCCTCAACACGATGTGATTCCTTTTACATAAAAAGAATTATATATATAATTATATATGGTTAAAAATATTTTATTTACTATATAAGGATCATTTTTGAAATATATTGTTTTTCTTACCTTCTTTCTACAATGATCATTGAAAAATGGGAACGTCACTCATGCATACGTACGACCTACCGTCTCCATGATTGTAACATTGATTAATTTTTCACAATCATATTTAATGATTGGTTTTAAAAGTATAATTTATGTATAAATATGATAATTATTTCATTATTATTATTCTGTATATGTTTATATAATGATCCCTTTGACCATAGTTGACCCACCGATGTTATTTTTAGCACATGAACCAAATTTGGTCAAAACACCCGACTTAAAATTAATTGTTTACATAGTTGTATAAAAAATGGTAATAAGTGAAGTAAAAGTAATAATAAACTTGAAAAATTTTATTAAGAAATTAATTAATTAACATAATTTTATTATTTATGAATGTAAAGATACATGTGACAAGTCCGAATTAAGGTAAGATAATTTCATCTCACTTTTTATTTCTGTGAGATACATGCATTATATACCACTCATTTATTTTATATGGTATATATAATGAACATGAATTTATTATAAAAATATTATAATTAAATTTATGGATATTTACATATCCATTTTATGATCTTTCTCTCATGGGTTTTATGTTTCAAAAGTTTCCAAATCGGTAAAGTATTTTCGTCTCAAATTGCTTTATTTGATACACATTCCATTTTATGCACAAATATTATTACATGAGGTGTATATAATCCATTTTACATGTTATATAATGAATATAATTATATTAATTATGTTTTAATATTTCTTTAATGTTATCCTTTACATTGAGTTATGATTCAAAGTTACCAAATTGGTAATGGTTTATAGCTACAATCACACCGTTTATCGGGATTGTTTATGATTATGATCACATTGATGAAATATTATGATCCATAACTCAATAAATCTCATGAGTTTTATTACCCTTTATTTATTCATGTTATATCCAAGTAATGGTACCATTTTACACTATTTGGTACATAAGATGATCAAGAAAGTGTTTTTAAGAAATTATGACTTTACCTCTATCTTCAGTCGAAAATTTATGTTCTTTAAAAACAATGTTATATAAAAGGTTTCCAAAAAAATATTCTACTACTATCCTATGATCATTAAAAGACATTTTTACCCATGTTTTACCTTTTAAACAAAAGGGTTTATAAAAATTAATCTTCTTGTCATTTTCTGGTCGAGACACTTTTCTAAACTTTATATGTTGCAAAATGAATGTTCAACATGTACGGATTTAGTTGAAGTCATGACCTTCATTCCATTGAAGATCCCTCTAAAATACTACAAAGTTAATTTTATTTAAAAGAAAATATTTTCTTATTATTCTATATTTTTTTGTTTTAAAGTGTTTTTTTAATATTAAGGTTTTCAAAAAATGTTTTATGTTTAAAAAATTGTTTTAAATGATTTTAAAAACATATTTTTTTATATTTTCAAAAGGTTTGTTTTCAAATAAAATTATTTAAATGATCCAAAATCTTATTTTATATTTATTAAAATCATTTCAAGGAAAAACTTTTTCAAGATGGTTTTAATATTCTTTTATAAGTTTTCAAGGTAAAAGGTTTTCAAAATGTTTTCAAGCTTCTTTTATAAGTTTTAAAGGAAAAAAGGTTTTCAAAATGTTTTCAAGATCTTGTTATATGTTCTCAAAGAAATATTTTTACAAAATGTTTAAAAATATTTCGTTATAAGTTTTCAATTTTATTTTCAAGAAAATATTTTTCAAAAGGTTTTATGTTCTAAAGATATTTTTTCAAAGAATAAAGGATATTTACCTCAAGAAATGTTTTCAAAATATCCTTCCAAGTAATTTTTCATCTAAGATAATATTAATTGATGTTACTCATTACCTTCTAGGAAATGATCCAAATATTCCATTCATATTCTTTTTTAATGGTTTATGCTTTGATGGAATGATTCTTATGACACCCATTTCTCTTCCATGGGTTATATGATTTTGAAACCCACTTATTTTCACAGGTTATGATTTGATGAAATGATTATGAAACCTATCTATTTTACATAGGTTATGATGTGATGAAATGTTAATGATACCCATTACATTTCATGGGTTATGATTTTATGTTTATGAAACCCATCTCTTTTTATGGGTCATGATACGATGAAAGTTTTATTATCTTGTGGCACATGTATGAATGAATTTATTATGATATGGGTGGGACCTATATATACCTCTAATGAATTGGGTAAATATTTATATCTCATGAGATAATGATGGGAATTAAGTCTAAGGGCTGGATCTATTATGTGAATATGGGGAAACCTGACCCCTTACAAGGAAAGTATTGTGATTGGGGATGGTGGTGTGTCCCGCCCCATAGGTGTAGTCACAATGAAGATGGAAGATGAGGAAACCTTATCCATTATGGTAATATTAGGAAACCTGATCCCTTACATGGAAAGGACTACAACTAGGGATGGTGGTGTCTCTCTCTTAGTAGGTTCAATTCCCATGAAGTGCCCTAATAAGTTCTAGCAATGCATCTTAACTTATAGGGAATTATATCACATGTTTATGCATGCCAAAATTCCATATCTTATTACTATATTATGCTTTCATGGATTATGTTATTTGTTTCCTTATGATTCATTCTTTATGAACTTCCAAACCTTATTCCATGATTCATGTTTATGATCTTTTATATGAAGGGTATGATCTTCTAATGTTATGATCACATTATCATAACACTATGACCATGTTTATGATTACATTTCTCCCTTGTTTACCCTTACCGAGAATCTAAGATCACCCCTTTTTATGTTTCCTTACCCAGGTTATGAAGATATGTATTAATTAAGATATATCTAAGAAGGGTTCTAGTCATGAAGAACCTAGTGAGAGATAAATTAGCTTGCTTATATACCAGTTTTTATGTTTACATGTTTCCAAAGACACTAAACTAATATGGTCTTTGGGTGTCTACTTTTTAAATGTTTTAAGTATTCTGCAAAAGTGATGTAATTTCTATGTACATTAAGACTAGTTTATTGTTGTTTTATTATGATCCATGTGGATAACATTAATTAAGACATATGGAGGGTGCACTATTATAGTTATCCAATTCATTGGTTAAAGAATTTAATATCTATAGATGACATGTTTTATGATACCTTGGTGAAAAACATTGGTAAATTTTAAGACACCTTGGTGATAAACCTTGGTGATATGATTATAAATGTCTCATTTAAATGGTTTAGAAACATTTACATGTTATTATTCATGTTCAAATTATTATTATATGCCTCTTTATCATGCCTTTATGATATTCCTCAAGTTCTTATTTATATTTCTCAAGATCACATGTAAACTGTTTCCCTTGATTTCCCTTATTGGGCCTTATGCTCAACCTTTCCTTTGATGTATGTCCACAAGTTATGAGTTGTAGTAAAAGTACTTAGGATGAACCAATGAATAATATTTTCAAGTTTTTTAGAAGAATGTTTTAAATTTTCATGTATTTTGTACCTTATTTCTAATAAAATAAACTTTAAAATATCATATGTTTGTACAATGTAAATGAAAATTTATGTAATAAAAAGATGGTATGCCATACAGAACACCTGGAACAATGTCATCAAAATAAGTGTGCTAAAAAAATTGTAGAGTCAGTCACACAATAATAAATAAACAATAATAAAACCCCAATTGCAACACATAACACAACAAGAAAACCTGAAGAAACATAACTCACTAGCCAACACCAGTGATCAGTCCTAGGATAGAATGGTATTTCTAGGAAAAGTATTTTACATCGAGGGTTTGATGTAGGTGAAGAAAAACCTTTATAGATATAAAAATTAAGTTAAAAACCTTACAAAATCATCAAAGGTAAAAGAGATACCGTAAACTTTCATAAAAATCAAATCCAAATGTAAATAAAACCGTATAAATATGGCTTTGTCGAGGCCATGAGGATTCTTAATCCCCCTCACGTTGAACTTCTATTTTGGAGAAAACTCAAATATTATGAAGCTTTTTTTATAATGTTCCTCCTCTCTATATTTACCAAAGATTTTATAAACAAATTTTAATTTATTTGAGAAAATATGGGGAATTAATTTCACATGTTGTTCACCTTCCAATGTCCCTCCAGTCATATTAGGGTTGATTACTTTCTTTGGTCCCTCTAAATCTAAATTCACTAGACCCTTCAACATATATACCTTCTTGGAAGACCCTAGTCATCATAGGTTTCAAAAGTGAGAAATATTATTTCTAGAACCTCATTTTATTCCCCTTGGAGGTAGGTAAAGACCCCTTATTTCTATTGTGGGAATGACTAGAAAACCACCCAAAGCAATGGATTATATTTTCCTCTTTTACTTCCTAGACCCAAATAATAATCCACTTTAGTAAAAATCCTATTAATAATCATATGAATTCAATGAACTGCTTTCACATGAAATAGTATCGAATTTTTTAGCTTCCTCCATGCAGCTCTAATATGACTCTGAGATTGAAGACTGATCCTAATTATTATTATTTCTAGAATCCAATTTCCACCAACTGTCGATCTCATTAACCTATACATCCTCATTTAGAATCTCAAACTAGTTGGTAAGGATGATATTGAATTGGAATTACTCCTCAGGATATTTTATCATGCCTAAACCTTCCTATTTATGTGAAATTTATATATAATCATGTGAAACCTCATATTCACCATTAGAATGTTTAGAATAACTGGTCATCATTATACCCAGATCAGTACACAAACTTGCAAAGACCTGAGAGACTGAAGGATCAAGGGGATGCTTTTTAAGAACCCAGATCTTGGAAAGGTATGTTCTCATTTAATTTTTGGTTTGAATCCCTTGTTTTGGTTAATTACGTGCGTACCCAAGTCCTAGAGGGGAGGCTTGGGGGTGTTTTGAGGGTTTAGGACATGAAAAGTGGATAAAGGGGGGTTTTCTGGGTAGGCTGTACGGTCTGTGCATGGTTAGTGCTAACCATGCAGACAACCCAGGAAACCGTGTGGAAGGTGTGTTTTTTTGATAGTAGCCTCTACATGGTTTGCGCATGGTTTGGAAAACCGTGCGTATAAACCATGCAAGGTGGCTCCTTTGGGAAGAATCATCCACAAGGTTTGTGCACGGTTTGGAAAACTTTGCGGGTAAACCGTGTAGCCCAGAAACCTTTTAAAAATTAAAATTTTTCCACTTCGATATTTTTAACCCCAACTCCGGATTTCTTCCCATTTCACCCCTCTTCACCCTAGGAACAAAAAAACCTCCCAAGGGCTCAAATAGATCAATCTCCATCATTTATAAGGTGTTTTTGGTGCCATTGGTTATAGATCGAAGCTTTGGGTTGAAGCTTCAAAGGTCAGTTGAAGTGGAATCTAAGGTCTTGATTAAGAGTGAGTTCAACCACGAAATCGAGGTAGGTGTTCTACAAGTTATATCCCATGGTTTATTTGAGAATTTTTTAATTTGTGGTTTTTTTCTTGGGTTCATCTTAGTATGTTTTGATTACCCATGTCATGTTTTGGTAAAATGATTATTAAAAAGGTAAAAGGGAACCCTCACAGTCCCCATGGGATGCGTTGAGGGTGATGAGACTAAAATAGGGCCACCCTTGGGGTGAACCGACTTTCCCGAACCTAAGGATTTGGGAATAATAAGTGATATTGTTGTGTAATAATGTATATCCCTTGATAAAAATGTTGGGGTGACTATTAGTGTTGGGTTATAAGCTAGGTGGTGCACCCAAGAATAGTAATAACCTAAGGGATGTTGGGTTAATATGTGGAAGTGATTAAAGACCATAAATGAATGTGTTATGAGCATTGTAACAAATCCTAGTGAGTTAGGAATAATGAACAAGCCTAGTGAGATATGCACGTTGAATTATTTCTTAGTGAGATAAGCATAATTAAACGGTATTGGGCTAAATGTCTAAATGATGTGAAATGTGGTAAATGTGTTAATGGGTTATGTCATGGTGTTAACTCTCATGTTATTGTTATGGTTTATGTTTTCCTTGGGAAATGGTTGTGGTTTTGTGTGAATGGTTAATGGAAACATATATGTATAGCATGTGCACATTTATTAGTAGCGTGGGGTATTGACTTAGGTTCTACGCTCACGAGTCGAGTTGGACCGATGCTCTAAACTCCACCCCAATGCATGATTTAGGGATGAGGACTGATGCTCTATTCCCCTAATAGTTTCATCCACCTAGATTGATGATTCAAGGTGAGGATATGGTTGATGGCGAGTTGGAATAACGCTCCAAACTCCACTGCGTGTTTTCCCTCGGGTATGGGATTGTGTACTTGAGCCCATATAATTTGTTGTGTTTGATGAACCCATGTTAAATTTGTTGGAAATAGTAAGTAATGGGAAATGGGATGAAATGGTAAGTTATGGAAATGGTAATAAATGTTGGTAATGGACCTAAACTGGCTAATGGAACTTAATCTTTACCTTGTTATTTATTACTCATTTCCCTTTTTGCATGCAAATATGTTTATATCGGATATTTTGTAGACACCGTTAGTGGTGGCCTACTGAGTTGTACTCACACCCTTCTCGGGCCGCCATTGGGTACCCGAGAAGACTTCATGTTTGCAAGTTAGAACAAGGGAAAAAGTCCTTGTTAGGTAGTTGGGTTGGCACTAGTGTGCGTGGAGGAGGACCTGAACTTGGTGTTGGGACCCTTTTTGGGGATTTTGTAGTTGTCTTCATTTTTGGGTTTTGTTCACTTTTTCACTTGTAACATGGCATGACATATTTACTATTGGACATGGTTGTACTCCGTTTGGGAATGGTTTTTTATGCATACTATCGTATTATTTATTATTATTCCTCTATTTTGTTTATCCTCTATTGTGTCTTACTCTGATAAAAATGGTGGTATAGTCTCCCCAATTTACTATTCAGACCCCCGCTGCTAGTCGGCAACCTTTGGCATATAGGGAGGCACGCTTAAGGTCATGTAACCACCCATCTCAGAGCATCGGTTTAGTGGATTTTGGGTCGGGGACGTTACAAAGTGGTATCAGAGGAGGTCTTTATTCTCCTTCTCTAAAATATTGTTATTTGGTATGGTAAATGAGAGTTAGGATGTGTCAGGCCTTGGTAATGAGCTCGTTCTTGGGAGTAGCTAACCCACGTACGAGGGAAAACCCAAGTCATCTAGGGTGGGAATTGTTTTTCTTGATTTTGCGATGTTACAGTTGATGATATTTCACCATCGGGTGATGCACATGTTTTGTGATGTGATGGTTTAATGATATTTGGCTCGTGGCCTCAATGACATGAGGTTATGCATTCATGCATCATTTTAGGCACCTAGAGAGGTAGGTGATATGCATCATGGTAGGAACACACGCGTTGGGTGTGTGAGGCATGAAAGATAGAATTCACCTTGCATTTTGATAATTGAAAAGGGAAAATATGGTAAAAGAAACAATGCAAGTGGGTTAAGATAAATGAATGATAAGTGACGAAAAATGAAATATGTGTAATTAAGGGTTCATAATGAATTGAAAATGTTGTTTGTAACATGTTGTGTGAGCCTTGTAGTGGTATATGGTTGTTTACCCCTTGTAGACGATGGCTGTGGTAGGGATGATTAGGGTAATGTTTCTATAATGCTAAGGTTTATTGGGATGATGCATGTACGGTGGGTTTTTGTGGCTAGTGAAGAGCCTTTTATTGTGAAATTTTGAATGTTCTTTGGTAAGTTTTCTAAACTTCATGTTTGGAAATGTAGAGAAATGCCACCACGACATTAAGCACCAGTTGGGCAATAAGAGGATGTTGCTGAGAACACTCCTCTAGTAGAGGAGCAAGAGAATGTGGTGATCCAGGAAGGTAGGGAGGGTCGGTTCCGAGATAACTTGGATTTTTTTATAAAGATGATGGATCAGGACCTAGGGTGGGTTGCACCGAGTATGTTTGAGATGAGTAGAGAGTTTTAGCTGGAGCATCCTCTAACCTTTACTAGAGAGGATGGGCTAGAAGTAGTAGAGTTCTGGATAGAGTCTGTCCAGACTATACTTGATCTTCTGAAGACTCCCAATGGGAAGCGGGTCAAGTTGGCACCTTATATGTTGTGAGGCCAGAAAAAGTGTTGGTGGGACATCTTGGATCAGACTGAGCAGGATGAGGGGATGTTATTGAAGGATTTCTAGGAAAAGTTTCTGGTTCACTTTTACCCAAAGACCTTGAGGCAAGAGCGGGATGAAAAGTTCACGGGATTGACTCAGGGATCGATGTCAGTGATGGAGTATGCTGGTCGCTTCATCGACTTGTGACATTTTGTTCTAGAATTGGCAGGGGATGAGGTAGTAGTGGCGATACATTTACAGGATGGGATGAGACATGAGATTAGGTCTCAAGTGAATATATTTATCCTAAAGAAGTTTACAGAGTTAGTGGATCAGGCATTGATATCAAAAGTGAAACTGAAGGGAGTTTCAGGTAGTGGGCTTGTCATGCCAGCTGGGTGGACAAGTGGTGAAACTTTCGAGGGTCGAAAGCATCTTTTTGGAAGTTTTCAGCAGTGTGGAAGTGCACAAAGTGGTTAGAAGAGAGGGTCACCCTCTCAGGATGGTGATCAGGTGTTCTTCTACCAATGTAAGAGGTCGGGGCACATGTGTGGCTAGTGTCCTTAACCTCCAGTTGAGTGCCGATCATGCGGAAGATTGGTACACATGTAGAGGTTCTATAGGAACCCTCAACAGGTGAGCATGAATGTTGGTGACAGGCAGATTCCAAGTGGAGGCAAGGTATTGGTTGCTCCGTATCAGGCAGCCAGTTGGATCTCCATGGGCCGTACTAGTAGGGGCGATGGACATGGAACTCTGGGGTAGGATCACCCATGTCAGTAGGGCAGTGCAGTGTAGGGAACACAAGTTGGAGCCTAGGGTAGAGGGGCAGGTCCGCTTCACGCAGTTCAGTCTACACCTAGTGATGGTGAGGCTAGGCCATCGACTGTTTGAGATACGTTCCTTATAGATTTTATGATTTCTAGTGCATTTTTTTACACCAGTTCCACACAATGCTTTATTTCTACTCAGCTTGTGGTAGTGTTGGGTTTGCCTGTGGAGAGTGTGTGCGGGGTTATGTCGATTGACACTCCGTTGGGGGTACAAAATGAGGAAATCAGGTAGTGCAAGGGCTGTGATCTAGAAGTTGGTGGGTATCATTTCCTGTGGGACTTGTTCATTCTCGAGATGTTGGGGTTTGACTTGATCTTGGGTATGGATTGGTTAGTGTTGTATTCGATACTAATATACTGTTAACATCACAAAGTATCGTTCACGTCACTTGAGGATGATGCTTATGTCCATCGCGGAGAGTGGGATGTTCGAGTAGGTTGTGTGGGACCATTCTGTCAGCAGTTGGATAAGATCATGACTCAAGTAGCTTGTCTTGTGCTTGATGATGAAATAGGGGAATGGTATTTCTTCCCTCAAATAGTAGATTAGTTTCAGGATGTATTTTCTAAGGATTTCTCGGGGTTTCCACCTGAGAGGGATGCTGAGTTCACGATCGAGTTATTGCGGGGAGCGCAGAGCCAGTTTCTATTCTGCCATACCGAATGGAACTGGAAGAACTCTAGGAGTTAAAGGTTCAGCTTGAGGAGTTGGAATGTAAGGGGTTCATACATCCTAGTACATCTACTTGGGGATCTTCTGTGCTTTTTTCAAAGAAGGCTGATGGATCATTAAGGCTGTATGTTGATTATCGGAAGTTAAATCAGATGATGGTGAAAAATCGGTACCCTATTCCTAGAATTGATGAACTGTTTAACTAGTTGAGCGGTGAATCTGTGTTCTCTAAGATTGATCTGAGATCAGGTTATCACCAGTTGAGGGTGAGGCCTTCTGACGTACTGCTGAAAGATTTCAGGAGTCAGTACAGGTTGTTTGAGTTTGTGGTGATGCCTTTCGTCTTGACTAATGCACCAATGGTGTTCATGTATTTGATGAACCAAATATTTCATCCTTATCTGGATCAGTTTGTGGTTTTCTTTGTTGATGAAATCTTGGTTTACTCGAAAACTCATGACAATCATGCCCAACCTCTTGACATCATTCTGAGTACACTAAGAGAGATTTGGCTATATGCCAAGCTATCAAAGTGTCAATTCTAGATTGGATAAGTGAATTTTCTAGCTCACATAATCTCTAAGGCACATGTGTCAGTGAATCTAGAGAAAGTGCAGGCCGTTGTGTCTTGGGAGAATCCCAAGAGTGTTTCAGATGTTTAGAGTTTTCTAGGTTTGGCTGGGTATTATCAGAGGTTTATTCATGATTTATCTCATTTAGTATAACCACTATCGGGATTAACCAAGAAGGAAATCAGGTTTGAGTGGTTGGAGGCTTGTGAGATTGAATTTTAAGAGTTGAAAAAGTGATTGATGACCGCACCAATCTTGATCTTACCTGATCCAGGTAAGAAGTATGTTCTATTTTGTGATGCGTCCGGTATCGGGCCTGGGGTTATGTTGATGCAAGATGAGTGGGTTGTGGATTATGGGTCAAGGAAATTGAGACCCCATGAGTGGAATTATCCCACTCATGATCTTTATTTGGAACAATAGTGTATTCTTTAAAGTTATGGAGGCACTACTTGTTGGGGGAATGGTTCATGGTGTATACCGATCATAAGTATTTAAAGTATATCTTTTCGCAGTGGTATTTGAATCTTTGGAAGTGAAGATGGGTCAAGTATATCTAGTATTTCGACTTTGAGATGGTATATACACTAGGGAAAGGGAATAATGTTGCTAATGCTTTGAGAAGAAAGGATCAGAACCAAGTGGTTCAGGAATCCAGCACTGAGTGGAAAGTGATGGATTTGTTCGTAGAGATGCACCTGAAGGTGTGAGAGGAAAACTGTCAGGTGACTCTTGCTTCCGTGGAGGTTGAGTCAATGATTCTGAGTCATGTTAAAGGAATTCAGCTTGATGATCCTGAATGTTTTTCCATGAAGGAAAGACTTAATGGTGGGGATCCACCTTTAATTTGGGTCGTCGATGTGGATGAGGTTGTTTGTGTTCATGATTTTGTGGTTGTGCTAGTGTGCATGTAGGAAGAGTTGATGCGTGAGTTCCATGCATCAAAATGAGCAGTTCATCCTGGTTTGACTAATATGTATCGTGATCTCCGTATTTAGTTTTGGTGGCCAGGAATGAAAATGGAAGTTGCAGACTTTGTGGCATGATGCCTTACCTGTCAGCAGGTGAAGGCCGATCATCAACGCCCAGGTGGAATGTTACATCCATTTCCCATTATGGAATGGAAGTGGGATGATGTGATGATGGATTTTTTTGGTGGGTCTTCCGAGGATTCCTCAGAAGAATGATGCAATCTGGGTGGTTATAGATTATCTAATGAAAGTGGCCCATTTTTTTCTAATTCAAGAGACTTATACAGTTGATCAGTTGGGTGAGTTTTATGTTTGGGAAATATTATAGTTTAATGGTGTACCATAGAATATAGTTTTAGATCGTGATCCTCATTTCACATCTCATATCTATAAAGGGTTGTAGAAGGCACTGGGTACACATGTACTTTTGAGTACAGTTTTCCACTATAGATGGACTGGCAGCCAAAGCGTACAATCCAACTATTGGAAGACATGTTGAGGGCTTGTGTCTTGGATTTCGGTGGTTCCTGGGAGAAGCATCGGTCACTTTTTGAATTTTCCTAAAAAAATAGTTTTCAGGCTATGGTTAAGATGGAACCATTTGATGCTCTTTATGGGAGGCCGTGTAGATATCCATTGTGTTGGTTGGAGGCTGGTGAATCCGAGATGTTGGGACCAAGTCTCATGCAGGAGACTTCAGAGAAGGTTGAATTAATTCAGAAATGGATGGAAACGACTCAGAGTAGGAAATAGTAGTATGCGAATCAGAGGTGTAGACCTATTAAGTTTTGGGTGGGTGATAGTGTGTTTCTTCGGGTGTCTCCAAGGTTGGGTGACCGACAGATTTGAAATCAGGGCAAGTTGGTGCTCAGGTATGTGGGGCCATTTGAGATTGTGGAGAGGATTGGGCTGGTGGCATACTGATTGGCTCTTCCACAGTAGTATAGTAGGATTCATGATGTTTTCCATGTGTTGCAGCTTCATTGGTATCACCCTGACCCAACTCATGTGGTGAATGTTGAGAATGTTGAGCTTGAGGCTAATGCGTCCTTTGAGGAGCATCCAGTTCATGTCGTGGATCATAGTAAAAAATTCTTGTGGGGAAAGGTTATGCCATTAGAGCGAGTACTATGGCAGCATGGAAATGTTTAGGAAGAAACTTGGGAGTGGGAATCAGATATACGAGTTCAATGGCCCGATCTCTTTTTCTTGGAAGTGTAGTAAATCTTGGTAGCTCAGCTTGAGGACAAGCCGTTATAAGCTAGGGAGGTTGTAAGATCCCAGATCTTATAAAGGTATGTTCTCATTTAAGTTTTGGTTCGAATCCCTTATTTTGGTTAATTAAGTGCGTACCCAAGTCCTAGAGGAGGCTCAGGGGTGTTCTGAGGATTTGGGACATGAAAAGTGGAAAAAATGGGGTTTTCTAGGAAAGCCGCATGGTCTGCGCATGATTAGTGCTAACCGTGTGGACAACCCAAGAAACCGTGCAGAAGGTGTGTTTTTCAGACAGTAGCCTCCGCATGATTTTCACACCGTTTGGAAAACTGTGTGGCTAAACTATGAAAGGTGGCTCCTTTGGACAGAAGAATCCACATGGTTTGGAAAACCGTGTGGCCCAGAAAACTTTTAAAAATTACAATTTTGCCACTCTGGGATTTTTAACCCCAACTCAGGATTTCCTCCCATTTCACCCATCTTCACCCTAGGAATGAACCAAACCTCCCAAGGGATTCAAGAGATCAATATCCATCGTTTCTAAGGCGTTTTTGGTGCCATTGGTTATGGATTCAAGCGTCGGGTTGAAGCTTCAAAGTTCGGTTGAAGTGGAATCTAAGGGCTTGATTAAGAGTGCATTCAACCACGGAATCGAGGTAGGTGGTCTACAAGTTATATCCCATGGTTTATTTGAGGATTTTTTCATGTGTTATTTTGTTCTTGGGTGACTCTTGGTATGTTTTGATTACCCATGGCATGTTTTGGTTAAATGATTATTAAAAAGGTAAAAGGGAACCCTCATGATCCCCATGGGATGCGTTGAGGGTGATTAGACTGAACTAGGGTCACCCTTGGGGTGATCCGACTTTCCCGGACCTAAGGATTTGGAAATAATAAGTGATATTGTTGTGTAATCATGTAGAGACCTTGATAAACATGTTGGGGTGACTATTAGTGTTGGGTTAGAAGCTAGGTGGTTCACCCAAGCTTGGTAATAACCTAAGGGATGTTGGGTTAATATGTGGAAGTGATTAAAGACCATAAATGAATGGGTTATGAGCATGGTAACAAAGCATAGTGAGTCATGCATAATGAAAAATCCTAGTGAGATAGACACAATGAATTAATTCTTAGTGAGATAATCATAATAAAATGGGATTGGGATAAATGGCCAAATGATGTGAAATGTAGTAAATGTGTTAATGGGTTATGGCATGGTGTTAAATCTCATGTTATTGTTATGGTTTATGTTTTCCTTGGGAAATAGTTGTGATTTTGTGTGAATGGTTAATGGAAACATATATGTATATCATGTGTACATTTCATGGTAGTGTGAGGTATTGACTGAGGTTCTACACCCATAGGTCGGGTTGGATTGATGCTCTAAACTCCACCCCAATGCACGGGTTAGGGATGAGGATTGATGATCTATTCCCCTAATAGTTGCGTCCACCAAGACTGATGCTTTGAGGTGAGGATATGGTTTATGGTGAGTTGGAATGACACTCCAAACTTCACTGTGTGTTTTCCCTCGGGTATGGGATTGTGTACTTTAGCCCATGTAATTTGTTGTGTTTGATGAACCCATGTTAAATGTGTTGGAAATGGTAAGTAATGAGAAATGAGATGAAATGGTAAGTTATGGAAATGGTAATAAATGTTGGCAATGGACCTAAACTGGCTAATGGAACTTAATATTTACCTTATCATTTATTATTCATTTCCCTTTTTTCTTGCACATCTGTTTATACCAGATATTTCGTAGGCACTATTGGTGGTGGCCTACTGAGTTGTCCTCACACCCTGCTCGGGCCACCATTGGGTACTTGGGAAGACTTTATTTTTGTAGGTTAGGAGAAGGGAAAAGGTCCTTGCTAGGTAGTTGGGTTGGAAAGAGTGTGCGTGGAGGAGGACCCAGACTTTGTGTCAGGACCTTTTTTTGGGATTTTGTAGTTGTCTTCATTTTTGGGTTTTGTTCACTTTTGTACTTGTAGCATGGCATGAAATATTTACCATTGGACATGGTTTTACTCTATTTGAGAATGGTTGTTTATGCATACTATTGTTTTATTGATTATTATTGAGCTATTTTTTTATCCAATGTTGTGGCTTACTTTGATAAAAATGGGGGTATAGTCTCCCCAGTTGACTATTCAGACCCCCACTGCTAGTCGGCAACCTTTGGTGTACGAGGAGGTGTGCTTAAGTTCATGTAACCACCCATCTCGGAGCACCAGTTTAGTGGCTTCTAGATTGGGGATGTTACATGCTTAATTGTAATCTTGGATCCAATGAAAATTGAAGACATCACCAATGTCACTAACCAAACTGGGTCAACTGAATTATTCACCCAAGAAGGTCCACCACATGGCAAGGTGTAAAAAGGAACATGAGTCTCATGTATAACTAAAGAAAAAGTTGAGTAAAAATAAGAATATAGAGTATATATATCCATGATACATAAAAATTAAAACCAAAAAAAATATATAAATATGAAATGAAAATAAGACAAGACAAAAGCCGAATACCCCATGTGACCATCCATCACCACCGAACTGACCCATGTCAATGGCATTAATGTCCAAGAGAAGAAAAATAACTACAAGATGACCTTCCCTTTTCTCGAGTCCTGTAAAACCAAATCTAAAAATTCCCAAAGTCCAAAGCAGTGTGTGAGCACAAATCCCAGTAGGATTCCACCAAATAATCTATACAAAGTCTAATGTCAAGGAAACCATTAGTTCTAGATTTAAAACAAAAATATTTTATAAATAATTTCCATAAGGTGATTTTTTTTTGTAAAAACAAAACCCCCTTTAGGTTTTCATAAAATCATTCCATATCCTCATAAACCAGGATTATGTAAAGTACATAAAAGAAAGAAGGTTATTATAAAAAAAACCCAATGGATACACTATAATATAAACAAGTGACCAATCCAATCATGAAATAACATCATATGATAAAAAACAAGCCTAAATGACAAAAAACACTATTTGGGCTCCAACCTATTGGAATATATATGAGAAATAAAATAATCTTAAACCAGAAATATGTTGGATCCAACTGATATTGAGTCCTAGAACTATCTTTAGATATGACACAACATCTAGTGGAGTTACAAACACTAAAGTGACATGTCCATTTCCCAATGATCCCAAGGTTCCCAATGTTCTATTCTTTTTAAAAACCATTTGAAAACCTTTCTCACATTTAAAAATCATTTTCATAGTGAAACATTACCACCTCCATGCTTGAAAACCCATTTTAGAATAAAAATATTTCCATAAATCCAAATACCTTTAATAACACGTATTTCATAAATTCAATCCCCTTTATATAAAATAAATCCATTTCATAAGAACAAACCAAAGTAAATTTTACAAGAAAATAATAAATTCATGGATTAAAACCTTTTTATAAAGACACCTACCATAAGAATGAAAAGGAAATGACAAGGATTGATCTCCCATAGTCCGAGGTCGAATCCAAACAATAAGGGATTCAAAGGCCTTCAAAGAGATATCTGAGGCGCCTAAGGTTCAAGAGAGAAAGGATGAAGTAGTGGATGTTCAGAGGGTGTCCAACTATTTATATATAGACTTTAAAATAGAATATCATGGAAAAAAATATCCAACCATGCCACAAACACCCACATTAGGAACAAGCTTCTTCTTATATGACTCATAATGGGTTGAAGAAAGAGGTGACACACCACAATCACTCTATCCATGCTACAATCTCCCTTAGAAAACTGGCCTTTAGAATCCATGCTATAGAACTCAGCAGATCCTATCTTCTTGGGGGGAAATCCATGCATAAATTTAAAATACCACAATGAAAGGGTGTTAGATTTGGTAGAACTGACCAAATCCTACCCTAAGAAACTATGCCACAACCTCTTTACTCCACACTATAGTGATCACCAAAACAAAGAGGATACATTATAGATCATGATCCACAATGTTGTTATGCCAAAATTAATAGTAGTCCCAATATTAACTCTCAAGGTATCTACACCATAGCTTTCTAGTCCATATCATAGCAACATCACCACACCACAATAGTAACCTCTATGGTGCAACCATTTTAGAAAACCAGGAAAAACTCCCAAGTTATATCAAAACCCATGGAACTCAAAAATACAACTTTCAAACCTTAAAAATTAAACTTAGAAAAAACCGGTGGGTGTCACAATTCTATTAACCATAAATATTTTCTTCCCCCATAAAGTCATCAATATTTTGGACTCACAAAAAGAGAAGTCCATTTCTAACTCATTAATAATTCCCACCTATATGTCTCATGGATATCCCATGCACACCGATATAGTACATGGGCCAAAGGAATTATTTTACCGAAAAATGCCTTTTCCTGATGATCCATAATCTAAACTAGTCACTCAACCACGGTTGTGTCAAGATCAATATATTACCATCCAATCTCATAGGTAGGATCCATTTTATACCCCCTCATTTATGACACATGAAACAAATCATTAATTGATGTAATACGAGATAGTAAATCTAACTGATATGCCACCTTTCCAAGTAGCTCCATGATCTCAAAGGGGTTAACAAACCTCGATGCCAAATTACCCTGCTTACCTAACCAATGGTGTCCCAAGTGAGGTCAAGATAAAATAATGATCTGATCAGTAACTTCAAAATCTAGCAGCCGACGATGGTCCACATAGGTTTTCTGATGACTCTTTTCCATGGCCCATCTCTTTCGAATCAGTTGCACCTTTTCTATCATCTCCTGAACAAGGCTCGGTCCAACCAAGGATCATTCTCCTAACTCTACACAATAGAAGGGATATTTACATGGCCACCCATACAACACTTCTAAGGGAACCATTTTAATCAAATCCTGATAACTATTTTTATAAGAAAACTTTTCTAGAGGTGAATTATTTTCACAAGAACCATCAAAATCAAACACACACACTTGAATCATATCATCAAGAACATGAATAACTTTCTTTTTCTACCCATATGTTGGAAGATGATACGCCATGATTAATTTTAACTAGGAACCCATCTCTTCATAAAAACCTTTCCAAAACCTAGATGATGAATACAAGCCACTAGGGAACCTCCTTAATGAATAAAATATACTAGTGAACAAAATTATAGTATAAATAAAAAGGTTAGAAGAAAATTTAAATTTAGTAATGGGATTCTCCATAAATCCTACTCAATCCCTATTCCATTAAATAATAATTTACTCCCTAAACTCCATCTCTTCCCCCATACATTTTAACCACTTACCCACAAAAATCCCTTGAAAAACTCCCAGCATGGCTCACCATAGTTTGTTAGTCTGTTGGATCTAGTGTGGGGACCATCTTACCCCTCTTGGAATATAATTTCCAGGTGGTAGGTTACCTTATTCTATCACTTCCCCTAGAAAAAGATCAGTCTTTTTTTGCAAGATTGAGTATAGGTAATTGATTGTGGAGGATGGATTTATCCTCCTAAGTGGATTCTTCAGTTGATCACCCCTTCCAATGAACCAACCACTGGGTAACTGCAACCCAATTATACTGGATGAATCATTGATACAAGGTGATTTCAGGTTCTTCTAGTACCACTAAGTAATCATAAAGGTCATTAGGAAGGCCTAAAAATAGTGTTATGTGTTGGGAGATTTTTTGAACTGGGACACTTAGAAAACTAGATGGATGCATGAGGCAGGGGGAGATCCATCCTATAGGCCACCAGTACAATCTGATAAAGAACTATAAAGGGTCCAAAGAACCCAAAAACAAGCTTGTAACTAATATGGTAATAAACCTTGTGTTGGTAGTGAGGATGAATTTTCAAGAAGATGAGATCTCCCACTTGGAATGATAGGTCCCTAAACTGGTGATCCTACTGTTTTTTCATGGAATGACGAGTGTGGGATATGTGGCATTTAAGATGCAGAAGGGCCCTATCACAGTCCAATAAATCCTGTTCCACTACCTCCACCCAAATATCACTAGTATGGAATGTAAAAATTTCATGCCCATTCTTCCCATAAACAACTTCAAATGGAGTAGAGTTAATTGACTCATTCCAAGTGGTTTAGTAATAAAATTCATCCCATGGGATTCAAAAATACCATTGTTTTGGTTGTTCCTCAGAAAAACATTAGTGGTTGGTCTCCAAACACTGATTGTTCACTTAGATTTGGACATCTATTTGTGGATGGTATACGGTGCTCATGTTGAGTTTCATAACCTATAATCGGAGAATCTTGATTCAAAATTGACTCATAATGAGAGGGTCATGATCCCTAAAAATGGATTTTTGGATTCCATGGAGACAAAAAATCTCTCGTATGAAGACCCTAGCCACTCCCATGGCTATGAAGGGGTTCTTGATGAAGATAACATGGGAATACTTATAAATTCTATCATATACCACCAGGATGACATCAAATCCCTTGGATTTTGGGAGGATAGTGATAAAATCTATGAAAATATCCTCCCATATGGTTGATTTAATCGGTATGGGCTATAGTAAACCAATGGGTAATAAGGCCAGATACTTATTACATTGATAGACATGGTGCTGATAGAAACAGTTCATGATTTTTTGGAACATGACTTACCAATAAATATTATAAACAAATTTTATGTACATTCTATAGAATTAAAAATTCCCCCTTAAGGTAATTCATGAAACCCCATGAGCAGTTTTAGAATCCATGGGGAAGAGGTTCAGAGTACCAGCCTACCCTTATTTAACAGGGTGTCTTGTGATAAGGAAAATGCCTTGGGGGTGATGCTTCCAGAAAGTAGTTTATGTTTAATATTACTAATAATGGGATAATTTTATACATATTCCTATAATGTAGTTCTATCATTCTATGTTAGAAAAGACTCATAGAGGAGAATCTCATAGGGGTCCTCATTTTAGGAGAGAGCATCAATAGTGGAATTGGTGATGCCCAGTTTATATTTTACTTTGAAGTGGTATCTCATCAATTTTTAAAGTAAACATTAATAATATGGGGGTAGTAATTCACTACTATAGTAAGAATTGGAGACTTCATAGGTTAGAAAAACTATAAAAGGATTTCCTAATAAGTATGTCCTATAATGATGAATGGAATGGACCAATGTCATGATTTAATTCTAATAGGTGGAATTTGACATATTTTTTTCACTTAAGGATTTATTGAAGAATGAAATGGATCCGTGATGCTACATGAGGATGAAACTGATGTCACGACCTAAGGAATCAATCTCTACCTCAAACTATATTGAGAAGTCTAACAGAGTGAGGACATGGGTAGTGGTGAGTGTCTATTTTAAGTATTCAAAGTGTGATAGACAATGAGATTCCACTAAAATCCCTCCTTATGAGTGAGAAACATGAGGGGATGTGAAATTATACAATACTTGCTGATGAATTTTCTTTAGTAGCCTATAAGGTTGAGGAAGTTGTGGGAAACCTTGATCGTGATAGGGATCAACCAATCCGACATGATTCTAATTTTTATAGGAAAACATTTCTGGAGGTAAATTATTTTCACAAGAACCATCAAAATAAAACAGACTCAGTAGAATCATATCTTCAAGAACATGAATAACTTTCTTTTTCTACCCATATGTTTGAAGATGATATGCGATGCTTAATTTTAACTAGGAACCCATCTCCTTATACAAACCTTTCTAAAACCTAGATGATGAATACAAGCCACTAGAGAACCTCCTTAATTAATAAAATATACTACTGAACATAATTACATTAGAAAGAAAAAGGTTGGAATAACATTACAATTTAGTAAGGGGATTCTCCATCAATCCTACCCAATCCCTAGGCCATTAAATAATAATTTCCTCCCTGACCTCTATCTCTTCCCCCTTACCTTTTAAACACTTACCCATGAAAATCCCTTAAAAACTCATAGAATGGATCACCATAGTTTTTTAGTCTGTTGAATCTAGTGTGGGGACCATCTTACCCCTCTTGGATTATAATTTCTAGGTGGTAGGTTACCTTATTATATCACTTACCCAAGAAAAATATCAGTCTTTTTTTGCAAGATTGATTACAGGTAATTGATTGCAGAGGATGGATTTATCCTCCTGAGTGGATTCTTCAATTGAGCACCCCTTAAAATGAACCAACCATTGGGTAAATGCAACCCTATTATACTGGATGGAGCATTGATACAAGATGATTTCAGGTTCTTCTAGTACCACCGAGTCATCATCAAGGTCATTAGGAAGGCCTAAAAACAGTGTTATGTGTTGGGAGGTTTTTTGAATTGGGACACTTATAAAACTAGATGGATGCATGAGGCATGGGGAGATCCATCCTATAGTCCACCTGTATAATCTAATAAATAACTATAAAGGGACCAAAGAACCCAAAAACATGATTCTAACTAATATGGTAATAAACCTTGTGTTGGCAGTGAGGATGAAGTTTCAAGAAGATGGGATCTCCCACTTGTAATGATAGGTCCCTAAAATGGTGATTGGCCTGTTGTTTCATGGAACGCTGGGTGTGGGATATATGGTGTTTAAGATGTAGAAGGGCCCTATCATAGTCCAATAAATCCTGTTCCACTACCTCCACCCAAATCTCACTAGGATGGAAAGTAAAAATTGCATGCGTATTCTTCCCATAAATAACTTAAAATGGAGTAGAGTTAATTGACTCATTCCAAGTGGTTTGGTAATAAAATTATTCCCATGGGATTCAAAAAGACCACTGCTTTGGCTGTTCCTCAGAAAAAAATTAGAGGTAGGTCTCCAAACACTGATTATTCACTTCGGTTTGGATATCTATTTGTGGATGGTATATGTTTATCATGTTTATTTTCATACCCTATAATCAGAGAAGCTTGATTCAAAAGTGACTCATAATGAGAGGGTCATGATCCCTAAAAATGCATTTTGGGATTCCATGGAGCCAGAAAATCTCTCATAAGAAGACCCTAGCCACTCCCTTGGCTATAAAGGGGTTTTTGATGGAGATAACATGGGAATACTTATAAATTATATCATCTACCACTAGGATGACATCAAATCCCTTGGATTTTGGGAGGATAGTGATAAAATCTATGAAAATATACTCTCATATGGCTACTGTAATTAGTATGGGCTATAGTAAACTAGTGGGTAATAAGGCCGAATACTTATTACGTTGATAGACATGGCACTGATAGAAATAGTTCATGATTTTTTGGCACATTCCTTCTCAATAAATACTAGGAACCAATTTTATGTACATTCTATAGAATTCAAAATTCACCCTTAAGGAAATTCATGAAACTCCATGAGCAATTTTAGAATCCATGGGGAAGAGGTTTAGAGTTCCAGCCTACCCTTATTTAACATGGTTTCTTACGATAAGGAAAATTACTTGGGGGTTATTCTTACAAAAAGTAGTTGATTTTTAATATTACTAATAATGGGATCATTTTATACATATTCCTCTAAGGTAGTTCCATCATGATAGGTTATAAAATACTCATAGAGGAGAATCTCATAGGGGTCCTCCTTTTAGTAGAGAGCATCAATAATGGAATTAGTGATGACTAGTTTATATTTTACTTTGAAGTGGTATCTCATCAATTTTTAAAGTCAAAGTTACTAATATGGGGGTATTAATTCACTACTATAATAATAATTGGAGACTTCACAGATCAGAAAAAACTATAAAAGGCTATCCTAATAAGTATGGCCTATAATTATTAATGGAATGGACCAATGACATGACTAATAGGTGGAATTGGACATATTTTTTGCATTTAAGGCTTTATTGAAGAATGAAATGGATCCATGATGATACATGAGGATGAAACTGATGTCAGCGCCAAAGGAATCAAACTCTACCTCAAACTATATGGAGAAGTATAGTAGAGCGAGGACATGGGTAGTGGTTAGTGTCTATTTTAAGTATTCAAAGGCATGATACACAATGAGAGTCCACTGAAATCCCTCCTTATGAGTGAGAAATATAAGGGGATGGGAAATTATACAATACTTTATGATGAATTTTCTTTAGTAGACTATTAGGTTGAGGAAGTTATGGAAAACATTTATCGTGAGATGGATCAACCAATACAACATGATTCTATTTTTTTGTAGGATTTATTTCCATGTCTTCCTAGGAGATAATGTGTCCCAGATAACCAATTTTACTATAGTAGAAAGATCATTTATGCTAGTTATAAAAGAAGGAATTGTATCATAAAATATGAAAATAGATACCAGGTTCTACATATTGGAGTGGAACTCATAGTTATAATTGATAATGTCATCAAAGAAGATGAGAAAAAACTTCCCAAGAAGAGACTGAAAAAAATAATTCATGATATCTTGGAAGGTTGATAGGTCATTGGTGAGGATGAATAGAATTTAAAAGAACTTATAGTGTACATTTTTATTATTAAAGTAGTTTTTTCCACATATTAAGTTCACATATAGATTTGGTGGTATCCAGAATTAAGGTTGAGGTTTGAAAAGTAAGTGGTACCATGTTGCTCATCCAATAATTCTTCTATGATCAGGATTGGTAATTTATCAGGAATAATGAATTTTTTGAGAGCTTGGTAGTCTACACACATGTTCCATGAATTTTTTTAACTAATAACACTGAACTAGAATAAGAACTCATGCTAGGTTATATGGTGCCTTCTTGAAGAATTTCATGATCCTATTTCTCAATCTCGTTCTTCTATAAATGTTGGTACTAATAAACATGCACTAACACCGATACCTACCCAGGAACTAAGGTGACTCTATGGTCAGCTGGATGTTGTGAAGGGAGGCTCAGGGGGGGGGTATTAAAAATTTACTGGATTCCCTTAAAATGTTTATACAAGTCTTAGTGTTGACCTATGGTTAGTAATGGTTCCATTTGTTCTGAGTATTTTGTATGATCAGGGTTAGTTAACCCATGAAAGGAGGAGATAACTTGGTCTGTGTGGGTGGCACCATGAAGGGAATGAGAGGTGTTCCCAACTGTGAACTTCATTTTCATGTATTTCTAATTAATTCTAACCTCACCAAGGGTACAAAACCATGAAATCCCCAAGATCAAATCTAAACCCCTAATATCCATGATGTGAGCATTGAGTGAGTAAGTGGAGGTACCCATGTTTAGCTTTAAAGGTTGAAAAAATCCATGAGACCATAACCAATGACCATCAACAAGATTGAAACATTGATTTTGGGTGTTGAGGATAGATAATATGAGAAGATTTGTGAGCATGGGATAGATAAAATCATTACTCCACCATCCAAGATCATTAGGATGAGGATGTCACTAATTCAGACTTTGACCTTTATGGCTCTAAGGTTATCCTAGTTTTACATGTGGAAATAAGAACTAAATCCATGTTTTTTCCATTACTTGACACTCAACTGGGTTACTAGTTTCCTCAAAAACATCCATTGGAAGTTCTGTCTCATTGATTTCTTGTGGGAATTTGTCTTCGGCCAAAATTAGAACACATATTTTCTCATCAGGACATTTGGGAATGAGAGTGTACGATTTGGCATAGTGTAAGCCAAGCCCCTTTATACAATGTTCATCCCATTCTTGGATGAATAACTGGTGGACTCCACTTCCCCAAGGGAAACTATATGGGGTAACTCGTGATATGGTATGTCCAGGATAATAGATATTCATTTTTTATTACGATTATAAGGACAAGTGTTTGGATCTAGACCCAGGAGAAATAATGATTTCCATGGGGTTTCATGTCAATTAAACTATGTATGGGGGAAAATTATTTGGATGGAGAGTCCCAAAACTTTTTATACAACGATTTCAACATTGTAATTCATACACACTACCTTTAGGAATGTTTTTAGGGTTATGTATCTGAACCCAATTGTGAATTTCCTCATGCAAACCATGGAGAAAGTAGCCTATATATTATTGCTTTGGTTGGACATGGAGGAGGGATGCCAAACATTCAAAGTGCTCTATATACTCTTAAATATAACCATGTTGGTGGAGATAATCCAATTCCTCATAATTATTTTGGATTTCTAGGCCATTAAATCACTCTATGATCTCCTTGAAATATTTCTAAGACACTACTAGCCAGAACTCGTGCATGAAGGAGAACCAATTTATGTAAATTCATTCCATGATAAGTTTAGAAAATGATAATTTCTCAACATCCAATGTTTTATTAATATAGAATACTAGCTTAGATCACATAATACAACTGTGAGGGTTTGATCTATTGAAAATTGGGAAGTCGAAATGGCAGATGGAAACCCTCTGTTTAGGCCAATGTTCACTCGAGGTATGGGAGATAGTTAGAAACTATCTGTATTGATAAAGGGTGGGGTAATCCATGCCACATAAATATGATAAATCAAAAATAGATGGAGGATGTACCTTATAATTTTGTGGGGATTTATCACAATGGTGCACCAGAGTGGATATGGTTTTCTATAACTCAGTGAAGTCACACTCTTGGGATTAGTGTAAGTGTTCTTCTTGAGAGAAGTGTTCCTATTCCCAAGATTTTTTCTAGGTAGTGAGATTTTACATGGAGGAGTTTAGAGAAGTCAATGTTTCATTAAGAATCCCAAGTTTCTATTTTTTAACCCTTTAGGTGAGACTAATACCGTGTCTCCATTAGCAGGGAACAATCAGTTAGACCAATTGATGAAGATGATCCATTAGAGAACCTCCTTAATGGATAAAATATACCCCTATGAAGAATTATAGTAGAAAGAAAAAGGATGGAAGAACATTACACTTTATGAAGGGGATGATCCATCAATCCTACCCAATCCACAGGTTGTTAACTACTAATTTTCTCCATTCCCTCTCTCTTTCTCCATCCCTTTTAATTACTTACCCATGATAATCCCTTAACAAAATCATAGCACGTGACACATAGTTTGTTAGTTTGATGGAGATAGTTTGGGGATCATATTACCCCTCCTAGAATATACTTTTTAGGTGTAGGGTTCCCTTTTTTTATCAATGTATGTGAATAGTGGGTCTCTATCAGAAAAAATTACATAGGGGATCCCATAAAGCCTTATAAACTCATGAACATACAAGTGTCTGAGTTGTTCTACAATCATTGTATCCCTGATAGGGAGGAAATGAGTTGATTTCATAAGTTGATCAATGATCACCCAAATACCATTCTTCCCACTAGGAGTTTGTGGTAGACCAATGATGAAGCCTATGTAAATATTGTCCCACTTCCATGCCATAATTTCCAAAAGTTTCAACAAACCAATAGGTCTTTAGTATTACACCTTAATCCTCTAAAAAGCCAGACACCATAACACGAAAGCTGAAATCGACCACCTCATTCCTGACCACCAATATCAACATTTCAAATAAGGATACATCTTAGTAGTCATAGGGTGTACGGACCAACAATACATGTGTCCTCCATCCATTAACTCCTGTCTTATAGAAATAGGAACAACCAACCTATTGAGGAAACACAAGGAAGCAATGGGAGATTGATACCACTCACCCGAGGTCTCCCTGCCATTTAGGATTTTACAAACATGATGGAAATCAATGTTTTCCACTTTATCAAGCTATACTCACTCATAAAATGATGATCCAAACCTTATAGTAGACAATAACACCTTCCCACTGTCCTCCTCCACTCTTAAGTTGATCTCAGTGAACAAAATCATCAGAGACCACTCCTCCACTGACTCCTTCATGTATGGACTCAATAATCTCCTTCTCAATGCATCTATGACCACATTTCCTTTCCTGGGAGTATAAATAATATCAAAATAAAAAGTTTGAATATATTTAACCCAACTTCTCTATCACAAGTTCATATCTCTATGAGTTTAAATATAAATTAGACTCTAGTGATTAGAATGTACTGTAAACCACTCCCCAAAGATATAACGACTCCAAATTTTTGAGTGCATACATTATCGCTGCCAACTCAAGGATGTGGGTAGGGTAGTTATTCTCATGAGGGAAAAAATGGTGAGAGTAATAAGCAACTAATTGCTTTCATAGCATTAAAACACACCCCAAACTCATGCTAGAAGCATCAACAAAACATCATAACCTGAACCTGGTTCCAATGGAATCAAAATTGGAGCAAAATTCAACCTCAACTTCAGTTCCTCAAAAATATCTCTTAAAATTTTTGTTCCACTCACACTTAACATCCTTATGTGTCAAATGTTCCATTGGATATACAATATTGGAAAATTCTTGAGAAAAAAATCTATAATAACCAACTAAACCCAAAAATCTCCTAATCTCAAACACATTTTTGGGAGGCTCCCAATACATAAATGCCTATATATTTTTAGGATCCAATGATATTACCATTTTAGATATAATATTCCCCAACAATCTCACTTCCTGGATCCAAAACTAACATTTGGAAAGATTAACATACAAATGATGTTCTCCCAAGGTTATAAGGATAATATCCAAATGATCCATATGTTCTTCCTTCAACTTAGAGTACACCAAAATATCATCCAAAAACACAACCACAAAAGAGTCTAAGAACCAATGAAAGATCTAGTTCATAAATACCATAAATACCATAGGTATGTTAATAAGCCTAAATGAAATGACCAGGAACTAAAAATGCCAATATAGGATCTTAAACACTATCTTAGGCATATTCTCTTCTTGGAATCTCAACTGGTAGTACCATAACCAAAGGTCAATATTTTAAAAATAATGATCCCCTCTGAGTTGATCAAATAGATCATCAATTCTGGGTAAGGGATACTTGTTCTTAATGGTCACATGATTAAACTTTTGATAATCAATGTAAATTTTGAGTCTCCCATATTTCTTATTATTAAGGAGGATAGGTTAAGCCCAAGGTGACCTGCTATGAGTAATAAATACCTTAGCCTCAAGATCCACAAGTTGGAAATTTGAAATCCCACACTACCTTGAAGTTGGCTATAGTCAATCGACAGGTGGGAGATTTGAAACCTTGTTTGGACATCTTTCCCAAAGGTGTAGAAATATCCAACATGAAAGAAATAATATATGAACATAAGAACAAAACATTAACTAACTTTTATGATATAAAAGAATAAGTATAACCTATATCAGACAAGGATAGCTCCATATAATACAAAATAAACACCGTACCTCTAACAATAGCCATCCCTGCTTCAGATTCTTCTGGCATATACTCCACTACATAAAGAAATCTAGTCTCATATCCTCCCTGAGCTTTCTTATCCACACGAACATCCCCCTTTTCTTTAGGATAAGACTCACCAACATTGAAAACATCAGGTTGAACCTATGAAACCTTGGTGAGAGTGGATCCAACCTTACTACCTTGGGACATTCTTCCATAAAAATGATTCAGATGACCAGATTATCCACAAAGGTGATGAGTTCAGAGAGATTATACATAATTGGGATTGGTATGACCAGAAATTCCATAATGATAACACACAACTTTATACTATCTATATGAATCCCATGATATTGGTCCTGAAGAAAACTGGCTATCTCTTAGCTTTATTTTTTGGAAAGAAGACACACCCTGACTAATAATCACACCAATCAAATCTCCACCCAAAACTATTTTCCAAGATATGTATTCCACTACCATAAATTCTTTATCAAATACCTCTAAAAAATTCAAGAGGCACATGAGAATCAACATCAACTGAATATTGGTCCTTAGTACCATATCAAACCTCTGAGATTTAAGGTATTCATTAGTAAAAATATTTAGTGCTAAGTGAACTAACTCAACAAAATGGGTGGAATACTCCAAAACCATATGATCTTCTTACTCAAGGGTCAAAAACTACTGGGTATTTTCTACATGAAACATTTAATGATAAAACTAATGATTGAATAATTTATTGAAGGAATATTAATTAAGATCTTTTTGAATCTTGTCTTGCACAATGGATTCCCACCATATCCTTCACTTTACCTCAAGCATGTACATGGAAAAACCCACCTTGGAGTCCTCAGGAGTAAGAAAAGAATATCATTTTAATCCACTCAATCCACTAGTTAAATTCCAAGGGTCTTTTATTTCCATATAAGATGGAAAAATTATGCTTGGTAAATTCCAAGCCATGATGCACTGTTCTTACCAGGTTCCTAATTCCCATTTGGCCTAGATTTTGTATTGTGTGGATAAAAACTTCCAATAAGAAAGGATCCACTGGAGGATTTTCTTGTGGAACTTTCCTCACAACTTCCTCACTTAGATTTGGAAGATATCTTCTGGGAGGTATTATCTAATAAACAAAAGATAATAACCAATCATCTTAGGAGTAGTTTACAAATCAAGAGAACAAATTCTATAATCCATATAAATTACTTTAAACAATAAGAATCTAAAGTAATTAAAAATTATACAAAAAAAGAAAATTCCTTAAAAATTAATAAGTTAATTTAAATACACCACACATAATGTTTATTCAAATAACCTGAAGTATAATGTCTCAATCATGGAAAAAATTCTTAGAATACCCATGGTAACTTGAGTTCATACATAGAAGTGTTCTATCCAAGAACCCTCCCACACTTACTATCTGAATTATGATATTCCTAGATTCTATCTACCAAATATCCTTAACTAAACCTAGGTAGTTTCATAACACTTCAGAATGAGTAATGGTATTTATACCAATTTTTCATGAACCAACCTAGGTTAACTAAATTAGTCACCCAAGAAGGTACACCACACAGTGAGGTGCAAAAAGTAACATGAGTCTCTTGTATAACTGAAGAAAAAATAGAGTAAGAAGTGGAATATAGAGTACATATATCATTGAGACATAAAAAGTCAAACTCAAAAAAGAACTAAATCTAAAAGAAAAATAAGACATTCCAAAATCCAGAAACCCCATGTGACTATCCGTCACCACTGAACTAACCTACGTCGAAGGCATCAATTTCCAAGGGAATCTAGTGAACTACAAGACTCCCTTCCCTTTGCATGATTCCTAAAAAACCAAATCTAAAATTTCCCAATGGCCAAAGTAGGGTGTGAGAAAAAATCCTAGTAGGATTTCACCAAAGAATCTATCCAAAGTCTAATGTCAAGAAAACCGTTAAATCTATCTTTAAAACAAAAACAGTTTATAAATCATTTCCAAAAGATAAAACATTTTTTAAAAACAAAACCCACCTAAGGTTTTTCATAAAATTATCCCATATTCTCATAAATAAAGAATATGTCAAGTACATGAAATAAATTAGGTGAGCATAAGTAGAAACCCATGGATACACCATAGTATACAAAAGTGAGCAATTCAGTCATGAAATACCATCATGTGATAAAAACCAAGAATAAATGGAAAATAAAACCATTTGGGATCTAACATATGATAATATTTACTAGATATAAAATAATATTAAACCAAGAATACATTGGATCCAACTGATATCGATTTCTACCATAGTATACCAATATCAAAAAAATTCTAGCGGTGTTACACAAAATAAAATGACATGTTCATTTCTTAACACAACCAAGGTTACCAATGTGCTATGTTTTTCAAAAACCATTTGAAAAACTTTTTCAAATTTTATAATTCATTTTCATATTTAATAATTACTACCTCCATGATTGAAAAAGCATTTTAGAATCAAATTTTTAAAGATGAATACCTTTAAAAATATGTTTTTCAAAAATTCAATAAACTTTGATATCAAATTCATCCATTTCATAATAACAAACCAAAGGAAATTGTACAATAAAATTATAAATTCATGGATAAAAACCTTTTTGTAGAGAAAAATACCTCAAGAATAAAGAGTAAATTCCAATGATTTATCTCTCAAATCCCATGGTCAAATCCAAATAAGAAGGAATTAAAAGGCCTTCAAAGAGATCTCCAGGGAACCTAATGTTCAAAAGAGAAAAACTGGATAAGTTTCTATTCATATGATTTCTAGATATTTATAACCAAACTTTAAAATAGAATATCATGATGAAACCTATCACAACACCCTAAAACCACCCAAATTATATAATATACTTATTATTATATGGTGTAGAATGTTCTAAAGTAAGAGGAACCAAGCCACAAATCCCTCTGTCGATGCCGCTGTCTCCCTCAGCCAACTCGCCTCTAGAATCCATGCTACAGACCTCACTAGATCCTATTCTACTAGGAAAAAATCCATGATACAATATAAAATACCATGAAACATGGTAGTTAAATTTAATAGAACTGAAAAAATCATACCCTAGTCCACCATACTGCATCGTCCTTCCTCTATGCCACTAGGATCACCAGAATAGAGGGGCTACACGATATCCCCTTCTCCAAGACATAGTTATGCAAAAATTATAAGTAGCCCCAATATCCCCCTCCATGTATTTACAATATATCTTGCTGGTCCACACCACAACAGTATCACCAAACTACAACATTCACCTCCATGGTGCAACCCCTATATAAAACCAGGGAAAATCCCAAGTTATTCAAAAACCACTAGAACTCAAAAATTAAACTTTCAAACATCAAAAAGCCATCTTACCAAAACCCCATGGGCATCACAACTAGATTATTAGAATCCTTATATACCTCTCCAATTGAGAAGACTGATCAAGACCAATAGAAACTGTTAAGACTGTAAATGCATAAGAATAAACCTTATTCCTTGGAAATACTGCTCGGGAAGGATTTCAACCATCAGGAAAAACACCTCTCATTTGAGGGAAAGAATTTCTCAATATCCAATCCATTATCAAACAGATATATACCTCTTGTTTAGTCTCATCCAAATTCAAATATGTAGTATTGATACTAGATAGGGGTGAATAGGGTTTTGGATTTATATAAATTATGTGGATTATTAATAACCATTCCTTCCTTTGTGAGAGTGTAAAATGAAAATGTATCATTAAATGGTAATTGAAATAAGGAAATTCCCATAAGTGATTTTATATTTATTGGTCATATAATTTCATTTAACTAAGGGTGGTTAGTTTCTTTGACCATATGTATTGGTTAGTCTTGGAAAAATGCCTCACAATGTTCCACATGTGTGTGTTGTTATTACACTCCTAGACTGACTAGAGATACACCAAATAATATTTATTTTCTTGGGTCAAGGAAAAGGTCTTTAAGGAATTCCGCATACATGAAATGTTATTATAATCCTAATTAGACTATATAAGTGTAAAACATTATTATTAATCCTTATTTTGTGACCTATGAATAAGAAAACCTCTACTTAGTTACTTTAGATCACGACCTATAATGTTAGCCTTTAGTTAATCCATGAGTGATTATTTATGGAAAGGTACTTGAATTTTTCACTTCTATGATTATTTAGGAGGATTTCCCCTTAGTTATCACCTGAACGTGGCTCATTAAATTATATGATCATGGGATGAATGAGTTTTATGAGTGTGGTTAAAGTTGGATAGATCAAATTATAAAAATTTAAGGTAAGAAAAGTATTAAGGTTGATTTCCTCTATGAAATTTTGAGAAGTATGGAAGGATTCATTACATGGATATAATTATTGCATTTTATTATTCTTTATTGATTATTTATCATTAAAAAATTTTCATGAAATTTCTCTTATTATCAAAATTCAGTTCTTGTAATTACCCCTCTACATGTGTAACTCACAAGTACATATAGATATTATTCAACATCATGGATATAAAGGGAAGGTTCCTTTATTTAATAAAGATGCATGTTAGATAAGAAATTCAATTGTGTGGAGATCAATTGGAGTGGTGTCTATATATCATTTTTTTTGATTTTTTTGATTTCCATGATGGGATGGGGTTTCGGAGACCACTTTTGATATTTTTTATATCTTTGGTTTCTTAGGTCATACTACATTTTTTTTTGTTTTGGCCATATTAATGTATAGAACTAGTCAAGCCCCTATATATGTTTTATGCTTATGAATTCAAATTTCTGACATGATATTGTTATCAATTCGCATATTAAGTTTATATATTATATGATGATGATATATTAGTTATATATATATATTATTTTTGGTTGTTTTATTATTATGTTTATGGAGAGTTAATATTGAGGGAAATGATTCCTTGCTACATTATTATTAACTCGTAGTGATAATCACTAACCTATGGAATCCAAGGAAACACTTGAGATAATATGACAGCCCAAATCTGGAAATGGGGTATCCTTAAGTTGGGTTGGGTTATTATGTTATTCCATTTGAATTCATTTACTGTAAAATAATTGTATGAGTGGAGGTAGAGTTTGTGTATCCAACATCAATTGATTTGTATAAATGGTTAGTTGATATATCAAGAGTTAATGAGGTATGGGATACATATTTGATGATATTTTAACATTATACTCTATCAATGTTCCAATTAGTGTTATAAATTATTCTATTTCATATTGTGAAATTTTAGTGGTGGTAGTTGGTGTATGGAAATATTTATGGGATTTATTAATAGTTGATGAAGTTTCATGATCAAACCTACCCAGAGTTTTAGTATAGGGGTTTTATATAGAATAGTCCTAATACTAATATTTTTGGTTTACATTTATTTAGGAAATATATGAGGAATAATGACCAATAATCATTTTAGGCATAATCAAATGCATATGATGTATGGAGTTATTAGTCATTAGAAGGTAGGTTGGGGACAATATGTTTCTCATGTAGTGAATTTAAGAATAGGTACATTATATACATATCATTTTAGAGGGGTTAGTAGTAGTGTGTAGGGAAGAACAAAACTATTGACGATCCTCTTCATTAGATGCAATAGCTTGGGTGAGTCAATGAATAATTAACTATGCTAAGATACAATAATTATATTGATTGGACACATAATTTGTTAAAATAAATTGAATCTAATCTAATAAACTAAATTATTTAAATAAACCTATTAAATCAATTATAATTATCTTAGATAAGTTAGATTTGGTTCATTAACCGTTTTTAATAAGAAATCAACAAATAGGTAGAAAAAAATTTTAAAATAAATTTTAACATATTTATTGGTTTTCATTCAAATTTTTATTATGTTAATGTTTTTTGTACCTTATTCAAAATTACACTTATATTGAAAAAATAGAGAACATAATTAAATATTAAATATTATACTTTAGTAAATTCATGGTTTAATCTAGTTAAATTACCCATAATTGGACTAAATGAAAAATTAATTCAACCAACTTTTAACTATCACCATTAACCAAATTATAATTTAAAAAATTATAAACCACCAAAAATTGGTTTACTTTAGTTAGTTTATTTTAGTTTAGAAAATTTTCCCAAAGTTAGTAGAAATATCAATAAATATGATATTATGTAGGGGAATTGATGAAGGTACAAACACATGGAGCATAATTATTTTATGTCCCGCACACTTAGGGATAATAGAATGAATAGTGGTAAGGGGTTATAACACTTCATGGATTCTAGGGTGAAGTAAATGGTAAAGGGAAGTATTTGGTAGTTGAGGATGAAGAAAAATCTAAGCTATGTGGTTTGATTTAATATTTATATATATATTTTACTATTGATTCAATATTAGTATACAAAGGTTCCATACATCATTAATTATATTGAATTTAGTGCAAGAGTTGGAAATTTCTATGGTAAGGATAGATCGACCATTGGTGTTGGTGACACCAGTTTTTAGGAGCTTGATTTTATTAGAGGTATTTAAGAATTAAATGATTATAATAGGACATAATCACATGTCTTGAGAATTTTATTAGTTAGATATGGTATCAGACAATGTTATATTGGAATTGACTAGTTATCACTTGTTCAATCCCGTGCAAACCTATTTCGATGAGGTGTTAACTATATGAGTCTATGAGAAAGTAAATTAATGTTTAAAGGGAAAAGATACCATATAAAATGATTATATCATCAAGAGAACTAGATTATTACTTATTTATGGTGAAATTGGTGTTATATTAAGAAAAGGTGATAAGGGTTGAGATTTCAAACACCCTTCAAGATTTTACAGATGTTTTTTAGAGGAAGTCATTTGTTTACCATCCATCTAGATGCGTAGTTCAACATTAAAATTTATTTTGTTATTATTATTATCTTTATGAAACCTTATATAACAACACTTATTAAGACATGATATTTAAAGGTGAAGATGAATGCTTTACTATATAGGATTCCTTTGATTGATCATGTAATCTTGGTGTGCACCATTACTATTCAAAAATAACTAATATGATAATTTGGTGTTATAAATTTATTACTGTTGATTGAATTATATTAAAATTAAGAAAAAGTATCTGCTACTAAGGAGAGAAAAAGTATCTTCTACCAAGTATTGATGATTTTATTTATTATTTAAAAGAAATTTTTTTGAAGATTAATTTTTACTTAGGATATCATTAAGTGAGGATTTATGAGGAATATATTCTAGAGATTACCTTTTTGAGTTTTTATGGACAATATGAGTATGTACTTGTACTATTAAGATTGAAGAAAAATAAAAAAGTATTTACAGGGTAGATAAATATGGTCTTCCAATCTTATCTTGACAAATTTGTGGTGGAAAAGGAAGAACATTATGATTATTTGTGTATTTTACTAGAATTGATGAGTGAAAATTCATTTTATGGGAAAATATCTAAGTATATGTTTTAGATTAACAAATTGTGCTTCTAGGGCTATATCATTTTAGAATATGGGGTTTTAGTAGAGAAATAAATAGTAAATTTTAACCAAGAATTTATTAAAAGTGAGGGGTTTTATGGGCATATAAGTCTACTACAGGTGGTTCATAAATGATTTTTGATGGTTTTGATCACCTTTTTCAATCATAAAAAAATAACGATCTTTTATTTATCTGGATAAATTTGTGTTAAGTAGATTTCAAATTATTTAAAGAGAAACTAGCGTGTGTTACAATTCTATGGTTTCCAAAGGATTTAATTACATGAAAGGTATATTTAAATGCTTAATATATTATATTTGAATGTTTGATAATGAGGGAAAAAATAAAAGTTCATTTTAAAAAAATTTAAACCCATCTCAGTTCCATTTGATCATAGATAAGTTTATTTTATTTAAATCATTGACTGGGGAAAAGGGTAAAAGTACCCATGTACATTCATGGGTGAAGACTAACTATATCAAATTATTCTCTTATGAAATAATTTTATGAAACCAAAATAAAATGAAAAAATAAAATAAAAATTACAGTAAATAAAATAACACAATAACAAGAAGTGTCTATAGAGGAAAACCCACTATTTGAGAAATAATGATTAAAAAACAAAGGGTAAAAATCAAAGAGGTATCCATTATTTTTGGGATCAGATCATGTAGATATAAGGTAATTTTAAATGACCTTCCTTATAAGTACTTCAATTCAATGAGTTATATCTTATAAATTTATAAGTTAGACTTTAATAATTGAGTTTCTACACATGCTTGTTAGTGTATCCTCTATTGTGTTCACTTGTTGAAGGAAAAAAATCACATAAAAATAAAAGAAGTTTAACCTAGTGGCTCCAAACCCTGATTAACTTAGTAAAGGCATTACCATGAATGGAATTATTTCTAGGGGATAATAAAAAAAGTCTGATTCCCTACCGATCTACCTAGGTGTGAAAAAATTCACACATAAAACAACATTCCATAAATCTCCATAAATTAACCTCATTCACCTTTGTAGATAGATAATAATATAAGGAACCATACCTAGGTTATTATTAATAAATTTAAGTAAAATAAAATAATAAAAAGGGTCAATGATAAATTTAGTAGCTTTAAATCAAGTTATCACATTAAAACATACCTAGTATATTCATAATGATATTTAATAAATAGTTAAATATTATTATCATAAAGAAATAAATAATCAATTGATGAAATGATTTAAATATAAGAAAATAGAAAAAAAGAACCATTCTATTAAATCACATAAGGAACTAATACAACCTAGCTATATTAAATTTGATACCTTTAATGGAACAATTTTTTATTCTTGGTTAATATTTAATATTATTTTCTTCTTATACAATTGAATAGACCTTCATTAATTATATAGACAATTTATCTAAATCCATTTCCCACAATAAAATAGAAAATTAAAAATCCTTAAAGGTTGATACCATTAGGCACTAAATTTTATTATGTTATAACTTAATAATTTAGTAGAATATTTGTTGATGATTTTTTAAAGTAAAACCATAAATAATAATGCAATAAAATATTTTTTCAAACATGATAAAATACTGAGGAAAACTTTATTATAGTGTTTTTAGACTCAATAACCTCTAGGATATTTGATATTGGAAATACCCAAATCCTTAATTCATTATTGGAACCCTCTTTTAAGATCATTAAAAACCACTCATATTTTATTCATAAAACCACACAACAGGTTTATAGAAAAAGAAGGAAAATGATTCCTAAAAATAATTTAAATTTACATGATAATAGATTGATGAATAGGTTAGATCAATTATGGAATATAGAGAAAGGAAATGTATAATAAAGGAACTATCATTTTTGGATGTAAAATATTTCTCATGAAAGTGGTTTTCCCCTTTATATCTATAAATAACCTATTATAAAGGTGATATCTCATAAGGGAAAATTATTTCTAAAAATTTTCATTTATATTATTTTCTCTTAATTTAACCCACAAAATCCCCTTTATAATAACCTTAACCACAAAGGCACCTAATCTCGACCCACATAAGGACCCTATGATGAAACCAATCCCAAGGTTTGATCGTATCACATTTATTTTAATAAAAAATCTCATTTTTAAATAATTATAAATCCTTTATATCATTTATATATAATTAAAAACTAAAAAATAATTTTACTTAATTAATTAAATAAACAAAAAATATTGGTTGGTTTTACAAATCCTATATCAAAAAGATTTTTTTACCCAAATAAAAAATTCAATCCCCATAAAAAGTAGTTAACACACCTAAAATAGTTTAAGTAAATAAGAAAGACCCTTATCAACAAATATACACAACCAAATACACATGAGACAATATTCACAACTGGATAACCATAATAGAGATGTAGGATTAACAACTAAAGGAAACTTACACCTTAAAACATAATACTTATATCCTTTTTTATATCAATTTAGATGAAGACTTAACTTCACATGATTAATATATAACATATCCATATATACAAAAAATACTTAACAATAAATGGGAAAAATTACTTACACAAAGTCCAAGAGATAACCTCAAATTTTTATAGAATAACCATGAGATAAGGAATGAAAAAAATATAATTAAAATACATCCAAAAACATTTCCCAAAATTATAACGGGTTTCTAGATCAACATAAACATACTAAAACAAATTAAAATGGGATAGAAAAATGATAAAATTAAAAAATAAACATCACAATTCAAGGATCTAGATGAATCTACATTCTTAGGATACAATAAAAGTTATTTCTATCTGGTGTTGACCCATAACACCACCAAAATAAAACTAGGACTTTCCCATAACTAAATAACCATGATCTTGTTTTCATCACATTAAGAATATAAAAAATCAAATCATCAATCATCACTTAATGAAATATTAAAACTAATAAAATTTATTTCTTATAATTACATAAATTCAAATAACATTGATATTAAAATTAAAAATGGGAAACCTAATAGAAAAATATTTTATTTAAAACTCTAAAGCATGCATAAAAACAATCATTGAGTTTATTACAATTATCAAGGTATAAAAATATATATGGAACTCAACTGAAGGAATGAGTAAGAAAAATATTAAAACTAGAATACCTCCAACTAAAAACAAAAAATAATTGAAAGAATAAAATCAATTTTTTGAAACTAAACCATCATTATTTACTTATAATTAAACCAAAAACATATATTTTGTAAGATCCCAACCTTTTTTGGAGACTTCTTGGGCTCGTTTAAAGGTACTCTTTTTGCCCTGTTTTGAGTAAAACTTGTTTGGGTCTTAACTTGGTGCACATTTTTGTGAAAGTTGAGAAATTTTGGAAGGAGGAGAGGCTTTTCATGGTTTGATCATGGTTAAATAAAGTGAAAAACATGGGTTTAATGGTTTGAAAATGGTTAAAAAAATGTGAAATCTGTTGCATGGTTTTCACATGGTTAAACTAAGTATGAAACCTGGTCGTATGGTTTTCACATGGTTAAACTAAGTATGAAACCTAAGTGTGCAATGTTTTATAGTTAAGGTGCATGGTTGGTACTAACCATACTAATTAACATATAAAACCATGCACATGAAAATTAAAGTTATGAAATTTGATTTCAAAGTATCCCAAACCCCCATATTAACCTCAAATTGACCCTAACTCAAACATAACCCATCACACTCATTTTTGGAGGCTCTCAGTCAAATTTATAAGGCTCCCTACCTCCGTTATGAAGGACCCCAAAGCACCCTGAGATGGGAGGGGTGAATCAGAGTGTCAAATATTTATTTTTAAAGTAAAGGATCTTGTTCCCACATTGGTAGGTACTTGTTAAATCTATCTGATGAGAATAGGCAGTAAAAAACAATCACATGAAAAGAGATGACACAACAATTTTACTTCGTTCACCACTAATGAATATTCCAATGAGAATATGATGACAGATTTCTGATCATACCAAATCCCACTAATATTCACTAGTTGTTGAATACAAGAGTTTAGAAATAGTCACTCTTTACTAAGAACACTACCTTTACAATATTTTAGGGATATCTCACTGCGTCCCTCAGAACACTTTTGTGGACTCCCCCTTTCTCACTACATCATGAATAATCTAAAATTAGTTTATTGAATTAAAGGTAACTTTAATAGATTGACATTAAATCATACATCCTCACCTGTAAATAGATTCTATGTTGAGTTCCTGTTTTTTACCCATATATGTAATCCAATTTTCCACGCATTATTACTTTTGTAGATTGTTCCTTCACATACTACACTGCTTCCTCAGCAAACTGTGTTGATTCCTCTATATACCGCCCTACTTCTATGAACTGAGTTGCTTCCTTCGCATATTGAGCTGCACTACGTAGCGTGAGTGATTCATGGGTCACCTTTTCCTTCCATGGACCATCACCTCTTTACAAACCCCTTTTACTACTGTGGACATCTACTTCTTCCATGAACCGTCATCTCTTCCGCGAACTATCTTCTCCTTCATAAAGTTGTCTTCCCGAGAACCACTTTGGACTCTACTAAATTCCACTTAGATTTCTAATCAAAATTTCTCTATGTAATGAAGGTATTAGTACTCCTTATATAGGAAAATAGATTTGAAAATATCGTTAATCTTTTTTACTTAAACATTTGATGTGGTACAACCTTTACCGCATACTTCTCCTTTCATGAACTGTTTTTCCTATGTGGTCCACATACTACCTCCCTCCCTTCACGGCTTCACAAATCACCACTTTATTTCTGCAAATGATGAGCCATCCCATATACCGCAATCCTTCCAGGAACTATTTTCCTCCCATGAATTGCAAGCCTCCCCATGATCTGTTTTCCCTATGCGGTCTATGTACCGTGCTTTACGGTCCATATAGTGACACTTTGCAAAATATCCCCCTTTCCAATTTTCATCACCTTTTTACATACCTCCTATGTAATCCGTTAATTTTCCTTCATGGTCCGTGAACTATGTACTCCTATGAAGAAAAAATTCCTTTTCCAAAAACAAACTTCTGATTTTTAAGCCCAAAAATTTGGCAAACACTAGGAAACTGTACCACCTTAAACACCTACTTCGGCCTGTACTTGTAAGATCACTTGTCTTGAAAACTCCTTGATCAATCCAATGTGGATTGACAAAAAATAGAAACAAAATTCCTTTACCATCAACTAATATCCTTGGATCTAACAATATATCCCTTTAGGTTTGTTGGAAATCTACAGATAAATTCAATAAACCATCTACCACTATAAAAACCTGATATGAAAGAAAAAAATCAGTGATTCTTGCTCAAATTTACCCAATATATGAAGGTAGAACGGTCCTTGTAGTCTATCTTGGGTTATCGAATCCACAGAGACCTAAGAAGTAACCTATAAAAACACACATTATAAGGATTGTTTTTGGCTATGAAGTGGCCAACTTGGGTTGATTTTAGATGGTTTTAAAGGATCACTAACAGATTTAAGTAAATTCAATTTAAAAGAATGAGTTGATCCTAGGTTATCGCTTAGGGTGGATTGGACGTATTTCCTTTTCAATGATTTTAATTTCTTATATTTGAGATGGGTTCATTTATGGAGATAAAACAACATCATAACTTACTGGTTTAATGCCTACACCCTTTAATACTAATCACCAATACACTTGAAGGATCAATTTTTTGAGCACTTCAAGGTAAAGGTTCGTATTAGCACTTGAAGTGTGTGACCTTAAATTGAACAAGGATGATGGGGTTTAAAAATCATCAAATAAAAATCTCAATTAAAGAAGTTATTATACATTAATGGGGTGATAAAGAACATCCAATACATCCCATTTATACTCCCTTGGATCAACCCATAAGTGGGTCAGCCCTCTATTGATTCTATAGTTTCAATGGAAGCGGAAAGTAGACTCATGAGGGAGGACATGGAGAAGTAAAGAAAACAACAAAAATAAAATGATCACTCCACCGTTGTGTGAATAATTTCACAAGATTTAGTGTGAATAAATTCAAACCTTGCAGAAATGGTATCAAAGTGAGATGTATAAAAATAGAATAAGAGGAGAAGAAGAACTTTTATTAAGAAACTAAAGTGAATTTAATAACTTACAAGTGAAAGAAAAATTTGAGACAACAAAATCACAGCATAACATTACAATTGAACAAAGCATCCAAGATGATAAACTCCTCCACCACCACTTCCTTAAATAGGAATTTTTGGAGCCTTGGGTCGAGCCTCCAATAGTAAAAAGCATCTCAATTAATTTTGGTAGTCCATAGGTTGGTGGAAAGTTGAAGGAGAGTTGATTTTTCCACCCTTGACCCGAGGTGGCATCCATCTTTCATTCACCGAACATACGCTCTTATAAGACCTTCTATATTGCAGAATTAGAGTGGGAAATATCAGAATAAAATGGATCCCAGGATGTCTCCTAACCTTATATAAAATTTGGGCCCATTTGGAGTTGTGGATTCGGAGATATGGTTAGATTGGTGGGCTGTTTTTCTGGGCTGCAGAATGTGGACTATAAATTTATCTCTAACTTAGGCCACCTAAATGACCACAATGGAGGAATAATTATCAATGGATCATGAATAATTATTAGTTACTATATATTTCCTATATCCTCCAACCAAATTTGGGATTCATTGGGTTTGTAATGTGGGTCCCACAGTCTCATCAGTGGGCTGGTGTCCAATCTAACTTCTTCAGAATTGTTTCCTTTCATCACAAAATATCCCCATCTTCTTCCATGAATTATCCATTGATCCCTGAATCAAAAATTTTTATATTTAAGTGTATATCAATTTCAAAAAATATCAAATTAAAATATTTATAATTATATTCCTTAAAATCAGATGAATCATTGGGTACTTTAAATGATGTTAAAAAATGTACCACATAATAGTGCATTTTAAGAAGGTATTACAATCATAATGTGAAATGATGTTCAAAGTGTAAAATGCACTAAAATGGTGTTTATGAATAATAAATCACATGAATATTATATATATTAACAATGAATATTAGCCTCATTTAGTGGCTAATTACACCCCCCAACTTGAGTTTTGCTAGTCCCGAGCAAAATACATCTCAACAATATGAAATTCGAATTCCTTTTTCCAAAAACATTTTAATACACAATGATCACCAAAAACCCTTATACCAAACAGTCCTGAAACCCATCAAAATAATTTAATACAAGATAGTTTCATAAGAAGATCCCAATCCCAAGCCCATTCCTTTGTTTAAAATCATTTCCATATTTCATCCAATATCAATTAAGTATGAGGATGTGTTGTGCATCACAATTGACATGGTGGTTCGTCTTTATTCAAGGGGGAAATGAAGGAAGTGCTAAGTTTAATCACATTTCAATATTAAGATGAGTATAAAAAAAATTTATTTTAGTTTTTTACTGTATATTATTTTTGTTTTTTTTGCAATTTTTCCATGGTAATTTAAATTGAACTCAAAAGAGTCAACCCCTGTAGCGAGACTTTGCCGATGACTCCCAGGATCAAAGGCCTTAGGGCACCAAGTGAAGCCCACATACTCGGGCATTATCTCGAGTTAACTTAGTCAAAAAAATATTCAAATTACCAAAAATAGAGATAAAATTACTAACTCTGGGCCAGAAAAAGATGGATTCACGATCCCCAAGTGCCGAAAGCCACACATTAGGTCATTTCATTGCTCTACGCGCAATTTTTTATTTTATTTTATTATTTTTTTGAATACTCATATTAAAAATAAAATGATCACCAAACCTATGATATTTATTTGGGAGACCCCATGAACTCAAACTAATACCCCACTATCCAAAGGACGTGCATTGTGATCTTTTTTTTATTTGGATAAAAATATAAACGATGAAATATCACATTGGATAGCCACACTTTCCAAAATCCATGCTCATGAAATTATAAAAGGATTAAAATCAGAATCAGGGCATGCTAAATTATTTTATATTAAGTTTCAAAGTGTGCAATGTGTATTACCATGTTCAAAGTTAAAGGACTTTTTCCTTCCATTTACACATTTTTTTTCAAATCATTCATTTTTTTTGACACAAAAGCTTTTTTTTTATTTTTTTCTCCCCCCAACTTAAAACAACACTGTCCCCAGTGTTTAAAGAAAATAAAATTTAGAAGGGGTAGAGGTAGAGAATGAAATTTCAAAAAGGAAATTGAAATTGAGGGTCATGGAATGAAGTCACCTGGTGGTTGAAGTTGAAATTCTTACTGCTCCCTTTTAATCCTTTGATATCCATGTCACTTATAGAGTTCCCTAGTAGAAATAGGAAAAAAAACAAAACAAAACAAAACAATATATATATATATATATTTATATAATAAATAAAGTAAAATATAAGTATATATATAAAAATTATAGAATAAGGAGGAACAAAAAGTCGTAGGTCAGTGGTAAGCGTGCGCCCCTGTCTCCCTTCGGTCCCGGGTTCGAATCCCCGCGGCTTCACCGGTTGTGACGGGGTTTGACCCACGACCTATGGCGTGTCCCATTTTTTAATTATTATTATATTTTTATTATTATTTTTATTATTTTTTTATTTTTATCTTAACTTAAAAAATCATAAAAATAAAATTAAATAAACTGATGATACATTGTCTTCTTTTTAAATTTCTGGGTAAGGTATTACTCAAGGATCACACCACGTGACACAGATGAATATGGTGCTCCCCTTTCATACCCATCCATACTCATAATAGAAGAACAGGTCAACAGTCTATTTTTTTTAAATATAAAAAAGTTTAATTAATCTTATTTAAAATATAAAGTTGATTAAAACAACAAAATGATAGGAAACTTGAAAACCATGGGTTGCCTCCCATGCAGCGCTTTGTTTAACGTCATTAGCCCGACATGGACCCCCTAACTTACCCAATACCAATTTTCAACATTTTAAGGACCCCATATTTCTCCATGTTCACTAGATTGAGATTGATTCTTTGTTTATAATTTTTTTCGTGTGCAAACCTATGTTAAATAATGACTGGTAAAATCCAAGGAATATCAGAAATGGTTGATCCAATTTCTTTTTTAGTCTTTCCAAAGAAATTAAGAATCATTACCTTTTTACTGGTTTCAAGATAACAAATTGTGAAAATTGGAACTTTTTGTCTATCCCTAATGAATGGAAACTTGAGGGTGGATGGAAAGTCCTTTTGTTCAAGTTCGGGTAGGCTAACACTTTCAGACATAGCTTGGGACTTTGAATCAAACTCAATTTCATTTTCAAAATTTCTCAAAAGAATTAGTTCCTTTTGACTGGGAGATTCAACCACAAAATTGGAAAGATCAATTTTAGTAATAGTTATGGACTCAATGTTTGTGATTTCTATCAATGGTTCAATAGTTGGTGTTTTTAAAAATTTATCAATGGAGTTATACTTAGGAAACTCAATCCATGATGTCAAATTCTCCTCTTTTGAATCCAAAAAGTCAATTTAATCTTGATTTAAAGACCCTTCAACAATTCCTTGATCTTCTTTATCTATCCCAAATCCAAAGTTTGGTTCTTAAATAAATTCACATGGGGTTTTTGGGAAACAAGAAACGTCACATAAGGTTATGGAATGGACAGTTGGTGTAGGGATGTGTTCCTCATAAGTTTTAATGCTTTGTAGTTCTAACCTCAAAGATGAAACCTCAAAATTCATTTTCTCCATTTGCTGAAACAATTTTTCAAGTAATGGTTGTGGATCATGATGGGCAAGGGGTTGAGGAATATGGTATATTCCAAGAGGATAATTAAGTTGTTGGAATTCTACAAGAGGATGTTCTGATTGGCCTTGTTGGGATTGGAACTCAAAATAGGTTGGAATGGTTTGTGGAGAATATGAGTTAAAAAATTGTGGCTCAATAGGCTGTTGATTATCCCACCAGTAGAAACTAGGATGGTCATTTTACATCACACTTGGTGTGGAGTGATCAATGTAAGGAGAGGTTCCCCATGTTTGGGTTTGTTCAAAAGGGATTTCCATTGGTAGTGAAATAGTGGATGAGAATAGAAAAGTGGGGTGAGAAAATGATTCTAGTGTCTAAGATAACTTACTTAGATCCCCGGAAACGACGCCAAAATTTGATTCTCGCTCAAATTTTCCCAAGATATGAAGATAGAACGGTTCTTGTAGTCTAGCTTGGGTTGTCGAATCCACAGAGACCTAAGAAGTAACCTATAGACATGCACATTCTAAGGACTGTTTTTGGCTATGAAGTGGCCAACTTGGGTTGATTTTAGATGGGTTTAAAGGATCACTAAAAGATTTAAGTAAATTCAATATAAAATAATGAGTTGATCCTAGGTTATCACTCCGGGTGGATTGTATGTATTTCCTTTTCAATGATTTCAATTTCTTATATTTGAGATGAGTTCATTTAAGGATATAAAACAACATCATCACTTACTGGTTTAATGCCTACACCCTTTAATACTAATCACCTATACACTTGAAGGACCAATGTTTTTAGCACTTCAAGGTAAAGGTTCGTATTATCACTTGAAGTGTGTGACCTTAAATTCAACAAGGATGATGGAGTTTAAAAATCATCAAATAAAAATATCAATTAAAGAAGTGATTATACATTAATGGGGTGATAAATAACATCCAATACAGCCCCTTGCTACTCCCCTGGATCAACCCATAAGTGGGTTAGCCCTCCATTGATTCTATGGTTTCAATGGAAGCAAAAAGTAGACTCATGAGGGAGGACATGGAGAAGTAAAGAAAACAACAAAAATAAAATGATCACTCCACCGTTGTGTGAATAATTTCACAAGATTTGGTGTGAATAAATTCACACCTTGAGGCAACTGTATCAAAGTGAGATGTAGAACAATAGAATAAGAGGAGAAGAAGAACTTTTATTAAGAAACTAAAGTGAATTGAATAACTTACAAGTGAAAGACAAATTTGAGACAATAAAATCACAGCATAACATTACAATTGAACAAAGCATCCAAGATGATCAACTCCTCCACCACCACTGCCTTAAATTGGCATTTTGGGAGCCTTAGGTCGAGCCTCCAACAGTACAAATCATATCAATTAATTTTGTTAGGCCATAGGTGGGTGGAAAGTTTAGGGATATTTTATTTTTCCACCCTTGAACCGAGGTGGCATCCAACTTTCATCCACCGAACAGACGCGCTTGTAAGAGCTGTTTTTCTGGGCCGGGGAATCTGGCCCAGAAATTTATCTCTAACTTGGGACGCCTAAATGACCACAATGGAGGCCGAATTAGCACTGGATCATGAAGAATTATTTGTTCCTCCATATGTCTTTTATCCTCCCACCAAATTTGGGATTCATTGAGTTTGTAATGTGGGTCCCATAGTCTCATCAGTGAGCTGGTGTCCAATCTGACTTCTCCAGAATTGTTTCCTTTCATCACAAAATATACCCATCTTCATCCATGAATTATCCATTGATCTCTGAATCAAACATGTTCATATTTAAGTGTATATCAATTTCAAAAAATATCAAATTAAAATATGTATAATTATATTCCTTAAAATCATATGAATCATTGGGTACTTTAAATGATGTTAAAAAATGTACCACATAATAGTGCATTTTAAGAAGGTATTACAATCATAATGTGAAATGATGTTCAAAGTGTAAAATGAACTAAAATGGTGTTTATGAATAATAAATCACATGAATATTATATATATTAACAATGAATATTAGCCTCATTTAGTGGCTAATCACTCAGCCAACACTCTAAGTCTATGTGAGTAATGCTTGAAATAGAAAACTATAAAGAAAGCATGAATGTATCTAGTATCCATAGATATCCATTCTCCTGCAACCTCATAGCATTGAATTTATCCATTCCACCCCATTGTAAATAAACCCAAATAACCTTTTATTGAACATTTAGAGCTCAAAAAACACTTCCCTGGATCGTATCTCCCCCATAAACCTACATTAGTACCACAAACAGATTAAAAAAGTTAACACAATTGGGGAGAGGGGACCACTCATAACCTCCTCATGCACTGGAAGGTGGTTGAAAACCGAGGTTAAACCAACGATTCTCAAACACATTTTCTGAAAATGGCTTGGTCACCATGTCAGTCACTTGATCATCAGTTCCAACATGATCCATTTGAATCATGCCTTGTTTAACTTTTTCCTTGATGAAGTGATATCTTATTTCAATGTGTTTTGTATGATAATTCTGAACATGATTATTATTAAGATGAATTGATCTATTATTACCATAGTGAATCACCATTGGCTGTTTCACCTCATCACCAATATCAGTCAGTTGTTTCTTCATCCAAATTAGCTGTGTAAGCCCTTTTAGTGGAGATATACTCAGATTTAGTAGTACTGAGATAAGTACTTTCCTATTTCTTACTTAACCAACCCACACATTTCTCATCAATAAAGAATGCTCCACCACTTGTGGAATTTCTATCTACCACATATCTAGCCCAGTTAGCACCAGAAAATACTAATAATTCATTATATCTTCCTATAGAAAAGTATAAGTCATAGTTGTGAGTTCCTTGAATATACATCATGATTCTTTTAATTGCCTACATATGTTCTTCCTTTGGATCACTTTGAAAGTGGGGCACTAATAATTTTGAAAATACAATTTCTATCCTTACTACAGTTAAATATAATAAGCTGTTGATGATTCTTTTATACATTGTAGGATCCACAGAAGTCCCATCCTCATGCATTCCAAGTTTTGTTCCAACCTCAATCAGAGTTTAAATTGTTTTAGATTCATGCATATTGAATTTATTCAGAAAATCTATTGCATAATTTTCTTGAGAAATAATGGTGTAGTCTTTCCTCCGAATCACTTACATCCCCCAGAAGTATGTCAGTTCACCAATCATGGACATTTTAAATTATGATTTCATGTGATTGGAAAATTCATCCACTCATCCCTATCTTCTACCACCAAATATAATATCATCTACGTACACTATTATCATGAACTGATCCTTCTTATAATTATTCATAGAGAGATTATGATCCACTTCTCCTATTTTAAATTCGATCTTCATTAGATAGGAATCTAACCAAGAATACCACACTCATGGTGCCTTATTCATACCATAGAGAGCCTTCTTTAATCTATAAACCTTCATTTCATCATTACCAAGTAGAAAAACCATTGGTTGTTCTATGTAGACTTATTCTTAAATAATACCATTTAAGAAAGCTGTTTTGACATCCATTTGATACACTTTGTATCCTATTTAAAATTCCATTTCAAGGAAAATCCTGATTGACTCCACTCTAGACACTGGAGAAAATGTTTCTTCAACATAAAAACATTCAATTTGTGAATATACTTTACAAACTAATCATGCCTTATTTATGATCACATTACCTTGTTCATACAATTTATTCTTAAAAATACACTTCGTACCAATTAAATTGTAATTTTAGGGTCTCTTAACTAGATCCCATGTCTGGTTCTAGTCAATATGATCTAACTCTTCATTCATGGCTTTAACCCATTATTTATCTTTTGGAGCTTCTTCAAATGAGAATGGTTACACAACTAATATGAAGGAAGATTGTGAATTATTCATCATTATCCTTGTTTGAGTGTGTGCTATCCAATCCCCAATGATGTTGGATTGATAAATGTTTTCTCTACGATTTCTCTTATGAGATTTAGAAGAAATTTATTTAGATATGGTTTCCTCTTCTGATTCTTCTTCTGAGTCAACATCATGATGTGACTACTGAATGTTTTGTATGCCTTCCTCTACTTCTATATTTGGATATGTTCCATATCCACATTTTCCCTCATATTATATCACATTATCATAATATCTCTTCATGGTATTTGTGGTCTTATCTTCAATGATCTTAACATCATTGATTTCCACAATTCTATGAAGATTATTATTGAAATATTTGTAGGATTTTTTATTCATTGAATATCTGAGGAATATTCCTTCATCTGTCACATCACCATACTTTCCCTGATTTCCTTCTTTGTTTTTGATAAAATATTTACTTCAAAAAATAGAGAACTACTTCAAAGAGGTATTACTTCCATGAAATAACTCATATGGTGTCTTGGTTTCGCCCATATAAATCCTTGATCGATTTTGAATATACACTATAGCTTGAATAGACTATTTACTATAATTTCGAGGGATACGAATCTCAATCAACATAGTTCTATCCATATTGTTCACCTGTCAATTTCTGCACTAAAAAAATCCATTTTTATATGGGGTTATCACAACATCCACTTTATGTTGTATTTTGTGATTATCTAGGTAATTTTAAAACTCAATGGATGTGTATTCCCCTCCATTTTTGACCAAAAAAATTTGATTGTTCATTCAGTATCATTTTCGTCAATTCGGCAATAAGTTTTCATGCAATAAAGAACTTGCTGCTTCCTATGTATAACCATCAAACAATACATTCTACTATAATAATAAATGAAAAGGACGAAGTACCTTACTCCATGAGTTCTGACAACATTTATCAGACCTCATACATCTATATGGATGAGATCAAGAAGATTTGATGAACTTTTCTTATTTGGCCAATATGAACTGCAGACTAACTTCCCTCGTATTCAAGAATCACAAGTATTTTCCCATTCACACTTCAGATTTGGGATATCCATGACTATATTTAGCATTGATATCTTTTCCACATCTTTTTGATTAATTTTACCCAATATTTGATGCCACAAGTTTTTTTCTTATTTAATGGTCATGTAGAAAATGTTATCCTTACTATCAACCTGATATAAGTTGCCTTTTTTTTTTTCTGCATATTTTCATAAGACAATTCCCTGTCTTTCCTCTCATAGTGAACCCCTTTTGATTGAATTTCAATATAATTCCTAATTCATAGAGATAAATCACACTAAAGAGATTGTGATTCAAACCTCCCACATAAATAACTTTAGTTTTCTTCATCTCTCCATTATCCAGTTTAATACTTCCACTACCTTTGATCTTCAAAGAACCATCATTACCAAACCTCACCGTTCCATAGACACTTTTCTTAACATTTGTTAATAATTATGCATTACCCGTCATATGGGTTGAGAATCCTCTATCAAGAATCCAGGTGCTATTGATATTTTTAGCTTTGAGGGATACTTTTGTAAGGTTGGATTTTTCAATTTTCTTCTTTTCCTTCAATGAAATATTAGATTGAGTGAAGGATAAAGATGTCCTTTCAAGTATCTCTTTCATGCAAGCAGTTTATTCATACTCATACTCTTCTTCCAGAGGTGAAAACCTATTTTTAAGAGAAACCTCATTTGGTTGATAAGTATTGACTCGTCTCTGAGTCCTGTATGTATTGTTCATGCATGTACTCAGCCTATAATAAACAACTTTATGGAAAAAGTTAGAATAATGAAAACAATATCCATAGAAATTATTTCTTCTATAAGATTTAGGATATGGATATTTTTCTCCTATATTGACTTCCTAGCTCTTCCCAATTCAAATAGTTCCTTTCCTCTTCACAGTATGACATGGTATGACCAAGATAACCACAGAATTGACATTTCATAAGATGAAATGTCTTCTCATTTCTATTCATCCTCATGTATAATTCCATAGGAAACTTATTTGACTACCTTATATTCCCAGAAGCATGAGGATAGTTTTTATTTATCCTTTTAGTTTTATTTGAGGGTTTATTTTCTATAACTTCAGGTGAATTTTCAATATTTCTAACTTTAATCTTTCCTTTATTTTGGTCCATTTTATTTCCAGCCTTTGATGTTTCAGCATCATAACCAATTCCACTTTTTCCCATGCATGTGGATCTTTGATCATCCAAATATTTATCCACTCTTTAAAAACAACACTTAGATCTATATATCAACTCAACATATAAGAATCTTCTAAACTATATTTTCTTCTTTTTTTTTCCTTTAAATTTGATTCACTTTCATGTTTACTCCTAAGAGTAACAACTTCTTCTTTAAGACCCTCAATAGTCATGGAATTTTCTTCTAGTCTGGATGTAAGGTCTTTTATGACCTTTTCCTATTATTCAATTCCGAGAATTAGTTACACTTCATCTATTGTGATTTCAAAGGTTGTTGACTATTATTTCAATACCAATTCCTATCATTCAATTTCAGCTTTGATCCAATCAACATATTCTGATGAATCTTCCACAATGACTCTCCACTTTTATCATCTGTTACTTTGATTCTCAAACTTTACAAGGCCATGATTAAGTTTAAACTTAAGATCAACATCAATAATTAACTAATTATCTCCAAAATTGTCTTTTTTTTGTTCTAAATTCTCAATGGTATCCATCATAGATGTTTGGTTTCCAGATTTAAACTCTGTTTATTCTTCCTCAATGAATTTATTGTCATCGCCTTCTTTTTCATAGATACAACTATTTATCTATAATTTATTTCTATATTTAAAGTCTCCCTTATGAGAAAACCTTTTATGAGGCTTCTGTGAGTTTCTAGCTTCACTTTATTCATCATCAAACTTTATTGAGCACTAAGAGGAAATGTTCCCAACTCTACCATAGTGAAAGTAGGCCAAGGGTATCTTTAATTCAAATCTACCTTTTCATCTCTTGAATTTATTGGAAAAGAGGGAAATGAATTCATCTTCCCCACTATCTTCATTAATACTACCTCCTGAAATCTCATGTTTCTCCATGGCTTTGAATTATATTTCCTTGCTTACGCGGGTTGTTGCATCTTCTAGTTTGAGTCTCATTTTATATGCCACCAAACTTCTTAGAAAATCATCCAATGAAAGTTTTGAAAGATCCCTTTTCTTAAGGGATGAAACTTTTAGATTGTAGAGAGGTGGAATCCTTCTCAAAATTTTCTTCTCAATATCAATTTGTTTTATATATTTTCCAAGACCTAGAATTGATCCATCAACTTCAGTAATTTTATTGAAGAAGGAATCTACATTTTCATCATGATGCATCTTTATATCATCAAACCTATTATTAAGGACTTGTAGTTTTTCCTCCTTAACTTTTTATCACCTTAATATATATTCTCCATTTTTCCCATATAGACTTTGGTGAAATAAAACTCACCCCATTTAGATATATCTGATCAGAAAGAGATGCAGTGAGGGTATTCTATGCTTTAGCATCTACATCAAGCATTTTAAAATCTGTATTAGTCATTGATAGACCCGTTGGATCAGTGACCAGTATTAATTTTGTAGTCCATTCAAATAGATCATAGATGAGATCTTATCCTATTTTTCCAAATCTAGAAGTTACTTCTATAAAAGAGGGTTACTCCCTTGACATTTACTAAGTTCTCTATGTTAATAAAAAATGACATATTTAACTACAACAACATGTACCCTATAATACCACTTAAAGGACCCTAGAACACCCTAAGAGGGGAGGGGTGAATCAGGTTGTCAAAATTTTCTTCTTAAAGTAAAGGATATTGTTCCCATTTTGGTAGGAACTTGTTAAATATATCTGATGAGAATGAGAAGTAAATAAAAAAATCACATGCAAAGAGATGACACCACAATTTTAATTGGTTCACTACAAAGGGATAGTCCAAGGAGAATACACCGACAGATTTTTGGTCATACCAAAGACTACTAATCTTCAATATTTTTGGAATAAAAGAGTTTAGACATATTCACTCTATTCTAGGCACACCTCCTTTACAATATTTTATGGATATCTCACTGCGTCCCTTGAAACACTTCTATGGACTCCCCCTTGATCACTACATCAAGAATAATCTGAACTCAGTTTATTGACTTGAAGGTCACTTCAATGGATTAAAATTAAATCACACATCCTAAAATATAGATAGATTCTCTATTGAAGTCCCATTTTTTACCCATAGATGTAATCCACTTTTCCACACACTATTACTTTTACAGACTGTTCCTCTGCATACTACGTTGCTTCCTCTACGTACTATGCTACTTCCTCTACGTAATACATTGTTTCCACAAACTAAGATGCTTCCTCCACGTACTAAGCTGAAGCACAAATCTTGAGTGATTCACATAACAACTTTTCCTTTTGTGGACTATAATCTCTTCATGGACCCCTTTTACTACTGTAGACAACTACTTATTCCACAAACCATCGTCACTTCCACGGACCGTCTTCTCCTTCACAGAGTTGTCTTCCCGTGAACCCCTTTGGAATTCACCAAATCCCTACCAGATTTATAATCAAAATAACTATTTATAATGAAGGGATTATTGCTACTTATATATAAAAATAGATTTGAAAAACTCGCTAATCCATTTTACTTAAACATTCAATGCGGTACAGCCTTCACCGCATACTTCTCCTTTCACGAACTGTTTTCCCTATGTGGTCCACATACCACCTCTCTCCCTTCACAACATCACAAATCACCACCTCATTTCAAAAAATAATGATCCATCCCATGTAACAATATCCTTTCATAGAACTTTTTCCTCCTATGAACCGCAAGCCTCCTCGCGAACCATTTTCCCTACGTAGTCTGTGTACTGCGCTTCACGGTCCGTATAGCGCTGCTATGCATAATCTTTCCTTTTTTGATTTTCATAAAAATTATGCATACCAACTATGTGGTCTATGAACTTTCCTTCACATTTCAAAAAATATGTACTCTTACATAGAAAAACTTTCTTTTCTAGAAACAAACTCAGGATTTTTAGGCCCAAAAATTTGGCAAACAACTGGAAACTGCGCCACCTTAAACACCTGCTTCAGCTTGTATTTGTAAGATCACTTGTCTTGAAAAATCCTTGATCAAACTAATGTGTATTAAAAAAAAACACATACCAAAATCCTTTACCATCAACAAAAAAACTTGGGTCCAACACGTTCTTGGTGATTCAAATCCCAGATTGTTGATTTTCACCTCTCTCGATAAGTGATTCTAATCCTGATTGTTTTCTTGTTCTTCTTCCATTCTTCTCTCATTCCTTAAGGTAAGTTGTCCTATATTTTATTGGATATAGATCCATATTTTGTGGATCTAGATCTAGGAATATTGGATCTAGATCTAGGATTTTTTAATCTTGATTCTTCTGATTTTGTATCTAGGTTTCAAATCTAGATCATGTTCTCCTTTATGATTTCAGTTGTTTCATTCAAATTGGGAATTTTCCTTGGTGACCATTCATTATAAAACATGAGGTAGGTGTTTTAAACTGAAATCCCAAAGTCTTGATTTCAATTACGTGCATGTAATTGTAGAATTTCTATTGTTCCTTTGGTAATTGGGTTTCCAAATTGAATTAATTAATTTGGTAAATTAATTAATTAAGGGATTGTGAATTGAGATAATTAATTATAGAGATATCAAACTATTTTATTGATATAATTAATTTTTTAATTAATTATATAGATATTTAATTGTTTGATTGAGATAATTAATTGTTTAATTAATTACAGATATATTGAATTTTTTATTGAGATAATTAATTATTTAATTAATTATAGAGATATTGAATTATTTGATTGAGATAATTAATTTTTGAATTAATTATAAGGAAATTAAATTGCTTGATTGAACAATTAATTTATAAATTAATTAGGTATATTTAATTGATATAGTTTGAACAATTAATTGATGAATTAATTGGGGATATTAAATTGATAGAGATGGAACAATTAATTGATGAATTAATTGGGGATATTGAATTAATATACATGGAAAAATTAATTGATGAATTAATTGGGGATATTGAATTAATAAATATGGAATAATTAATTGATGAATTAATTAATGGAAGTAATGTGATTATTTAATTGTTCAATTAAATAATGGGATTTATTAGATTAATTAATTGATGAATTAATTAATGGAATTAATGTGATTATTTAATGGTTGAATTAAATAATGGTATTGATAGAATTAATTATTTGATGGATGAATTAATGGTAGTAATGTGATTATTTAATGGTTGAATTGAATAATGGGATTGATGAGATTAATTAATTGATGAATTAATTAATGAGAGTAATGTGATTAATTAATTATGAAATTAATTAGTGGAATTAATGTGAACAATTAATTGGTTAAATAATTAAAGGGATATCATGTGATTAATTAATTATGGAATTGATTAATGGGATTGATGTGAGTAATTAATTAATGAATTAATTGACTAGATTAAATGTGATTAATTAATTATTCAATTAATTATTGGAATTTATTTTCATTAATTAATTGGTGAATTAATTAATGGGTGTAATGTTATGATTGTTTAATTAGATAATTAATTATTGAATTAATTAATGTGGATTATTATGATGATTCAATTGAAATAATTGGATTAATTAATTAGTGAATTAATTAATGGGGATTGTTTTGTAGTTACAATTGAAATATTTGATATAATTAATTTTTGAATTAATTATGTGATATTGAGATTTTTGGTTTTAGATAATTAATTTTTTAATTAATTATGTGATATTGATATTGTTGATTTGAGATAATTAATTTTTGAATTAATTTTGTGATATTGAGATTGTTGATTTGAGATAATTAATTGTTTATTTAATTATGTGATATTGAGATTTTTGTTTGGATATAATTAATTATTGAATTAATTATGTGATAATTAGATTGTTAAATGGTATAATTAATTGTTGATTTAATTATTGGATGTTGATATTGTGAATTGATTAATTAATTATTGAATTAATTAATAGAATGGATGTGATTAATTAATTGTATAATTAATTAATGGAATAAGTGTGATTAATTAATTTTAGAATTAATTAATAGAATGAGTGTGGTTAATTTATTGTTGGATTAAATAATGGGAGTTATTGTGATAAGAGGATTAATGGTGATTAATCTTGATTGGTGTGATATTATAAAACTTCTAATATATAGATTCATGTGAAATTGTTATATATGTGATATATTTGATTGATTTATATATGAGTATGGGATACAAAATGATGCTCCAAATCCCCTTGTGCAATTGATTGATAAATAAGCGTGGGACACAGAACGACGCTCCAAATACCCATAGAGTGTAAAAGAACATGCATGAAAATTGTATGGGATGGGAATAATTCTCCAAATTACCATGATGTGTGGGACAAGGACTAATGCTCCAAATACCCACAATGCGTGAGATAAGGAATAATTCTCCAAATACTCATAGGGTGCTTGATATGACGATCTGTTCCTAAAATGTTGGCATTGGAATATTGTTCCAATTATCCGTGATAATGATTTGAAAATAATGAATAATGAAACCCCATTTCATTATAATTAATTGAGAATTAAAAATGCAACATGCTCCAGATTTTAGCATGGGCCGAAGCAGGTATTGAGGTTCAGGTGTCCTTAGGAACCCTGGGGTTTATGAGGTTAAATAAAGGATAATTGAATAAATGAAAACTATTCAATTTATTACTTGTATTTAATTCTTTATACAACTACATAAACTATTATTGACTGGATTTGTTTTAGACACCATTGGTGGTGAACTACTGTATTGTACTCACACCCTACTTGGACTTCCTGAACGGTACCTGAATAGAGTACATGATTGCATGACAAGTTAAGGGAAAAGGCCCAGTGTTAAATGGCTGATTTGGGATGGAGCATGGATGAGGGAACCAAACATGGTTCAAGACCATCTTGGGAGTTGTTAGTGTATTTACATTTTGGTTTTCATTTTGATACTTGGAACATATTTTTGCATGACATATTTATTGTTCACTTTTGACATTGTACTTCATGCTTTGATTATCATGATATATTGGTATTGTTTTGGTTATTCATTTGATTATTGTTATTTATTTCTATTAGTGTATTACTCTAATGATAAATAAGAGGGTATAGTCTCCCCATGATCAATATTAGACCCTCATTGATATTAAGTAGCCTCTAGTGTATGAGGAGGTGTGCTTGAGGTCATGTGATCAACTGGTTCAGGGCACCAGTGTGTGGTACCCGAGCTGAGATGTTACAAAGTGGTATAAGATCTTATTTTTCATTTATTTTTCTTTTTTATTACTACTTGGGAAAGGTATATAAGAGACTATGAATATTTGATCCTTGGTTATGATCTCTTTAATGGGAGTATTCAACCCATGTATGGGGGAGAACCCAAGTACCTAGGGTGAGATTATTGTTATTACCGTTTTCTGTTACAGTTGAATATTATTTAACCTTGGATGACACACTTGTTTTTTGATGTGATTATTATTTAAAATATTTTTTGATATTTTAGTCATGGCTTAGTAAGTCATGGGAGTTTATTATTCATGTATCATTCTAGACACTCAGGTTTATTTTGTGACATGCTTCATTTTAGGATTGCATAGAAAATGGGTTTTGAGTAAGTTGTTGAACTTGAAATTTTTTCCTTTCTTGTGAAATTGAATTGAAATTGTGCCTAATGTGAATTGATAAAAAATATAAAATGTTTCAAGATATGAATAAATGGGTTTCTTATGATAAAATAGAATTAAGAATGTGCTTACCCTTTGTTAACTATGACCTAGATATAGGATGGTTAACGGTAGAGATAGTACATCGGTTTTGACTATGTGGTAAGAAAAAGGGGAAATACTTGTTATAGTTTTGTGTAAATACCTCTTGTTAACTATTATAATGTTTTTAAATGATAATACTTTGTGTTGTTTATTTGGACCTTGATGTGGGTGGTTTGGGTAGTGAGAATTCCCAAGTTTGAGAACTCAGTTGTAGATTGTGCAAGGGACCATCTAGTTTTGGATCAGTGTGGTGAGATGTTGGAGAGTAGGGAAACTTGAGACATTAAGTAGGTTAAGGTTTTTCTATAGTGGGAGGTAACATCAATGATTTTGGAATCATGGTTTTCTTCATCTAAGACCTCTTACCATACTTTTAATTAGCGATAATTATCTCTCCTACCTTGAAATCATCCAAGGTATGTTGAGAAAGATCTCTCTTTATGCCTAGCTACCTGAATGTGTTTTGGTTGGATATGGGACCTATTATAGGTTATGATGATGAAGTAGTATATGTGGAGTTTGATGGTGAAAGGTATTCCATATAAAACTTACAGATGAGGTTCTCAGGATGGAACATAGATTAATGAATACTTCGGTGCTTGAGTTGCTTGACAAGTGGTGTTAATGATGCTCCAAAGGTGGGGATCGATGTGTCAGTAGTAGGTGCGTGGAGCAAGAACCTGGGTTGGAAGTGGTGGAATTAGAATTAAAATGAGTAACATATAAGGTTCATGTTTAAATTACTTGGGGAAAGGATAGGTGGGCCTTAGAGGCGGTGGATGTATGTCCATTCTCGGTTGTTTTTTATGGAAAAGATGAGTGACAATGTTGGATGGTTTTCTTATGGTTGTTTGTCATGATGAGTTGGAAAACACCTTGGTAATGTTGTATAAGTTTATTTTGATACCAAAACATACTTTTAGGAGCATCCAATAAGTGTGTAATATTACACTAAGAAAGTTTTATAGGGAAAGACTATGCCAATAGTTCGTGTATTGTAGAAACATGGACAGGTTCAAGAGAAAACTTGTGAGAGAGAAGCAAATAAGTGGAAAAAATGTCCCAATATTTTTAACTTGGAGTCTTTGGGATGATTTTAATTACATATTGAGGATTATATGTTATAATGTGGAGAGATTGTATGATCCAAACCTTTTATAGAGATTTATCAGGTTCATTTAGAGGTATTCTTTTTTACCTTGTTTTGAGTATAACATGTTTGGGTCATAACTTGGGGTGTGTTAGGGTGAAAGTTGATAAATTTTGGAAGGATGAGAGGCATTTAATGGTTTTAAAATGTTTAAAAAAGTGTGCAACATGGATTTCATAGTTTACACTTGGTTAAACAAAGTGTACAACCTATTTCATAATTTTCGCATTGTTTACGCATAGTTAAACTAATGTGCACACTAGTCGCATGGTTTTCACATCGTTAACCTAAGTGTGAAGCATAAGTGTGTGACATTTCATGGTTAAGGTTCATGTTTTTTTTCTAACCAGGTGACTTCACCCAAAAAATCATGCATGTGAAAATTAAAGTTATGAAAATTGATTTTAAAGTCTCCCGAACCCATATATTAACACCAAATCGACCCCAACTTAGACATAACCTATTCCAATCATTTTTGGAGGCTCCCAGATGAATTCCTAAGGATCTAAATGTTTGTTCTTGGTGATTCAAAGTCTAGATTATAGATATACACCTCTCCCGGTAAGAGATTCCAATCTCAATTGTTTTCCCATTCTTCTTCCATTCTTCTTCCTTTCTTCTCTCATTCCTTAAGGGAAGCTATCCTCTATTTGATTGGATATAGATCCATATTTTGTGGACCAATATCTAGGATTTTTTTATATATATATATAATTGTTGTATCTTTATTCCTTTTATTTTGGATCTAGGTTTTAGATCTAGATCATGTTCTTCATCATGATTTCAGTTGTTTTGTTCAAATTGGGGATTTTCATTGGCAACCATTCATCACCAAACTTGAGGTAGGTGGTCTAAATTCAAACCCTAAAGTATTGATTTAAATTAAGTGTATGTAATTGTAGAATTTATAGGGTTCCTTTAGAAATTGGGTTTCCAAATTGAATTAATTAATTTGGTAAATTAATTAATTAAGGGATTATGAATTGAGATAATTAATTGATGAATTAATTATAGAGATATTGAATTGTTTGATTGAGATAATTAATTATTGAATTAATTATAGAGACATTTAATTTTTTGATTGAGACAATTAATCGTTGAATTAATTATAGAGATATTGAATTGTTTGATTGATATAATTAATTGTTGAATTAATTATAGAGATATTGAATTGTAAGACTGAATAATTAATTGATGAATTAATTAGGGATATTGAATTGATAGATATGGAACAATTAATTAATTAATTAATTGGGGATATTGAATTGATACATATGGAACAATTCATTAATGAATTAATTAATAGAATTAATGCGATTATTTAATTATTTAATTAAATAATGGGATTGATGGGATTAATTAATTGGTGAATTAATTAATGGAAGTAATGCGATTATTTAATGGTTGAATTAAATAAAGGAATTTATGGGATTAATTAATTGATGGATGGATTAATAAAAGTAATGTGATTATTTAATGTTTGAATTAAATAATGGGATTGATGGGATTAATTAATTAATGAATTAATTAATGAATTAATTAATGGGAGTAATGTGATTAATTAATTATGGAATTAATTAATAGAATTAATGTGAAAAATTAATTGGTGAATTAATTTAAGGGATTGAATGTGATTAATTAATTGTGGAGTTAATTAATGGGATTGACGTGATCAATTAATTGATGAATTAATTGAAAGGATTAAATATGATTAATTAATTATTGAATTAATTAATGGAATTTAATTGTATTAATTAATTAGTAAATTAATTAATGGGTGTAATGTTATGATTATCGAATTGGATAATTAATTGTTGAATTAATTAATGAGTATTGTTATGATGATTCAATTGAATAAATTAGATTAATAAATTGGTTAATTAATTTATGGAGATTTTTGTGTAGATGAAATTGAAATATTTGAGATAATTAATTATTGAATTAATTATGTGATATTGATATTATTGATTTTAGATAATTAATTATTTAATTAATTATGCGATTTTGAGATTTTTGATTTGAGATAATTAATTTTTGAATTATTTATGTGATATTGAGATTGTTGATTTTAGATAATTAATTATTGAATTAATTAATAGAATGGATGTGATTAATTAATTATAGAATTAATTAATGGAATGAGTGTGATTAATTAATTGTATAAATAATTAATGGAATGAGTGTGATTAATTAATTATTGGATTAATTAATGGGAGTTATTGTGATAAGAGGATTAATGGTGATTAATCTTGATTGATGTGATATTATGAAGCATGTGATATAGAGATACATGTGAAATTTTGATATACGTGCTACATGCGATTGATTGATATATGAGTATGGGAAACAATCTGATGCTCCAAATGCCCATGTAAAATTGATTGGTAAATGAGCGTGGGACACATACTGACTCTCCAAATACCCATAGAGTGTAAAAGTGCATGCATGAAAATTTTATGGGATAGGGACTGATGCTCCAAATACTAATGATGTGTGGGACATGGACTGATTCTCCAAATACCCACAATGTATGAGACAATGACTGATGCTCCAAATACTCATGGGGTGCTAGATATGATGATCTAAAACTAAAATTTTGGCATTGGAATATGGTTAAAATTAGCCATGATATTGATTTGAAAATAATGGATAATGAAATCCCATTGCATTATAATGAATTGATAATTGAAAATGTGACATGGTTCAGACTTCGACACGGGCTGAAGTAGGTATTGAGGTTTAGGTTTCATCAGGATCCCAGGGGTTTATGGGGTTAAATAAACTATAATTAAATAAATAAAAACTTTTTTACTTTATTAATTATATTTTATTATTTATACAAATACATACACTATTATTGACTGGATTTGTTTTAGACATTATTGGTAGTGGCCTACTAAGTTGTACTCACACCCTACTCAGGATGCCCGATTGGTACCTGAATAGATTACATGATTGTTAGATAGGTTAATAGAAAAGTTCCTGTGTTATATGAATGATTTGGGATGGAGCATGGATGAGGGAACCAGATGTGGTTTAGTACCCTCTTGGGAGTTGTTAGTGTATTTAATTTTGGGTTTTAATTTTAACACTTGGCACATACTTTGGAATGACATATTTATTGTTCAGTTTTGAAATTTTACTTCATGCTTTGGTTATCATGAGATATTGGTATTGTTTTAGTTATTCAGTTTATTATTGTTATTTATTTTCTCTGATGTATTAATCTAATGAAAAAAAGAGGTTATAGTATTCCCATGATTGATATTAGACCCTCACTACTAGTCAGCAGCCTCAGGTGCACGGGGAGGCATGCCTGAGGTCATGTGACTGATCGGTTTGGGGAACTGGTGTGTGGAATATGGGCTAAGAAATTACAGATATTCATAGTTACTTATCATTTTTTTTTCAAATATATTGTACCAATTCATTTATGTTGAAGGAAAAACACGTCGAAGATGTCTAAAACTACTATAAAAGAAGCTTATCACCTCTCTAAAACTACCTATTACTAAATATTTTATAAGATTATGTTTATATAATGAATATTTTACTTATTTAATCACATATTTCCTTTATATTTTTTATTTTTCCTTTTATTTTTGGGAGTATGAAAATCATACCAATAGACATCATACACACGTAGTTTAACCATAAGGCTCTCAATAAAAAAATCACAACAATTTCTCTAAATGTTTTTTAGGAAGAGTATAAATACACATATGGATACATGGACATGAATCAATCTCAAAAAATTTGATCATAAACTCCTCACATTTAGATACTTTTGGATAAGCATGTGCCAATCTATAGAAATGAGTAAAAAACTCTTAAATATTAAATTCTTCTTGAAAAAATTACAATAATTTCTAATTATATATTCCATGAAATTATCTAGAAATAGATTCTTTATAAAATAAACCATAAAACTCAAATCACCAACATGTAAAATAACCTCCATCTTCAAGAAAAAACTTCCACCAACACCAAAATACTCAAGGAACATGGATTTTACTAAATCTACTCAAAACTATGGTGAAATTATATCAATTTAAAGAAAAATATCTACCTTTTCAATCCACTGATCATCCATATCATTTGAAACTCCTTAAAATTTTGTTAGACCATGTTATTAGAAATATGAATGTGCATCATTTCATGCATTTATAGATTCAATTTTTTTCATCAATCATATGATAGAAGATCTATCATTCCTGTAGTGTAAATTTCTCAAGATAGATATTATTTAAAAATTATAGTTCCATGTATATAAATAAATAAATATACCTCATCCCAATGATAAATGAGGATTCTTATAACCACTATCCCACTTTATGTGAGCTAATATCCTATAATCAACACATGAAATCACCATGACCTGTAATAAAACAATATGATGTATGAACATTTATATATTATAATACCCTTAAGTTAATATTCCTCAATCTAAAAAAGATATATCAATGATAAAATCTATTGCATAGGATCATAAAGTTTATATAATCCAGTATTTTTTTCAACCAAGACTTATCTTGATTAAGGGTTTCAGAGTCCTAGGACCTCTATAGGGTTAAAATGGTGAATCTACCCTAGTAGATGAACTCAAATTTTTATGATGTTTTTATTGATCCTAAGGTGTGGTATTTACCCCTGGGATGAGTTTTGGTTTTTTTATTAGGATGATGAATTTTAAGTGATATTTAATATTTATTAAATAAATGAGTAATCATCCCACAAATGTAGATTTAGATATTTTCTAAACGAAGTGCTGGGTGGAAATTATGATACTTCCTTTCAATTTAGGATGATAGGTTTAATAATGGGGTGGAATGAACCCTATTAATATTATGGGCCTCTAATGTAGCTGTTGTAGGTGAATTAGTAAAATAATTAATTAAATTATTTCATTTGATGTGTAAAACCTATAATCAATCTATTAAAATCCTACTTATGATTTATATATGGGGTTATATTTAATTTTCATGACATAACCTAATATTGAGAGAGTGAGTGTCAGGATTTTTGAAGATCTGACATCTTATCTGAAGGATAGGACCAGATCCCCCATGAATTTAGGGATTGAGTCATGAGGTGATTAAGAACGGAACCCAAAAATCAGAAACATATTGGAGATATGACCTTTATACACTAATATTGGGATTATTTCTTAGATTCATGCTTCATTATTCATGATAACTATTTATAAAATATTCTAGTTATAAATTGATATTTCCATTTTAATCATTATGGATTACCAACACTAATATTTTTGTGATTGTTCTTAGGAAATTCATTTTCTTAAATCTAGGAATTCACTCATATAATTATTCTTTACAAAGTTTATCCTTGATCACCATAGCATAGTTCTCATTTAAGGATTATTAATTTTTCCAAAAATCTAGTGGTGTGCATTGAAAATTATATATCAGGAGGTTGATATTTTCACCAACCACCATTATTTGATTTCTTTAACTATCCTTTGCTTGATTTGATGATTTGAACTTGGGAAATCATGATAGTAATATAGTGATGTCCAATGGTGATGGTGATGTTCCAGGTAAGAAAATAGTTAAGGGATGAATTTCAGGTGGAGATGAGGATTCAAGTGTGAAAAAAATGAATTCCATGATATAAGGAAGGAAATGATGAATCAAGTGTTGGGAAATCCCCATAATGATCTTTTATGGTGATGGGTGGTTTAATGATGCGACCATAGGAAACATTAGGTGAAGGTGGAATGACAATCAAAAGACTCTAAAATTTTAGGTTAAGAACACAATTACATGGCGTGTAGTTCAGAATAACACATGTCATGTGATTTATTGGATGTGACACTAGGGTTATGAAAATTTATAAATATCACACATTGTGTGGTTGGATTCACATTCCACATATATTTAGTTGGGTGGATGAGTAAAAGCCAACAAATATAATGTGTAGTTTGGATAAATTCCATTTATATCCTATACGACATGACATAGGAAGTAGTACATACCTAGGGGGACATAACAAACCCTGTGATGTGAATTTTTAAAGGCAAACTATATAATCAAGGAATACATGACTCAACTGGATAGATGTTCATTCCTAGTACCCATGCAGGCATCACACATCATGTACCACTTCTAACATTCCATATACCCAGGGATGAAAAGGAACCAGGTATTAGGGATAAACATCAATAACCCTATTGATCCCTCACTCTATGTTAATTATAATATACACCATGTAGGTGGAATTATCCTTCTATATGGGTAAAATTACATGAAAAGGTGACCCTTGATGGTCTACATCCCGTGTACCCCTAGTGTGCATTCCATGTTCTAGCCTTAGTGGATTTTTTTATATTATTGTATGGGACTTGGAGTTGGATGCACGGGTAGTCTATCCTAAGAGTTTTTCCATGTACATTTAAATAATTTTCTTCTATTCAGTATCATAGGTAGGAATTTATGTGGTTCATTAATTTTAGTTTCTTTAGCTCTATATGGTCGACAATAGGGTTTAGTAATGGTTATCAGAGTGTTATCAGGGTTGGTTCTCCCTTGGTAGTGATTTTATGTTAGATTGAGATCCCCCCATCATGTATAGGGTTGATAACCCACAACATACATGGGGTGAGGGTACTCTACCCACAGAGTTATTTATTACCCCATCAAAGAGATCAGATGAGGCATGTGTCCTCCACTAAGGTTGGTTACCCCATCAACCAATATTTATCCTTTAACAAGGTGAGGGTCCTCCACTATAGTTCTAGAGAGATGATGTTGGTTTCTCAAAGCTACGTAGTTATGATGGTAGTGGATGGTATAACCCTATAAAACATCTATCCTTAGTCAAGGTGAGAGTCCACTTATTGGTTTTTAGAATAGTGACATAGTTATGGTGGACAGTAAGGAGCAGTATTCCCTCGACCAATGTGAATACCTTTACGAGGAACGAGTTCCCATTATTAGTTTCTAGTAGAGATGAAAAAATTGAAGTGGTTGAGTAGATAAAATACTTTGAGACTTGGGATTCCTTAGGTACCCCTAAGTTTCCTTCACAATGTGATGTAAAATTGGGCTATCAAACTTATATATTGTGGGATTTTTTGGTACTTTGAGAATCTCTAGTTTCTTGAGAGATATGACCTTCAAGGACTATAGATGATATGATTGTGACTTTTTTCATCCCTATTACTTCTAGTTGTTTATAATATCTATATCCTCTCATTTTATCCTACTTCTTACTTTCTCATACTGGGATTTTTTCATTTGAATTATTTATTGGTATTTTCTTTATGGTTTAGGGGAATCCTACTTATACTCACTCTTGCATGGGATTTTTACCCACACATATTGTGTTTTTGTAGATGATTCACATTTCTGAGACGGTATTAGTGAACTTGGAGTTGGCATGACTTGTTTAGAGCTAAAGTTTAGTGATTATTGGTGATTCATGGGGGTTCATGATAGTGATGGCGACCACTATGGTTGGAGATTGATCTAGGTGTACACATATAAAGTAGGATCTTTCTTGGGGTCTTATGTCTATTAGATTTGTAGTCCTGTTAGATATACAGTTCTTTTGGTATTTTCCTATGAGGTGTCGTGATTTTATTTTATGTCTTATGAATGTATTGTATATAGTTTAGTTGTTTATATATATATATAATACTGGGGTTTTAGGTTTCTTTATGAATTAGAGATACGTGTCTATTGTATATTGATATAATCTAAAGCCTTCCATATTGTTTGATATGAATACCTAGTTCTAGTCACCATACAAGACTTATTAGAGGTGGGATTAGGGTGGAATATTCACTTTACTACCATCATGAGTATTCCCTTAGTGGTTTAGGTCATATTAAAGTGTTATTAGAGTGGTTGAGTCCTAGGGATAGAGTTTGGAGGTTGTGATCATGTGAGGAATAGTTTGGAATTTTAGGGCAGCGATGTCAAGGGGGTATTGAGTTTGGTTATCAAAAAAGGTGGACTAGAATAGGTTTAGAGGTCAATGTATCCTTTATCTTGGACTTTGATAACCAATTGGTTGAATTAGATCTCTAAGATATCATTACAGGGTATATGAAAGTTTTTACATGCCTCATATAATGGTCATTTGTGATCTTTCTTGTCCTTCTTGTGTCATCTCATCTAGATATACCCTAAATCTTATAGTTTCATCCTATCAAATGTAGGGTTATACCCACTAATAGACATCCTATGTGTAGAGGAAGGGTTTTGGTGAGACAACACCTATATTTGGGCCACCATTGGTTAGTGAGTTATGTGACATTGTTTCTAAGTCTCAGTTGGGAGATATTATTTCTTGACAATCTAGGGTAGTTTCTTTCCCCTTCATTATTACCGTTTTTTTCTTATATAGAGGAAAATATTTCCCATTAGGTTGGATGAAACTAACCATAAACTAGATATTATATATGATTTATGAATACATATACCTCTTGGGTGTGTGATGAGTGCTTAATCCTTGGGTGATATAGGTTTGGTTGGTGTCTAAGACTCATGTTTCCATATGGTTCAAACTCTCATTGACCAGATAACTATTATTTTTTTGAGATCCCTATTTGAATATTCTTTTGGATGATTTTTTTTCTTAAAATCATGATTGAACTTCTCTAATGTGGTTGGATTTTGAGACATTTTTAATGATGGAGTATTATACAAGGATTTTGGACCCTCTACAAGGTAGCATGACCATGTACAAGTACATGTTGAGGACCATAGACCTTTTGAGGTGTTCTCTAGACATGATTTAGGGTTGAATTTTTTGAGATCAGTGGTTTGGGTGGTGAATCCAAAGGAAGAGATATCAAGCTATGGATTTGTTTTTATATAACACCACCTATACTGTAAACCCACGAAGCAAGTATTAACAATTTAGTATTATTGGAATCAATACACACAATCTTTAGGATAAGGATGAATATTTTCCTAAAGATATCCAAATTTATTTTGTGGATGGACCTCTATGTGGGAGATAACATTTATATTAGAGAGATCCTTGTTATAGTCCCATTTTTATACTAGAAATCTGTTTAGTGGAATATCTAGTGGTGTGAGAGTAGTTGGAGATAAATAATGAATTGATCCACTACTAAAATCGTTATATTTGTTTAGTTCCTATCATGAATTGGGTGTTTATAGTTATATCCATGTGATTACTATAGCCAGGTGTCAATAAATGAAGTTTAGAGTATGATTCATGTCCTATCTTCATAGAAACTTATACTAGATGGAACATACACACATTATTCTTTATGAATATTATATTAAGGAGTGGTAGGTTCTAGTGGAACCCATGAACATACCTTTATTTTCTAGAGAGTTTTTACTAATGGTGACTATCTTTCACTCACCTATTTTGGTAAAGTGAGTTTTCCATTAATGGATAAAGTGGTATTTTAAGATATTCTTTCATGGAAGATACGAGATCTAGTGGTACCCACCTTAGTATGGGTTATCCTCCAATAATAGTATTTTTTGATGTTGTATAATTGAGAAAATGAGGTGAGGTACACCCCTTACAGTGAGAGGGATTCCATCAAGTGTGGAGAGTGGACCCCACCCTCAAGAATTTTTAGAAAAATACTTATCATAAGATATGAATAACTTTATAATTTATTTGAATTTATGAGATTTTACTTCCTATGATCATGGAGGAATGCATGGGTGCTTCTGAATGGTGACCCATGGTTATCACTCAATGGGAGACCAACATATGCATATACTTGAATTTTAGATATGTAATTCTAGTGTTTTTAAGTGAAATGATGAATCAAATATTCTTAATATCAATTTATGAAGGATCCTATTAGGAATTCAAGGAATTTTCTTAGTCTTACCATGAGAGTATCATTCATGTTGTAACTTCTCATAGCATGTGTTCTAGATTCATGGATTAGCAGTTCATGAAGTTAAAACCATGGTGGTTGATGAGATCAAAGTGGTGAAACCATGATGTGGTGGTTGAATCCCCTATAAAGATACTATTTTCATGGATGATGGAGAGGCTCATGAGTTTCTAGATTCCAAGAAGTTGATTCTTTCATAAGTGGGATACATTTCTCACCTTTGATAGATGGTTGTAGTCCCACACTCTTACCTTGTGTGTGAGAGTCCCATAATGGTGATATAAACTTAGTAGTCCCCATGTGACTGAATATATTCAGGTGATAGACCTGAAGAATTTTCCTAAAGGTGGGGATAAATTCAACCACTTCCCTATTTGGATAGTTGCTTTAATATTAAATACTGAGATGGAAATCTTGAGTGGTGATTTCTATGGTGAAGTACAAACTTAGTGCGATATGTCTAGTTGACCTTTGTGGGTGTACCCATCACCTGGAAACTCATGTTATGTGATAGAGGAGGTGGTTTTATTGATTGTTTTTGGTTTTTGATTTCTCAAGTTTTCTAGGTGTTATACTAGGTTTTGAGGTTGATAAAGTATATTCATCTTAACATTCAGGACCATATTCTTTAGATTGTGGCAGATTGGGCCATCCAATGGGTAGTGGTGTGGTGTTGAGAAGTTTGACGAGGTTAGTGTTATTCCTGATGTTATCTTCAGTAAATTTCATGAGAGAATGAAAAAAACATACTATATTCAATAGTGAGTGTGAACCTATTGGACACTATGAAATAGATATATAATTATCAAAATTATTCATTAATAGGTTTGGAAATAAGGATCATGTTGTATTTATTCCATGAGATAATGATATTGGTTCTTATGTATTACTAGTAGGGGATGATAGAGAAACTGATGTGGGCCTATAGGATCATGCTACTTTACAACTCTTATAGTGTCAACATAAATTTTTTATAAAGTTTTTAGGGGAAGAGTAAAACATAGATGAGTTGTTATTATATTACAACCATTGAGAATGATATTTAAATATGAAGAGAGAAGCACTCACACCAAGGATAACCATGGATACAATCAATTTTTAGGTTGATATCTATGTTTCTTGATTTTTTTTCATCCTATATGGTTGTATGACCTTTGAGTGTAAAGGTTTGATAATTCTCACACATAGTGGGATTATATTCCTACTAAGTTATTTCTTTAAGATGAGATGAAGATAATTTTCTTATTGATGGGGAAGGAATTCGTTTTTTCTAGACAACTGTTTACCAAGAATGATTAGGGATGAACCCCCAATGATGAAGAAAGTGAATGTGAAGGTGTGGTGTTTTTCACTTGATATTTTTTTGTGAGATTTATTATTGAGGAGCCTGATTTGTTTCCTTTTCAGGGATGAAAATCTTTAAAGGTGGGAAGGATGTAGTGCCCCAGATTTTCCTAGTAAAGAATTGGCTTGATTGAGGTTTTTAGTGCCCTAAGACATCTATAGGGATAAAAAAGTAATTTTAACCTAGCTTATATCCATAGTTTTTAATGGTTCTATTTATCTCGGGGTGTAGTGTTTACCGTCAGGCTGATTTTTGGTGATTTTTTAGGGATAATGAATTTTAAGGGATATTAAATATTTATTATTTAAATGAATAATTATCCCCATGTTGTATATGTTGATATATCCTTAATGGAGTTTTGGATGGAAATTATGAAATCAAATTTGAGTACAGGAGAATGAGTTTAACTTGGAGGTGGTATGAACCCCATTTTCATTATAAACCCCTAAGGTGGCCGTTGTGGGTGCATTAGTGAAATAATTAATTAGATTATTTTATTTTATGTGAAAACCCTAGAATATCACTATTAAAACCATGATTATTATTTCTATTTGGTATTTCTTATATTTTCTATTATATGACCCTAGATTGAGAGAGAGGTAGAGGGTATAAATCTTGGAAGTGTCAACATCAAATTATAAGAATGATATTAGATCTTCCATGACTTCGATGACCAGGTCATGTAGTGATGTTGAACATTACCCTAACATAGAAAATGTATTGAAGTGGTGACTGTTATTCCATGAGGTAGGTATTATTTATTGGATTCATACCTCATTATTTTTGATGAACCATTTATTAAATCCCCTAGTTATAGATTGATATTTCCATTTTAGTTGTTATGGATTATGAGGCATGATATTGTGGTGGTTGTTCATTGAGAATTGATTTTCTTAAATATTATAATTCTATGATGCAATGATACTAAATGGTGTTTCTCCATGATCATCATTAAATAGTCCACCATTTAATATTTATACTTGTTCATTGAATTTGGAAGCATGCACTATGAATGATTTATCAGGTGGTAAATATTCACACTGACCACTATTCTTTGATTTCCCTTATTCCTTTGTGCATTGAAAGACCACCACCATCCTTCACTTATGATGGTGATCTGAGACAAAATTTTCATATTTTTGTTCATTTTTAAGGGAAATTAACCCCATAATTAATTTAAATCCTTGGTTATTAATACACTTTTTTATTTTATGAATTTGGAACTATATTGATTAATGCAACAAAAATTGATTTTTAAACATTTTATTATTTTTGAAATTAATTGGAAGCCATAAATTAATCTTTAAATTATATAATTTAGTTTATTAAAGGAATTTGAATACGAATTTTATTGTTTTTATCAATTATAGAATTAATCTGAACAATTCATACATTGAGTATTGTGATTTTTCATGTTTTAATAGGTTTTGAGATACAATTACATGAGGTAAGGGAACTATGTGAAGGTCAAATCCTGTTTAAGAGTAATAACCATAGGGATAGAGAGCTAAATAAAGTTCCTACTTAAGCTAACATAACATTTATCTAACTCATTCCTCAGATGCGTAAGGGTTTTTGTCTACTTTCATAAAGGTATGAAGTCATCCAATCCACCATACCCTCAAACTAATTACAAGAAAACAACCATATGAAGACTTATGAACATGAGAACCAATCACATACAACCTACCACAAGTGATTGACCATAAGTGATTGACCTAAAGTGAATATCTCAACCTACTATGGTGGAATCAATCAATGAAAAACTCCAATTGACCACAATATTTACACAATCAACCACATGACACCTTCAAGATACTACATCACCTTCAAGATTCTATAGAAAACCAAGTGAAAGAAGGAAACTTCACTGAACATGGAAAACAATCATAATATTCAACTGAAAACAAGAATAATATTTAAGACATCATGACTCTACCTACCATGTGAAGCTATAATAAGATTTCAAGTGAAGTGATCACAAGCCATGGATCGACCCCCAGACATAAAAGAAAGAAAATCAACCATGTGCAATGTGTTTGACCAAAGTACCAAACAAATACAGACTCATGTATATGTATGGATTGCACACCAAATGTTATGTAAAGGTATATATTTTATTTCATAGGCCATGTAATGGTATCATTGAGATCTAGAGCCCACATCAAAGTGACTCCTGCATTCCAAAGGCTACGTATGGGTAAAATGTGATGTGTAAAGGTAGATGATACACTAAATAAGGATCATCCACATTTTTAAAAGGCTAATTAAGGGTTAAAATCACTTTAAAGGAGCTACATAATGGTCATTCCATGGTTATGAGAGCTTCATTAGGGTAAAATCAAAGTCGTGTAAAGGTAATAGTCTTAATTCAAGCACTACATAAAGGTATTCCATGCTACACCAGAGCTATGTAAGGGTACTCTCAAGGATACTAAATCTATGTTAAGTTCATCAAAAGGATACAAAATACTACCACAATGATTTTATAATCCATGTAAGGGTGACCCAAATATAAATAGAGCTATGTATAGTTCATTACTTCACCTCATGTTTAAAACCCAAAATTTACAAAATGTAAAAATTCAATCTAAAATAAAATATTCATTACTTTGGTCATATAAAATAAAAAAAATCTCCAAATGAACATCCAAATAGCGATAATATAAGCTGAAGAAGAGGGTAGAGATCATGGGGGAGTATTGAGAACAAGCTATGGTATTCAAGATAACTATCTCATCAATTACAACCCTTAAACTATGCATGTGTCAATGATAAAGGAAAAAGGAAGTGAGGAACAAAATATAAAACTCTTTCAAAGGTGCTGAACTAGGAAAGGAATAATGAACCACTCCTATAAGAAGATAATTTTTTACTCAAAGGGGAGGATTTTTTCACAATTTCTCAACTAATATTCCACTATTCTTTTCTTTCTACATTTTTATTGCTATAATTATCTAGTGATGTAACATTAATACATTAGTGGTTGAGCTGAAGATAACCCCCTTACCCTTTTTAATGAATTTAGAATTTAATTTTCAATTTATTATATCCATCACTATATAATTATTCAAACTATTTATATATTAGGATATTTACTTATTTTTTATGCCACTTGAATTCTTCTTAACTTCCTAAATATTTTTACCAAATATTCCACTTATGTTCTCTACATTACTTGAGATCATGAGAAGTGAGTTTATATAAATATGATTATAGATTTTTAATCACTGGTCTAAGTGATATTATAGATTTTAGTTATTATTTCATCCCTATGATTAATCTAAAAAAACCAGGTAAGGGTGATTGGTGACATTTCATCTAACATGAGAGAGAACAAGAGATTTAAAATAGAATAATGATTTATCAGGAAAGGTAAGGGTATATTTGAGGTTAGGAAACTATTATTTAAAACATTATTTAAACTAATACAATCCAATCATTGTTTCCAAACACTAAACCCATTAAAAAATGGAATAACACACCATAAATAACCTCCTCTCTAGAGATAATCAGAGTCCCAAAACTTTTTCATTAAAATTGGGTTTATAAATTTGTATACTGAGGGCCCTGTGAAACACATTTCATCAACCTAGATCCATTTTTTGGGAGAAAAGTGTTTTGTTTAATTATTTTTTGTATAAAATTATTTAAACAAATTACTAGATCTAGTTCATCTCACCTCATTGGTTTTTATCTAGAGGTTGAAATAACTGTGCTATCAAGACACATAACTTTAAAAATCAATGCACATGAGGAAAGAAATCATGCCACTTTCCCCTTGACAACTTCCCCATATTCCTCTACATATTCCACTAGAGTCACTATAGGGAGTAAAAATATGGAATATAATCTTTATCAATTGAATAATACCCTTAAAGAGTTATATGCCTCTAATTTAAAAAATAATAAATATCTTCAACAATAAAACAATAAACAAGATTATGCATTTAGAATTAGAATGACCAGTCTAATACTTAAATTTCATTATTTATCATGAGAAGATCCCAAGATACACTTGAGGGAATTTGGAGAAGTATGAAATAGTTTCAAACCTATAGGAGTCATCAAGGGTAAGATTATATGGAATTAATTTCCATTGTCACTTGAAGGATTAACCAAGGAGTGGCTCTATAACCAACAAAATGGATTGGTCACCACTTGGGATGAGCCACATAAATATTTACTCTATAAATTATTTCCCACCTCAAGAAGTACCCATGTAAGGAAAGAGATTTATAAATTTTAAAAAGTAAGTAGAGAAAAAATCTATGAGTTCTTGGAAGGATTCAAGAAGTTAACAACATCCTTACCATATTAACCTTTCAGATACCATTATTTTTTAGTATTATTTTACCAAGGGTTGATGGAAAATTACTAAATCTTATTGGGTGATTCCTCTAGAGGAGAACTTATCAATAAGTTCCCTACTAAATCCAGATCACTAATCAATAAGATCACCCAAAATTTTTAGTAATTCAGCTTAAGAAATAAAATAAGGGGAGTACCCGGGGTAAAGAGTTCTAACTATACTATACATGAGAAAAAAATGGAATACCTAACCTCACTTATGAGATAGTTAGCTTTGAACATAGTTTAGGAGAACACTCCTTCAATGCCCCCTTGGGTCTGCCAAAATTTCCATTCCCAAGACCACCACACTGATGGGTTTCTTCAAGTTTATGGAGTTAAAAGATGTGATGTCATGTTATAGTAGAAATACCAACATCAACAACCTATAATAAAGGATTCAGAGAGTATTCTAAAATTTAATATGGATTTGGGAACTAACATCCCCACAGAACCCTGGTCTAATAGATTCTTTAAGAAAACTTCTAGACACAACTCATCTAAAGAGGAAATCCTCATTACTTTACAAGCTACCAAAAAGAGAAATATCAGGAAAACTACTTAAAGTAAATACTAAAATAACTTATTTATACTCACACAATTTAGAAAAATACTCTCAACACTCACAAATCAACATTAAAAGAGCTACAAGGAAAATATAACTAGATCATGACTACTATTAATGACTTGAAAAATCATGTTTTAGGTAAAATTACCACTTAGTACTAACCCAAAAGGGAATGTTTGTACAATTTCATTTAGAAGTGACAAGAATCTAGGAAAAAATGAAGATTCACCCTCTTAAGAAGAATATGGAAGTGGAAAACCCACTAAACCCGAAGAACCTATCTCTGAAAGAGATCCTAAAGAAGAAGAACTAATGGAAACACCCCTAATTAATATGGAAAAGAAAAAAAATACAATATAGAAGACTTAAATCATCCCTAAAATTCCTTCCCTATAAGGATAAAATGACTCAAGAAAACCAGTGATGAAACATTATAATAATAGATCTTTAAGATATTCAAAAGAGTGGAGATCAACAACCCTTTTCTAGAAGACATCCACTAGATCTCAAGTTATGAAAGGTTTATCAAGGAAACATGTAATGATAATAAGATATTTAAAGGAAATGAAAAGGTAAATTTTGGTAGAACTATATTTTCCCTTTCCACCCCAAAATTTTCTAGGAACCTACAAGATCTAGTAAATTTCACCATCCCTTTAACTATAAATTTAATAACTTTTTTAAATACATTCTATGACTTGGGAGAATCAATTACTGAAATTCTTTATTTATTTTATTCTAACATAGAGATATGAGAGATCAAACCTACCAGAGTGGGTGTATAACTTGCTAACTGAACCACTTCCTACCCATTTGGAGTTCTTGAGGATGTTCTGGTAAGTATGAAAGTATTCTTATACCCTAATGATTTTTATATTCATAACATAAAATAATTTAGAGGTAAATTTTACTCCCCTATCATCTCAGGTAGGACATTGAATAATAAATATATGATAATTATAAATTTCAATAAAGGAACACTTTCAATGAATTTTGGAGAAAAAACAGTAAAATTTAATATTTTTGATTCAATGAAATAACCCCATGAGGAGCAATTTGTGTTTAAATTGAATTATTTTGAATTTACATATTGTTATAAGGAGGATATTGAAATTTTTTATGACATAATTAAATTAAGCTAATATTTAAAAACACATGATTTATTTGATGATTTTTTTTGAAAATGAACTTAATCTAGAATCTATTCTTAGTGCTTTGAAATTTTAAGAAGTTAATGAAATTTATTTTGATGATTTAATCAAAACTTTAACCAACAATTTTGGTTTACATGTGATGGATATAATCATGGATAAAACTAAGTTGAAAAAATCATTAGAATTCCCACTAAAATAGAATTGAATTTGATGCTACCCAACTTGAAATATGATTATTTAAATGAAAATGAGAAACCACCTGTTAAAATTTCAAACAATTAAATCCCAAACAAGAACCCATAATTCAAGAAATTATGAAACAAAACATTAGGACGATAGTATTAAACTTAGAGAATATACCATGGATATCCCTAGAAACTATATACATCAAATTTTGTTATAATTTGAATCTAAAACAGTGAAACAACCCAAAATGAGACTTAAATAAACCCTTATGGGAGAAGTTAAAAAGGAAGTTGAGATAATTTTACGATTTAGAATCATATACCACATCTCAGACTCCCAATTATTGAGTCCCATTCCAATTATCTCCAAGAAAAATGGATACACAATTGTACAAAATGAGAATAAGGAGTTAGTACCCATAGAGATTCATAATAGTGGGAGAGTTTGATTTGAATACTGAAAATTAAATTATGTTACTCAAAATGAACACTTCCCTATTCTCTTTATAGAACAAATGTTATAGAGACTAGTGGGGAAATCTCTCTACTATTTACTTGATGAACTTACTAGGTATTTTTAGGTTCTAATAAATTTGGAAGACCAATACAGGACCACATTCACACATCCCTTCAGTATGTTTTCCTACTAAAGGACGCCTTTTGGGATTTTCAATACCCTATTAACTGTTCAATGTCTCATGGTAAGAATATTTTTATACTTTATTGATAGATTATTGGAGGTATTCCTTGATGATTTTACTATGTATCGAACAATTTTTGAAACCTATCTTTAAAGTCTAAAAAAAGTTTTTAAAAATTGCATTGAGAAAACTTGGTTTTAAATTTTGAAAAATTACATTTCATAGTAGAGAAAGGAAATATTTTTGGGCACATAAATTATAAATATGGTATTGAAGTTGATAAGACCAAAATTTATATTTATTACACCATATTTCCCCACCACTCTAAGACATATTCAATTTTTTTAGGCCATGCCAAATTTTATAAATAGTTTATTAGGGAATTTAACAAGCTTTATTTTCCCATAAATAACATAATCAAGATGGATAATGAATTTTTATTTAATGATTCATATAGGATAGATTTTTATAATATCAAATAAAACTTGACCACAACCCCCATAATCTTCCCACCTTACTAGAATGAACCCTTTGAGATATTGTGTGATGCTTCAAACCAAGTTGTAAGAGATGTGTTTTCCAAAAAAATTCATAGACAACTAAAAGTTATTTTCTATACTTCACATACCCTAGACACAACCCAAATAAATTACACAATAACAGAGAAAATTTTCTATCAATTGTTTTTGATTTAGAAAAATTTCGGTCTTACTTATTGGGAAGTAATGTATCTATTAATTATAATCATGTAGCAATCAAATATTTGATAAAAAAACCTAATGTAAATCCAAGGATAGTGAAATAAATATTTTTATTACAAGAATTAAACTTGGATATTAAGGAAAGAAAGGGCTATGAAAATCAGGTGGTAGACCACATGAGCAGGTTACTACACACTTCTAAGGTAGAACTGAAAGAGTAATATTTTTCATGCTAAATTTAATATAAAACATTTTTTATGAATTTTAAAATGATTAAACATTATATTATTGATTTTTTTATTATTTTATGCCAGGATATAAAAAAATATCATTTCATGAATATAATGGATGGCGACAAAGGAAAATAAAAGGACTAATTTTGAGGACTAAAACTGAAGACATAGGTGTAAATGAATAAAAAATGGCTATAAAACACCAATTAATGTTATAAAAATAATTCACGATGTGAGACATGAAGGATTAAAAGATGCGAAAGAAAAAGGAAGAACTAGATGGTGATAACATGTGTCACAATATGAAACATATGATCAAACTGTTTCACTTCCAAAAGAGTCCCATAGAGAGTTTTAAATTATGAAGCATGTTGTGAAAATTATATTCCCATACATTATACATTGTGAACATTATTTATTCCTTTAAAAGACTTGATGAACTCAAATTTGTAATATTTAATGGGAATTAAGCTAGAACACCCTATTTTGACCTCAGGACCGCCAATCAACCCTGAGATTAACCCAAAATCATTTATTGACAAATTATGACACCACAAGGATACTATTTATCTCTATAAATATAAGATATAGGGGGATGGAAAGAGGATAGAACTATGAGGGGAATACCTAGATGATGACCTACTACAGTTCTATTTTCTTTATTTCCTTTCCTTTCCTTTTCTTTTATTTAATATGTGATGCATTCTTTATCCCATTATAACTCTTTTACCATTCATATGGAGGGGTAAAGGTTTCAAGTGATTGGTAAAGGGGGAGGTTAGACTAATCAATATTTTTTTTTGAGTTTTTTCACCTAATGAATAAAATATTTTCTTTCTTATTCTTTCTGGTTTCAATTGTTAATTTATTTTTTAACACTAAATGTAACTGTTTAATGTTTAGATTATTTTAATTTAAATTTCAATGATTGATGATCCATATCTCCCTAAACCCAATTCCTATATGTTTACTATGAAATAGATTAGGGTTGGGTGGTGAGTTCTTGATGATCACTATCATGTGTGATAAAAACTATTGTAAATTAGGGAATAATAATACCCAATCAAGGATTGAACTAAATAATCAAGAGGACCAGCCACAAATTCACACATGTAGGAAGGAGGGTAGATCTATTTGACCTAAATTAAGGTTTCACTCACCATAACTGTCCACCAAGGGGGAAATATAAATTGAAATAAGACTATACCTCTTACCATTCAATAAAGGAAGAGTTGGTAAAAAATTTAAACCATGATAACATTTCCCTAGGTACAAACAAGCCCAACCTAATCACTTATTTCAACATTTGGTTTTAGTTAATCATTTAATATGATTTATAAAAATCATTATTTTCTAAAATAAAACGAATTTAAATCAATTTTCCTAAAATCAATAAAAATTGAAAAACTATTTTGTGTTCACTCCTCTATGGGTGGATACCTAGGTTAAATAATATACTATACTACATTATAATTTTTTTCCAAACCCTATGGAAGGAATGATTCAAATTTGGAACCATTCATGGGGAGTTAGTTTCACTTAACAACCAAAAAAATTACTAACCTGAATGAACTATAGTTTAAATAAAAAATTAATTGAATTTGATTCTATAATTGAATGAATGCTAACCCAACTGAGAAAAATAAATTTGATAATAGAATTTGAAGAAATAATAATCTTAGTTTCAAATGCAGATCTCAGTGTTCATTCCAAACCTATAAAAATGGATAATAATCCCAAAAAAACCCTGTGCGACATCTGCACATGTCAATTTACTAATCCTAAAAACCCACTTAATATGCTGGATATAGAGAATGATTTCAAATTATGTGTTAATATGATTCTTATTCTCCCAAAATTTCATGGTATTTTAGGAGAATACTCAAATCAGAACATTTAATAATTTGGACATGTATATTTGATATTAAAATTGAGAGGAGCACCTGAATACCAATTCTAATATAAGGAATTTCTCTTCTCACTAGAAGGAATGACTAAGTAATGGATGTACAATCTGTAACTAGGAGAGGTTAGAAACTAGGAAGACTTAAAATTATGCTTTATATAGAAATTATTTCCCACATATTAGAGAATATAAATTAGAAAATATGTCTATGTTATCTAGAATTCAACTAGAGAGACCCTATATGAGTACTGAGAATGATTAAAGAAACTCTGTAAAAGCTTCCCATATCAAGTAATAGAGGAATTCCACATCCTTTAATTTTATTTTACCAAGGTATAATTGAAAATGATTGCAACCTACTTGAAACCTCATATAGAGGAACCCTAATTAAAAAGTCAATAGCAGAGGCCAGAGGCCTGATTAAGAAGATTGCGTAAAAATCAAAACAATTTGGAATGAGAGGTATTAGCACTAGAATAATCCATGAGTTACAAACATATGATTCATCAACTTTAATTGAAACCAGGGTTGAAGAAATCACTAGGTTAGTGTGGTAAATGGATGTGATACAATTAAGTGAAAAAAATAATTTATCTCAGGTATGTGGTTTGTGTGCTTCACCTTCTCATTTTACTGACCAGTGTACAAAAGTGTAGCTAATTAAAAGCTGGGATATGGACCTTTATCCATGAAAATTACCACTAAATTAGCCTTGTTAATCCCCGGACCAACTTCGATACAACCAGAATAAAAAAATCCATTCTATCAAAACCAGTACCCACCATAACCTCTGTCCTATTTGAAAAAATATGAGAACCTACCACCATTCCAAAAATCTTACAAATATCCCTTCTAGAAATAACAAGACATTAAACCACCACCTTTCTAAAAAATACCTATGAGAATCCTATATCCAATATACCATAAACTGAATAGAAATATCTATGGAGAAATGTTGCAGGAATTGACGATAAGATATATGAACTAATAGACCATTTCAAAATTTTTATGGACTTTATGACCAAAAACCCGGGAAAGATACCATCCTAGAAAATTATAAATCCCAAGGCTAATGTCGTATGATAATAAAATGAATCAAAAAATATCTTCATCCTTATAAATAATGAAAGGCTAAAAAATTATAGAATAATTCATACAATCAATCCTAAGAGGACAAAAATCCATAAGAAACAAGGGCAAGGTTTAGAAAAAAGACTAGAAATACCCTTACAGAAGCATCAAAGGTAAAATAAGGATATCCAAGAACCATTTCATTCTGTACTAGTTGATTCAAATAGAGTAGAAGAATTTTGACTTAAAAAAGTGATTTAGAAGATCTTTTAAAATAAATATTCCACTCTTAGAAGAAATATAAAAAATACCAAACTATGTAATATTTATGAAGGAAATATACACCAAGAGAATACAAATGGATAGAAATGAGTTCATTATTTTAGGGAGAAGTATCTCAACACTGATCACATCATAGATACCACAAAAATGTGAAGATCTAGGGAAAATTCTCTATTCCATACACTATTGGTTCATTATATTTTACTAATGCTTTATGTGATTGAGTGATTTAATAAATGTAATTACCTACTATATTTTTTCTTCTTTACAAATTGGAGAATTAAAACTAACAAAATTAGAGGTCCAATTAGTTAATAGATCCACCGTATTCCCAACATGATTTTTAGAATATTTACTTATAGGAGTAAGATGAACGATTTTTTGAGCGGAATTATATGTCCTTACCATTGAAGAGGAAAGAGAACTAGGAAAATCACCAATTATTTTGGGGAGAACATTCTTAAAGATAGTAAAAACCATCATCAATGAACATGAACGTACACTCACAATTGAACTTGGAGATATTATAGTACAATTAAACATAATTGATGCAATAAAGAATCTATTAAGAAATCATTCACTCCATGTGATATACCATGGGGAAGGTATAGAAACAGTAGAATACTTAGGTATGCTTCATGAATTCTTAGCATTATGAGTAAATTTTCCATTTGAAAATAAAAATACCCAAAAACCTAAAAATATCAGATTCATGTTAGAAGAAGAGGTTACTTATAACTTTTTGAGGATTTAATAAAATAGAATAACATGATATAAGAGATCCAAGCCTTATAAGTATGTAATATCAACTCAATATTAACCCTTGAACAACCCCCAAGTATGGAGTTAACTCAATTTCTAAGTGATTTAAAATTGGTAAACCTTATGGAAGGAGAGAAACTACTAGTGATAATTTCTAATAATATATCTAAGACCCAAGAACAAACTCCGACTGACCTTCTCAAAAGAAACATCCAAGACATAGGATTTAGTTTATGAGATATCCTAGGGGTCAACCCCAAATTCTGCTCTCATAGTATCTTTTTAGAAAGCGATTCCCAACTAGTGAGATAGCCATGGAGAAAAATTAATCCCACCATCATGGAGGTTGTTAAGAAAGAGATATAAATATTTCTATCAGAAAAAAAATATTTAACCAATATCTTATTATCAATGGGTCAACCCAATCTATGTGGTACCAAAGAAAACTGGTCTGACCATTTTTTAAAATGAATAAAATGAACTGATCCCTATGAGAGTATAAAATAGTTGGAGGGTGTGTATGGATTGAAGATATATAAATCAAGTTACTGTAAAGTACCAATTTACAATCCCATTCATCAATAAAATTCTTTAAAGGTTAGTTGGTAAAACTCATTAGTACTTTTTAGATGGTTTTTTAGGATACTTCCAGGTACCAATTGCACCAGAAGACCATGAAAATATAAACTTCATCTACCATTTTAGAACTTTAAACTATAAGAGGATTCCATTTTTTCTATGAAACACCACAATTAAATTTCAATGGTCTATGGTAAGTTTTTTATCTGATCATATTAAAGAATTACTAGATGTATTTCTTGATGAATTAATTATTTTTGGTAATTCAATCGATCATTTCTTAGGGGATTTAATTTTTTTTTGAAAATTTACATTGAGAAAAAGCTTGTTTTAAAATTTGAAAAGTGTTATTTTATTGTCAAAAAAGGAATATTGTTAGGGAACATAATTTTAGTGTAAGGGATTGAGTTAGATAAGTCAAAAGTTTAAGAAATAAATTCCTTTCCATACCCAACTTTTTTAAAACATGTTCAATCCTTTTTAGGATATGCATAAATTTAAAGAAGCTTCATCAAATATTTCACTAAAATTTATATCCATATCTAAATATTACTATTAAAATGAGTTTATTTTAATGTTGATATTGAGTGTAGGAATAAATTTGATTAATTAAATAAAAGGCTCATTACACCACTAATAATACAACCAACCAACTAGGACCATCCTTTTGAGTTGCTCTGCGATGCATCAAACCAAGCTGTGGGAGACACCCTATCTCAAATAATTAATAGAAAACTACAATTAATAGCCTAAACATCAAAGAAATTTTATTTCACAAAGATCAATTTCACTACAATAGAAAATGAGTTCATTTTATTTGTATTTTCTCTAGATAAATTTAGATTTTTTATACTTGGAACTAAAGTTGTTGTTTTATCTGATGATGAAGCTCTCTAGTATATAATGAAGAAGTATGATGTTAAGATAAAATTGGTGAGATGGATTATTCTCTTATTAGAGATACACATAGAAATTAAGAATAAGAAGGGAACTAAAAATCAGGTCACTGATTATCTAAGTCAACTAACCCACACTATTGAAGTAGAGATTCCATGTCAGATCCCAGTCAACGATGAGATGCCTAGAGAAACAATTTACATCATGGAAGTAAAATCACCATGATACACTGAAATGGTCAATTATTTAATGACTTATCTAGTAGAATCTCATTTAAATACTCATCAGAAACAAAAACTTAAAATATAACTCAATATTTTATGTTTGGGAAGACCCATTCATCTAGAATATATGTACTGATCAAGTAATTAAAAGATGTTTACTTGAAAGTTAAATTAAATTAGTTTTTCAATTATACAACACATTAGCTTGTGGGGGTAATTTTGGATCCTAAATGATATCCTAGAAAGTCCTAGAATCCAATATTTATTATCTCAAATTATTTAAATATGCACACGAGTTTTGTAAAAAATTTGAAAAATTCCATATTTTTGTAAATATCTAAAAAGGATAAGAAATTATCCAAAAACCCATTACCTTATGTGAAAATTTTAATTTTTGGGGAATGTAATTCATGTTAATATTATTAGTGTAATTTGGTTATTCTTATATTTTTTTAAACATAGACTATGCTTAAAAATGGGTGGAAGAAAAAGCCACCAGGACTAATGGTGATAAATTTGTATATGATTTTGTTTGGACTAACATATTATACAAGTTTTGAGTACCATGTTCCATCATTAGTAACCATGGGAACCACTTTTACAATAAGAAAATGGGGGCATTATTGAAAATGTATGGGGTGTATCATAAAACATAAACCCCATACTATCCACAAAAAAATGGCCAAGTATAAATTTCCAATGGAGAAATCAAAGGCATTATGAAAAAATGTTAAAACCCAATAAGAAGGACTAGAGCCAAAAGTTGTAAGATACCCTATGGGATTATAGGAATTCTTACAACACATCTATATAAATAAGCCACTACCGACTGATTTATGGAAAGTTTTTCTATCTCCCTATGGAATTGGAACAAAAAGATTACTAGATTGTGAGATAGATGAATATGGACCTTGATAAAGTTAGGAAAGAGAAGAGATTTTAGTTGAGTAGATTAAGGAAATCAAAAGAGAATCTTTTGAAAATTAAATTATTTACAAAGAAAGATTTTTTTTACCATGATATGATAATTGAACCAATAACCTACTACCCTAGAGATCAATTACTTTTATACAATTATAGACACAAACTTATTCCAGGTAAATTTCATTCCATATGGGAAGGTTCTTTTTCTATTATTCATGTATTCCCTTTTGGTTATATGTAGATTGAAAATGAAGGAGGAGGAAACCACTATAAATGGGTAGAGGTTGAAGAAGTACCATGGGATAATACATCAAGAACCAGTAGAGGTGATTTCAATCCTAGACCCTAACTACCAATGAAGACCCACCAGGTTTTACCTTTCATTTACACTTGATTAAATGCAGCACTTCAATTTTAACCTATATATATATAAAAAATTTAAATTCATTGAGGATAATACATTAATTAAGTGTGTATGGGGGAATCTTATATTCTAAGATTTATTTAATATTTTTTATTTTATGAGTTTACCCAACAATGTTAAAAAAGAACTTCTGAGAGGAAACCCATGTTTTTTCCTTAGCCCACTCTCCCCCAAGTCCTATTTGAGTTTTATTGAATAATTTTACAATTTAATTTTTTATTTTATAGGTCCATAACACAATAATGGAGAAACTATACAAAATTCATGTCATGAAATAATGCATAATAGATCCATGAAATGATAATTCACATCATGAAAAGTTTACATATTATGAACATGCTACAAAACATAACTGAAGGAATTAAACCCATGAATTCCGACTGAAGAAACATTTATAAGTGAAGTATTCTTATACATTCATTATCTTTGTAACCCGTATTTATTTTTTTTATAATCCATTTATTTTATATTTAAAAGGATATTTCATTCCCATAGTTATCTTTCTTACATTACTTGACTGGTCTAGGAGACATTAATTTCATACGAATACCATGATGCCATGTTTCATATTTTTAAGTTAATTATATTGAAATATTAAAATGGTAATTGAATAATTGGATTGAAACATGGGTATTAAATTGATGACTCGTGATTTTATAGAATTAGTTGATTCAGGTAAATGAAATTTCCCTACTATTTTCGTACTTTTAATTTTTAAAATTTATATGTTTTTTTATTATTTCATATCATGGGAGATTTTTCCAAATTCATATATTCCATTCCCAAGTGAATTTTTAGAATAAAATACTTTCTATACTATATTGATAATATTTATTGAGTGATCTTGGGGCAAGACACCTACCAGAACATTCATTGAAACTTTTTAAATATATGACTTTGAAAAAACACTTAAAATGATTGAGGAATTTTTTATTATTAATTTCTTATCCTTAGACCCAAATTTTACATCAATTCCTATTAAGGCCATATAATCCACGAATGACCTTACTAAGAATGAACTACATTTAAATCCATTTATATCCATTCTTACTCTGTTATATTTACATTGCATGATATTTTTAATGTTTAAGTGTGGGGTGTGGGAAAGTTGTGTTTGATGGGATGCATTATGTTTTATGGGAAAATTGTGGGGGTTTTATTTTTGGTACTAGTAATGGATCATGTTATATTCATTATTCTATTAGTGTTTTTCTTTTTTGAAAAAGGTAAAATATAAAAAAAATAAAAAAAATAAAAAAAGTGGGTTTTGTTTTGGGATAATCAAAAATCACCATTACTAGACCGATGATATTTTGATCATATATGGTTAGGTGGTGGATGTGAAATTTATTCCAAGAATAAATTTAAAATAAGAAAAGAAAAAATAATGAAAATAAAAAAATAAAAAAGAGGGAAAAATTCAAGAATTTGTATTTTTTTATTATACTTACATTTGATCATGATCATACATTGTGTTTTAGGGAGTGGGAATTGTCATTTTTACGGAGGATATTTTCATTCCAATTTACCTTAGATATCATGAAGTATGATTTGGAGATAAAACTTCTTTTTAATATTTAATATTTTTAACATTAATCCCTACCAACCTTAAGCCTCAAAGTCATCATAACTTTATTTGAAAATCCATCATGATTTTATGTAAATTTTGTCTTTATGTGGTGGATAAAGTAGTTCTTTTGCAAGCCTATAAAGAAGGAACACGTACTCATGATAATAACATAACTATTTTTGAATTTTTATCATGATTGGTGTGATAAAATAATCCATTGTGAGTTAAATCACGACTTGGTGTGATTGATAATAATTAATGAAGATATATTAGTGAATGAGAGGAAAATATCCACCATTTCTCAATGGGAAAATGTAAAATACTTGGGTTTATTAGTCACTTTTGAAAAGTGTGAAGTTAAAATGATGTTTGATGCAGAACTTCAAAGGTTTACCCCCATTGATAATCAAATAATTTAATTAATTTGGAATTTTAATATCAGTAACATGTTTTTCCTCTAATTTATGTTGAGATTACATGCTTGAGGAAAAGAAAGTAATAATTGTGGGGGAATTTAAAGAGTAATATTTTTCATACTTATTTGAATATAAAATATTTTTTATGCATTTTAAAATGGTTAAACTTTATATTATTTAATTGTTTTATTGTTTTATCATAGGATACAAAAAAAGAATAGAAACAATCTTAAATGTGATTATTTGATAATGGAAACAATGGTCAGTGAAAAAAGGACAAGTCAATAACCATTTTCAAGGATTGAAACTAAATATATAAGTGGAAACAGAGAAAAAATGGCTAGAAAACACCAATTCACATCATGAAAATTATTTATGAGATGAAACATGAAGGATTACAGAATGTGGATACAAGATGTGAAAGAAAAAGGTAGAACTGGATGCTGAAAACATGTGTCATGAAATGACACATATGGTCATTCCGTGACACTTCTAAAGGAGTTACCAAGAAAGTTTGAAATTGTGAAACATGTTGTGAAAATTATATCCCTATATATACACTTTTTGGATACTATTCAAGATGTAAAAATACCTATCAGACTTAAATTCAGTAGATTTGATGGGAATTAAGGTGGAATACCCTATTTTTAACCCCATGACCACTGATAAAATTAGTATTAACCCAAAATAATTTATTGAACAATTATGATGCCTCTAGGATACCATATATCTCTATAAATAGAAGGTATGGGGGTATGGAAAGAGGATCAACCTGCGAGGGGAATTCCTGGATGATAACTTACTGTAGTTTTATTTCCTTGATTTTATTTTCTTTTATTTAATCTATTATGACTTCTTTCACCCGTTTTAACTCATTTACTATTCAAATGGGGGGGGGGGGTAAATGTTTTTAGTGATCAATAAAGGTTGAGGATAGACTAATCACTAACATGCGCGAGGAAGTGTAACTGAAAATATTGAAAATCAGGGAATAAAAATACCTAATCAGGGATTTCCCTAATTAATAGAGAGGTTCTACAATAACTCCACACACATATTAGGGAGGGTCGACTGATTTGACCTCAATTAGGGTTACCTTTACAATCACCATCCTCCAAGGGAGAAATAGAAATTGAAAAAGACTCTTTATTTCCATTTAGTAGAGGAAGAGTAGGAAAACAATTGAAACTATGATAACAAGGTCTATCCATGCTCAACTCGATCATGGAATTTATATTATTTTTTAATCAATCAATTAAATTTTTTTCTAAAAATAATTAGTTTCTCAAATCCAACCAATTAAAATTAATTTTTCTATAATTAACATAAAGTGAAAAACTGTTTTTTGTGCACTCCTCTCCGAGAGACTAAATAGTTTAAATAATATGTTATACTAGGTAATAAAAATCTATTTTTCCATCCACCATGATAGGCGTGCATCAAGAACCACCAACTAAAACAAACCTAGATTACTTCTTCCCATTTGAGAAACCATGCAAAGTCACCTAAGTTCCCCAATATATTGATTTGGTTAATTTCTAGTAACATAAAAGGAACCCCCTTCTTTACTAAGCATCACACACTTAAATTGAACTCCAAGTCAATGTTTTATGTATGATAAGATATGTATTTAAAGAAAATTTTTAATGACTAAGTAATTAGGAGATGCATCCCTGATGAAGAAGTAAAGTTTGTTCTTAATTTTTTTCATACCCTTACATGTGGAGGCTATTTTGGACCTCAAAGAATAGTTAGGAAATTGTTATAAATAGAATTATTTTTTCCCTAAATTTTTAAATATTCACATAAATTCTTTAAAACTGGCCCAAAATATCAAATTACTGGTGAAGTCTCCAAAATACATAAAATACCCTAATAATTCTAATTTTTTTGTGAAATATTTGATGTAAGAGGATTGGATTTCATGGGTCCATTTATTATCTCATTTTTTTTCCTATATATTAATAGTAGAAAAATATATTTCTATGTGGATTGAAGAAAAATCCACATGAAATGGTGATTCCAAAGTTATAATTGAGTTTTTAGAACCATTTTTTTATATTTGGAGTATTCAAAGCTATAATCAGTCACTAAGGCATACAATTCTCTAACAAGAACATGAAATCCCTTATGAAGAGGTATAGAGTGCACCCTAAGACCTCAAACACCTACCACCCATATATAAATAGAAAATATTAGGCATCCAAAAAATATATAAAGAATATTCTAAAGAAGACAAGGAATTCTACTTGAAAAGAATGGAGTAGGAAACTAGAATATGCATTGTGAGCATACCAAACTAGCTACAAAACTTCCTTAGGTATGTCTCCTTTTAGAAATTTTTATGTAAAAAATTATCACTTACTAGTTGAGATGAAACATAAGACCTACCGGGTTTTCATGAGAGTGAACTTGGAGTTTTGAAAGTTTAGAGAGCATAGGAAACTAAAAATGATGGAACAAGCAGAGATGATAAAGGAGGAATAAGAGAACACCATAATCTATAAGGATAAGTCCAGAACTATCCATGAAAATATAATCTATAGAAAATAGACTTTTAAAATTAATATATAGTGCTTTTATTCTTAGGAATGAAACTAATTGTTGGTAAGATTAATTTCAAATGTACTGGTCCATACATAATGACTAATAATTGGTGTAATTGAGATAAAATGAGAATATTCAAAGATTCCATTTAAGGCGAATTAACCAAAGGTGAAAAATTACTATGAATACTTTTGGAAATAACCAATAGAGGATTCTAAACACCTCTTTACTCTGGTTGAATAAAGAAACCCTAGGTTGTCTCTTTTCTTCATACTAGTCTTGATGATTATGATTTTAAATATCTTTTACCTAAATAATTCCTGCTAAGAATAACTAGAATTGTGTATAAATTAAGTATGGGATATAGGGACGAGTAACTTAGGATTTAAAAACACTTTCTACTTTTCTTTGGATCTATTTATGTTTCTTTGACTTAAAATAAATTAAAGTAAAGAATGTCCAAATATTTTTTTATAGATCTGTACATAATTTTTTTACCCTTAAGTTTTTAGATTTTTCAAGTATCCTTAGAGAGGAAAAACTTGAGATGAATGATATCCTACTTAGGAAAAATACCATTCTATTATAGAGGGAGTTCATCAGTTATAAAATTGTGAGAGTTAAATGATTACTAAGTGAATTTGGTTACTATTTTCATAGATATTTTGTCTTATAACTAGGAAAAGGAGTATGAGTAAAAATATACTTATGGAATTAAAATTATAACATAAGGAAACTATGATTTTTAAATTAATTCAAATTAACTTGGAATTTATGAAAAATAACACCCTATGGATCCAACTCAAAAAATATTTATAAAAGTACTTTTAAACTAGAGTAAAATAGGAAATTGGAATACCACAATGAAATTTTGATACATTAAGCACTGGGTGTGTGAGTAATAAATCCCATTGTATATATTCAATAAGTTCTTTGCACACACTTGGATGAAAAAAATTCAATATGTAATTAATTATAAAAAATAAATTCATTTAGGTGAGAGGAATATTAAATCCAAATAAATAAGGGGAAATTTAAATTTAAAAATTTTATTTGATTTGTATTAAGAAAGTGGAAAGTAGAAATTTTTTTGAGGAACTTAGTAAAGAGGGATAAATGGAAGGTACACTTATTAAAATTTTAATTCCACTTAAATCTATCTATTCCACTCCTAGACTTAGAACCTTTACTTGAATTAACATAATAGAGTGAGATTAATTAATAAAGGAGATATGATAATTCAAAAAATGATTGGATTGGTTATTTTCTTCTTTTACAGTATAAATATTTGAATCTTGACATGATTATCTTTTTGAATAGATTTAATTCTATGTATTTCCTAGAAGTGAAATAGTGTAAGTGTGTGTGGGGGAGGGGGGTGATGTGATCCAATATTTTTATATTTTGTATGTTTTTATTTTGTATTTAACCTCTAATTAATTTAAATCCTGGGTAATTAATACATTATTGTTATTTTTTGAATTTGGAATTAAATTGATAAATGGATCAAAACCCGATTTTATATGTTTTATTATTATTTATAATTAATTTGAAGACATAAATTAATCTTAAAATTATATAATTTAGATGATTTAAGTATTTTGAATTTAAATTTTATTGTTTTTATCAATTCTTAACTTAATCCAAACAATCCATACATTGAGAATTATGATTTTTTATCTTTTAGTAGTTTTTGAGTTAAACTTACACGAGGTATGGGAGCCATGGGAAGTCACATATTGTGTAAGAGTAATTACCATAGGGATAAAGAGCTGTGTCAAGGTCTTTCTTGACCTGGTGTAAAGGTTATCTCATGTATTCCTTAGTTTTTTAAGGGTTTTCATCCACATGTGTAAAAAGTATTAACTCATCTAACCTACCATACCATCCAGTTGACTATATGAAGATTTCTAACAACAAACACAAACTTTAGACAACCTACCACAAGTGATAAATAATAAGTGATCCACCAAAAGTGAAGATATCCACCTATCGTGGTAGACTAAATCAACCAAAAACTCTAACCAACTACAAGCTTGACACAATTGACTAAACAACACCTTCAAGATACCATACCACCTTTAATATTCTATATAAAACTTTGCACAAGAAGTAAAATTCATTTATTATGACTGTAATATTCAACCGATCAAAAGAATAAGATTCAAGATACCATGACTCTACCTTCCATGTGAAGATACGAGAAGATTAAAAGTGAAGCAACTATTATCCATGAATAAAACATGAAACTTATAAGAATTAAAATCAACCATGTGTAAGGTTTTTGACCAAATTTCCAAATCAATGATGGCTCGTTTAAGGGTAGGGAGTTCATGTCACATGTTGTGTAAAGGTATAAAGATAATTTCATAGGATGTGTAAGGGCATAACCAATATCGATCTACCACATCAAGGAAAATATAACATTATAAAGGCTATTTATAGGTAAAATGAGCCTAATAAAGTTATATGATGCACTGGGTATGGATCATCCACATTTCTCAAAGGCTGCATAAGGGTTAATGACACTTTATAGGAGCTACTTAAGGGCCATTATATGATTCTAAGAGCTAAGTCAGGGTAAAATCCAAGCTATATAAAGGTAGAAATCCAAATTAAAGTATTGTGTAAAGGTTATCTATACTATACCATAGGTATGTAAGGGTACTCCCAAGGATGCTGAAGCTATGTAAAGGACACCAAAGGCTATAAAAGAGCAGCACCTTGATTTCATAGGTTATGTAAGGGTGACCCAAATAAAAATATATCTACATAGGATTCATTAATTCACCACACAATTAAAACCTAGAATTCCAAAAATGAACAAATTTGAGCTAAAATAAAATATTCACGCCTCTGGTCAGCCCTAATTAGAAACAAGCTCCAAATAAATATTCATTTGGAAATCATCTAAGCTGAAGAATAGGGTGGATATCATTAAAGAGTATTTATAATAATCTAGGTGATTAAATATGATCAAATCATTGATCATATCCCTCAAAATATGCATATGGAGGTGATTAGGGAAGAAGGAAGATGGGAATTAAATTTGAAGAATATTTATAAGGTGATGAACCAATAAGGAATCATGAACCACTTCTATAAAAAGTGGTATGATCACTCAAAGGGGGAGGATACTTCCATAATTTTTCAACTAAACTACCATTTTTTTATTTCTTTTTACATTTCTATTAATGTAATTCTCTTGTTATGGAACACTAATCCATTAGTAGTTGAGCTAAGTAGATTCCCCTTACCCCTATTAATTAAGTTTAAATTTTAATTGTTTATTTATTCTGTTCATATCTATAAAATTATTCAAACTATTTAGACATGAGGATATTTACTTATTTCTATAACTCTTTAATTAATCATCCCTTATTAACTAGTTTTCACAAATAATTAATTTATGCTATCTCCACATCCTGTGATCATGAGTAGTGGGTATATTTGAGGGTGATTGGGGATTTAAAATCAATTGGCTACTAGATATTATAGATTATAGTAATTATTAAATCCATTTGATTAATTCAAAATAACCAGGATAGGGTGATCAATGATATTTCATTTGATCCAAGAGATAATAACAGAGTTAAAATATAACAATGATTTAAAAGGAAAGTTCGAGGTTAGGCCACTATTATTTAAAACTAAATTTAAAACCAATAAAATTCAATCATAGTTTCTACACACCAAACCCATTAAACAAGTGAAGGAGAAACCTAAAAAATTATCCTCTAGAGAGACTACCTGAGACCCACTATTTATACATTAAAGTTAGGCTCATATTTTTTTTTCTGAGATCCCCTTGACACACCATTCATCAACCAAAAATTCAAAATTTAGGGAGATTATAATAGCAAGGTAGTGATGTCCAGTGGTGATAATGAAACTTTGGGAATGACAGTAGTGAAAGGATAAATTCTAGTTGGCAGAGGGGATTCATGCATGATGGAATGACTCTAATTACATGAGGGAATGATGATGATGATGATATATAAAGTTATGGAATGGAACCTAGTAGTCTTAGATAGTGATGAGTGATGAGATGATGTGATTGGAGGAGAAATCGGGTAGAGACAACATGAAAATTAGAATAATCTAAAATTCTAGGTGAAGAACACATCTACATGAAATTTATTTTAGAATAAAACACACCATTTCATTTCTTGAATGTGGTTCTAGGGTTCTATAAATTTATAAATATCACATAGTGTGTGGTTAGGTTCACACTCCATGCATATTTAATTAGGAGGCATATTACACGCCCATCCACACAATGTGTAGTTTGAATACATTCTATGTATGGCCTACATGACATGACCTAGGAAGTAGTACATTCCTAGTGGGACATCATAGATCACCCTCTATTAGTTTATAGATACATTCCATTTAGTCAGGGACTATAAGACTTGTTTGGCCGGAGGTACACATAGATTACCCACACAAGCATCACACACCATGTACCACATTAGACATATCATGTACCCCAATATGACCACAATCACCAAGAACCTTATTGGTCCACACACCATGTTTATCCTAAAACATGCCATGTAAGTGGACTTCACATGCCATGTGGCTGATGGTACACAACCAGGAGTCCCCTAAGGGGAAATATTCCATATACCCCCAGGTTATACACTACATACTATTCCAACCTCAGTGATTTTTTGTATCTTTTTGATTAGTACTTATATTTGAACACATGAGTAGTCCATGGTAAGATGTAATGTAATCTATTCAATTTATTTTCCTTAAATTTATAGGGATGATGATGGGATTTAAGCATCATGATCATAAATTTCTCAAGATTAGTATCCCTTGGAAGTGAGTTTATATTAGAGTGAGAGTCACCTACATCATAGATAGTCTCAGTAACACCCCACATACTCAGGGAGTGGGTCCTCCTTCTACAGAGTTGGTTATAACCCATCCAAGAGATCATATGAGATATGGGTAGTCCATTGGGGTTAGTTACTCATTGAATGATACTTATCATTTGGAAAGGTGATGGTCCTCCATTACAGTTCCAAATAGGTGACATTGATTGCTCATAATTAGGTAGTTATAATGGTAGGGGCTGGTACCCCCTTGGAAGACATTTATCCTTGGTCAAGTTGTGGGTTCCCCTATGGGTTTTTGGATTGGTGACATGGTTATGGTGGATAGTAAGGAGTGATAATCCCTTGAATGATACACATACTTCAACGAGGATTTGGTAACCCTAAATGATTTTTTGTGGTAATGAATAAGTTAAAGAATTTGAGAAGATAATATACTTCAAGAGTTGCGATTCCTTAGACACACCAGAGTTTCCTTCGTTATGCAATGTACAACTAGGATATTGACTCCAAACTTTGTGGGATTTTTTGGTACTCCAAACATCCCTATTTTCACTATAGGTATGGAATTTAAGGATTAAACTTGAGGTTACTGAGACTTATCTAAATATTTGTGAATTTTAATGGTTAATCATATATAGATCCTTTCTTTTATTCCTACCAATTACTATATTGTATTAGTATTTTTGAGTTGAATTATTACTTTTAATTTTATTTTTTGTTTCATGGTGTAGTACCCTCGTTTTCTATAATGTAACCCTAATTTGTTCTTTTCATGGTTATAAAGTTTAAGTGTGATGGTTGTGAGAGTTGGGAGAACTTTAGAAGTAGTTTTAAAGAAAAATGGAAGTCACACATGTGACACACAGTTTGTCTAACCGTGTGGACAAACCATGCATTTTTGGTCCTCTTAAGGTAGTGGATCTCGCATGGTTGGAGTACGATTAGGGAGACCATGAAAGGATGTCATGAGAGGGTCTAACTAGGTAGTAGCTAATGCACGATTAGCACATGGTTTGTCTAACCATGTGAACTAACTGTGCATATTGTTTAAGTGAGATCCTAAAAAAGTGGATCTCACACATTTTTGCCTCTAAATGGATCTTTTTTGCTCCTAAGTGTCCATAACTCAGTTTTCATTTTCAATAAAGGTAGGATAACCTCTCCCAAGCATTTGGGAGGCGATCAAAAGGCTTCCCTTGGTGAAATGAAATTGAATTCTTGAGGTATGTGATCGTTCTTCTTCATTCTTGATCGGTTTCTTTGATATACTTAGATATACTTCTCATATTCTCTTAATTTCTTATATATACGCCCATTATGGGTAGATTTAGGTTTGGGGATTCCAAATATGATGATATTTTGTCTTGTTCTTTCTAGGAGAAGAGATCTAAGGAAGGTTCTTGGAGAATTGACTTGGTTTTTCTTGTGAATTCTTCATTCATTGAGGTTTTTGTCAAAACTATTGAGGTAGGAGGCTTCTTTTTCAACTCCACTTATTAGAACTGATTAGAATGATTTCAAATTGAATATATAGTGTTAAATTAATTGTTATTTGGTTGTTTAAAACTTGTTGGAAACCTTCTTGAGTGATGGTTGTGAAATCTTGAAAATTGGGAATTTTAAATGTGTGCTTTGGTTCTTGGTTTTAAAACACATGTTTTAAAAAGGGGATTTTTCTAGATTGATGGAACATAAATGAGATTAGTTGTTCTCAATAAAAGGGGATGTTTTATTGAAATGAAATGTTTCTTTGAAATTGGTTGTTCTTTGGTTTTCAAAAAAAGTTCAGTTTTATTGAAGTGGTTTGTTTTGGAAATGGAAATATTTGGCATAAATGGTGTTGGTGTGATTTCATGCTTAACAGAAACTTAATAAGGGATAAGAACCATTAGGGTATAAGGGATGAAACCCTAGATCAGGGGCGTGTGTCATTGGGACACTAGGTGATTGGACGAGAGACCACTCATGAGTATGGAACTGTCAAACGAAACATGCATATGTGGGAGTGTGGTGAACTATGGAATGGGTATGCCAAATGATAAGAAGAATTGGTTTTTAAACCTTTGATTAGTTATTTTTATGGAAAAATAATTTTCTAGAAATTGGTTTCATTTATTTTTGTTTTCACTTGGTTGCAAATGGTTTTTGGAACTTGTTTATATATGTCTATAAACTATTTTGGTAAGTTGTTTTATATAAACTATTTTATATAAATATGGATAAATTTTCTATCCTAGTGGCATGAGTAGGGAAGTCACTGGGGAAAATTTACTGAGTTTTATACTCACCCATTCTTTGTAACTTTGGTTCTTTTTCATATGCTATCTTCTAGGACATAGGAAAAGGTAGCATTTCTCATGTTTTTAGAACTACCTGATGATGTTTGGGCTGTTCGGCGATTAGGGAGCTTGAAGCATGTAGAGAACGAAGTCTTGTGGTATTTTAAGAGTCTTCAGTTTTTTATCCACTATGTACTTTGATACTTGGTTGGTATTCCATTGCTTCACACTTTGATGTGGTTTTGAGATACTTGAATTTGTTGAGTTGTCTTTCTTCTATTCATGCATAATTTAGTAAATTGTTTGGTTATGGTTGTTGGTTCTTTGGTTTATTTATTAAAGGGTAAATCGTCCCCCACTTGTATGTGAAACCCTTAAACATTTATTGTAAGACTTTAGCATATTGGGGATGTCTCTTAAGGCCAAGTAATGAATCATTGTGCTCTCAAGACAATGAGAATTGGAAGGTCATTAAAAATGGTATTATTCTAGTCCTTCCTTTTTGGTACAAATTTTATCATCTTTTTTGGTCCTTTCCTAACAAGTGGTCATTAATGTTCTTGGTCTTAGAGTTGAAATTCCTTCTTGTATATTCTTTGGGTTGAAATCTTAGACAGGATTAGGATTTTCATAACTTGAAATGTATAGAATAAAAGTACATAGGTAACCCTTTTATGCTGAACTTCAAGTTACTAGGGAGTTGGGTACATAAGTGTTTCAGTGACACTTCTAGATTGATGAAAATCTCATTGTCATGGGTTTAGCCAATTATATGAGCATGAAATGAATTATATAGGAATGACTTCTCACTAGGAGGGCATGCATAATTTCGAGTAATGATTCATGTTGTAAAAAAGTGTTGATTTTTTAAAAAGTATGAAATTGTTTTTCAAATGAAAGATTTTGAAAAAGGGAATGCTTATGGTATTTTGAAAATGGTTTAATTTCAAAAAACATGTTGAATGTTTTCAAAAATGGTTGAACATGGAAAAAGGTTGTTTTTGGAAAACAATGTTTTGATAGTTGATGTGATATAATTTAAAATGCTAAGCCATCAGTTTCTAGAGAGTGATATTGATAGAGTTTGTTGTTGACTAAAAAATGGAACTCGATAGGTGTCGTTGAAACCAACCCAAAGAAGCTGCAGAGAATGTGGTTCAACCTGAACCACGAGTGAACCAAGATCTGGCTCAAATTATTGTCCAAGATTTTCAAGATGTGGATATGAGAAACCGGAGGAATAATCCAAGGCATGTAAACCATACCATCCAATTCATGAAGCAGAATCCACCTAACTTCAGGGGTGATGTCGAACCCGAAAAGGAGAAGGTGTGGATAAGTAGGATGAATTGTATCTTTTATTTCATCAGCACTCTGGTAGAGCTAAAGGTAAAGCTGGTGACATATATTCTCGAGGATCTTGCACAACAGTGGTGGGATTTAGCGGTGCAAGCTAAATTAGATGAAGGCCTTATATGGGAGGATTTTAAAGAATTTTTCAACAAACAATTCTATCCACACATGTTTATGATCCAGAAAATGATGGAATTCTTCATCCTGAAACAAGAGAGTCTCTCTGTCACAGAGTATGCGGCTAAGTTCAGGAATTTGGATCGTTTTGCACCAAAAGTTACAAAAAGTGCATCCTTGAAGGCACACATCTTTGAATCGGGGCTACTATAGGAGATTCGATAGAATATTGCAGTTCTTTGTATTACAGATTATACCGATATGGTGAAAAGAGAAATTGTGGCTGAATGCGATATCTTGGGGTCTATGGGAGGAGGTATGATGATACCCACAGGTAATGGTGGGAACTCAAATGCTGGGAGTAATTGGAAAAGGGACACCTATTTCCAAGGTGGAAGTGGAAATCATATGACTGGATCAGTGAACATTCCTCCATGACCCTGGAGCAAAGCATGTTTCTTTCAATGTGGTTCACTTGATCACATAAAGTGAGAGTGTATGAAACAAACTAGATCATGTCATAATTGCAACAAGATGGGGGAATCTTTAGGGCTATTGTCATAGTGCTCCAAGGTCAGGTGCTCGAGACACTTCTCAGGCATCACAAGCATCGTATGCTTCGTTTGGAAGAGGAAAAAAAATTAGTCTCATCATTAGAGCATAGCTAGCCATGGTGGTTCTAGAAACACCATGACTCCTCAACCAGGTAAATCTCATCATGGAAAAAAGGAGAACAATGCCTTGATGAAGCAATTGTATGGAGCTGAGCAGATGATTGTCAATGATCAGGTTGGACCATATATGGTGAGAAGTATAATTCTTTTGAATTATACCCTTGTTCAAGTGCTCTTTGATACTAGTACATCAAATTCTTTCATTTCTTCTCATGCTGTTGACTTTCTATGTTTAAATTTGGAAATGATGCCTTCTATTTTATGAATGAAAACTCCTCTCAGTGGAAGATAATTTCAAGACTTTGTGCGCCGAGCATGTGTTATAACTATTGATGAAGCTGAGCTAAAATGAAACTTCTCGATGTTGGAAATGGATGTCTATAATGTAATCCTAGGTATGTATTGGTTTACATTGTTTAAGGCACACATCAACTGTTATAGAAGAATAGTTAGTTTCACAATTGGGGATGGCATCGAGCATCTCTTAATAGGAGAAAGGATGGTTAATAAAGGGTAAAGGAGATTATTGGAACCAACGGTGGGAATGATATCATATCATTTGGAAGTGTTGACTTTGGAATCAATGGAAGAGATTGAGTAAATTAATTTTCCATGAATTTTGGATCAATTTCTAGACGTATTTACTGAGAACTTCTCAGTGTAACCACCTATAAGGGAAGTAGAGTTAATGATTTATCTCCTTCTGAGGACCAGTCCTATCTACCTTACATCTTATAGGATGGAACCAATATAGTTATAGTAATTGAAAGTGTAATTGGATGAACTATAAAGCAAGGGTTTCATTCGGCCAAGTAAATCTCCGTGGGAAGCACCCGATTTTTCCTGAAGAAAGAAAATGGAACTCTTCAGCTGTGTGTTGATTATCATAAGCTTAACCAAGTTATAATAAAGAATAGATATCCAGTTCCATGAATTGATGATCTATTTGATAAATTAAGGGGAGATCAGTGGTTCTACAAGATTGAATTAAGATCAGGATATTACTAATTGCGAGTTTAGAAGGAGGATATTCCAAATAAAAATTTCAGAAGTAGATATGGCCACTATGAATATGTAGTCACACCTTTTGGTCTAAAAAATGCACCAGTGGTCTTCATGGAATTGATGAATCAGATATTTCAGTGATATCTGTATTTTTTTTGTGGTGTTGGTAGATGACATCTTGGTGTATTCATAGACAATGGATGACCATGAGGAGCACCTGGAAACAGTGTTAAAAATACTAAGAGTTTAACTTTTTTATGCCAAATTATCAAAGTGTGATTTTGGGTTATAGGAAGTATGTTTTCTTGGCCATGTAATTTCTGAAAAGGCATTTATATTGATCTTAAAAATATAGAAGTTGTTATCTTGTGGAAACCACCAAATAATTTCTTAGAGATACAAAGTTTTCTTAGTCTAGCTAGTTACTACCGACACTTTGTTCATGGTTTCTCATGACTTTATTTTCCAATGAAAACTATGAAAAAGAAGAATTCTCCATTATAATGGATAGAGTAATTCCAGAATTCTTTACAAGAGTTGAAAGTTCATCTTACATAAGCACTTATCTAGATTTTTCCAAAATAAGGATAGGGATATGTGGTGTACTGTGATTCTTTGGGATCAGGGTTGGGTTGTGTTCTCATACAAAGAGACCATATGGTTTCTTATGGTTCAAGTAAGTGAATATTTCATGAGAAGAACTACCCAAAATATGATTTGGAGTTTTCTGCAGTCGTGCATGCTTTGAAAACATGGAGACACTATCTCTTTGGTGAAAAATTTAATGTGTTCATGAACCACAAAATCTTGAAATACATTTTCTCACAACGATATTTGAATCTGAGGCAAAGGATATGGATAGAGTACCTCCAAATGTTTGACTTTGACTTGATGTATACACCAGGGAAAGGGAATTTAGTGGCATATGCATTGAGTAGAAAGTCATATTCTAAGTGGGAAAAAGTAGATTTAGATTAATGGAAGTTGATGTAGGTCCTAGATACCATGCATGTAGAATTTGAAAACAGAGGTGATGTTGCAGTTCTCTTCTCATCTACGCTACTTCTTGATTTGGTAGATATGGTCAAAGAGGCACAAACATATCATACTGAATGTCTGGTTATGAGTTCAAAACTCAATGGTGGGGAGACCATTGAGGGATGGAAACTTGATGGGAGTTTAGTTTTGTGACTTAGAAATCAAATGGTTGTACCTATGGATTGTTAGGAACAACTCCTTCATACTTACCACCATTCGATATGGGATGTACATCCAGGTACACAGAAGATGTATAAGGCATTAAAGGCATAGTTTTGGTGGAGAGGCATGGAAAGAAAAGTGGATGAGTTCATTTCACAATGCTTAACTTGTTATCAGGTTAAATCAGAACATCAGAGACCTGTAGGTATGTTGTAGTATTTACCTATATCAGTATGGAAATGAGAGTAGATAGAGATAGATTTTGTTATAGGTATTCTAATAATGGTTTGAAAACACAATTCCATATGGGTGATAGTGGGTTGACTTACTAAGTTGGCCCATTTCATTCCAATTTGTGAAACTCATACAGTGGAGTATCTATCTAAAATATATATCCAAGAAGTGGTAAAGAGGAAAGGCATGCCTGTGTCAATCGTCTTAGACAGAGATCCAAGGTTCACATCTCATTTTTGGAAATCCTTATAGAAATCCCTTGGGACTCAATTGACTATGAGCATGACGTATCATCCTCAGATAGACGACCGGTCTGAGAGGAAAATAAAGACATTGGAAGACATGTTGCAGGCTTGTGTAATGGATTTTGGTGGCTCATGGGAGGAGAATATACCCTTAGTGGAGTTCTCATACAATAACAACTATTATGCCTTGATACATATGGATCCATTTGAAGAATTGTATGGGAGTTCTTGTCATTTTCCTCTATGCTGGGTGGAAATAGGTGAAACTTCACTAATTGGGCCAAGCCTTATCCAAGAAACAATGGAGAAGATCCAGTTGATCAGAAATAGGATGGAGATGGCTCAGAGTCATTAGAAATCATATGCAGATCACCATAGAAGACCATTTTCGTTCGCTACGGGGGATCATGTATTCTTGAGGATATCTCCAAATCCTGGACACCATCATTTCGGGAATTAGGGAAAGATATATCCTAGATACATTGTCCCTTTTGAGATACTATAATGGGTTGGAGAGGTGTCATATCGGTTGGAATTACCACCATGCTTCAGTTTAGTGCATAATGTGTTCCATGTATCTTAGTTGAAAAAGTATCAGCCTGATCTTGACCGTGTGATCCGATGGGATCACATTGACCTAGAGTTGGATTCTTCATTGATACATATACCGATATGGGTTTTGGATAGGCAAGAGAAAGTATTTCATGGAAAAATAATCAGTCTAGTTGGGGTTTTATGGAAGCATGTTCAGATTCAGGAAGAGACTTGGGAACGAGAGAAATAGATGAAAGAGAAATGGCCAGAACTCTTTCAGATCGGTGAAAATTTTCTACTTTCTGAGGATAGAAATACAAATGTTGGTAAGAATGTAGTACCCCTAGTTTATGGTATGTAACCCTTAATTTATTATTTTCATGGTTATAAAGTTTAAGGGTGATGGTTGGGAGATTTGGGAGAACTTTTGAAGTAGTTTTAAGGAAAAATGGAAGTCATACGGGTGGCGCACGGTTTGTCTAACCGTGCGGCCAAACCATGCATTTTTTGTCCTCTTGAGGTAGTGGATCCAACATAGTTGGGGAATGATTAGGGATAATGTGGGAGGAAGCTATGAGAGGGTATTACTAGGCAGTATATAATTCATGGTTAGTGCACATTTTTTCTAACTGTGTGAACTAACCATGCAGATGGTTTAAGTGAGATCCTAAAAAAGTGGATCTCACACATTTTTGCCTCTAAATGGATCATTTATTCTCTTAAGTGGACATAAATCAGTATTACTCTCCATTGAAGGTAGTAGAACCTATCCCAATCATTTTTTAGGTGATCCGAAGGCTTCCCTATATGAACCAAAGCCGAATTCTTGAGGTATGTGATCGTTCTTCTTCGTTCTTGATCGATTTCTTAGATCTACTTAAATATAATTCTCTTATTCTCTTGATTTATTAGATCTACGCCCGTTATGGGTATATCTAGGTTTGGGGATACCAAATATGATGAGATTTGTTCTTATTATTTCTAGGAGAAGATATCTAAGGTGGGTTCTTGGAGAATAGACCCGGTTTTTCTTGTGCGTTCTTCGTTCGTTGAGGTTTTCATAAAAACCGTCAAGGTAGGAGGATTATTTTTCGACCCCACTTAGTATAAATTATTTGAATGATTTCAAATTTAATTTTTAGTGTTAAATTTATTGTGATTTTGTTATTGAACACTTGTTGGAAACCTTTTTGAGTGATGGTTGTGAAATCTAGAAAATTGGGGATTTTAAATGAGTGCTTTGGTTCTTGGTTTTAAAACATGGGTTTTAAAAAGGGGATTTTTCTGGATTGATGGAACATAAATGGGATATTTTTTTTAATAAAAGGGGAAGTTTTATTGAAATTAAATGTTTCTTTGAAATTGGTTGTGCTTTGGTTTTCAATAAAAGTTCAGTTTTATTGAAGTGGTTTGTTTTGGAAATGGAAATATTTGGTATAAATGGTTTTGGTGTGAGTTATTGCTTAACAAGACCTTAATAAGGGAATATTACCATTGGGGTATAAGGGGCGTTACCCTAGTTGGGGGCGTGTGTCATTGGGACACAAGGTGATTGGACGAGAGAGCACTCATGAGTATGGAACTATCAAACGAAGCATGCATGTGTGGGTGTGTGGTGAACTATGTAATGGGTATGCCAAATGATAATAAGTATTGGATTTTAAAGCTTTTATTATTTATTTTTCTGGAAAAATAACTTGCTAGAAGTTGGTTTCATTTAGTTTTGTTTTCACTTGGTGGAAAACAGTTTTTGGAACTTGTTTATATATGGCTATAAACTATTTTGGTAAATTGTTTTATATAAACTATTTTATATAAATGTTGCTAAATTTTCTATCATAGTGGCTTGAGTAGGGATTTCATTAGGGAAAAACTACTAAGTTTTATACTCACCCTTTCTTTGTTACTTTGGTGCTTTTGCAGATGCTATCTTCTAGGATAGGGGAAAAGGTAACGTTTCCCACGTTTTTAGCACTACCTCATGATGTTTGGGCAGTTCAGTGATTATAGAGCTTGGAGATTGTGGATAATGGAGTCTTGTGGTCTTTTGAGAGTCTTTATTTGTTTATTTAATATGTACTTTTATACTTGGTTGGTATTCCACTGTTTCACACTTTTATGTGGTTTTGAGATACTTTAAGTTGTTGAGTTTTCTTTATTTTATTCGTGCATCATTTCGTAAATGGTTTGGTTATGGTTGTTGGTTCTTTGTTTTATTTATTAATGGGTATATTGTCCCCCACTTGTATGTGAAACCCTTCGACATTTATTTCTAGCCTTTGGCATCTTGGGGATGTCACTTAAGGCCAAGTAATGACTTTTTGTGCTCTCAATCCAATGAGAATTGGTGGGTCATTACACAGAGTGTCCTAATGAGTATGTTTATAATCACTCTTGTATGGGATTTGGGCCTACATGTGTTTTTTCTAGAGAGATGATGCATAGTTTGAAGATGGTCTTGGTGGACCTGGATATAGCGTGACTTGTTTAGATCTAACATCTGGTGATGCTTGGACACAAATGGTAGAGAATGGTGGTTCATGATACTAGAGATGATTGTGGTGGATAGAGATCGATCTAGGAGTATATTCAATGAGTAAGACCTTACCCAGTGTCTTGTGTTTGTCAGATTCAAAGGCTTATAATATGTGTAGTTCCTTTGGTATTTTTCTCCGTGGTGTTATGTTTTTATTTGATGTCTCATGCATGTATTATATATAGTTTATTTGTATATATATATATATATAATACTGGTGTTTTTGGCTATTTTATGTATCAGAAACATGTTTCTTCTATAAGTTAATATAGGTTAATGCCTAATATATTATATGATATGCAAACTTGGTTCTATTCACCAACCCCTAGCCTATTGAAGGTGTTCATGGGGAGGTACACATGTATTACCATCAAACTAGATAGAGTCCTAGTGGGTCGTGTCATTTCAAGGTCCCTCTATATCTATAACCAATTTCCATAGTATACTTTGTAAAGTATATTTTGACAATATTACTCCATTACCAATCCAATGAAATTATTATTATTTAAATAAACATGTTGATGGATGATATGTTATTCCTAAAATGCCAATTTCTCATTATCAATATTCTTTAAACATTTTAGTGACATATCTATAAATTAATAAAGATACCTCATCCCAAGGATAAATGACAATGATTATAAACACCATCCCATAGTTTACTTTATGTGAACTAATATTCTATACTAAATACATGAAATCAACATGAATTGAAATGACACTATATTATGTATGAACATTTACATATTAAAATATACTATAGTTAATACACCTATATATAAAAAATAACTATCAATGATCATAATTGTTTCATAGGATCGTAATTTCCCTCTATATCAATATCTAATTTCCCTGGTATACTTCATAAACTATATTTCTATATACTGCTAACTTACCAATCCAATATAATTATTACAAGTGAATACTCTAAATTTCATCATAAAACTATGGTTTATACCACTTTTTCATGACCTAATATCATTGAGACACCATCAAGGCCATCTAAGAGACTAAAAATGACACCTTAATCCTACCTTCAATATGTAAGGGGTCAATTATCAATGTTAATGGTATAAAAACTAACATGGATGATATTATCCTTTAAAATAATTTCATATACCAATAGATGAAAATAACAAGAGATGAATAAATATGATTTTATCTGATCAATTATAATAAAATTTATAATATGATGCATGAATCTCATAAAATATCTTAAACCCAAAATAATTATTGAGATAAAAATTAAAAATCAAAAAATCAATTGAATGTAAATTTCATTTTTCAAGACTCCAACACCAAGAAAATATCTTTATTCTCAAGATAATGTTTATAGATACCTCCTTCAACATAATTATATATAAATACATATATATATATATTATGAGTGATTTCATTAAAATACACAAATAACTGGTGAGTAAACATGTCAAACCAAAGGGATAGGATTTAAATTACATGTGTTTATAGTTGGGTTTTATTTTAAAAATGAATAAAATAATGGGGTGAGATGGAAATGTATAATATAGATAGAAATTTACTATGGAGTTTACCTAACCAATAGTTATAACCAGAGATTTCATTTCCACTTGGAGTGGCTAACACGTGTAGGGGAAATGTAAATAGACCAAAATGACCTATTTCATCCCACTATTCATGAAAATTCAATGAGAAACCAATAATATTTACTTAAATATGATCTATAAATCCCTCCTTAATCATTCCTAGTAAAAAAATAGGTCTTCATAAGGTTTCTTGATAGTCTTAAAATAGGAGAAACGAGTTTACACCTTCAGCAGTGTTGGTCTTTCCACTATCTCTTTAAGCCTATGTTTTTCTGTTTTGGTATGTCAAGTCCTACCAAGTGTGATTTGAAATAATATATTTTTTTGGGTTTAATGACTCTATAAAAAATTTTCCATGATAAATAATGTTATACATCAAGTTATTTAGTGTAAGATCAACTCTTGTATTTTACTCACACTCATAAAAATATTATTCAGTCACTGTGTATAGATTCTTAGTGCTTTGAGTGAGATTCCAATTTTGGTCCATCACTCACACACAATAGGTATCCATACAATAGATTTAAGATATAAATTATGATTAATATATAGAATCACTAAACAATATTTATAGTAATTTAACAAAATAAAATAAAATTAAAATCAATTACCACATTTAAGATAGATAAAATAGCCTGAAACAAACATCACAATCATATATGAAATTGATAATAAGGTATATATATGGACCAATGATCTCATTATGTACTATTTATAGTTCTAAGAGATTATTTATACTCTCCTACAAATAAAAATCACACCCTATAAATCTCTATTGCTTGGATTTTCTAATTCCTTCAACTTGTGTTCTCTTTCTTCCCTCAATTGGGTGGACTCTGTTTTCTCCATATCCATAAACCTTTCTTTATAATTGATTTTTGAATTTATCTGAAGATAATATTCATTATTATCTATAAGAATGTACTTTGGTAGCTTGGATCAAATATCTATAGTTTATTTCTAGCTTAAGCCAATTGGATTGTACTCCCACACAATCACTAGATTATGATAATTCCACTTAGAGACATGATGATTATAAGGACCTGAACTTAAAAAATCCATAAATTAAATATTTAAAAAATGATTCATTTTATTTCATTCTCTAAGACCTTTTAGATTTATATTTTTAGAGAATTAGATAATCACCCTTATATAATAAAATATTACATCACAATGTGGACACTTTCAACTAGTATCCATTTTTACCACAATATAATACATTTAAGATAAAACAAGTTTTCTTTTCATGAAATTTCTTCACATTTTTCATCTTAACCTCATAATTTTACCTAATAATCCTTAAAACCCTATTAAAAACATTTAAAAATTCAGGATAATAATAAAAACATCAGTAAGGGGAATATAAAAATAAAGAAACCTATTAGTCTATGAATACTCATTATAAAAATTTAATTTTTTCATAAGAAAATTTGAGCTCAAAACAAACATTTTCTTACTTAAAAAATCAAATTTACTTCCCAAATATTTTCATAAAAAATTTCATAAGAAATATTAAATGAAAAAATATCATAAAAGTTTCTTTGAAACTATAAAAAACTCATGATTTTTTTCACAAAGTTATATATTTCACCCTTAATAAGTAGAATAAAGTTTCTTTTAAAGTTAAGAAAATTTCCTTACCTTGTGAAATCAAAATATTTTCTTAAGAAACTATAGAAAGCATAGAAAAATTATATAGGTAACTTGGGACATCATTTAATACCACTCTTATAATAACTATTACAAATGGAATAAAATACTTGGTAAATTCCAATAATCTCTAAGGAGAAACCTAAAATAGGTTAACTCCATCCCTTTACCCCATGCATTAGAGAGCTATATTAGTCTCACCGATCATCATGAGCTATATTGGTTTCACCCATCATCATGATCTATATCAAGATCACCCATCATCATAAAAAATTACTAAGAACCATAAAATAATCACAAAACATGAAAGATTGAATTTCCATCATGACACTCATAAAAATATTCTTTTCACTCATAAGAAAAACATATCTGGATATTGAAATATTCATTCCATTTAATTTTTTTTTGAAAGTGTCCTAAAAAAAGGTAAAGGGTTTTTTCTTTAAATAAAACATGAAATATTATAAAGTATTCAAAATTTCATATAATGGTTACATAATTGATAAAATCCATCAATGTCATATACATTAAAAAAACATTCATTTTTCCTCTTTGTCCAAACATTCCATATAAAAAATGTACAAAGATTAATTTTGAAATAATTTTAAATAAAATAAAAAGATTCATAAAATGTTATTTATAATTAATTTATGTCCATATAAATACATTAATTAAATAATTTTAAGAATAAGTACATGTATTAAAAACATTTAGAAAATAAATCTATAAAACATTTAAAATGAGGTTTTTAAGATGAAGTGTCCCTTACCTTGAGTCCAAATTTTCACATATGTTCTTTATGTCCTCTATAATAAAATTTTATCAATTATTTAATTTTTAAGAAACATTTCAAGGTTTAATTACCTATTTTTAAACACTTATTTATTTTAATGAAATATTTAATTACTTAATCAGTTAATTCCACATCTTGTGTTTTTATAATGTTCGGTTTATAATCTCAAAAGGACTTAAGTATGTTAACTATGGTGAAGGAAGTCATTATTTATTTATCTCCAGAATAGTAATCAGGGAATAATTATAAATTTTATACATTAAAAATATTGTTTGAATGAATTACTACAACTAGAAGAGGAAAAAGGAACACTAAACATTCCTCATACACAACCCCATTTCAATTTTTCTAGTCATGATAGCTCCATGTGGAACAATGGTGTTGGATTTGGAATCCCTTATGGTGCCTCTTCTGTCTCTTGATGAATGAAATATGATCTTTAATCCTATCTCCCTTCCCATTATAGACTTTGGAAGTGGACCTTCACCCCTGGAATGCCCCTGCATATTGGCTAATCCTTCTTTGCTTCAAAATCCTCCCATTCTTCCTACAGGCTCTTTTAAAGAGGTGGTCTCTAGAAAAGCCTCTTCATCGAGATGTATCACTCCACCTATGATTCCAATGGTGTAATTGGATCCATAACCTCCAAAAGTGGTGAATGGGTTCCATAAAATTTCTATCTCCTAAGTGGAGTTTTCTTTAGTTGTGGAATATCATAAATATAAAATTATTTCTAAATTTAGAGTATATTTACCCTCTCTATTAATCTTTTCCTGCTTCATTCACTCATAGGGTATGGATGGCCCAGTGGAAATTTAATTTTTGAATTTTAAATCATTTTATCTTCATCTATTCTTAGAGATTAACTTAACCTAGGATTGGGTGAGGTGGGATAGGTTTTTTGAAAGGTAAAGGTTTATTCTTACAAGTTGTTCTATGGAATACTTTAAAGGATACAATTCATCTAAGTCTACACTCTAGATCCATCTTTGTAGAATTCACCTACCATTTCAGTACCCAATTATCCTTAATAAAATTGGTGATTATTTTATCCATTTATTGTGTGTTGGTGAGGAAACCTTTATAATATAATCCTATATTGTTTCTCAGATCTATGTTTCTTTTGTATTAGTTAATCCAATTTCTAGTTAAGTCTTTATTAAATCTAGATTAAAAACCTCTTTTTAGAAATGTATATAGTTCACAAGGTACCTAGGGTACTTTAATTTATTCTATATTGAAGGAAAATTCTTTTCTACCTATAGGAATCATGGGGGCTTCTCCTGTTCCATGGATCTTAATCATGCTATATCCATTACAAAGGATCCTTGTCCTTAGACTACCAATTCTTTCCATGATCCTAAAGAGAAAGTGGTTTTGAATCCTTTAAATGGTTCTATCCCTCATACTATAGAAGTTTTCAATCATCTTTCCCCTCCCACATTGAAGGATTTTTATATATATGAATATTGATCCAATAATTTCAGTAATTTATCAATGAATATAATGGTAAAAAACACCCTCATTTTTTTCTAATGAAGTTTATTTAAGTGGATTTTAGGATTATATTTATTAGAATATTTATTTTATTTCTTTATAATTCTATAATGTCTTTAGTTTTAACTTAGGTGAAGTTTTATTTTATAAGTATTCAAGAATTTTAAAAGTAGTCTCGAATCACTGTTCACAAGTAATATTTCAACCCTACGTTTATGTGGAATGTTAGTGCTGGGAACCTAACTTTTCATAAGGAATTCTACTTTTGGAACCTTATATTTGAGATTAATGTTAGGATTAAGAACCTAAATTTTGTGAATAATTCTATTTTTGAGTATCGAACATTTGGTTTGTTAACCTAATGTTTGGAATCAAACATAGGTTGTGAACCATAATTTTGGAGTTATCCTATGGAGAGAAAAATTAGGTTGAAGAAATTGTCTGTGGGATTTTAATTTTAGATATTTTCAAATATTTATACAATGGTTTTTCCAGATTAAGTATCTAATTAAAATATATTAAAAGTCCATTTCAAAGGAACTTAAAATATAGATTAAATCATTCCTATTTCTATGAGAAGTTATGATTTTCAATGACCGATTAAATTCATATTTCAAACGCACTAAAAATTTTAAAAATCACGATTTATCTAGAAATATTTTTGGGTATACATGACCAGAATCAAATAGAGTTTCTTATTTATTCTCAATGGATTTATCTACTCGATAGTAAATATGATCTTATAGTCTAATCCTTTTGAACAACTTTATTTCTATGATGTTCCACATGATAAATCTATTTATAATTTCAACAAGAAATTCTAGGATTAATTTTGATACTATAGCTTCTATACCTATCTATATTTAATATTCTAAAGTTCATTGGATTTCTTAATTAGGACTAAAATTTGGATATATACATGTTTTTATATACCATTGTGTATCTGTTCTACTGCTAATAAGTTAATTTAATGGCTCCTTACTTTCTGATATTTATCTACAATAACCCATTGTTCCTTTATAAGGACCATGCTAATAAGACTTTATTATATTCTTATAAAGATATCTTCGTCTATTAGTTTCAAAGGAAACATTTAGATGAATGATTATTAAAAAATCTACATCCCATCACTTTTCTTATGGAGTGTTAACTTATTACACAAATCTTTGGATTTTAATAGTTCCATATAAAAAAACTTTAAGGACCTGTAAAATCCTTGTTATAAAGTTTCAATTTCATGCACTTTGTTATTGAGGTCCCCAGTAAAAAGACCTATTTAGTGAAAGTCACCAATCTTATGGAGAGAGTGTTGTTGGAGTAGACTAGGGGATATTTTTTCCTTAAACCAATATAAATATTTCTGTGTTATTTTATTTATTAGTCTACTACTTTATCTGTTTGATGAAAATAGTACTAAATAAATTTCTAAATCACAAATGGGGATTAATTTTAAATTATCCAAGGGTTTTTAAAAGGAATAAATTCACTCCCTCTTGTGTCTTAATGTTTTTTACAACCAACAATTGGTATCAAATGAGTTCTCTTTGAATAATCTTATTAATCTCTAGAAAGATTTATCCAAAGGTCTATATGAAGAAATATTTCTATAACTGATCTCAAAGAAGGAATATCACTGATAAGAGTGCCATATTTCAATGGAGAAAATTATAAATTCTAGAAAGCCAATATAGTCATCTATTTTAATAATCTTTGTTTCAAATTTTATTTGAAGGTTGTTAAACCTTATAAAATTCCAAAATAATAACCATAAAAGTGGGATTATACTAAATAATATGAATATGTTGTAAATTAAATAGAAATGAATGAAGTCATTTATACAATTTAACTGGATGAATTCAATTTTTTCTCTTAGTTCTCTAATGCATATGAGATGTGGCAGACAATTGCACCTATCTATGAAGGAATTGAAAATGTTAGAAAGTTGAGGTAAAACAATGCTAAATTAAAATTTAAAAATTTCAATATATATAATGAATAAATTATTACTCAAACTAATTAAAGTTTGATAGAAACAGTTAATGGTTTTTTTCTTAAGAACTCAAATTCTAGAACTAGATCAGGGGTTAAAAGATCTTATAGTTTTACCCTATAAGTGGAATGAGATATTTAATGCTATTATAAAATAAACACATGTTAGAAATATCATAATGAAGGAATTGATACATAATCTAATGATGTATGAGGATAAAATCAAAGATGAGGCTGAAGATCATATAATTATCAAGAAGGAAAAAACTTCTCTTAAAATTTATTTCCCAAAAGGATAAAATAAGTTAAAGGAGGATAATATATCATCAAATGATTCTAGTTGATCAGACTCTGGAGGGGAACTGGATCATCTAGATTGATGATTCAATAAGTTATATAAAATGAATAAATTCTTCAAGATGTATTTCAATGATACTAAAAAGAATGGTCATGGAATGAAATAAGTAAGGTGTTACAAATGCAAATAGATGGAGCATATCAGACCTGGTTTCCCATAACTAAAGGAGGAGAAAAGAAAAATAGAGAAGAAGGAGAATAAGATCCAAATAAAAGATGAGTATAAATGCAAAGGTAAGAAGGATATGAAGGCTATGTGGAGTATTTATGAATACTCTAGCATATCTTGAAGTTCTAATTCAGAACAAGAGTGATCAAATATAAAAGAAAACATATGCTTTATAGATAGGGAGGAATAGGTACAATATTACCACACTTGTTCTGATTTTGAAATCAACTCAAGTACTAAACTAGCTGAATACTATTCAATTATTGTAGAAAAATATTAATCCCTAATGAAAAATTATAAATCTCAAAAGAATATTCATAATTATATCTTAAGTGAAAAACATGTCATGCTAAAAAAACATCTGTAATTAAAAGAAAAATTAAGTAAATCTACTTCAAGATTCACTATGCATAAGAATAAAATTAAAGAGTTTAAGACTAAAGTATAATCCTTTAAAAGTTATATTAGTGTATTTACTATGGGAGAATAATCTTTAAAGAAGATCCTTTTAAATAATGTACATATAAAAAAAATAGATGGCATTAGTTGTAATGGTGAAAAAATTAAGTTATATAAAAAATAGTTCATTCCTAGTTCAAAGAAACACAAAATTTCTAGATTTTCCTATTTTTATTGTGGAATTAGATGTAATTAGGATAATAATTGTTGCATAAAAAAAACTCATATTAGTATTTTTAAAAACACTTATGTTTCAAAAGATTTATTTAATATTAGATCTCACAAGATTAAATAGATATGACTACCCATATATTTTATGGCTAAGACTATAGGACCCAAGAGCATTTCGGTAGAAAAATAATATTTTATTTTAATTTTTTTAAGGTTAAAATAAATAGGGATAGAAGTGAAAAATGGTATATGGACAATGTATTCTCAAGTAATATGAGTGGATACATTTTAAATTTCTATTCATTGTCATATGTAAATGGAATATTGTTCACCTTTAGAAACAATTATAAAGGAAAGATAATTGGAGTCAGATCAGTTTGAGATCCAAAATAAATCATAATCAATAAATTTATTTAAGTTGAAGGGTTGATGAAAAATTTAATAAGTATCTCTAAACTCTATTATTATTGATTTTTTTTATTTTTATAACAATTCTAATTCTATATTTAAAGATAAACTACTTAAGTTTAGAACACCTAAAACTGATAATGTTTATATGTTAGACCTTAGTTCCTTGTGTGAAATGAAAGTGAATTATTTTAGTGATGAAATAGTTGAATATAATATATGAAATAATAGACTTGGTCATTGCAATAAATTTTCCCCATATAAGTTGTCTAAGAATAATTTAGTTTCAGACCTTCCTAGTGTTACTTTTGACTAGAACAGACTTTGTGATGCATGCCAAATTAGCTAGTATCATAAGTCATCTTTAAAATTAATTAAATAGTTTTCTATTAAAAAACCTTTAAAAATTATCCACTTATATTTATTTGGACCCTTTAGAGTATCAATCTTGGCTGGAAAATTATTATTTTTTGTTTTGGTTGATGATGTTTCCATATTTATCTAGGTTTATTTATTAAAGTTTAAAAGAGATGCTTTCTTTATTTTTATAAGTTTTTGTAAAATTGTTCAAAATGAAAAAAATTAAAAAATAATTTCATTGAGAATTGATTATGGAGGAGATTTTTGGAATCAAGAATTTAATTATTTTTTCTCAAACCTAAGTATTGACTATACTTTTTTTACTCCAAGAACACCTCAACAAAAGGAAATTATATAAATAAGAAATTAGACTATTCAAGAAGTGGAAATACCTATGTTGAATGAATATACCATTACAACATATTTTTAGGAAGAAGCTGTTAATATAGATTTCTACATCATGAAAAGAGTTTTAATTAGGCCTTTTCTTAAAAGGATACTTTATGAGCTGTAGAATAACAAAAAACCTAAAGTTAGACACTTTAAAGTTTTTTTATGAAAGGTTTATATCTTGAATATTAAAGAAAATTTTGGTAAGTTTTATCCAAATGATGATAAAGGAATATTTTTTGGTTATTCTACCACTTCTAAAGCTTTTAGAGTGTTTAATAAAAATTCAAGGATAGTTGGAGAATCTGATCATTTATAGTTTAATGAAAGTGATCTTTTTGATCATAATAGAATTTTAATTGATGAAGTCACTGATTATTTGAATAAATTGAGACATGAATCTTCTAATTTTTCTTTAAGTAAATTAAAATAAGATTAAAATCAGTCCAATTCTAAAGAACATGAAATTTGGAACGTGAAAGTGTCTTACCTAGATAGCCTAAAGCCTTAAAAGACCACCATTTAGAAACTGTTATAAAATACCAATATAAAGGATTTAGGACTAGGAGAAATGTTGGAAACATATAAGAATTATTTTCCTTAATATACAAATTTGAACATAAGACCGTTAAAGAAGCCTTATAATATGAAAATTGGATGTTAACTATGAATGAAAAACTAAACTAGTTTAAGAAAAATAAAGTTTAGGAATTAGTTGATAGTCTCTCAAACCATCTGGTGATAAGAACCAACTGAGTGTTTAGAATTAATTTGGATGATCATGATATAATTACTAGGAATAAGTAAATGATAGTGGATAAGGGTCACAAATAGGAGGAAGGTATAGACTTTGAGGAAACATTTTCTCCAGTTTTTAGGCTTGAATTTATTAAGTCCATTTTGTCATATGCATATCTAATGATCTTTAAATTATAACATATAGATGTAAAAGCTATATTTTAAATGTTTATTCAGTATAGTAATTTTATATTAAATAACATCCAGGTTTTGAAAATCCTCATCTACCAAATTTCATTTTTAAACTTACTAAAGATATTTACGGCCTTAAATACAAATCAAGGGATTAATATGAAAGATTGAGTTCCTTTCTTTTTCAAAATGGTTTTTTAGTGGGATTAGTTGATCCTAATATTCTTAAGAAAAAATATTATTATGATATTTTATTAGTTCAAATATATCTAGATGATGTCATTTTTTGTTTGACTAATCAAAATATTTGTAATGATTTTCCAAAACTTATGAAAAATGAATTTGAAATGAGTATGATGGGAGAATTTAATTTCTTTCTTAGTTTTCAAATTTATCAAAATGATTTTGGAAATGTTTCAAATAAAAGAAAATATATTATTGATTTATTGAAAAAGTTTGGATTTAAAAATAGTAAGTCTTATGAAACTCCCATGTCTAATAATGTAAAACTTGAATTGGATGAAGTTGGAAGAATTGTTAACAACAAGTTATACTGAGGTATGATATGTAGTTTTCTATTCCTTACTTATAATAGACTAGTCATCATTTTTTTGTTATATTTTATAAAATATTTTAATAAAACATGAAATAATTCCATCTTACTTATATTAAAATGATTTTTATATATTTAAAATGAATTGTTTTTATATATTTTATTTATCCAAAATATTATGTTTTAAATTTAATTTCTAATTTAGATGATGATTTAAGTGGGTGTATATTAGATAGAAAAAAACCTCAGTTACTTATCACTTTTCGGGAAAGTCTCTGGTAACATAGTCAAGTAAAAATCAACATTCAGTTTCATTTCCAACACTTGAGGTAGAATACATATTTTTTGGCAGTTTCTATGGACAATTATTGTGAATTAAACACAAAATTCTAGAATTTTCACTTAGTTTCAATCATATTAATATTTCATGTGATAATACTAGTGCTATAAATGTCTTAAAAAATCCTGTGAGTCACTTTACAACTAATCATATTGATATAAGACATTATTTTCTAAGAGATCATGTCCAAAAATGGGATATATCTTTAGAATTTGTTAATAATGAGGATCAATTGCTGATATTTTCTCTAAACCACTTCCCACCACTAGTTTTGATTTTATTAAGGGGTAGTTAGGTTTATTTAATTTTATGTAAATCTCTTTTAATAATTTTTTAGTTTACTAATTTGTGTTATTATCTGGTTTTTGTCCTTAAAGTATTTTTTACTTATATTGATTATTTGATTTTTGGGTTTATTAGTTTGAAAATTTATTTGATTGAAATTTTATTTTCATTTTAAAAATACCGAATGATTACACTATAAATTTGTCTTGAGAAACTAAACCTTCACCTATAACCATCAGATTAAACCCCCCTCTCTCCTACATTTAAAATTATACCCTTTAGATCTTTTGAACTCACAAGCTCACAATCTTTCTTGAACCCTAGTTTTTGAACCTTAAACATTCTAATTATCATAGTGGAAACAATGAAGAGAATAAATGATTCTGGTCTAGGTTGAACAAAGAGGATGAGACCTAGGATCAAATCCAGGCGGAGACATTATTTCTGGTACTATAGCAGTACTGTAGCAGGTACTGCAGCGGGGGACTGTAGAAGGCACTATTTAGCACTGTAGTAGCCGGGAATATGCCCCCGTTTGGGCCTTCGGACCACCGATTTGGTCCCTGAGTCCTTTAAGGCCTTTGGGCCACCTCAAGGCCTTCGGGCCACCTTAAATGAGAATGCAAACCAAATGACCTATGAGGAACAAGCTCTACAAGGAGGATGAGCAAGCAGCTTTCACCACAACAGAAGCTAAACAGATTGAAAGAATGAGAGGTTATGACACCTGCCCTCAGGACAAGCCTGTGCATGCACGAGAATGCCTAGCCGAATAGCCATGCGAAGGTGGAGAGCTGATTTCACAATGAAGATGATGGGGAGGAGCAGTTCCAAGTAGTTAGACTGGATTGTATGTAATGTTTGAAGCCTAAAGGGAAATAAATTCCTCTAAGGCCTATGGGAAATGTAATACTTATTCCTACGGGCCTTGTGAGGGTTTCACCTCACCCCTTAAAATGTGGATTATCAAAATAAATAAAAAATTAAGGCCTTAGGGCCATTGGAGGAGTTATATAGAGGGAGATTCTAGTTTTCCTCCGCTAGCTACAAGGAGCTACCAACATCCCCACAAGTAGTAAAATAAGAAACGTTATTAATGATAGTATATATTCTAGGATAAGTGGATTTATTTAGTTTTTTATAACTTTTTAAGAGCCTTATATTGAGTTAGACAAAATATTTGTACTTGTACAAAGGCCTAGAAGAAGAGAAGCGCCTGTTGAGAAGGTTGTAGTTTCTGTGGTTGGAGAAGCAGATTAAACTATTTATACTAAAGAATGGGTTAAGGAGGATACTTTTGTATTTTTTAATTAATTTTAAATATCATATAATCAATCTTCTCAAGTTAAAGAACATCCTGTAGAGGAAGATTATCTTTGTGAGAAAAAAATTTCTCTATTACCACAACAACTGAAATTACCAGGGATCAAACAATTTAATTTATAGGAAATTCCTTAGAAAGGTTAATTTAAAAATTTGGTGAAGCTAAAAAATATCTTTTTGAGTTATCTTATCACTTTGTTTAAGAGCTTGAAGTTCATTTACTTCAGGTAGTAGGAGTTGAAGAGCCTTCTATAAGGAATGAGAATGGTTCATCAAGTGATAGTGATGTTTTAAATTTTGGGGAGAATACTCCTTATTTTTCATTGGGTATGGTTTCTAGGTTTAGTTAGTTAAAGTATGAAGCTATAAATTTGTAATAAGATCTTGAAAGTTCTCATAATTATTATGATGAGTTGAAAAGTAATTTTGTTTATAGAACATGGTTTGAATATCTCTACGACAAATGTCAAAGTTTGAAGGAAAGTTAAATATCAAAGAAATATTATGATGATTTTAAGAGATATATAGATGATTAGGTTATAAATATCATAAATTAAATTGTTTTTAAATTATATTTTAGTGATTTTAATTTTTTTGTCGAATTAGTTTGAGTCGGTTAGAGAAAGTTCAAGTCAAGGGAGGGCTTCTAATTCAAGTGGAGGAGTATCTACAGATGTGATGAGAAGAATATAGTTTATTTTAGATGATATTTCTAAAAATAATGATATAAATTAGATATTATATGGTGATAATGTTCCCTACACACTATGCGGTATAATTAGAAATATCTAGTTGCGAAGTTAGAATTTTAAGATCTAGGAGTTTGAGTTTTGGTCAACTGGTTGGATGAAGTGATGAGAAAATATGTTTATTATTCTAAGAATATTTATAATTTTCTAAAAGTTAATTTGGTGAAAGTGATAAAGATGCTTCAGGAGTTAAGGTTTTTGATTAAGGAATGGTCTCTGCTAATGACTAATAATTTCAAGATGCTGATAGAAGAGCTAAAGGATGAGTATCAGGCCGTTAGAGATTCCAAGACCACAAAATCTTCCTTTGATAATAATTAACCTAGAATTTCTTCTCATACTTCTCTTTATACTATTAAAACATTGATACAAAAATCTTTATAAAATGGGATAATTAATATAAAGAAGTTATTTTATTAATATTCTTTATCTTTATTTTTTTAACTTATGTTTTATGTGTATATTCTTATTTATTTTTAGGATTAATTTATTTTTGAATTAAAAAAACATTCACTAATATTTCTATGAAAAATTATTTTTTAATCCATTTATATACTTTATTTTTTATTTCAAAAAAATAGGGAGAAATATAGATCAATAAAAAATTCTAATATTTGATTAATTATTAATCTCTACTTGATTGATTCATAACAAAAATATATATTTTTGTGTTTATATTTCTATGGGTTTTATGATCAAAAAAAGGGGGAGATTGTTAAGCATATTAATGTTGATATAAATTTTTTTATTAAATTCTCATTGATTTTGATTCTCACAAACATTCTCATTTGGTTTTATAATGAAGTTTCTTTAAGTTTATTTCAGGATTACATTTATTGGAATATTTATTTTATTTCCCATGAATTTTGGAAGTAATTTAGTTTTATTTTGGTTGAAATTTTATTTTCCAAGTATCTCAGAAGTTTAAAAGTTGTCTATAATTGCTATTAAAATTTAATGTTTCAACCTTACATTTATGTGGAACATTAGGTTTGGTAAATTAACTTTTGTTAAAGAACACTACATTTGGAACCTTATATTTGGGATTAACATTAGGAATGCTATCCTAAATTTTGTTAATAACCCTATGTTTGAGTATATAATGTTTGGTTTTTTAACCTAATGTTTTGAATAAACCATATATTTTTAATCATACTTTTGGAGTTATCCTATATTGAGAAAACCTATGTTGAAGAAGTCATCTATGAAATTTAAATTTTGGATTTTTTTTTGAGATTTCTGTAATAATTTTTTCAGAGTAAATATCTCATTAAAATCAATTCACTGATAATTTAAAAGGAACTTAATAAATGGATTAAATCATTCCAATTTCTAAAGGAATTTCTCATTTTTAGTGAACTATTAAATTTAAATTTCAGATGCATTATTTTTTTTGAAAATCATAATTTATTTGGTGATATTTTTAGATATTTTTTACTAGAATAAAGTTGAGTTTATTTATTATTCTAAATGGATTTATCATCTCGATAATAGTTCTGATATTAAAGTAAAATCCTTTTGAACAACTCCATTTATCATAAGTTCCGTAATATGAATATATTTATAATTTTATCAGGATATTCTGATAATAATTTTTCCACTGTAGATACTATACCTTTATATTATTAATCATTTTCAATTCCTATAAGTTCATTATTAAGACTACACTTTAGATAAATACTTATTTTTATCTACTTATATTTATCCATTCAACCATTGGAAAGTTAATCTTATGATATTTTACTTTCTGATCGCTATCTATAGTAAACTGAATTTCCTTCAAAAGGACTTTGTTGAGAATTATTTCTTATATTCCTCTAAAGATATCTTCTTATTTCAGTTGCAGAGACAACTGTGAGTTGAGATAGTATTCAAAAATATATATTCCATATCTTTTCTTGTGGAGTTTCATCTTTACATACTAAGCTATAGATTTTCAAGGTTCCCTGTAAAAGAACATGGAGAAATTTTATAAACCTTTTTATATGGTGTCAACTACCTGCACTCAGCTGTCTAGGTCCCTAGAAAAAGGAACTATTTAGTGAAAATTACTAAGATCATGGGGATAATGTTGGTGGAGTGGATTAGGGGATATTTGTTCCCCAAAACACTATAAAAATTACTATGTTATTTTTATTATTATCCCACTACATTATATTTTTGAAGAAAAGCATACAACATATCTTTCTAAATCACAAAGGGCGATTAATTTTAAATTATCTATGTGTTTTTAAAATGAAAAAAATCACCCCATTTTATGTATTGTGTTTATTATAACCTAAATATTTGAATGGTTGGGTTGTATTATATTTTCTAGATTCCTCTCTTAAGATGGGTGTAAATATATTTTATTCTAAAACCCTTATGGATTTGAATTATGGATCTCCCAAGGACAATCAAGATTCTCCTTATATGATAATTACAAACATGAGTGTAAAAGGATTGATCTCCATAAAACCTTTTCTAGTTTAATCTTATCTTATATGGCTAGCCAATTTTATTTTTTCCTCTAAATATTCAGAAGTTAATGATGAGGGAAATCAAGCTGGTATGGTGTCTTCTTCCAAGCTAGTATCTAGATCCCCTTCAAGTCTCTATCCTAATGTTCTTAAAAGGGAATACCTATATAAGGCTTTTGAATTATCACCTAATTCATTCAGTTCCCTGGATGGATTTAGTGAATATCCTTTATAGTATCCACCTAGAAAATCCAAGTTAAAGAAAACCAATTCACTTCCTCCCACCCCCAAAAATATGGTCACATAGTGCAAGAATTTATCCAAGTATTTAAATTCTTCATTACCCAAAAAAGGTGGTAAAGGAATGAAGGCCCCCTATAAACCCTCATTATGATAAATTACATGATATGAAATTATAGAGGAATAAAATCACTAAAAAAAATCAAATTTATTCTAAAGACTATCTGAAGCCACAATATCTCTCTTTTAGTTATTTCGGAACCTAAGCACAAAGCATGTTATATTAAATATTTTTCTCATAAAATACTCATGAATAGTCTCTTGGGCAGCCCCACTAATAACCAAATATGGGTATTCTGGAAGGAACACACCCAAGTAAATCTAATTTATGTCTCTTCTTAGTAAATGAAAATCAATGTCTATTAAAATCAAACATCTATTCTTATATTTTTGATTTATGGTAAATGTGATTCTTGAGAGTGGGAAAATCTTTGGGAAAAAATATTCTCTTTGAATCCTAGTCCCATATCTTGGTTATTAGGGTGAAATTTCAATACTATTTTAAATCATTCAAAGATGAAAGGTGGAGTACTCTATTCAAGAAAATCTATGGGTGATTTTTAGAGCTTTCTAGGAGCCAATAATATTCTTTACCTAGGTTATTTAAGGTACTCTTTCACCTTTTGTATCAACAAGAATGATAGTAGTATAATATTAAGTAGACTAGATAGATGTTTAATAAATATAAATTCTATCTTCAACTTTACTAATTCTTCACTTAGACACATAGATAAATCTTTATCTAAACATTATATTATTCTCCTTCAAATTTAATCCTCAAAATCAGAAGAAAAAATATTATTTTATACTAATATATTGATGTAAGTGAATGGTTTTAAAGATATATTGATCTCCACCTGGTCTTCCCCCATGCAAGTTCATCCCTGGGTGGTACTTTAAAACAAACTTCATATATTAATGGTGGATATCCTTAAATGGTAAAAAATACAATCTATTTTAGTTTACAATATCAAAGGTCTCCATAAAGATATCAACTAATTAAACATTCACCTACAAATCCAGTGGAATGATGATACTTTTATCAAGATTTTTTAGAAATGGAAACTACTATAAGAAAAACTAATTGAAGAATAAATGGAGGAAAGAGAAAAAACAAGGGCTAAATGGTTGATATAGGGTGATTGAGAAACAACTTATTTTCATGCTTGCATTAGAGAGAGGAATTGTTTAGGGAATATCAATATGAACCTTGATTATGGGAATTATTCTAATGATGTGAATGTACTAGGGCCTCTAATAACAACTCATTTTTCTAATATTATGAAAATCCTAAGCCAAATTAATAAAGAAAAATATTTCTCTATTTTTATATAACATTATTATTTCCATTTATAATCAACATAATTGTGATATGGAGCTAATTTTGGATGATTAATAGATTTTATGGGCTGTTAAAACCCTCATCCCTAAGAGTTATCTTGGCCCCGATGGATTTCCAAGATCCTTTTTAGCAACTTGTATATGCTTAGGAATACAGTTATCTGTGATGTACAAATCTTCTTTAAAGGAGGTTCCCTAACTAGAGTGTCCTATGACACTATCCTTATTCTTATTCCCAAATTAAGTATCCCAATGGGTTTTCCCAGTTCTAGCCTATCATCTTATGCATTTTCACTTACAAAATTCTAGCCACCATTCTCAACAAAATGACAACTCATTTTTTAGGATCCCTAATTTCTGGTTAATACCATTATTTCATTAAAGTGAGGAGTATTAAAGGGGTTATTGGTTTATCCACATAAATGATTTCTAATCTAAAAATAGATGTGTATTTGGATCAAAAATCATTATTAACATTGATATAGAAAAATCCTATAAAAAAATAGAATGGAGTTTCATCATCAAGGACTTGGGGTAACATGGTTTCTCTAAATAGACTTGTGATATTTTGTTTCATTTATTTTCCTATCCTTGGTTCACAAAATCCTTGATGGGATGGATATTTGGATTTTTTAAATCATTTAGGGGTCTAAGATAAGGTGATTTTATCTCATTGATCTTGTTAATTTTGGCATAATATGTTCTTAGTAGAAATATCAATTTTGTTATATCCAGTGTCTTGGAAAATCTTAATAAAGGTATGGATTTAAATGAATCTACAATTTATTATTTATGGATGAAATTATATTATTACTCAATGGGATATGTAATTATATTCAAAAATTCAAGAAGATTATGAAATATTATTGTAGTAAAAGTGGGAAGAATATCAATGTTAATAAAATTAGTGACTCAATTTATAAAAAAAATGTACTAATGGATGATCCAAACTCATTGAGGGAAGAACTATCTTCTCTAAAGTTTAGTTTAAAATTAATTTCCTTGGTTCCCCTATTTACAATGGTAAGATTAAAATAAACCACTTTGATGGTATTTGCAACAAAATCACCTCAATGATTTCCAATTAGAAGAGAAAATTTATATCCTTTGGAGGATGGATTATATTGGTCAATAATGTATTATCGTTTATAACCATGAATTTTTATCAGTTTTCAAACCACAAAATATATTAATAAAAAAAATTGAACTTAATCAGAACTCCTTCATCTAGGATTATCATAAAAAAGGAAGTAATCACTAGACCAGTTGGAAAAGATTGCAAAAACCTTATGAAGAAGGGGACATTAATACTAAGAAATTATATAAAAATATAAATAGCATGAATTCAAAAATAGTGTAGGAGGTTATATTGAGACAAACCATTTGGGTCAATTTAATTAAAATTAAATATGAAAATTCCCTAGTTTAGTGGTTTGAAGGTTATACAGGTTCTCATATTTGGTGAAGTCTCCATGATATAATAAAATTTGTACATGGATCATATTTATGGATCATTTGAATTGGTGACATCAATTTTTAGGATGAAAATTGGGTTTCTACCCCATTTAATTTCTTAGTTACTTGAATATGGTACCCTATTTAAGGTATGCTACTGTCCAACCTCAACTCATAGAGGCAGTTCTCAATGAACAAGAGGAATAAATCTTTAACAACATCTAAATGGTTTATGAACCATATCAATGTTACTTTACTCATTATAATTACAAATTGTTTACAAGATCATAATTTAGAGACATCACTAATACTCATCATCAAAAATACACTCTACCCAATCTTATTTGGGGTAAAATGATTCCTAGAAAACTCAACTTTCAAGTTTGGAAAATCCAAAATCAATATTTTCCCACAAATGATACTGTGAAGAAAAGAAAATTCATATTATTTACAAATGTGTGTACTATAAGGATAATAATTTTAAGTCTATAATATATATATTATTTAAAGGGGACTGGGTAGCTTTTATTTGGGATTTCCTTAGAGGAACCTGCAGTCACTATAATTCTATGGAACACTTCATTAATTCCTGATTCAATGATCATGAAGGTAGTGGAACTAACGTACAAGGTCACAAAATATTAATTTTAGTAGGATGTTATGTCATATGAAACTCTTATAATTTAGTTTACCACCAGTTCATTACCCCTTCCAATTGGTATTTATAATCCAGGCTCTTAACACATGATATCAAACTCAGTTTCTTATGCAAGAAAACCAAGATGACCTCATCTATCATGAGTTAGTTTTTTTTAACTTATTAAAGATATATTCCTATCTAATATTGTGAGAAATGGAACCTGGGTGTTCTAGAAGGCTCCTCAATAAGGTTTTAAGTTGAACACCAATGGGTCCCCCTTTAATGGGATAACTCAAGGAGGATACCTTTTTAGGTATAACAATGGTTTAATTATTATGGATTTCTCAAATTATTATGGTGAGTGGTCATCCCTTAAATCAGAATAAAATTCCATTATTACTAAAGTTAGGTTTTTTAGTTCCAATAACATTAACCTAAATTCAATTGAATTTTATTCTTTCCTTCTCATCAATAGTTTATCTATAAATTTTTCCTATCACTAGAGAAAAACATTCACTATCAAGAAATGTCGAAGCTTGATATATTTGAATGTAAAAAACCTTAAAATTTTGTGTATGTAGAATAAATTATTACTCCTTCTTGCTCTTAAATTAAATTTTCTTGATACTCTTATTATATTTTCTCATGTTTTTTCATTATCTCTAGATTTTAATAACATCATACAAGGGGATTACCTTAAACTGCACTACTTATGAACACCTTGAGGGTCCTGATTTCTATTTATCTCTCTCCATTATTTATAATAACCTTTTATAATAATAAAAAATTATTTTTTATTCTATTATACATTTATAACCAACTATTTAATATGATTATGAAAAATGAATTACATTACAATCATGGAGATAGCAGGCCTTATGTACACATGAGTAACATTAACAGTTTTCAAAAAACATAAGCAAAATAAGGGAAGTGTCATTTTATATTTTCAAGATGATTATTATATCATAAATATAATATTATCACTTTAAATACACTTATATATACTATCTAGGTGAGGGGGTTATGAGAAACTAATCACATCGCTTCCTGGAGGTGATAATCCACATGTACGTATGAACGACATTATCATTTTTCAATGGATGAAACTGTAAGAAAATAGATGATATATTATATTTATAGAATGATAATTATGTCATTAATTTCATATATATAATTTAAATACATCATTACAACTGACCATGAGAGGCAGTTATGGAAAACAAATTACATCAATTCGTGAGGTGGTAGTCCTCCGTACACATGAACGATTGTTTTGTTTCCCATTATATGAATAAGGGGATGGATTAAAGTTAAGGAATTAGGAAAATAAAATAAAAATATATGAGGTATAATGATTTTATTATATAAAAATGGTTATAATATTTTTTAAGGAACTATAATATTAAATAAAACTAAAACATTTGGTTAAAAACTATACCTATTCTTCAGACAACCTCCTCTGATTAACAACTTAATCCATATAAGCATAGTATTCTGACAAAAATAGGACCTCTAGGTTGTGGTTAGGTATTTTAGGTAGGTAGTTTTATAGGTATTGGATAAATAAAATGCATTTCTAATTGTTTAGGTTAAAGGAGTGGGGGTTTCCTTTTATAAGTGGGGGAGATGAGACATTTGGAATTCTTCAAAGGATTAAAATATATTAAGGTCTTAATCAAGTTAAGTGGATCCAAAATTGAAAATTTATAAATATTACCTATTAAGGGGTATAAATATGGCCATTAAATATTATATATATAATTTTTATGTTATTTTAACTCTTATCACTTTAGTATAACCCCTGATAAACTTAATTTATCATTAACTGTGGTAACCAATTTTTACTATTTTAACTATTCATTATGACAAATAATTAAGTTTAAATTATTACCTAATATTAATTATGATAATTATAATTGTGTAATACATTTTATCAAATTAAATTCGTATAAATTTTGGAATTTAATTTAAAATTAAACCCATAAAATGAGAGGAAAAGCAATTTTCTAGAAAAAATGTCTTCTTAAGTATAAAAAGTTTTTATACCAAAATCAAGAATAAAATTGATTAAAATGAACTTAATTAGATTATTAATAATAAAAATATTTTTTTTTACTTTTTAAATATTTTGAAACAAAATTTAACTTTTTAAATGCTTTAAATGAAAAGACAATTTTCAATAAAATTCAGTTTTTTCACTATTCATTTGAAAAATCAAACATTTGAGAAAATTCCCAAAAATTAATTTTAAGATAATTCTAAAATGATGAATTCAAAAATGATATAATTTTGTTTCAAATTAAAATTATAAAATTATAAAATTTTATATTTAAATAAATCCAAATAATGTATGAAAACCTAATTTAGTTAGAAATAAATCATTTTTTATCCTTTTGACAAAAAAATTACCAAATATTCTTATAATGAATATAAATATATAGAATTTAATTTATGAATATTAATAATAGATGAAAATTATTTATTTTAACATTAACTTTATTTTTTATATTCTTCCTCTTTGAAATCGTGTCCTCAAAATTTATTTACTATTTAAAAAGTGGGGATATCTTTCCCTCATAGAATTTTCCAATTATCATGTTTCTTATCCAATAATATGGGTTTAAAAAAACCTTAACATGGTAAATATATTTATTCCTCCACAATTTATCTCTTTGGTTAAGAATATTTGCTATTTATTCCTCATAAGAAAGGTTTTCTTCAAACTGAACTACTTTAGGGATCAAAACATGAGATGAATCTAACACATATTTTAATAATAATAAAACATGTAATACATGATTTAACTAATATAAAACTATAGGAAAGGACAATAGATATTTAAATAATCAAAATTTATTTAATATTTAATATGGTTCAATGAATCAAAAACTTAGATTCCCTTTTTTACCAAATCACATAAAACATTTCCATAGAGATACTTTAAGAAAAACTTTATTTCTTACCTTGAATGAGATATCTTTCCTCTGATTATCTATATAACTTTTCTTCCTACTTTGAGACTTTATCATATTATAATAAATCATATTCACCATGTAAACCATTTATTATACCAATTTTTTCCTAATAACTTTATTTCCCTAAATTTATCTCAACAAGCCAGAGTCTAATATCAATTTCAATATAATACATCAAAAGGTTCAATCATCATATTGGAATGAAAAATATTATTATAAGAAAACTTAACCAAATTTATATGTTTATCCCAAGTTCCTTGAAAATCCAATGAAAAATATTGAAGCATATCCACTAAAGTCTAAATCATTCTCTCTGACTGTTCATCAGATTGAGGATGAAAGGTTGTACTAAAATTTAATTTAGTACCCAATGAATTATAAAGTCCTTTATAGAAATTAGAGGTGAATCTAAGATCAGGATAAAATACAATGGAAAGAGGGGATATATGTAATTTAATTATATCTTTAACATGAATTTGAGAAAAACGATCCAAATACATATTATCTCAAATGGGAATAAAATGATAATATTTAGTTAATTGAACAATAATGACCCAAATTATATTATTACCTCAAGATGTATTTGGTAATACCTAAATGAAATCCATGGATATAGTCTCCTATTTACATTATATAACTGGAGAAGTATTAATCATTATCTTTAGTAATGGTTGTTCAACTTTAACCTGTTGATAATTCATCATTTCATATTAAAATAATTAATATATTTCTTTATTCCTTCCCATAAGAAATGTTTTTGAAGTTATCTATACATTTTTTTGCTTCCTGGATTAATAAAAAATAGAGATCTATGAGCCTCACCCAATAGTTATTTCATTAAATGGGGGTCACATGAAACCTATAACCTTTTCCTGAATTTAAAAACACCTCATTTTTCAAAATTAAATTCAGAAAACTTACATTTCTTAACCAATTTTACCTTTTCCTATAACTCATGGTATTCCTTATGATCTTGCTTAATTCTATCTAAAAAAGGTGATTTCACTAACACCTAAATCAAAATAGAATGAGTTCTCACATTCCCAATTTCTAATCCGATATTCATTAAATCATTAAACAATGTGTAATGTTATAAACTTTACAAGGTTAATGTAGCATTATATTTATGACTTAAATTATCAGCTAATTTATTTTCTTTACCCATATGGTAATGAATTTTGCAGTCATAATCCTTTATAAAATAAATCCATCTCCTCTATCTCATTCTAAAATTTTTCTAAGTGAATGTATTCTTCAAAATTTTATTATTATTATATATTTCACACTTTACTCCATATAAATGATGTCTCCAATTTTTAAAGAAAATAATAAAGCTTAAAGTTCATGTTCATGTGTAAGATAATTTTTCTCATGGAGTTTTAATTATTGTGAAGCATAAGAAATTACCCAATCATTATGTATTGAAAAAACCAAATCCCTCCAGCAAAGCATCACTATAGATAAAAAATTCACCATTTTTGGATGGCAGGGCCACAACTAGAGCATTCAATAATTTTATTTTCAATTTTGAGAAACATTCATGTAATTACTTTATCTATATGAACCGAACTCCTTCTCATGTTAACTTGGTTAGTGGGTAAATACTATGATTTTTTTGAAAAAAATTCAGAAAATATCCTTCTAATCCAAGAAAAATATGAATCTTAGTAACATTTTTTGGTATTGTACATTCATTAACTACTTTATTCCTAGAAGTATCAATAAATATGCTATCTTTATTTACGATATTTCCATAGAATTAAATCTTCTATAACCAAAAAGAAAATTTACTAAATTTTCCATACAACCTATTTTATTTCAAGGGTTGTATAACAATCCTCAGATGTTTGTCCTAATCCATATAACTTTTTAAATAAATTAAAATATCATTAATAAAAAAAATAAAAAATTTATCTAAATATTCATGAAAAATTCTATTCATAAGATCCATGGATACAAATGGATCATTATTCAACCCAAAGGGCATAACAAAAAACTCATAATGCCCATACCTAGTACAAAACACTATCTTATGGATTCCATCCTCCTTCACCTTCAACTGATGGTACCTAGAACTGAGATCAACCTTTTAAAAATACTAAGCTCCCTAGAGCTGATGAAACAAGTCATCGATATGAGTTAAAAAATAGTTATTATTAATAATTATGTTATTTAATTACCTATAATTAGGAAAATCCTCATGGAACCATCTTTATTTTTAACAAATATAATAGGGGAAACCCATGGTGAAGTTCTACGATGAATGAAACCTTTATCAAAAAATTATTATAACTTATTTTTCAATTCCAAAAGTTTTTATTAAGATATTTTATAAGGGGTTTTGGAAATTTTCTTAGTACTAGAAACCAAGTCAATATTAAATTAAACTTCTCCACTAGGTATAATAATAATAAACACATAATAAAAAACATCCAAATATTCTTATACTACTAGTACATCATTAATCTGATGAGTTTACTTTTTTTCGAAAATATGAAAGAGATAAATTTAATTTCTATATTTTAACAATTTTCTAGCTTCTTAATATGTTATCAAAGTTATGAATTCATTATTACATAAAAATTTAAACAAATTTTAGAAAATAACTTCTTTGTATTTTCAATATATATTATCATGATAAACAAAACTCCAATGCATACCTAGAATAACATCAAATTCTACAGTGGTTAAAACAACAAGATTTTCAAGGAAAAACCTTCCATAGATGATAACAGAAAGATATTTATAAATTCTTGTTACTTTAATACTATACACAAGTGTTTTTAGAAGAATTATTAAATTTATTTCTTGAGGTGAAATTTTAATTTTATTGGAAAATTTCTCAGAAATAAATGATTGTGCAGATCATGAATCAAATTAGAAATTAGAAAAATATGAATAAACAAGTAATGTATATGTTAAAAATTCATTCGATGTACCAACATCTAAAAAATTTGTTACAAATTATTTCACCACACCTTTATACTTATAGTGTTTCTAATTCCTATCATTCATACTCTTCTTCAAACACACATCACCATAATTAACCATACCATTACATTTAAAACACCTTACTGTATGATTATAAAAATTGGTTTACCACTAACAAGATCTTTGTATTTGAAATAATGAGCCATATTAGAAAACTTACCACATTGTAATCACTTCCTATATTTCATAATATATTCCATAGGAATATTTTTACCAAAACCATCACAAACTTGAAACTTGATTATCTCATCTTAAAATATATTTTATGGATTATTCCAATTTTCCAATCACCCATAACACTTATTATGATTATTTTTATAGGACACATGATCATAAAAAAAATCCGTTTCTACCTTCTCAACATAATGAAAAAGTTTCTCATAAATTTTATATTTATGAGAAGAAAATGATCTTCAATATCTTGGATTTAATCCTGAGTAAAAATAATTAATTTTACTATCAAGATCCTAGATACAATTTTGTGCATAATTTTTCTATTGGGTGACATTTTCTTCATATTAATTTAATGTATATTAATTATTATTTCTCAATTCTAATAATTTTTTCCATTGTATGGAGAACAAACTTAGGAAAATACTTCTCAAGGAAAAGATTATTAAATTCATCCCATTCCAAGGAATTGATCACTTATCTTTATATGATATTCTTAACCATTGACCAACACTAATCGACTTAACCTTAAAAATATTAAATAAAAAGAGTTAAATTTTTATGATATAAAAAAACCATGTCTTAAAATATATTTTCTTGAGCTTTAATGCATCCCTCAACTACCACTATGTTAGAAGATCCACCAAATTCTAGAGGGTTCTATCTTATAAAATGATCCACTATCAACATGTTTCTCTATAGTATATCTAGTTGATATATAACATGGATTAAACCACCATTTATAGTATACTTAAAATAATATATAATAGAAAAAATATACTTAATTTGAATTCCAAACATTCCTAGTTTCTAATTTGGAAGGATATTATTCTCTTAGTTCCATCCTACTTCAGCTCCCCCATTTCCTTCATGGAAAATAATTCTGAAAAGACATAGTTTAAATGAACCAATATGATAATATAAAAATTCTATATCATGATAAAAATAAGTTATAATCTTTTAATGGTATTTTATTATATTATCCTAACCCTTAATTTTATCTAAAACTCTTCTATGATACCAACTATAAGGACACAAACTTAAACTCTCCATAAATTGAATCTTTAGAAAAGAAATCATCTTATTTCATCATCAAAGAAATTTTCGGTTTATAGTTTTAGAGAATGAGTTCATCACCCTTACATAATAAAATATTACATCAAAACATGGAAAATTCCCTTTAGTATCCTTTTTTCCAACAAAAAAACCTTTAAGAAAAAAAGTTTTTTTCATGATATATCATTAAAATTTTCATCTTTCCGTCAACATTTTCATTATTCATCCTTTAAATCAAATGAAAACCATTTGAAAACATGGGATGAGAAAAAAATATTAGAAGGAGACATATAAAAAGAAATAAATAAACTTTTTAATCCATGAATACTCATTATAAAAATTTTCCCTTTTCATAATAAAATTTGGGCTCAAAATAAAAATTTTCTTACCCAAGAAATCAACTTTTTCTACCCATGTATTTTCATAAAAAAAATTCATAATAAGTATTAAAGGAAAAATAAATATCATAAATGTTTTTTAAAAAAAAATTAAAAACCCATGAAAACTTTTTCACAAAGGTATAAATTTCACCCTTAAGATGTTTCATAAACTTTCCATTAAACTTAAGCACATTACCTTATATTGTGAAATAATAATATTTTTGTAAAAACCAATAGAAAGAATAAATAAATCATATAGGAAACTTAGAAAATAAATTTAATATCACTCTTAAAATCACTCTTACAAATAGAATAACCTACCTGGTAAATTATAATAATCTCGTAGGAGAAGATTATAACCAATTAACTATATCCCTTTACCTAATACATTTGAGAGGTATATCAAGATAACTAATCGTCATGAGATATATCAGGATCAACCATCATCATTATCTATATCAAGATCACCCATCATCATAAAAAATTAACAAGAACCATAACATAATCATAACACATGAAATATTTCATTTCCATCATAACACACATAAAAATATTCTTTGCGCCCATAAGAAAATTTTTTCTGGATATTGAAATATTCATTCCATTTAAAACAAAATTTTAAAATATCCCAAAAAAGTTAAGACTAGTTTTTATTTAAAGAAAAAATTAAAACTTGTAAAGGATACCAAATTTCATATAATGGTTACAATAGAAAGAAAATTTATTGACACCACATACATTAAAATAAAACATTCCTTTTTCCTCTTTCAAAATGCTGCGTATAAAATATATAAAATGAATCCTTTTGAAAAACATTGAATTATAATGAAAAGAGACATAAAATTTTATTTATAATTCATTTATGACCATATAAATAATTTCATAAAACAATATTAATAATATGGTAATGGATGAAAAATATTTAGAAAATAAATCTATAAAACATTTAAAACGAGTGTTCTAAGGTAAATTTTCCCTTCCCTTGAGTCTGAATTTTCAAGTATGTTATTTATCTTCTATATAATAAAATTTTATCAACTATTAAATTTTTAAGAACATTTTAGAGGTTTAATAACTTATCATTATAAAATTTATTTATTTTAATGACATATTTAACTACTTAATTGGTTAAGTCCACTTTGGGTGTTTTGATGATGTTTGGTTCATAATTTCAAAAGGACTTAAGTATAGTGAATGTGGTCAAGAAGGCCATTATTTATTCATATCTAAAATAATAATTAAAAAATTATAATTTGTATATATTAATTATACTTTCAAAACCAACAATGTAATATGGTCATAAAAAATGAATTATGTTACAATCAAGGAGATGGTAGGCCTTACGTACACATGAGTAAAGTTTCAATTTTTCAATGAAATTAAGGGAAATAAAGTAATTATCATTTTATATTTAAAAAATTATGATTATATTATAAATATAATATTATCTCTTTAAATACACTTATATATAAAATCCATATGAGGTGGTTATAAAAATTAATCACATTGCTTCACAAAGGTGGTAATCCACATGTACGCATGAACAACATTATCATTTTTAAATATATATAATGATAAGAAAATAGATGATATATTATATTTATATAATTATAATTATGTAATAAAAATAATATATATACTTTAAATCCATCATTATAACCATATGTAAGAGGCAATGATTGAAAATGAATTACATCGGTTTGTGAGGCGGCAGTTCGCCGTACACACGAATGATGGTTTTGTTTCCCATTAGATGAAAAATAGAATGGATTAAACTTAAGATATTAGCATAATAAAATTTTAGTATATTATAGATATTTATTTTATTATATCAGAATGGATAGAAATTTTTTTAAGGAGGTAGAATAATAAATAAAACTAAAACATTCAGCTTAAAACTACACCGCTTCTTTTAACAACATGCTTTTCTTAACACCATAAGCCCTCCAAGTTTAGAATTATTCCAAAAATATGACTTATAGGAGATTTTTTTGGAATTTTAGGAAGATATTTGGGCATATATTATCTTTGAAAAATGGATTTTTAATTGTATAGAGGATATTATAGGGGGTTCCCTTTTATAAGTGGGGAGAGGACACATTTGGAATTATTCTATAGATTAAAATATATTAAGGTATTAATCAAGTAAAATAGATAAAAATTGGACCTTTTATGAATATTATATGTTATAGGTTTGAAATATTTACAAATAATATGATTTATATATGTTTTTATGTTATTTTAACCCTTATCAATTTAGTTTAACCCTTGGTAAACTTGTTTTAACATTAACCATGGTAACATATTTTTACTATTCATTTTGAAAAAAATTAAGTTGAACTTATTAATTAATATTAATTATGATAATTAAAAACATGGATTACATTTTATCAAAATTAATTCATAAAATTGTTAGAATTTAATTTTAAATTAATCCCACAAAATGCGATGAAAAGTGTTTTCCAAAAAAAATGTCTTCTTAAGTATAAATATTTTTTTATACCAAAATAAAAAATAAAATTGATTAAAATGAACTTAATTGAATTATTAATAATATAAATAAACTAATATCACTTTTAAACCATTTTAAAACAAAATTTATATTTTTAAATTTTTGAAATGAAAAGAAAGTTTTCAATAAAAATCTGCATTTTCACTATTTATTCAAAAAAGAAAACATTTTAGAAATTTTTCAAAAATTCATCATAATATTATTCTGAAATTAATAATTAAAAAATGATATTATATTTTTTCAAAATTTTATTATAAAATTTATAATTATATTTTTAAATAAAACCACATAATGCATTGAAACCTAATTTGGTTAGAAATATAGTATTTTTTTCTTTTGACTAAAAAATTACCTAATATTCTTATAATTAATATAAATATATAAAATATAATAAATGAATATTAATAATACATAAAAATTATTTTATTTATTATTTCCTAGTTTTTTACCATGATCCCATTTTTTGATTTGATGAAGTAGCTCATATGGATATCTTTTCACATTTTTCATGCCCTCAATGTGGACATGTGATTATATCCATGACTCCCCATAAAACACTTAGTCTTTCTTATTCATTCCATAATACTAAAAAAGGTGATTATGGATGTTGAAATAGTGTTATTGGGTGATAGTTTAGTAGTTTAGGGCTTCCTTTTTAAAGATTAAAGTGATGTGGAAGTGACACTATATGCATCAACAATGCATATTTTAAAATGGTAATGGTTATTTCTATGTTGGAATCACTGGATCCATTATGGTGTTTTCACCACTTACATTGGGGATTTAGGTTCCATTCCATGGGTGACATAAGATGTGATACATTTACAAAAATTTAATTGGTGATAATTTTATATGTGTTAGAAATTTTTCATCATCCTTAAGATAAGGTGTCACAATACTTCTTCTACTATCCTTATCTCACTAGATTTTATGGAAATGTGATTAAAATTGTGTTTGTAACTACATTGAGGATGAACACATGAAATTTTATCCACTTTAATTTTTCATGGGTTGAAATATATTCAATGTATTTATTTTTTTCTCTCTTTTGAATTATGATACAGAAAACAAAACTATTTATATTGATGTATATATTGTATCATTTCTCCCCTTAATTAACCATTTAAGGGTATTATTTTTTTAAAAATATAAATTGAAAATAAAAAAATGTTAAAATAAATTAAATATAAAGTTTTTTTTTCAAAAAATAACACAAAATACACTTAAAAATAATTGAAAAAATTAGTACAAATTTTCTGTAATCACATACCCCCACACTTAAACTATGATTTTCTTTAAGTATAAACCTAAACCTTATCATAAATGAATTTACTACATGAAAATATCAATAATTATATTATTTTAACACATTAAATCATATATTTTCATGAATTATTAAATTTAAAAAATAATTTTTTATTCTACTACACCTTAAATAAAGTTAATAAATATTAGTATAAGTAAATATAATGTATACTTTCACATTAAATATTTAATTATTATTGGGAACCCAATTATTCGTATGATACATGAACATCCTCATCCTCCATTCTCTCTTATTATTGGGATTACACAAACCACATTCATTTTTATTTTTCTTTTCAAGAATCGATGTTCCAAGAACTTATTTATTAATGAGATAAGAAACTTTGGAATTAAACCATTTAAAGAGCCTTCTAAAATATTGAAGAAACCTCATTAAGTGAATTAAAAAAATGATGATATTAGTTAATCTCAATTGACATATAGTTAATATAGTTTTTTTACACCTAGAGATGAAATTATCTCACAATCACCATTTTATCCTATGATGAGGTGTTTATATGAAATTTCTACAGGAGTTATGATATGGATTATTTTTTTTGCAGCAATTAATTAAATAGATTTGGATTTTTTATGTTTTAATCATTTAAAATTTACTCATAAATGAGTTTAAAGATCTTTGGGATTGATTATAGATGCCCATTAATGAATGTAATTAAGTTTTACTATAGATGAAAAAAACATAGTGTAAATGGTGGTGATCATGGAACAATAATCATGAGTTAATATCCCATAGGAATGAGTTTAATATGATTCAAGAATAATGACACCATGGTTCATTCATCACAGCATGATGAAGATGATAGTAGAATGAGTAAATATTACATAGGATGATTACACTACTAAGTTATTTTGAAATGAGAAAGGAATTACCCTAATGTGAGAAGAGCCATGCTATAACTACACTAGTTCCACCATAATGGTTTATCTAAGGAATTTTTGAGAATTCAACTTCCTCATGAATACTATCTTTGGAGACTTCAATTCCAATCTTGTTTAGTAATTGAGTGGTCTTAAACCATGAAATAATGGTTCACACTGTATAAAGTGATGGAGTGAAGAATACCATGAAATAATTGGACAAACCAAAATACTATATCTCTAGAGAGAAGGTTTAAGAACTTTATTGTTAAAAAAACAAAAAATATTAAACTAGAATATACTAGTCATGCTAAAAATCCATTCAAAGATATTTTGAGATACTCTGAGATCATTAGGATTTAGTATTCTATATCTTTTAGATAAAAGGATTACCCCATAGTAGGACGTATTACATTCCAATGAAAATCAAGTCTATACATATATGATGAACCTCCTAGAGATAATTTTATGTGATAAAAACTAGAGACTTTGAGAGGATATTTCAACACCCCAAGAATGATTTGGAATACTATTGAGGATAAGAATAAGAGTTCACACCAAGACCAAATTCTAGAGGCACATAAGGTATGAAAAATTAATATTGTTCAACTTTTTGATGCTAGTTGTTTATATTTTAATTTTATTTCAAGATTATTTTATTATTACCTTCCTTGTTTATTTGATAATAAATTTGAATGTGGGTAGCATGATCATAATAATTTTACACCAAGTATTATCCATATGATAATAATGGTGAGTATACCTTTTAAAAAAATGTGTACATGTGTGTTCATTATTTATCATTCTACCACCATCACATTGTCACCATAAAGATCTTTTTACACTAATTGATATTGATAATTACATATTTTTAGATTTGGTGTCTTTATAAATCATTGATTTACCCATCCTATAAGTGGTGTAATTTCTTATTTTTGGACAACTATTAGTATCAAGTATTTCTTGAAATGTTTCTAGGTGTGATTCCTACAAATTTTATTTTTTATTAAATAATTATATCATTTATCATGGAGAACCATGGAGTCTATGAATAATGTGAATAAAAAATGAGTCCCCATGTTTTATGGTAATATATTCTATCTGTTGGGTGAGATGATGGTTCCATATCTTCAATCACTCAACCTAGATGTTATTTACATTATTAAGAAAAATGTTCATATTCTAGAAGTTGGGATAATATTTACTAAACATGATAAGAATAATATCAAAGAAGATGGTAGAGTGAGTAATGTGTTTCTTTCATAACTCCCAGAGATAAAGTTGGAACAAGTCATAGGAATAAATATATAGAAATATAATTGGTTTGAAACACCATGCTATCCTTGAAGGGGACAAGAAGGATAAAGATTCACAGTTTAAAACCCACTTTCATCAGTTTGAACATATAAGAATGAGTTAAGATGATTTGGTGGATTAATTATTCATTCTAGTAAAAATAGTTATAAGATTAATTTGAATCTATGGTAAAATTTGTAAATATCATACCATTATGAAGAAGTTTATGAGAGTCCTCTAGAATAAATTAAATGTTTGTATTTCATCCCTTGAGGGTTAAGACTTATATGAGTAGACTATAAAAAAATAAACATTTTTTATCAATTATGTGATGATAATAGGGAATTATTCAAGGATAAAAGTTAAAATATATAAGTAAAATACATTCAATACTTAAAGTATCAAATTATGTCTGGTTAAAGAAGTATAATCATGAAGAAACCAATTCTGAAGACGATTCCATAGATATTAAAGAATTTTTCTATTTATTCTCAAAATGAATGAAATAAGGAAATGGTAAATATAGAGGCAAGATATCATTTAAATGATTCAATTATGGATTTTTTTTTTCATTTTTTAGTATTCTTACCTAATATTCCTTCTATGAATGAGTAGAATGAGAATAAGTAGTGGATATAAAATTAAAATAAAAAACAACTAGCATATTTTGAAGAACATTTTTTCTATGTGAAGAGATTTATATTTTAAGGAATATGTTAGTGTTATAGAGTATATGGAAACAAATCATACGTGTTCTAGTATAATCTATCACTCTCAATAAAATTGAGTTTTTGAATCAAGGGGGAGTAAATATGAAATCCTAAGAGGCCATGCAAGACAACAACCAAAAGAGAAGGTTCAATTGAAAAATTATTTTTAATATCTTAAGAATAATTATGGGAGGCGTGATTAACCTAGAAATATCACCACCAAATGTTTTACCATGATACTATAATAGATGAATAAAAAGGAAGGTTCCAAATCTCTTAAGAAGAGGAAAAATCAAGATAATGCAATGGTGGTCAAGGTGGCATATTGGGATAAACATAGAGAGAATATATGGATACTTGATAATGGTTGATCATAAAACATTAATGTTAACCATATATTTAGAATATATAAAATGGTATTATATAGGTTCTATCAGTTTCAAAAATGATAGATCATTCAATGTGAAAGTAGTTAAATACACCAAGATTGGTAAGAATAAATCCAATGATGTTATTTTTGTCAATGAGTTGAGGCACAATCTATTTAGTGTTTTAATACTTTGTGATAATTGGAATGAGGTTATATTTTAGAAGAATGAATGTTTCATAATTTTTTTAAAGTATTTAATAATTAAATTTTAGGTTTATCTAAGAAATAATAACTTATTCTATATTTATTAAGATTAACTTTTTTGCATGAGAATGACTATAGAGAACCATATTTGGCATAAAAGACTTGGATATTTTGGAAAGAAGAATATGGATAAGCATGTCAAGCATGATTTTGTGATAAATCTATAAAAAATTTAACACAAAAGGATCAATACATTTGTAACAAATCAAAAGGGAAGGTTGGAAAACAAAAGTCACAAGTTGGTGGAAATTGAAATAAAGAAACTTCTTGAGCTAGTAAGCTCAGATGTGTGTAGACCAATGATATTGAAGTCAACCAATGAAAATAAGTATTTCATGATTTTTTTTAATTTTTTTAATCATATTAAATATGTTTATTTTATATAGAGTAAATCATATGATCTTGAGAAACTTTAAAACTTTTGAAGGATTAGTGCGAATCAAATAGGGTATGTCATCAAAATATTCTGATATGGTAATGTATAAAAAAATAAAATGAATATTTAAAGACATATCTTGAGAATCATGAGACACAATATGAATATATCTATCCATACATGCTCAAAAAAATGGAGTTACTAATTATAATATTTTGAGTTTGGTGGACATGGGATGAATAATTCTATTATAACATGAAACTTCAAAATATTTTTAGAGACAAACCACAACCACGACTATATATATAATGAACCTATGTCTAATTTGGACCAATTATATCAATACACCATATGAGTTATTTTTTGTTAAGAATATGTGATTGAATATATTGAAGGTTTTTTATATCCCATTTTATATCAAGATTAAAGGAAAATATTTGGGCAAGTATACTGAGAGAGCCAAAGAAGTCATATTTCTTAGGTATACACTTGGTGGAAGAGGTAACTAGTGCTACAAAAATAATCTAAATAAGATTGTTGAAAAAATTTATGGGATTTTTTATAGAATAATAATTCTTTAAAATCATTAATACATATTTATAATGAAATTAAATAAGTTTTTAATAATATAAAACATGAGAGTATTCTTTATTGAGTAGATTTAATAACTCCCTAGATGATTTTGAAAATTTTAGCAATGAGGAAGGTTTTGAGAAAGGAATTTATAAGTTATAAATCCTTAAAAAAATTACTAAGCCTAAAAACATACTTGGAGAAAATAATAATGGAATAAAAACCTATATAAGTTTGTGATGTTCTAATCATATCATTTTACTTTCACAGATTGAAAAAAATATCATTTATGAAGCCTCATAAAATGAGCATTTGGGTTTAATGATGGAAGAAGGGATAAACAAATTTAAGAAAAATGACACTTGGGAATTTGTGTCTTGTAAAAAAAAACAAAATTATGATCAAAACAATGTTATACTTTTAGAATAAGCTCAATGAAAAAGGTAAATTAGTAAATAACTATTCTTTTCCTATATTCAAAGGATACTATTAAATTGAGGGTATTGATTATTTATAATAAGGACTGAAAAAATTATAATATTTCTTATGATTTATTCTCAATGAGACTAATTTTTTTCCAAATGGATTTTAAATTTATATACCTTAATATTAAATTGAGAAATAGGTCTACATTGAAAACTATAGGGGTTTATCCTTAACATTGATGGTTATCAAGTTTAGAAGTAGAGGAAGTCACTATATGGGTACAAATAATCACCCTAAGAATCATATTAAATATTCTATAACATCTTAAATATCATTAAATTCATGAGTGTAAAAGTGGATTTAAATTTTCATGAAAATAGAGATAATGAAAAAACAATTATTGTTATTGTGTATGTTGATACCATAGTTTTATTAGAAATAATAAAGAAACATGTGAGGAATTTGATAAAAAATGGGGAAACTTTTTGAAATGTCAATGATATATGGGAAAAATTTCTTCTTAGGTTATAAATTCTCTAATATAATAGATTTTATATTTTTCTCAGAAGAAAATTATACTCATGAGTTATATAAAAGTTTTTGAATGAAGGAATCAAGAGCAGTTTACACCCATATAAAAATTTATAATAATATTTAATTGGATGATAAAGGATTTCATATGAATAAAAATGAGTTCTATAGGTACATTGGTAGCCTAATATATTTAACAACATCAAGACCTTCCATTTTTTTGTAGTTAAACTTTTTGCATAGTTCCAAGTCAACCCATAGGAGTCAAAAATTATGAAAGAAAAATATATCTTGTCCTACATATAAGAAAATATTTATTATGTATTAAAGTGTAATAAAGGTACATAATTAAAAATTTATGGATATTCTAATATATATTGGTTATGAAATATTGGATATTGAAAGTATACTTCTGGAGGTTCTTTCTTTTTAAGAGGAATATATTTTTATTGGAACTCCAAGACGCATAATTTTAAAACTATTAGTTAAATAGAAGATAAGTATATATTATAATCACAATACACAACTAAAATTATATATATTAAGTCATAGATTGAAGACACAAGTGTTGATATTTTATACCCATTAGTGATTGGTTGAGACAATCAAATTATTAATGAATACTGTGTAATATTCAAGGTCGAAGAATATAGACATAAAGTACCACTTCATCCAGGAGAATGTGGATCATGGTGACATTTCATCAGAATACCAAAGATAAATTCATAAGTATCTTGATAAATATTTCTTCAAAGTATGACTTATTGAAATTGAGAATAATTTTGGGAGTGTATTATTCCCCCAAATCCTTGTATGTTTTCTTGATCATTTCTTTCTTTCATTCCTCTATATTTCTTAAAAAAGGGGGAGAATACAATAGGATAACTTCTTGAAAAGGGTTATAGACTCTAGTTTCTTTTGTTGGTGAACTAAAAGGAAAAATTATTTAATAAGACTTATAAACAAGTGAGAATCATTGGGGTATTGGAAGTTATAATATAAAGAAGATCACATGTGATCATTTGTATATTGTTAAAAAATACAAAATGGGATATTGAAGAGCCCTCTTAGATATTAAAAAACCCTAACGAAGTGAACTGATAAAGGGGAGATGAATTAATCTCAATTATGTTATATTTAATATCTAATTGAACTTACACAGAGGAATGTAGTTATCTCACAATCACCATTCTGATCTATAATTATATTGTTAGATTAACTTCATATTATATGAATGCTAGGACTTGTTTATTGAGTCAATTAATTAAAGAGTTTGTTATTTTTTTCATATTTTATTCATTGTAAACATGCTTATGGATGAGTTGGATGATTTCTGGAGTTTAGTTGAGATACACTAAAAATAAAGGAATGGAGTACTGCTATAGATGAAAAATATATGATGTGAAAAGTGGTGATTACAACATAAAAATATTGATTCAATATCTCATTGAAATGAGTTTAATATGATGAAAAAATAATCACATCATGATTCATTGGTCATTACATGATAATGATGGTAATCTAATGAGTTAATTTTACACAAAATTATTGTACTGCCGAGTTATTATAACATAAGAAAGGAATTACTTTGATGTGAGAAGAACCACAACACAATTTTATTGGTTGTACCATAATGGTTCATTTGATGTATTTTTGGGGAGTTAAATATGTCATGATGACCATACTAAGAGATTTTAGTGTAGTACTAATTTAAGAATCAAGTGGTATTGGGTTGTGAAACAAATTTTCACACTAGAAAAAGTGATTAAGTGAAGAATACCACAATGCAGCAGGAGAAACTATGCTTCTACAACATGGGAAACAAGGGTTTAAGGATTTTATGGTTCTATAAAAATATAATATGTTACACTGAAGTATTCCCATCATTCTAGAAATCCAATCAAATATATTATGAGATACTCCAAGTCATTTTGGATTTATTCTTATATATATTTTAGATCTTAGGATCATTCCATAACAAGAGTAATAATGTTGAAAAGTAGGTTAAGTCTATTAATATGCGGTGACCTTCATGGATATAAATATGTTTGATATAAAGAGGACAATTAGAGAGTATATTCCTACATTAGAAGAAGGATTTGGTAGGATATTTAGAATAATAACAAGGGTACACACAAATTAAAAATTACAAAGGAACCTAAGGTAAGAGAAGAAAAGATTTTTCAAAATTCTGATGCTCATTTTTCATCTTATAGTCAGATTTCAAGAAAATCCTCTTGCTCCGTTCCTTATTAATTTGATAATAAATTGTAAACTGGGTAGTGGGATCACAATAGTATCACACCAAGGATTATTAACTTGATAATAAGGGTGATTGAACCTCTTAAAAAACCTATGTTTCAGTGTGTGTTTATTATTGCTCATTCTATCATCATTACATAATCACCATTAATATCTATTAACACTAACTAATGATGATAATCACATAGTTTGAGAGTTGGTGTTTTTGGTAACCACTAATTCTCCCCCATATAAATGGTAGTATACTCTCTCCTAGGGCTATCAATATTATAATAAACATTCACCCCTTGAATCTTAGTGTAATAAGTAGGTCAAGGAAGTAACTTTAGATAGCCAGTTCTTAGTCATTTTTTTATTAAAGAAAAAGTTTCACTAATTTGGAATAAAGAAATCATAATAGAAAACACCCCTAGAGAAAATTTATGATTGCTAATGCATGTAATAAATATACACATTTGGATCTATTATTTATTTTAACTCTTATTCAAAGATTGTTTTTTTCACATACTTTTTTATATAAAATTTTTATACACACACTAGCCCATATCATATTTGAAAACTTCAAACTGAATTTTTTACATTCTATATACCAATCTAAGAAATTATATTATTGATTGAACCTTTAAACTGAAAATTTAAATTTTCTTCACTATGAAAACACACTGAAGAACTCATGTTGTGGTTTTATAATCCAATCCATTATGATAACTCATTAATTCATACATTACCATTATTTAAATATTCAAAATTATCATGATATCAAAATCAAGTAATTAAAAATAATCCTAATTTTTTTTTCTATTAAGATATTAAATGATGCAAAATTAAACTAGGTACCCATAATATTGACCCCCCACACTTTATAACACCCCTAGATTTCAATATATAATTATCCTTTAAATAACTACTATGTTAAATAACTTATTTCACACACAATATCAAATTAAAATAAGCCTTGATGTATTATATGAATATCATTAAGAAAATTATAAGCATAATATTACCTATAGTAAATAAAAATATAGTAATCAAAAAGGCTGGAGGGAGATTTGGATTGAGAGTGACTCGACCAAAATTGTCCAGGATATCTAGAATGGTGTGATCCATCTCGCATGGCCTCTTACCACCCGCTGGATGAGATGTCTTGATTTGCTTCAGGATATCAACTAAATCGTCACTCATGCGTATCAGGAGGAAAATATGGTTGCCGATGCCCTTGCAAACAAAGGACTCAATCAAGACTTGACTTGGCCTGATGCTTTGCTTCCTGAATTTCACCACTTATATGATAAAGATTGTAAGAAACTCCCATCCTTCAGACTCATGTAACTCTTTTTTTATATTCAATAAATTGTGCCTTGGTCTTTGACTGAGGCACCACCTTCCCCTAAAAATTAATTTAAAATACATGTCAAATAATATTAAGAACAAATAAAATTTAAAAGGGTCATTTTTCCATAAAAGGAGTTCTTTTTTATATTTTATATTTTAATTTAAAGAAAAAATTTATAAATTTTAGAAATTTAATTCAATAAAATGAAAATAATTTTTTGATTTATATATTAAAATTATAATAAGGTGATTTTTAATATTTTTCTATAATAATTGATTTTTGGATGAATAGTGAAATATACAGTTTTTACAAATACTGTCACTTTTATGAAATCATCATGATATAGAAATGAATTGAACGTTTGTGAAGTTTTTTTGATATAAAAAATATATATTTAATAATAAAATAAATCTTTTAAAAATAATGTATTGAATTTAGAAATCTATGTTTGACATTCTAGAACCTAAGTGATGGTTTATTTTAAAAAAGAACTATTTTTGATCCTTTTCTTTAATTAAGAAATAACATGGTTATATTAAATTATGTATTGTTTTTTTAAAGTCACATAACTCTCATTTTTTATTTATAATCCATTAATTTTCATGAGAATCAATTATATACACTATTTTGGTGAAAAATAAATTTTAGTTTTAAAAAGATATGTTCTAAAAAGGGAACCTCATCTCCTTACTTATTTACATAGCTTGAGCCACTTTGGTAAACAAATATCTACCTGAATACCTTCCAAACACCCTTATACAAGATCTATAGGTTTTTATCTTCCCAAGAATATCTATATATGAATCCTTAAGGTATTTTTCAAAGGAGATTATCCGAAGAAGAGGTATATGTTCTTACCAATCTCTTTTAAGTTTCTTTATTCTTAAACCTATTCCAAATATTATATAACCACATTAAAATAATTTCATCAGTATATTAACTATAATTAAATTTTTTTATCTAAATTTTTTAACCATTTTCTATCTATTTTCAATCTAATATAAAATGAAAATGTCACTAATGTGTACCTGCAGATTACCACCTCCATGTGGCGATGTATTTAATTTTTCATCATCACCTATCATGGATGGTTATATAGATATATTTAATGAATATATATGATATTTATAAAATAATAATTGTTTTTTAAATATAAAATTTTATTTAACTTCCTTTATTTCCATCTATTAAAAAATGAAAACATCACTTGTACGTATATGCAGACTACCACCTCTATAAAGTGATGTAATTAATTTTTCATAACTGTATTACATGGATGATTATAAAAGTGTATATAATGAATAAATATGATATTTATGAAATTATTAATATTTTTTATTTTATGAAACCATGATAAAGGTTTAAGTATTGGAATCTCTGAACTGAAACTTACCCGAAAAAACAGAGCAGTTGACAACAAAATATTGATTTTAATGAAGAATTGTTAATAAATGGGTAATTTGAAATTATAAAGGAATTATATATAGTAATATAAGTATTAATATTGTTTTTAATATATTTTTAATAAATATAAATTTATTATACTTGAGGTTCGAGTGCGTATAAAGCAAGTAAGGATATGAGGTAAGGGTTTATATTACAATCTTACCTTTTATCCGGATTGTTTATGTTTCAATTTCCATTATAGGAAATTGTATATTATTTCTCTCTTAAACCCAATTTATTTTATTATACTATGTTTATTTACTGTTTTTTATTGTATTCTTTCCATTTACTATCTATTTGGAACTAAAAAATATATAAATAACATTTTAAAGAAAAACCAGCCTTATTTATCTTTTTTGATTAAGAATATTTTTCCTCCATATAAATGTTCTTAAAAATTGATTTATTAAAGTTATTATATACTTTTAAATGATTAATAATGGCATTTTTATATGATATTTTATGTTATTTACAAACATTTTAAATGAATCTTCTTCTTATTTTCTAAATGGCTCATTTTTGACTTTATTTACAAAAGTGTGAGAAGAATGTGTTTAACATTTTTGACATGAACATATTTTACCAATATAATTTCATTTATTAATAATGAGGATTAATTTACCTAGTTCCATGGATTTTAAAATAAAATAAAATTACCATTATTCTTTGAATTGTTTAGTTTTTTAAAAGTTACCAAAAGTAAAGGGTGTTTTTTTTCAAAGCATATTTCTAGTGGTTTATAAAGGTATTTATCATATATATAAACATAATTTGATGGTTTTTATAATTTAATAGGGATATTATGTAATTAAAACATCCACCTTCTTTCTTTGGATATATTATGTTTTTTTGGAAATTTACATGAAACATGTTTGTTTTCCATAATTTAATTAAGATATTAATGAATGATGAATGCTCCCATATTATTATGGAATAATTAAGTATGTTTTATAATTATATGATGCGTGTGTCTATTATATCCTTAAAATTCATTGGGTAATGTTTTATATCTCATGAGATAATGAAATTTGTGCATGGACATGATTTTGGGTAGCTATGTTCACATGGTTGTACAAGGAAATGATTGCAGTTAGCTATGTTCAGAAGTTAATTGGTGGAAATTATATTGGGTATATGTGTTAATAAGTTTATGGATGGGCATGATTATAGTTATCTATGTTAACAATTTCACGATTTTCTATGATTGTATTTTTTCCACACTCTTTTTCTATATTTTAGTAAATATATTATTCTCTTATGGATTATGGTTGATGATCCTATTATGATTCATGTTTAGTGTTTGGACAAATATTTATTACATGACTCATGATTTATGAACTATGTTTTTCTAGGTATTTACTTTGATTTTGTTCTCATACCCACATTATCATCTTTTGTTCCCTTATGAACATTGATTGTTAATGAATATGTTTACCCTCACTAAGGGTTTGAGCTCACCCATTATTATGTTTTCATATTCCCAGGTTTTGGAGAAAGGTATTAACTATGATAAGTCTAGAAGGATTAAATGTGTGAAGAATTTTTTTGGATATGTTGAAGATAAATTATTGAGTAAGAAAATATGGGTGTAATGGGGAAAATATCCATTGGGTGAGAAGGATATAAGTTTTTTAAGTAATGTTTTTCCCATGTATCTAAAGATATAAACCTATAAAGGTTTTGGGTATGTAAGTGTATCGGTTTTTTATTGAAATTATGATTATGGAAGTTTATGTTTGGGTCATTTCTATTGGTATAAAATACAACATGTTATTGGGGTGTTATATACTAAAATATATTTATAATTAATTTAACTAAGTGAGGTAGCAAAAAATATAAAATTGAATTTGGAAGCATGAAAATAGAAGTATAAATGATAAGAGAAATAATAGAGAACCCCAGATGTGTACATCTATTATTCTTGATAATGGGATAAGGATTATAATTATTCAATATTCAATAGAATCCAGGGTCTATAAAAATAATGGAGGGGATTTGAAATAGTGTCTTACTATTAAAAAAAATTAAACAGAATAAAAGAATCTAAATCACAATAAATCACACTAAAATGAAGTAAAATAATGAAAATCCCTAGGTATTACTTAATATTCCTCCCAAGAGAAATTTATTTTAATATTTTATATAGTATTAACCATAAATGTTCACCCATAATCTATGGATGTGTGTTTCTTCCTAAAAAAACCACCTTGTATGGATTTCTTGTCATTAAATGACCCATGTCGGGGCTTGAGATGCAACTACCCTAAGCTTACCTCCACAGTCCAGGGGGTCGAAACAAGTAATGAAAGGAATATAATAATTGGGAAGTATTTGAATAAGTACTTGTACACAAACACCCAACCATCTTAATGTTGAAGTGTAGGGGGATAATAATAAAAAGATGAAAAAACTAGAAAGTAAACCAAGGATGCATATCCTCTAGGGTGTATAAGAGTACGATAGTGAAAACTGAAAAGTAAAGTGAAAAAATAAATGCCCAACTATAAATATGTCTTAACTTGATAGAACTAGAAAAGTAAACTGCTGAGAGAGCCCAACTTCTGATCTCCAAGATACAACCACCATATGCAGTCCAAAGCACCCTGGTATCCCTAAGCTCCTCTAAAGTCAGCTCCAACTTATCCTTCATTTAAATAAGACATGACACATGAGGGAAAATACCATTCAAGGGTGAGTATATACATACCCATTAGGATGAACTACACATCAATTATTCTCCATATATAGTAGGAGAGTAGACTCATCCAAACATGAGAAGCTAAAAACAGAAAGCATGTGGTATACCCTGTGTGTTTTCACATATTATGTAAAGAGAGTAACCAAATCAAAAGTTATGGATATAAAAGAATATATATATGATTAGTCAAAAGAATAAAAAATAAGAGAGTATTGGGATATCTATCTCATAGATAAGTCTTGGAAAAAGAGTCACTAACAGTTCCAAAAGTCCATCATCGATGGAAACAATCTCAGTCATCTGCCTAGAAGTAACCGTCCAAGCCAATCCACACCTCGACAATGTTCCACACAGTCAAGGGAGTATGAAATCAAAGTAGAGTACCCACAAACTAGTGTGTTATGGGGTTTCCACTCTATAAGTATTCTTTTAGGACCCACACCTATGATAATGGGGGGTTTTAATCTAGTTTCATGAGGAACCTCACCCTATCCAACAGGGGGTTCCACTCAGTAGGTAGATGGATCATTCCCAAGATGATTGGGGGGGGGGGGTTACACTCTATAGGTCGAGGAACCTCACCCTGATGTGATAGGGGGTTCTACCCTAGCCATCGAGGACCTTCACCCTATCCAATAGGGGGTTTCCACTAAAAAGTAGAGGACCCATACCATGGTACAATAGGGGGTTCCACTTTGTTCATCAAGGACCCGCACCTTATTTGATAGGGGGTTCCACTTAAAAGTCTAGGACCCACTACCTGGTACAACAGGGGGTTCCACTATGTATATCGAGGATCTGTGCCCTATCCAATAGTGGATTTACACTCAAAAGTCAAGGTCCCACACCCTGGTATAATAGGGGGTTCCACTCTAGTCATCAAGGACCCATGCCCTATCTGATTAGGGAGTTCCACTCAGAAGGATCCTCTGGTGAACCATCTTGATCACTACCATCATCAGGTATTTCCTCAATAAGAACTGTACTAAGAAAATTTTTCACTGTATCTAAAAATCCACAACTGAGTGCACCATCATGTTCTATATGAAAAAAAACTCAGGAAAGACTACTTGTAGGCCAAAATCCAAGTTCAAATGAAGGATATATAGAACGCTAAAGTTTCCTAAAAAAGAGCCAAGTAATATACGACATGTGGGGGAACCCACACAATGTGTGGTCCTACATCAACACATGGCCATGTCCCTAGATAGTACATGGATCCCACCCCATGTAGGGCTACATGAAATGTAAGGAGCCTACATAGCATGTACTGGTACTCAGGGTTCCTACCCATGCACCTTGGCCATGTCCGTATACTTTGTTACACGACTATGTGCCTGACCTCGTGTCCATGTACTCTCACTTGGGGTGTCACTCGTGTGTTTCACCACATGGACCATCCACCTAGGGATGAGGTAAATGATGTGTAGGATGGATACATTTAGGGATATGATTATGATTTCCCCAAACCACAGCCATCAAATCCATGGGTCTACACATCATGTGTTCATCCTTGTACATGGCATGTAGTCAGGATTTTGAAATAAATAAATATATAATTACCACTCTTTAATTTTGGCATTTTTTCTGTAGATTATACCTCATTTCCACCTGAAATAATTATATCTAAGAACCGTTCATTATTTCCAACCACAGTTCACTAGAAACCAGCACCGTCCTTCCATGATGGTTCCTTGCATGTTTCAAATTCTATAGATTCCTTCAACCTCAAATATTTGGCCTCCAATCATTCATGATATCATACATAACTCAACAAAATCCCATATCTATGCATTATTCACTTATCCTCTCCTTTCACATGATTCTATCCTAATTCTATGGATCCGATTGCACTCAATCTCTCTTGACAATGTGGAACCAGGACTGCAGGGTCCAACCGGTAAAGAAAATGAAGAAATCTAGGGGAAAAGGCACAAGAACAAAGGTTTAAATGATCGTTTCTAATAGTTCTTGTCCAATGATTAATAACTGGTAACTGGGGTTAGAAAAAATTAAAATAACTAATTTAATCTGGTACATAGGAGAATATCAAGGATGTAATTGGCGCATATTGATAGAAGGGATCAATATGATAAATTAATTTAATCAAAGAGGGTGTAAAATATAAATTGACTCGTCATAACTGAATATTGTATTTCTATTCATCTAAGAACACATTTTCCAATGATTCAAGGGAATCATTTCATTCACTACGCTCTGATATTCTCTAATCTGACATTTCACTGCCATCCGATCTGATTTTCCAATAGATAGAGGAAGGTTAATCACTTGAAAGATCCTTGGATTATGAGGATAACCCTAGGGGAATCACCATGAAAATATGTTTATAAAAATTTATTTTATGTTAAAATGAATTAATGAATGAATTATTTAATTAATTAATCTACTGAACATGCTTCCAATGAGAAAGGTGTCTAAATACCCCAAACTGACCCATTTTAGGTTGTTCTTAGGGTAAAAATTAAATTTTAGACTCTATCATGGTCTCATATTTTTTTATCCAAGTTTCTATTTAATTGTTATACCATTTTATTTAAGAACTATACATGCTTAATATAAAATATATTTAATATTTTTATAAAATTAATTCCAAGAACACCAAGAATTGGAGTCTCATGTCATCTCCATGCCTAGATATGGATATATATATAGAAAATTTTCTAAGTATTACAAGAAAAAAATTGGGTATCTACATTATTTCCTCCTTCAATATTTTCATCATCGAAAAGAAAAACTAAACAAAAAACTCAGGATACTAAGCCCACACTTGGATCCCCCACTTCATGAAACTCTCTCGTATGTTCTTGTGCTGCCAACACATGATAAACAAGGGGATGGCCTACCCAAATAGGGTCCTCTACTCTCCATCCTTGATCGCCACTAGGTTCCCCACGAAAGGTGAATCCATTATCAATGTTTCGCTCTCCCCAATCAATGACATGTGTGTGGTCATACATGTATCTACTAAACTACAACACATGGAAGATGTCATGAACCCACTCTTATTTTGGGGGTAGGGAGAGGTTGTAAGAAACCTTGCCAACCCTCTTCATGATTTAGAATGGTCCAATTAACCTCGAGGATATCTTAGCTCCCTGAAAAAACCATTACAATCCTCATCATGGGAAGACTCTTAGTAAAATGTGGTCTCCCTGCTCGAACTCCCAGAGCCTATAATGGAAATCTTCATAAGATTTATATTTTCTCTAGGCTACCCTCATCCACTCACGGATGACCTAGAACTTCTCTGTCATTTTCTACACTTACTCTAGACCCACAAGAGATGTCTCACTAATCTCTTTCTAGCACAAGGGAAACTTGTAGGGTCTCCTGTATATGTCATCAAAAGGTTCCATGATGATGTTAGAGTGGTAGATATTGTTGTATAAAAATTATAACAAGGGAAAGTGATCCTCCCATCTCTGGTAAAATTATAACACAGAAGACCTTAGCATATCCTTCAACATCTATATAGTGCACTCGATCTGCCCATTAGTTTTGGATTGAATGGATGTACTCATCCTCATTTGGGTTTGGAATTTCTCCTACAGGCCTCTATAAAATCATGATGTAAACCATGCACCATGATCAGAGAAAATCATTAAGGTCACCCCATGAAGACGAAGGACCTGCCATATGTACAACTTCCCCAAAATCTCTATTGAATTCCACTCCCTGATAGAAAGTAAGTGTTCTAACTTTGTGATTTGGTCAACTATCACCCATATCATGTCATATCCATTCATTGTACATGAAATCCATATCATAAAGTATATGTATATTCCATCCCATTTCTACTCTGAGATCTCAAGGGGTTGCAACAAACCTACAAGAACTTGGTGGTCAGCCTTCACCTACTGAAAAGTGAGGCATCAAGAGATGAACTTAGCTATGATCCATCTCATTCTAGGCCACCAAAACTACTGCTGAAGGTCTCTATACATCTTCCCCACACTAGGGTGTACAACTAGGAGATAAGTGTGGAACTCTCGCTTTACCTCCTCCCACATTGTGACTGGAACCACCATCTGTCCATGAAAAAAGATGATGTGATTAAATCCTTCAGAATATCTATCTGGTGAGTCCCCCACAGATATTTGGCCATCTATGCCCTCAAAGTCGATGTATCCCAGTTTGGAATCTCTCACACATTCATTAAGTGGAGGAATCAACACCATCTACTATAGAAAAGATGTACCCACCTACTCCATTGGGGTTAGTGAAGGGAGGCCAACTACTATGAAGCCTCCTGAAATAAGAGTGCATAGGAATTACTGTGGAGGTAATATACTACCACAATTCCCTTCCCTAGAGTATAGAATATCTCAAATTCATAATCTTACAGAAACTTTTACTAGAACTGCTGCCTTAAGTTCAAGTCTCTCTACATGAAGACATACATGAGACTTCGATGGTCTAAGTAAATCACAAAGTGCTCCCCTAGACGGTAGTGCCTCCAAATACTCAGGGTGAAGAATACCAATTCTAGATATAGGTTTTGATTCACATAGTTATTCTCATGGAGTCTCAACTATGTCGAATTGTATGCAACAACTTCCTGCTGCAACATTAACATGTATCCAAGCCCAGCTCTCGATGCATCATAGTACACAATGTACTCCACACCCTCCTCTGGTATTCTCAACACATGAGAACTTTTCATCCTCATTCTAAACTCCTCAAAGGCCCTATTTCACTACACATACTAGGTAAATGGCCATGATTTCCATGTTAGTGTGGTCAAAGAGGATACAATTCTAGAAAAGTCTTACACAAACCTCCTGTAGTACCCCTCCAAGCCATGACATCTCCATACCTATGACACATTCTTGGTTGGATCCTAATAAATCACTACATCGATATTTTCTGGGTCCATGGATAAACCATGCTCAGAAATGACATGACCTAGAAAGTGAACCTCCTGAATTTGGAACTGGAAATTCAATGTTTTCCCAAAAAGTTGGTGCTATAGAAGAAAATATAAAACCATCCTCAAGTTCTCTTCATGTTCCTCCTCTAAAACATAGTGGATGAGTATTTCATCAATGAAGACGACTACAAATTAGTCTATGAATGACTGAAAAAATAGGTTCATCAAATCTATAAACACAGTGTGGAAATTTTTCACACAAAAGCGCATTATAAGGAAATATTAGTGTTCTTAGTGACATCAGAATTCCAAGATTATAATATCAGTCTTGAGAACCCTCAGATGGTGGTATCTAGACATAAATAAATCTTCACGAACTATCTTGTGCCTCAAAATTTGTCAAATAGATCATCAATACTTGGTAAGGGGTACTTTTTCTTTATCGTGGTATGGTTTAGGTAATGATAATCTATACAAAATTCAAGATCCCATATTCGTTTTTCATGAAAAACACCAGAGATTCCCAGGGGACACACTGGTCCTAATAAAACCCTTCTTTTGAAGGTCCTATAACTACAACCATAGCTCTCAAAGCTCAGTAGGGGCCATATGATTTTCCATAGAATATATCAGAGTGGTCTCTAGATGCAATTTAATGAAGAACTTCATATACCACCTCATAGGTAGTCCCCGAACATCCTAGAGGAAGAAGTCCATATAATACTCCACAATTAAAGGAATATAGATGCTTGAAGTGACTACTTCACCAAGGGATACACTTTCAAACTAATAGGTAATGGGTTGTAGTCTTCTACTTGCAAAACACACTTTCCCTGCCATGAGATCTATCTTTTCAAAAAAGGAGAATCTCATCCCATTTGTGCATAAGCATCTGATTAGTCTGTGGTGATAGTAAATCTGGGAATATAGCATGGAAAACCAATCCATAACCAAGATGATGTTATATGGTTACATTATGATGTCCAAAAGTTATCACGTGAACCTCTCTCCACCAAGCTATGGCACACACTATAGGAAGATAAAAGATACAGAAGAAGCGATCCCTTTAGTAACCTTAGGATGAAGCTGTTAGGATAACACCTCAACTGGGAGATCTAGCTCTCACACCAAGAGCATATATATGAAGGAATGAATGAAACACGTGTCTACTAATACTGAAATAAAATTATAAAACACAAATATTTCACCTCTGATCATCTTGTATGCTGCGGGGTATAATCCTTCAAATCCTGTAACTATCCGTGGCCTCAACCGCCAGATATCTGAGCTTGATGTTGACCACTTGGTGGTGGTTGTGGAAGGATCTCATAGAATCGTCCACAAAACATAGCTCCTATTGCTCCTCTACTAGCTCTGCCTCCCTGGGGATCCCCTGCGCTCACCTGGGAGATCCCTGACCACGACACTACCTTTTCCGTGGCATTCTGTCATCTATCTTCCTATGATGCTTAGTATGTCTAGTTGGGTAGTCTCACATTATGTGACCTATTACATCACCATAGAATCACCATCCATCTAAAGGATAACCCGATCCTCTACACTTCCCCTAACCACATGTATGAGCTTGATCATGGGGAGGTCTCATGAATCAAGATCCTAGCACCTAAAATTTTATAGATGATGCAGATGACTCAAATCCATGGATACCACTTCCAGATCTAGCTATCTTGCATCCCTTATAAATATCTCTGTAACTACCCTGACATAGATGGGGATGCAGAAGAGCACCATCCTAGCAAAAATATCACTACGGAGTCCATACTCAAACTTCCGTGCTTAGAAGTAACCATCCCAGATCATGTCAATGGAGTACCAAGTAAAGTCTATGAACCTCACTATCATCCCTCCTTGCTGTAGCTTTAGAAACTCTTGGATTCGAAATGAGTTAAAATCGGAGGGGTAGTACTTATCACAGAATAACTACTAGAAGTCGATCCACGAGGGTGTCTAATCATCATACATCTACATAACAAGGCTCCAACAGTGTCCAAATGCAACATGGAAAAGGATAGATTCCAAAAAAACTAACTAATCCATCAGTTTCTAGATGATCCTAAAGACACAGACCGCCAAATCCAGCCATCCCTCTGCTACATGAGTATCTGGATCACCAAAAAACCTCAGCGACCTCTAGTTCTAGAACTTGGAGAGTGTGCTAATCCTACACAAATCCTCAACCTGCTCTTTTAGGAAGATCTACTACTCTACAGGTGGAGGTATTGGTACCCACTCACCTGAAGGAAGGGGTCACTGGATATACCCTAAATTGAGGCCTCAACGTTCATCATATCATCATCATGATCCTGAACAAGAATCTTGACTGGATATCATCACATAGGTATCTTGAGTTTTTTCAATATGTACCATAGTCAGATAGACATATATATATATAACAATAATGGGGATCTCACTCAAGAAGGAAAATCAAAGACTCAATAATATATGATTCATGTAACATTGATCTCTATAACCAAAGTATTAGTTTTATGAGTCGACAAGTAGGTAGTCAAGGTCATGGTGAATGGATACGTCAACCACCCACACCATCAATGAATTCCCTAGCCTGAGAGCTATAATAAAGAAAATTTAACACTATTTCCCTATATCCCAACCAAATTCTAGTAAGGGGACTGGTCTAAACAATATCCCAAGGAATGCAATTTCTATGATAATAATCTTTCATAACCCAACCCAAGCCAGGGCTCGAGACACAACCACCCTAAGCCTGCCTCCAAAGGCCAAGGGGTGGCGACAAGAGATGAAAGAAATATCCTAAATGGGAGGAATCTTTTTAAGTACCTTTTTGCATACACCCTACCATATCAATGTAGATGTATAGAGGAATAATAATAAAAAGATGAAAAATCTAAAAAGTAAACCAAGAATTCATAACCTCTATGGTGTACAAGAGTATGATAGTACAAAATGAAAAGTAAAGGGAAAAAATACACGGCCAACCATAAATATGTCCCCACATGATAGAACTAAAAATGTAAACTACTGAGAGAGATTATCTCTTGATCTCCAAGCTATGACCACCATATGCTGTCCAAAGCTCCCTAGTATCCCTAATATCTTTTGAAGTCACCACCAACCTATCCATTGTCTACAAAAGAAATGACACATGCGGGAAAAGTCCATGTAGGGGTGAATATATTCATACCTGGTATGACACTTAGAAAGTTTAAGGGGAAGTTGTAAGAGATATGATAGGAATAGAAGGAAAATAGATGAAATATACAATAAAAGAGAATAGATAAAACCAAACCAAGATAGAGTAACCTTGTAAAAGCATAATGGGATCAACATGGTGAGTAGATAAACTGCACGTCGAGTCTTATCCACCTATATTAGGAGAGTAGACTCAGCTAACCATGAGAATATAAACACAGAAAGCACATGGCATACCCCACGTGTCTTCGCATATCATGTAAAGAGAATAACCAAATCCAAAGGTGTGGATAAAAAAGAATATATATATATATATATATATTCTAAATAAAAAGAATCCCAAACAAGAGAGTAAGTAGATCTCCACCTCAAATCTCATCTCAAGAAGAAGAGTTGCCAACTATTGAAAATGTTCATCATAGATGCCCAACATCTTAAGAATCTACCCAAAAGTAACCTTGCATTCCAAGCCATGTCTTTTCCCCATTCCACAAAGTCGAGGGGGCACAAACTTGAAGTAGAGGACCCGTGCACTAGTGTGTTAGGGGGGTTCCACTCTATAAGTATCATTCAAGGACCCACACCTATGATGATGTGGGGTTACAATATAGTGTCACAAGGACACACACACTATATAATAGGAGGGTTTAACTTGGTAGGTAGAGGACCCGCACCCAAGATTATGGGGGTTCCTCTTTATAGGTCAAGGTCCCACACCCTTGTGTGAAAGGGGGTTCAAGTCAGGTCATCTAGGACCTATGCCTTATTTTATAGGGGGCTCTACTCAGAAGTCACGGACCTACACCCTAGTACAATAGGGGGTTACACTCTAGTCATTGAGGACCCACACCCTATTTAATAGGTGTTCCACTCAGAAGTTGAGGACCCACACCCTGGTACAATAGGGGGGTTCCACTATGGTCATCAGGGATAATTCCTTATCAGATAGGGGAGTTCCACTTGGATGTTGAGGAACTTCTCCTTAGTACAATAGGTGGGTTATACTCTGATCATCGAGGACCATCTCACTATCCAATAGAGGGTTACACTTAGAATATTATTATGGTGATCTTGTCTGATCACTACTGTCATTGGGGGTCACCTCAATAAGAACCATGACTAGAAAATTTCACATCCTAACTTGAATGCCACAATTAAGGTAACCATCATTTTCTAAGTGAAAAAAACTGAAGATATGCTAATCATGGGACAAAATCCATGTTTAAACAAAGGATATACATAACCTTAAAGTTTCCTAAAAATAATCCAAGTAGTACATGATGTGTGAGGGGACCCACATGATGTGTGGTCCTGATCCACTACTTGGTTGTATCCCTATCTAGTACATGGATACCACCCCATGTAGGGATACATGGAATGTAGGGAGCCTACACAATTTGTCCTAGTACTCAGGGTCCCTGTCCGTGCACCTTGTCCATGTCCATGTACTTCCGTACACAACCATGTTCCTGACCCTGTGTTTGCGTACTCTCACATGGGGTGCTTCTCGTGTGTTTTCCAAATGGACCGTTCACCTAGGGATGAGGTACAAAGAGTGAAGGATGGATACACACTGTGACATCCGTATGATTTCCCAAAACCCTAGAAACTATAGCAAAGGGTCTACATACTATGTGTTCATCCTTGTATATGGGGTGTAGACGGGATTTTCAAAAAAATCCATATTAAATTCCCACATGAGGTGCTTCTTGTGTGTTTTCAAAATGGATTTTCCACCTAGGGATAAGGTGAATAGAGTGAAGGATGGATACACATTGTTCCATCCTTATGATTTCCCAAAACCCAAGATGCTAAAACCAAGGGTCTACACATAGTGTATTCATCATTGTACATGGGGTGTAGTCTGGATTTTCAAAAAAATACATATTCAATTCCCACACTTAGATTTAAGTTTTTTTACCATATATTCCACCTTGTTTCCATCCAAAATCAATGGATATAATAATTTTTCATCATTTTTATCCACTATTTATCAGAAATCAGCGTCATCATTCTACAATGGTTCTTTGTATGTTTAACATTCCATAGATTCCTACACCATCAAAGATTCTACCTCCAATTGTTCAATCGATCATCCAAAACCTGCAAACATCCCATATTTGTGTCTGATATACTGATCTGCTCCTTGCATGTGATTCCTTCATGATTTTGGGGGTCCGATCAGGCTTGGTACTGCCCGAAAAAGTTGAATCAGGACCATGAGATCGAACCAGTGAAGAATACGAAGAAATCGAGGGGGAAAGGAACAAGAACAAAGGTTTTATATGATCATTAACAAGATTTATTGGATAAAGATCAAGAATGGTAATCTAGGTTTAGAAAAAATTGAAATAACCAATTTAATCATGTATGTAGGAGCATTAAAATGCTAAAATTGGTGCATATCAATAGAATGGATTAACATACTTAATTAATTTAATCAAATTGGGCATAAAAAAAATTGAAGATTCCTACCAAGATATTGGATTGTTCATCTTAGAACAATGAATTTTCTAATTATTGAAGGATTTTAGTGTAATTTTTGTTCTCTGATCTACTTTTATCTGACATTTAATTGTTGTACGATCTCATTCACCAATGGAAGGAGGAAGGAGGAAAGAGAAGCTCTCAGCATATCCCAAGATTATGAGGATAACCCTAGGTGAATCTTCTTGCTATTATATTTATAAAAATTTAATTTATAGTAGAGTTAATTAATTAATTAATTAACCCACAGAATGTACCACCAATGATAAAGGTGTAAAAATTCCCCACGATGACCCAGTTCATGTTACACCTAAGTTAAAAACTGTGTTTCGGAATCAAATGTGGTATCATATTTATGATCCGTGATTCCATTTAATATTTATCTCATTTTCTTTAATAACTATGTGTGCATAATATAAAATATATTTAATAATTTTATAAAATAAATTTCAAGAACACTGGGCCTCAGAATCGCATGCCGTCTCAGTGGATAACTCTATAAATATATATATAAATATTTAAAATTCTTACAAGGAAAAAACACAGTTCTCTAAATTTATCCTCCACTCTTCAAAATTAAAATTGAAACTTTTGGCATAGGATCCTGTATAGTAGTATCCTATAGATGTATTAGTGAAAATAACCCTCGGATCTCCCTATATCTAGTGTAATGAAATTGGAACTCTTCTTTATTATTTACAAGTTAGATTATGTTCAGGTATAGGGATGCTGGAACTAAACTGGTGGTTTCCTCCTTTGGTTCTTCATGATCTCCATATCCTATGTCTAATTTATTTATAAACACTCTTTATTAATTTTATTTTTCTTTTTCTTCACTTTATATATTCTCTTCTATTTTAATCATATAAAACAGGGTATCAAAAAATTATTGTTATTTATATTTTATTTTAAGTGTAACTAAATAAATTTTCTCTCATTTCTCATGGATTTCTATACATATTTCTTCCTAAGAAGTAATCCATCCTTCTATTTTGGTATTTGTAAAGTGAGAAATCTATTTGAGATGGGATTCCCTCCTAGAATGGTTTTCAAAAATTATATAAAGTATTGTAACAATAATTTATTTATTATTGGACCATTCTTCTTTGTGTAACTCTTCAACATGTGGGTGTTTCCTCGACCTCACTATATCACATCACCAAAACAAAATTAAAAAGTTACCACAAATACTATAAATGATATCATATTGATATTTCCAACCGATACCTCCCATTTGTACATGAAATAAAATATAATTATAAGTTTATACATTCAAGTGGGGGAATTTAAAAAAAATATAAATAATAAATCAATATAATCAATATGATTTTAGAAATAAACTCAATAAAGTATATATAATAATGATTATTATATGATAATTTTTTTATTTTCACTTTTCACTTTTTTGTTTATAATTTTATAATTTTAATTTGATTTTATTATAAAAAAACAAATAACCTAAAGAGAATCCCAAAAAACTATTCTAATTTGAGAATTTAAATATTATATATAACTAGTCAGTAACTAGGTTGAACCACATGTAATATATTTTAATTACATTTGTTCATGATTGAGTTTTATCTAAAAAAGAAGTAAAATAATCAGGTGAGGTGAAAATGCATTATGTAGATGGGCATGTAGTATGGAGTTCACCTAACCTTGATTTTATAACCAGAGAGATTACTTACACATAGAGTGGATAACACTTGTAGGGGAAATGGAAATCAACCAAACCTACCTATGACTTTTTATTGGTTCTTGATACTGTACTAAACATAAAATATTTATTACCTATAGATTCTATCTCAATCCCTCCCCAATCCTTCCTAGTGAAGAAGCACAATCCCATAAGGTTTTCTAAAAGTTCTCAAATAGGATCAATAACTTCACACCTTCAGTAGTGTTGGTGTTTCTATTTTCTCTTTAATCATGGGTGTTTATGTTTGGGTTTTCCAAGCCTAAATAGGCATGGTTGTCAGTCACATATATATTTTGTGTCACTCATTCACACAACCCTTCCTGTGAGAAATAATGTTCTACCTTGAATGATTTATTTTAATATCAAATCTCATATTTTAATCACACTCATAAGATAACTATCTAGTGACTGTGTATGGTTTCAAAGTGATTTTATTAGCTTTTATTTTACTCCATCACTCTCACTTGTTTGGATTCCATACACTATCCATAATGTATGAATTATGATTTGGATATATAATCATTTAATAAATGTTAAAATAGTTTAACAAAATAATATTAAACTAAAATAAATTCCAATATTGATAAAATTTATAACAACCTATTTAAAATAATAATCATATATGAAATTAAGAATAAGGGAGAAAGAAGGATCGATGATATTAGAGGAACTCTATCTATATCCAACTAATTTTGGATTCTATCCACTAGATTATACTCACACCCTAAAAACTTCCTTTTTATTTTATTATCTTTTTCCTTAAGATCATGCACTCTTTCTTTCCTCATCTGAGTGAAATCCATTTTATCAATTTCCTCTAGACTTTATTTATAATTTTCTTGGAATTTTCTCTTAATATTATCTACTTCATTATCAATACATGTGTACTTTGGAATCTTGGATAAAATCTATGGATTTTAATTCTAGATTAATACAACTAAATTATACCCCCATATTCCTCACCTCATGATCATTCCATGTAGAGATATAATGGTTCCTTTTCCTAATTTGGTGATGTAATGTCTTAGTTTTTTACATGTAAATATTTGAAATATATTGAGTAAAATTTTCAGAACTAGGTGCTGAGACGGTGTGAGATTCCAAGGCCCAATGTGCCCATAATTGACATTTGAAAAATATTAAATGTATTAATATCACACATTAGTAGTTTTCATGAAAAATTGTAATAACTCCTAAACGGAGTATCATATTGGAAATATAAAACCACCATTTATTTTTGAATGTTGTCTTTACCCTACGCATGATATAATCTATGTTAGTGTTAGGTGAATGTGAAAATGTTGTTGTAAGAGTAAATAATAAATAAATAAATAAATAAATAAATAAATTTTATTTTAAGTGATGTAGTTACCTAATCTTACTATATTTAAGAATTCCTATAACCAATTCCTAGGGTTAGATACATAACCCTAAGAATTTAGAGAAGGAATTTGAAGAAGTCTTGGTGAATGAAGGATAGATGATCATTTCCACCAACAGAAATCAAGGATCTATCCAATGAAAATGACATAGATTCATTCTTAATTAGTGATTGATCCATCTCTAGGAAATAAATTTTTTATTTAGATTTATTCCCATTTTCTTATCCTATAATGAATGAATATCAATCAACTAACAAATTGATTCGAAGATTGATTATATTGCAGGTATGAGAATATTATGCTGGTAATTTGGGTATTTATTTTATCAATTTATTTGTATCTATTCATTATTCATTCTAAAAAAAATCTAGGTTGAAATTAACATCATCTTAGGTCCATTCCTCATATTTTTGTTTCGTTATTTTCTTCCCCCTTTATTCGTTTGTTCATAACTGGTGTCTTTTTGGGCCGGTGTTTCGACAAATATCTAGTAATCAATTGTTGCACACCCATTTCATGAAAAAAACGGATTGATACTGCAGATCCAGGTTTAGAATGATTATGGGATCAAAATATGACAAAGAATTAGGACCAGATTGGAGTTCTTCATGTGGGTTTTGATGTACGATGATGGGAGACGTGACATATGCTTTCCCATGCGAATCAGAGGACTAAATTCCAGCGAGCAACAATGGAAAGGCTCGAATAGACATGATACATGTTTACCAGTGGGATTCTTGACTTGATCAGAGGTCATAAGAGTGAAAGACGACACATGAAGTAGATACAGGGTTTCTTAAAAGTACTAGTATACATGGTGTGTAATCCAGGAATACACGCCATGTGGGGCCCTCGCTGTGGTGCTAGGGTTTTCAAAGATAAGAAAAGTATAACATGACATGTGACATGTTTCACATGTTGTGTGACCATTACTTAGTGTATTTATGTTTATATCAAAGGATAAATATACACAGACATGTCTAGGTACATAAAATGGCTAGAGTACATGGTCTAGTGCATGTACTCGAACATGTCCAGGTATATAGAATCAACTAGATACACAGACATGGCCTAGTATACATGGTCCTGGACACATGCACAAGCTATGATACATGGGTAGACTTGGTGATGAAGGGAAACATTGTGTACTAATAGTACACACCTTGTAATTATTCAAAGTTAATTTTAAGACCTTATTCTCCTCAACATGAACTAGTTTTCTCAAGGGTGAGTTCCCTCAATCCATCCATATGAGGGTACAATATTGAATTATGTCTAGGAAAAAGGATTGTGATCCTATATAAGGGATTTGTTTTAGATAGAGTTATAGGAATCTCTCTTAGAGGCTAGGAAGATATCCTGTATCATTTTTTATATAGTTGGGGTTATCATAATTGGCATGAACAACTTTACATGGGTGTCAATCACCTACTTATCCGGTTAATCTAGATTGGGTTAGTCAGTATAATCCTATGGCCCTCGGTGTGATCACCAACTATTTTTTGATCTCTTCAGACCTATATCATGTAATTAATTTTAGAAATACGTAATGATCATGACATCTAGGATGGAATCCATCAGTACTATCAGACTCATGGAGTGAGTTCTCCTAGGAAAGTGCGGTTACAGACTCAACCAGAATCTTAGGGTGGAAATATAGTTGTGACCGTACCTTGAGACTGAGTGTCTACTTTGAGTATATCTGGATGTTTCATTGTATGTATCATATTAAGATCAATATATCCTTTGATGAGATTAATATTGTTGATGATTTATTCTTAGTTATTCAACGGTGTCTTAAAATGTATTGTTATACTCCCCCCAGAATGGGATCTTCCCACATGTGCCATATATTATGTAGATAACCAGTTATTCAATGGGATTCTCGGTACACTAGGAGTGGAAGGATCATATATCTAGGATAGAAAAACCACATTTTATTATAGGATTCACATTTGAATGTATTATCCTCATACTTTTAGGTTGGAATTTATATTTTTTTGGTGGGATTGTATTTGACCATTTTTCCTTCCAGGTATTTTATTGTACTCTGATTGTGGGGTCTAGATGTATTCATGCATTGGGTATTAGTTTTATTTTACATTCAATCATTGTGATGGATTAGATATGTGTGTGTTCATATATAAACCTTAGAAAAATGATTCCCATGTGAGTGTTATGAATACTCAATGCTAATTTCTATCCCCTAGCTTATTGGAGGTAGTCTTGGGGTAGTCACACTTGGCTTATCACCGTCCAGGTAGGCCCTGGTGGGTTAGGTAATGAAAAAGTGTCATCAAAGTATTTTTCCATCTTAGGAATGAAGTTTAGAGTTTTTTCTAGCTATGATATTGGTTTGGGTTTTATGTAAATAGTTTTAAGTATTAAATTTTTTGATTTATGGCTAGGGACTCTAGTGTTGGTGCGATGACCGATGTATCCATACAACCGAACTCTAATCACTTGCCTTTAAACATGGTAAATTAAGGAAATTATTGTAGGGAGAAACATTGGTACATGAATAATATAGGATTTATTTGTGTTTCCTTATCATTCTTAAGTCAGCTTCCTGGATATACTCATTGACTATGGCCCATCTTGTCTATTTTAGGATGCCTCCATGACGACTACTAGTGAGGATTTAGTTAAAGGATAATAAGGAAAATCCCCTCAGTGATGAGGATTTTATACATGGATCTATTTAGTAGGAAGTTCTTCTAGATGGGTTTACAGTCATACCTCCACCTTCTGAGCAACAGATGGTACCCACAACACCAGCAGATGAGGTGCATAGACTGAGTGTGCTTCATGAGTTTTAGCATCAGTGAAACCTGAATTTTAGGGGAGATATATAACCATAGGTATCCTAGGATCGGATAAAGGTAGATACTTGAGTCTTTAATCACTTTAGGACACATGTAGACCATATGGTGGTCCTAGAGGTGAGAATTCTCTATGGATCAACTAGAGATTGGTGGATTTTAGTGGTTTTATCATATTATGAGGAAAGTCTTTCATGGAAGGAGTTTGAGAATCTATTTAGGGAAAAGTAATATATAGATATGATATTAGCAGTGTACTTTTAAGAGCTTTTATAACTGTAATAGGGGAACATGACTGTAGATGAGTATTCATCAAGTTTTACTAACCTCTCATGATACTCGATGGAGGTGGTTAGAGATCCATTATTTTGTGTGTGGATCTTTGAACAAGGTCTACTTAGAAGTATCCAATATTGTGTGAAACCTATATTAATTTCTTATTTTTATGGGGTTCTAGAGTGTTCCTTTGTGATAGAGAGATTTTAGGCCAAGTAAAAACCAGCAATGGGTGCCAGTAGTGGGCATACGGGGGTTGATAATTTAGCAGTAGGTAGATGATGGCTGACATAAGGATGAAAATGTGTGAGAAGTTTCAATAGAAAATCTTAGGGATGAGGTTTTGTGGTTTAGGGCTCTTATTATGAGTCTATTCATCCTAGGGATAGGTGGTGCTACTCTTAGGATGACTAGGGATATCTCGTGTGAGATTGTCCAATCCGCTATATAGTTGATAGAGAGATAGTGTATGGGATTCCTAGGTAGAAGAAAAAATAGGAGAAGGGAGTTCCACATGATATGATACTTGGTAGAGGAGTAGGGAGAGAAGTGGGAAGTAGTATATGGTTTTATATGTTGCCACCACCACCCCCAGGTGGTCCCTGCTAGGCTAAGGGAGCTGGTGGATGGGGGAAAGGACAACTACAGGAAATAAAGTTCTATTATCTAGAGGCTCTAGGGATGATTATAGGTATGATATATTTCTTCTCTACCTTATCTATAGTTCTTATAAACACAAACATAAGATACTATTTTCTTACTACATCCCTATTTTGAGAACTAGATGTTATAGTCGAGATCTTAGCTCTACACTTACGCTTGGGGAATCCTACCAGAGATGAATCATCGATCATGCAGTTTGTCCAATAGTGAAATATGATGCTTATAGGAGAGAGTTTTTCATGGGATCTCCTTGTGAAATCATTGAGGCCTTACGATGTCATATTATTCATAGACTAGATATACACCAATTATGCATAGAACAAGTGTTTTAGGTAGAGGATGTGGTGTGTTCTCATTGATGGGATGATTTTTTTCTTCATATGAAAGAGGGATACCCAGGTGGAGTAAGATTCAATAATATATAGAAGGGTGTTTCAAATTAATCATTAGTTTTATAGCATTAATCATGGAGTATAGGATGTTATGTTCTTTAAATTATATAATGTGATGGATCAGTATGGGGACATATTTCTTGTGGACATGCAAGGATTACCCCCACTGAGAGATGGAATTGTTCATTGACTTGATCCCAAGGAATACCCCGATATCTATGCCAGCATATTAGATGTATCCCGTATAACTTTCAGATATGAGGGTATAGTTGGAGGATTTTCAGAGGAAAGGATTTGTGAGACCCAGTGTATCACCCTTGGGAATCCCCAATGTTGTTCTCCAAGAAGGTAGATGAGAGATTTAGGTTATGCAAAGATTATTGATGCCTAAACTAGTTGAAAATGAATAATAAGTATCCACCAGAAAGTATTTATGAAATCTTCAATCAACTGATAGGGGATAAGAGATTTTCAAAGGTTTACCTTAGATTAGGCCATCACCAGCTTTGAATATGGGTTGAAAATTTACCAAATATGACATTACGATATCGCTATGGACACTATGAGTACTTGGTGATGCCCTTTGGAATGAAGAATACCCCGATAGTGTTCATGGGACTCATGAACTAGATATTTAATATTTTCTTAGATCAGTTTGTGGTGGTCTTCATCGATCATATCCTTGTGTACCTGGTGTTTGGGGAGGAGAACATGAGATATTTGTGGTTGGTTCTAGATGCACTATGAGGGAACTAGATTTATGGGAATATCCTAAAGTGTTTGTTTTTGATTCTAGAGGTCCACTTTCTATGACATGTCATCTTTGTAGATGGTGTAGCAGTGGACTCGAAAATTGTCGAAGTAGTGGTAGATTGGGAGACTTATAAGAGTGTGATAGAGGTTAAGAACTTCCATGGATTGAAAGGCTACTATATGAGATTTCCCTATTTATCCAGGATATCCCAACCTTTTACTAATTTTACCTAGAAGGGGAATCCTTTTTTATATAAATAAGGGTGAAAAAGGATTTTCCTAAGCTGATGTAGAGTTTTACGAGTTCCACCATATTGATATTTCTAGATGAGAGTGTCGAGTATATAGTGTTCTGTGATGATTTAGATACTTGACTTGGTTTTGTGCTAATGCAGTTACAAAATTTGATTACCTATGGGTCTCAATGGTTGAGACCACATGAGAATAACTACACAGACCATGATATTGAGTTAGAAGTGATAGTATTTTCCCTGAATATATGGTGAAACTACCTTATGGATGAGATATTTATCATCTACTCTGACCATAAGTGTCTCTAATATATCTTCTCTAAAAAGGATCTTAACTTGAGATAAAAGTAATGGATAGAGTTCCTCCAGTACTATGACTTTGATATATTCTATACTCATGGGAAGGGGAATGTGGGGGAAGATTCTCTTACCAGAAGATATTATTCTCAATTGTTGGCCAAGGAATCAGAGCAATTAGTCTTGTTGTAGTTGTCCTTAGTGTAGAGGGATGATGATTCATATCTTCAGTCAATGGTTGTTACCCCATTGATTTTATGACCCTTTATGGAAACTCATCATGGAGGTTCAAACTGTGATACATTACATACTCATATAACCACTAGATGTTCTCATGATGGGTTTTCAAAAGGTGGGGAGCACATTATCCTTTTCAGAGGATGAATGAAGGTATCCATGACATTATAGGAGGAGGCGACGAGGGAGTTTCATACATCCCCTTTGGTGGTATATATTGGTGTGGAGAATATGTACCAGGACCTTTAATGTCAATTTTTGTGTCCAGGCATGAAGACATGTGTAGCAGATTTTGTCTTTCAATGCCTTACTTGTCAATAGGTGAAGGTTGGGAACTAGGTTCCAGTGGGTTTAGCTCAACCCCTTGAGGTGTCATAGTGGAAGTGGGATGAAATATCTATGGAATTCATGATGGGGTTACCATGTAAATCCAAAGGACATAATTCTATCTAGTTGATCGTATACCGACTCACCAAGTCGATCCAATTCCTAGCTATTTAGGAGTAGAGTTCTATAGAGATCTTGGAAATCCTTTTTATGCAGGAGATAATAAATATCCATGGAGTTCCCTCAATGATCATTTCAAATCATGATGCTTGCTTCAAATCAGGATTATGGAGAGGATTATAGGATACCTTTGGAAATCAGTTGTGTTTGAGCATAATTTTTCACCCATAGAATAATGGCTAGATTGATCAGACCATTTAGGTTATAGAGGACATGATTCAAGCTTGCATGTTAGATTTTTTTTGTAGTTGTGAGGATCATATACCCTTGGTGGAGTTGGAATACAATAACATCTACCATTCAACCATAGATATGGAACCATTTAAGGCCTTTTATGGGTGAAACTGCAGGTCATCAATTTGTTGGATTGATCCAGGTGATTCAACACTCATGGGACCAGAGTTGGTGTCAGCTACGATATAGAAGATGCAAATCATCTATAAGTGGATGCGAATTTCACATAGCTTTAAGAAGTCTTATTCAGACTAATGATGGAGGCCTTTGGAGTTCGAGTAGGTAGATCATGTGTTCCGGAATGTCTCACCTCGACTTGGATTATAAATATTTGGATAGGGATGCAATATGTCTACATGATTTATTGGACCTTTCTAGATACTGTGCATAATCGATGAGGTGGAATACTGCTTGGATCTACCACTGCAGTTAGACCAGGTACATGAAATATTCGTCGTGTAATAACTGATGATATATGTGCATGACCTATCACATGTTATTGATTGGGGAGATCTAGACATCAAAAATAGATCCAACTTTGCATACTATCATGTAGAGACCAATGATCAGCAAGAGAGGAACCCCCCATGGGTGATTGATTCCTTTGGTTTGTGTCTGGTGGAAGCATGAGAATATTTAGGAGACAACCTATAAGTAGGTGATGCAGATGTGGGATAAATACCCACATCTTTTCAAGTAGTTCTTTTTTATTTTTTGGAGAAAATCCACATGGTAGGGAGAATGTAATATCTCAGTTTTTTACATGTAAATATTTGAAATATATTAGTAATATTTTTAAATATAGGTACTGAGACAAAACCATATTCCGAGGAGTAGTGATCTTGGAATTTATATTTGAAAAATATTAAATTTATTAATACCACACATGAGGAGTTCTCCCAAAAAAGTGGAATAAATTATAAATAGAGTTTCAAATGGGAAATCTAAGACCACTATTGAGTTTAGAATGTGGTCTTTACCCTTGACATGACATAATATGTGTCATCATTTGGTGTTTACGAAAAAGTTGTCACAAACATAAGTAAATAAATAAATAAATAAATAAATAGATAAATAGATAAATAAATAAATAGATAAATAAATAAATAAATAAATAAATAAATAAATAAATAAATAAATAAATTTTATTTAAAGTGATATAGTGAACTAATATTACACTATTTAAGAATTCCTATGAAAAATTCCCAAGATTAGCCGTATAACCCTAAGAATTGAGAGAGAGTGTTAGAGGAAGGCTTGGAAAACCACAGATCAAGGATCTTTCACACTAATAGAAATTGAGGATCTCACCAATGAAAATGAAACATATTCATTATTATTTAGTGATCAATCTATCTCAAGGAAAGAATTTTTTTTATGTGTATTTATCCCCATTTTATTATCCATTGATGAACATAAATGAATCAACTAATGAATTTATTCATGGATCGATCATAATGATGGTATGAGATTATTATGATGGGAATTTGGGGATTTATTTTTTTGTTTGATTTATATCGCTTCATTCTACATTCTAGTAGAAATGAATTGATTCCAACACAAACATCAACCAAGGTCTATTCCTCATGTTTATGTTTAATGAATTTTATCCCCCGTTCATCATTCATTCATCACTGGTTTTCATTTTGGCTGGTGTTTTGAAAAATACATGGTAATCAATCATTGTGCACACGTTTCTTGGAACAAAAAATTGATACCGCATATATTGGTTTGGATTGATGATGGGATTGATCTAGGATGATGTATCATTACCATATTGGAGTTCTTTTTGTGGGTTTTATGTTCAGTGACGAGAGACACAACAAATGGTTTCCCATGTGACTGGATATACAGATTCTGGAGAGCGGTGGTGACAAGGCTTGATCAGACTAGTTCATTATTTACCAGTGTGATTCATAACTAGATCAGAGGTTGGAGAAGGAGATGATGTCACATGAATAAAATTCCTGGTTTCAAGAAAATCCTAATATACAAAACATGTAATCTTGAAATACACATAGTGTGGGGCCCTGAATATGACTCTAGGGTTTCCATGGATAATTAAATTATTACTTTCCATGTGACACATGTCACATTCCATGCGAACCTTTCCTAGAAGATCAATGCGTATCTTGTAGGATACATAGACACAAACATATCCAGGTACACAACATGCCTAGAGTACATGGGCTGAGCCGTGTACTCATACATGGATCAGAACATAGAACTAGATATGTACATGGTCATGGAAACATGCATAGTCCGTGATACATGGATAAAGATAGTGACAAAGGGACATTCCATGTATAGACAGTACATGCTGCATACTTCTTCAAAGATAACTTTGATTCCTTATTCACCTCAGCATGTACTAGTTTTATTAAGGGAAAATTCCCTCGATTCATCCCTATAAGGGTATAACATGTAATTTTGTCCTATATAAAGGATTATGATCCTCTCCAAGGGATTAGTTTTGGATAGAGTTTTAGGAATCTCTCTCAGAGGCCGAGATGAGATCCTCTATCACATTTTTCCATAGGTGGGGTTCTCATAATTGGCATGAAATACTATACACCAACATAGATCCCTACTTAGCAAGATAATCCATAATTGGTTAGTTGGTATTACCCAATGGACCTTAGTGTGATCATAATCTATATATCGATATCTTATGAATTCAAACATGTAATTACTTATGGTGAGACCTGACTAGAACAAAATCTCAGATGGATACCATCAGTACTATCAAACTCATGGAGTGAGTTAATCTAGGCGAGTGTGGTTATGGACTCTAAAGTAGAATCTTAGGATGGAAATGCAGTTGTGACCATACCATGAGACAGAGTATCTACTATGAGTATATCAAAATGTTTTATTATATGTCACATATTATGATCAAGATATCCTGTCATGAACTAACTACTCTTCATGGTTTATGATTAATGATTCCAGGGTGTCCTATTGGTTATTGTTATAATCACCCCTTCATGGGCTCTACTCACATGTGTTGTGTCTAATGCATATGACTGGATTCTCAATGGGGTTCACAATTCAGAAGGTGCAGTTGAAGCTTATATTTGGGCTAGATAGACCATTGTTCTTTCTAGGAGTCACATTTGACTACAGTCCTCTCTTAATTTCATGTTGTAATTATTTATAGTTTTTTATGGGCTTGTATTTGGATCTTTTTCTTCCTAGTATTTTTTTACTCTAAATGCTGGATCTAGATGTATGAATGCATTTGGTATTAATTTAATTTTATATTATAGTATTTTATGGTCTTGTAGATATATGTGTGTATACATGTACCTTAGGATAAGGCCTCCCATGTGAGTGTTATACGTACTTGGCTCTAGTCACTAGCCCTTGGCCTATTGGAGGTGGGATTATCGAAGTAACACTTACCTTATCATTATCCAAGTGGGACCCATTGGGTTGGGCCATGATAGGTGTAGAAACTCACACAAGGACGTTTTCTCATTATACATGTCCCTCACATTGGCCTAAGATGATCTCTATAACCCCTTTATAATTCTTAGTCCTTCTTCCTATTTATTGAATACCCATATATGTGATGATGTATCTTGAAATGGTGTCCATTGGTGATGATTATAGTGTATTCATGATTCCTTTTTTACATGAATAATGATAAAGAGGTGATACCATATTTTTTTGAAACACATGTTTAAAAATGGTGGTGGTGATGCCTATATTAGCATTATATGCTCTATTATGATATGTTCACCACTTGCATTGGTGAACCAAGTTCAATTAATTGGGTGATGTATGCTGTGACAAGTTTAGAGAAGGTGAACTGGTGATGATATTTTCTGTGTTAGACACATTTAATCATTCCAAAAATAGTTTATTTAGGAACTACATAAATTGGCCTTATCTCACTATATTATAGGGAAACTTTACTTTTATTATGTTAGTCACTACCTTGTGGATGAATGTAGTAAAAATTTTCCACTTGAAAAATTATTGGATTTTGAATAGGGGATGCTTTCTCATGTTTTACACCATTAAGATATGGCATAGACAATGAAATGATGTTATTGTATGCATTGGATTAGTTCTCCATCTAATTAATCATTCATTACATATTTTCACAAATGTAAATTTAAAATATTAAAATGATAAAATCTATTAAATATAAGGATCTTTTGAATTTTATAACACAAAATATACTTCAAAATGATGGAAAAAAAGTAGTAATATTTTTCCCTAATCAGTGAGTATAAAAAATAATCAATAGGTTCCTCCCCTAAAACATCACTTGTATATGTGAGTGTAAAATACCAATTAATCTATAAATAAAATTGATAAAAAAAGGAAACCAACAACCATCCTATGTTAAGTACTTTACTCTAAGTCTACCCTATAGTTCACATCAAGCATGATCCCCAAATCAAATGATAGATTTGAATATAATAACTAAAAAACAACTATACATACCCTAAAAAACAATTTATATAAACTTATCATAACCGACCATATATAAAACCACAACATACATTTTAGAAAAAAAACAATAAACACATGAACACAACCACAACTATCCCTCATCTACCAAAATAACTACTATATAACCACAACTATAACAATGATACATATAATTGAAGAAATTATGTATGGAAACAACAAAAAAACCCATATGACCTCCAACACTATATAAACCGTACCATATCATCATTTTCAGTCTGATATAAAATGTCACATTATTAAGGAAAAAATATTGCGTCTTCTATTTATCACATTAAAATTAGATATCATTACTAGAAATTAAGGCTATAACCATGGTTTATTGCCATGGATATAGGTAATAAAACTATGGCTATAGGTAATAGACATGGTTTGGGGAACCATGGCTCCTATTAGAGTTGTAATAGGGCCATGGATATAGCCACAGTTTGAACTGTGGTACTACATATATAGCCCCAATTTCATACCATGGATATTAGAAACTCTATAAAAATCAACGTCAATGGTTTAAAACTGTGGCTACAACCCCTGATTTCAAGAAAAAAAATACAAGGTCTACTAACACGGTTGTAAACCATGGCTATATATTTTGGTTTCCATAAAAAAAATCAGCAGGTCTATTGCACCTTCCGCAACCTAAAACCTTATGCTAAAACTAACCTCACTAAACTAACCATAAAAGAGAACAATAATTACATGAGGTGAAATGAGATTTCACCAAAAAAATATTAACTGAAAGTAAAAAAGGGAAGTACAGAACAACCCAAAGAAGATATATACAGTAAATTGGAGTAGGAAGACCTCACTAAAATGTCTAATGTTCTACTTATGCATGCTCTTTGACCAGAGAAAACTTAGTTTCAACATTCTATTCACATGAAACTTTATAATCAAGAGCCATATTCATTTGTGCAGTGGCATCACCCACCTTCACAACTCCTTAATACAATATTACTTATTAGTGATTGATAAAAAAAGCTACTGAACAAGAGTATAAATATCTATTCCATTCCCACCAAAACTATTCTATTTACTCAATTCATTCACTATATGATGTAAGTGATCACTTTACTCCCTGACTGATGAAAACTATTCAATGGTAGTGCATGAGGGAATCCTTAATCATGAACACTTCATTAAAGAATCAATCTAAAAATATCCAATCTTGTTCCATGATATCCCCCCTGAAAGAACGCATATAACTCCCAAATTCATATAATATGAGCATAAAAAAGGGAATACATGAGGCCCCAGACTGTGAAAACCTATGAAATGTTATGAAAAAGTCTTCAGGACTGAATCTATCGCCTCAATAAACAACCTCAACTAGAATATTCTACCAGGAAAATCTCAAATACAACTGTACTTCATCCTGCAAACTACATAGTGAAAAAAATGAAAAATTGAGAAAACAAAACTCAAAAAATTGATATCACCCACTAAAAGTGGACTTAGACTATGAGTGATGTGGTTCATCCTTAATTTCAATTCATGTGCAGCCCATGTAAAGAGTTGAACTAAAAATCATAAGAATCTATCAAAACATTATATATCTTCTGCTTGTTGGAAATAGTCTCCATGTTCTTAAATAGAGATAATTATTATTTCACATCCTCTTTTTTGTTTATGAAAGTAAATTATTCACTATTATTCTCTTTATAAACCAATTTATAAACTTTATCATCATGAAGCACACTGAATCTAGTCTTAGGGAAATTAAATATTTCTTCCTTCCATTCATATTTCCTACTAGTCTTGGAAGATTGGGATATCCTCTAGATACCTTCATTTATTTTTATTATACCATTCCTTTCCAAATGACCCTAACTAGAGAAAATAAAGAACCTTCCAAAACAATAATACTTCATGTGACATTATTGTTTTAGTTTGGGTGCGATTATAGAAAATCATCCTCCATTATTAAACTAAATATCCTCTATAAACACACACATAGTATTTCTAGTTTTACCATATAAATATAATTTTATATATATTATTCATTGAATATTATATACACCATTTCCAGTAGATATTAACTAACCTTTCCTTGAATATATGTTAATATTTTTCTTGATACCTTCTGATGAATTTGTACGAGTACCCAAAAAAATTGGCTTCTTATTTACTATATGAATCTCTTTCTCAAGTTTTTTAATTCTAAAACCCTTCTCCTTCAATTGTGATTATAAATCATCAATGTGAGAAATATATAGGTGATGGATCATGGAAAATTCCCCAAAAGAAATAGATTTTCTCCCATTAGTTTTTCATTGGGTTCCAAGTATGTGAATCACCATTAGAAGATCTACACTGTCCCAAAATAATGTTGTATAACAACATGATTAAGACATTAATAAAAATAACATATGGCATATATAACCCAATCCTAGTACTCTACTAGTATCTAGAATATCAAGCATGCCTGTATCCTAAATAACATATATCTATTACATGTCATCCTATCATGGCATGCATTAATAATAATAATATAACCTTTCACTCACTAATCAATAAAGGATAAACCTTACATACCATGATCTAATACATAAGACGTAGTAAAGTTAATGGATTACCTACCCCACTTCATACATGGGAATCTATCACACTTTGTTCCATAAGATCTATTTAAATTCCATACTTATTATAACAGAATAATTTCATTCTCATCCTTGGTTATTTTATAGACTATAGAACATACCCCTTTTCATCTCAAGAGAAATATCGATGTCACAATCATAATATCATAAATTTAGTACAACTTTTATAGTGGTTACAACTAAAATCTATATTCCCAAAACAATCTCATTCACCTATGAATGTTATTGATCCCATAAATAAACCAACCCCTTAGCCTACCCTTAGGATAATTACTAACCCATTCCCACTATGGCACTGAAGGGTTCCCCTTACTATTCATGTCTTAATGGTCATTGTATCTTTCTCAATTGAGAGCTCATCTATCAGTAATCTCATTATTTCAAGATTATAAAATTTATTCTAGAAGGAGATTCAATTTCATGAAATTAGAGGATAGATAATGAGGAAACAACATAGTTCATTCTATTTCTCACTCAATTATACAACATTTGAACCCTATTCCTCGATCACTTGAACATTGAACATTCAACCGAGTGGGGAAATAAAAGATAATAGATGAAGGTTCTTTAAGCAGTTCAAAGAAAACTAATTACTTAGGCACTAAGTGGTGAATTATTCTTAGTAAGTTAGTCGATTTTATCTAGTTCAATTTCATATTTATGTTAATAAACAAAGTATCAAGATTTTAAGGATGATTTTTTGTGTTTTATGAAAAGGAAAAAAATATTTTCTTTAAGTTTTATCTTTTTATGAGAATTATCAGTTCATGTTTTCTCAAAATGAGGATATCATCATCTCTAAAGTGAATGAAATTTCATATCGAGTTGGATGAAAATTTCTACTGACCACATAAAGGGATATTAATGTTAGTACCTAATAATGAAAACAAGTTTTTAAAATAATCAAGAAATTATAGTATTAAAATTAAAGGGTTAGACATAAGGAACCTACCTCAACCTCAAGGAACACTACTTTTGACGATGAAAAATCGAATCTTACTTTTTTATTCTTTCACACATATGAAGCTTCACACATATATAAGGACACCAATCCCCTATGTACATATTTTCATGGACAAATATGCATAATGGGGTCCTTAGATATATGTTTATACTTGTATATACCCCTTTTAAATTACACACATATGCATTTTTCACACTAATATATATATATACATACACACTTATCCCCAATATACATATATATATATATATATATTGATACTTCTATGATTGAATATATATAAAGGGGGGAAATATATATGTATATTACTACCTATGAATACACATGTAAGTCACCTTCTCCAATAGTATCTCAAATCCACCTCAATGAGATCCAAAACACACTGCAAAAATATAGGGAACCCAAAAATCAAAAAAGCCCTAATTAAAATTAGGCCAAAGAATAAAAATAGAAGAAAACTTTCCTAAATCTAATATTGAACTCACTACCTTTGATGGTGGTGGATAAATACAACCCCATCACAAGAAACCACCTATAAGTAAATAATGGGGAATGAAGTGAGATATAATTCTTCTTATACATATGTGATCAGTGTGTTCAATATACATGATAAATGATACATGACTCCATAACCAATAATGAACAAAGAATATTCAGATTAATATGCACATCCTAATACTAAATAACATGATCATTAAAAAATAATTTTTATTCAAATGAAATCCAATGTCATTCAATACATACACTACAGAGTGGTATCATGAATCACTAGATAACACAAAACACAACATGATGGATTTTACTAAATCATGCCTTGAACTTTGGTGTATATTTATAATAATATACCAATTTCATGTATACACAATAGATTTTATTCAAATCATTTAAAATCATTGTGAAATGATTCTAACTCTTTTGGATACGATTTTCATATAAACACCCTCAAACATTAGGAGAAAACATTTTACCAAAATTTATGTCCTTTATATTACCACTAAGAAATGTAGGTAGAATTTATTTAAAATAACCAAAAAGTATAAATGTTTTACCATTAAAAGTTTAATCAATTACATTTAAAATATTATGATTCCTAATATCTATCATGGTCTAATCATGTGTTTCAAAACAATTTTTATGGAGATTTAATTCTTTATCCCATATAATAATATGGAATCCTTGTAGGATCTCTTATAGATCACATTCTTTTTTAATATTACAAGTTGAATTTTCATTAACATTAAAATGAAGGAAAAATTTGAAGTGTGTGGTTCTCCCTTCTATGAGTAGTAGGAATGTTACTCCACTAGAAACTACTAAAAATACTATTTTGTATTTATATTTCAATGAAGAAGATAAATCCATATATATATATATATATATGTTTTTCATGTCCCATCATAACCTTGAAGAAATAAAAAAACCCAAGTAAAAGTAGTTGTTATAGTCATTATAGTTAGTAGTTTTTCTTTTTTAGTTTCCTTCTAACAATCTAGGTGATTATAATATTTTTATAAATTTTCCATTTAGTAATTAATATCTCTTATATAACTCACCTATTTCCCTATTATAAAGAGGAGTTGTCTAGTATTAATAAAGAATTGTAATATTTGAATGAAATTTCACTACACTATAGGATATTATCAATTTATAGATTTTAATATACCCACATTGGATTATTTGTGAGTAATAAATATGTAAGTTTAATAGAATATTTTTAGTAACAACATTTTTTGTGAGAAGTTAATCATGAATTTATTATTCTATATCTTAAATAACATATGTTGTTATAGTAAAATTAAACTTTTATATTAATATCACAAAATTTATCCAATAATAAAGATAACATAATAATAACATAAAATATTATATTTGAAAACAAAAAATCATTATATTTTTGTCATATTAGGAATATGGATATTGTTATGTTTAAATTCTTAATGTAGTCCTCATCTGTTAATGTATTTAATATCATCACAGATAAATCATAAAGTAGAACTCTATACATGATGGATTAAGAAAATAATTTTAAAGAAAAGAATTTTAGAAAATAAAGTGTGTAAATCATATCAATTACCCATTTAAAAATCATCAATATATTCAATAAATTTAATATCAACCTAGAGAAAACTCAAGGAGTGACATGTTAGTCTAAAAGTGTTGTATATTGAATGATTATTAGTCAAAATATGTTAATAAAATGTTGGGTATTTGACCTTAGTAATATGAATTCACAAAAGGTTATCATGAAAGGTATTGAACATCATCATACTGAATAGGACAAGTGTTTGGTTTATGATGTGTCAATATAAAATAAGGCTTATAGGATAAGCAGGTAGGAAAACCACTAAGGATGTGATCAGGTGTGTGTTTTTATGTTTTTTTATTACATGCATAAATTTTTTTGTTCATGTAACTAATGTGTCAAATATCTAAAAATAAAAACTATAATACACCAAATATATTTATATAGAATTGTAAAATATCAATAAATTTATATCCCCTCACTATGTAGTATAAGAAGAAATAAAGAGGAATATAATTTTAAGTGACTTCTATGATTATCATTCCAACTACATAGATCAATCTCGATAAACTATATAACATGGTCTAAAAAATACTTAACAAATGTTAACTGAATTTAATATTTCACATTGAAATGAGAAATTAGCACCACAAATAGGTCCTAATTTTAAATAAACATAGGAGCATACTCTAAAGCATAGTGTAACAGCTTTAGTTTTATAATTTTATCAATGGTTTTCAAAAGCATAATACCAACCCTTGAAATTTCACATTAGAGAATATAACATCACTCTGTTTTTAAGTTGGATTCCTAGTAATCTATGCAAATTTTTTTATTCATAGATAACATTCTAAAAAAATAAAAAAATAAACAATATCACAACAAAAAACTAAGTCTAACTTAATCAATGAAGAGTTTCTAAACTTATTATATGTTAAAATCCTGTGATTATTATATTCTTTTAGATGGCGGATCTTCTAACTTATTGACCAGATCATATGGAATATACAATATTAATGATGTGTATTGAAAAAGTGCACATATCCGTTTCTGAATGAAATAGAACACAATAAAAGGAAATATAGATGTGATTCCCATGAGATAAAAATAATTGGTACCATAGGCAGTGGTGTAAGTAGCATAGTTCAAAGGTCCATCCACATGATCACCCATAGAATAATTTACTTGAATAAGGTCAATATCGTTAAGAAGGAAAGAATACAACAACTTCTTATTGAGATACAAATTCTTTGTGAGGCACCCTACCATAAAGGAATTGTAGAATTTTATGGGGAATTTTATAGTCCTAATTATGGACACATAAGAATAGTTTTGGAGCATATGGATGGTGGTTCATTGGTAGACATCATTAGAATAAGGATCAATATAATAGAAAAAATCCTTTAATCAATGTATCAAAATCTTCTCCATGGATTAAGATACTTTCATGGACTTAGAAATATGGTTCACAGGGATATAACACTATAAAATTTTATTATGAACCTCAAAGTAGACCCAAAGATAATAGATTTTTGTGTAAGTGTAGGTATTGAAAATTCCATGTAAATGTGTGAAAATTTCATCAAAACTGTTACAAACATGTCTCCTAAATAGATACATAATGAAAAATATTCTTATCTAGATAACATCTGGAGCCTTAGTCTTACATAATTTGAATGTGGTACATGGTAGTTTCCATATATGGAAAGTGGATGAAATTTTAATCTTATTCCTAACATATTTGTTCTAAAATATTACTATATTGTGTACTGGTGATTTTAAAATCTCATAATTGTATAGGTGTTCAATGTACAGGTGGTCAATGCACACAAACTTGGGGCATGATGAGGGTGTGAAAAAAATACTTGATTTATTTTCTTGGATTGTAACATTATTTTGATTATTCAGAACTCCAATTTAGTGAAATAGAGTAGGATAAAATGATAAAGAAATCACAATCCACAATGATCAACAGGACGCCTAGATCTATAAACTTCAGTTGATAGAGAGAGTAAAGAGAACAAAAATGAAAACAATAACAATGATAAATGGATTGAAAAACAGATCAGAGCAGGAATTATTAATACAAAATACCAAATGATGGAATAACAAAAATAAGGAACTGTCCAATACCCTTTAAATCCATTTATCCTCTATCTTCCCCTCCCTGGCCCATCCCTTATATAGCTGTTTTTCAGATTGCTATTGAGAGGGTGAGCACCGAGGTGGGGATTGAGGTGGAGGAGGTGAAGGAAGAGGATATAGAGGAAAAGTTGGAGGAGGATACTGAGGTGGAGAAGGAAAAGATAGAATATATTTAGATTAGTACAATTCATTTAACCAGGTAGATAGAGGCAAGGAATCATGAATTTCTTATGCGATACAAATGAGTAGCCTAAAGAATAATTATAAATTGTTTATGTTAATATAAAAATTTAAAAAAAAATTAAATTTTTATTTGAATGTTTATTTATTCACTAAAATTATTATATAAAATATATGGACTTCATGGTCTTGATTTTTAAAAAACATTACCATATAATCTCAAAAAATTCAATAAAATTTACATGTAAACTCATATTTCCATGAACAAATTTAAAATAAAATTACTAAAACATAAATAACTAAATAGAAATATAATGTGAAAGGCATATATTTGAATGGGTTTTTAATATAGAAGTATATGATAGATGAAATAAATTATTACATACATATAAACTCATATTTTCATGAAAAAATTTAAAATATAATTACTAAAACATAAATAACAAAATATAAATATAAAGTGAAAGGAATCTCTTTGAATGAGTTTTTAATATAAATGAAATAAATTATTAGTAACAATATTCACTATTTCAAGTAGATTCTCATTATTAATCTTGTGAATGGAAGAAATTAATCCTTAATCATACATTGAAATCAAGAAAATGATTCATATAAAATAAAATTAGACTATTTTATATGAATTTACACTAGTATTATGAAATATAGACCAACCTCAGTTTTAAAATCTAATGTTAATATGACTATTGTTCCACTTGATCCACCTTCCCCTACCTATAAAATATAAAAATACAAGAAAATCATGCAAAGTGACCCTACACACTATGAACTTTTATAGATTTTTCTACTTATGACTTCCTACAGATATATTTTATTGGTTCATTAATATGCTAGACCACTATAATAATAAAGAGACATTTGTGTGTGTGCATTGTGAACTGGATGTATCTATAAATTCTTATTGATATTGGAGATGGGTATGCCACTTAGAGACATCAGATAATCCTAAATAAAAACAATGTGATGTGTGGATAAACCAATAAAAAATGCTACCACAACATTCCCCAGACCAAGATAAATGAACATCAAGACAACTGTCAAAGAGTGTAGTACCCCCAGTTTGTGTTAAGTAACCCTTTATTTGTGTTTTTAAGGATATAAAGTCTAATAAGGAATATTCGTAGAGTTTGGTTAACTTTAAGTAGGTTTTTGGGGCTAAAGGATAGCCGCACAAGATGCACATCGTTTATACAAACCATATGGACATCCTAGTAGAAACCATGAGAAATGGAAGGTTTGAGGAAGAGAGATTTTTCACAACGTGAACAAGGTTAATGATACTATGCGATGAGGCCATGCGATGGTATTAATAGGCCATAGCTAATGCATGATTAGCGCACGATTTTTCTAACCGTGTGAACTAACCGTGCGAATGGTTTAAGTGAGATCATAAAAAAGTGGATCTCACACATTTTTGCCTCTAAGTGGATATTCTTTAATCCTAATAAGCCATAACTCAGGATTTATCTTTTTTAAAGGTATAATAACCTCTCCCAAGAAAATTGGAGTCAATATGAAGGTTTCTCTTGATGTTTCGAACCCAGATTCCTGAGGTATGTGATCGTTATTCATCATTCTTGATAGGTTTCTTAGATATACTTAGATATACATATACTCTCCTCTTGGTTTCTAAGATATACAACCATTATGGTTATATATATGAGTGTGGATTCCAAATAAGTCAATTTTTGGTATTGATATTTCTAGGTGAAGAGATCTAAGGTGGTTCCATGAAGAATCGACTCGGTTTTCTACAACGTTCTTCATCCTTATTTGGGTTTCATCAAAACCATTAAGGTAGGTGGATTCAATCTCAACTCATATTAATAGAATTGATTTTCATTATTTTAAATTGAATGTGTTGTGTTGAATTGATTGTGACTTGGTTTATTGAACACTTTTTGGAAACCATCTTGAGTGACAGTTTGTGAAATCTGGAAAATTGGGTGTTTTTAATAAAGTGATTTTATTATTGGTTTTAAAAGATGGATTTTAAAATGGAGATTTTTTTAATGGTGGAACATGGATTTTATTTTATGTTTTCAATAAAATGGGATGTTTTATTGAAATGAAATTTTTGTTTGAAATTGGTTTTCTCTTTGGTTTTCAATAAAAGTACAGTTTTATTGAAATGATTTGAAGTGGTTTATTTGAATGGTTTTGGAATATAAGAGTTTTGTGTGTTCATGATCAATGTGCCCCTAAATAAGGGACATGTACCATTGGGGTACAAGGTATGTGACCCTAGATTTGGGTCGTGTGTCATTGGGACACAAGGTAATTGGATGAGAGACCGATCATGAGTATGGAACTGTCGAAAAAAGAATACATGTGTGGGTGTGTTGTGAAATATGGAATGGGTATGCCAAAATGATAATAATAATTGGTTTTTAAGCCTTGATTAGTTATTTTATGGGAAAAAACTTTCTGGAAATTGGTTTCGTTTATTTTTGTTTCCACTTGGTGGTAAATGGTTTTTTGTAACTTTTTTATATTTCGTTATAAACTGTTTTGAGAAATTGTTTTATATAAAATGTTTTATGTAAATGTTACTAACTCTTCTATCCTAGTGGCATGAGAAGGGAAGTCATTGGTAAAACCTACTAAGTTATATACTGACCCCTTATTTGGAACTTTGGTGCTTTTTTAGATTCTACCTTATGGGAATTGGGAAAAGGTAAGGTATCACACTTCTTTGGCATCATGTCATGATAATTTGGACTACTTGGTGATGTTGGAGCATTGAGATTGTGGATCTTGGAGTTTGGGTGTCATCATGGAGTTTATTGTTCATCTTTTCACTATTTAATTTGATATTTTTTGTCTTCTACTGTAGTATACTTTTGTTGGTTGATTTAAAGAGAATGTTTTGAAATGTCTTATTTTATTTCATGAATCATATAGTGAGATGTTTTTGGATGGTTTTTCGGTTTTTTGTTTTAGAAATTAAAGGGTAAATTGTCTCCCACTTACTTTGAAACCTTTTAGAATTTATTTCCAGCCTTTTTCATCTTGGGGATGTCTCTTAAGGCCATGTAATGACGTATTGCACTCTCACAACAATGAGACTTAGCGGGTCATTACAAATGGTATCAACTTGTTCGATCCTTTCCCAACAAGAAGTCAAAACCATTCTTTGTCTTGGAGTTGAAATTCCTTTTTGACTATTCCTTGGGTTGGAATCTTAAAAAGGAGTAGGATTTTTAGGAATCGAAATGTATAGTATAAAAGTAAGTAGCTAATTCATTTATACTGAACTTCAAGTTACCAAGGAGTTGGGTATATAAGTGTTTTAGAGACACTTATAAGATTTAGAAATCTCATTGTCATGGGTTTAGCCAATGATATGAGAATGAAAATGCATTATAGAGGAATTAATTACCACTAGGAGTACATATATCATTTAGATTAATGATTTATGTTGTGAAAAAGTGTTTATTTTGGAAAAAGTATGAAACTGTTTTCAAATGAAAGTCTTTGAAAAAGAATGGTAGATATATTTTGAAAATGGTTTGATTTTCAATAAGTAAGTTGATAGTTTTCAAAAGTGGTTGAACATGGAAAAAGGTTTTTTTTTGAAAACAATGTTGTGATATTTGACGTGATATAATTTGAAATGCCAACCCATTAGTTTCTAGAGAGTGTGATTGATAGAGTTTGTTGTTGGTATTGAAAATGGAACTTAGTAGGCGTTGTCAAAACTAACCTGAAGAAGCTACGGAGAATGTGGTTGCACCTAAACCACGGGTGAACCAAGAGCTGGTTCAGAGTATTTTACATGATTTTCAAGTTACGGATAAAGGTAATTGGAGGAATGAGCCATGGAATGTGGATCATACCATCCAGTTCATGAAGAAAAATCCACCTAACTTCTAGGGTGATACAGAACCTGAAAAAGCAGAGGTGTGGTTGAGTAGGATTAATTGTATCTTCAATATCATTGGAATACCTTCAGAGCTTAAATTAAATCTAGAAACTTATATGCTCAAGGATATTTCATGCTAGTGGTGGGATTTAGCAGTGAAGGCTAAATTGGATGAAGGCCTTACATGGGAGGATTTTGAGGAATTGTTCAACAAAAAATTCTATCCTCATACGTTCAAAATCCAGAAAATGACAGAATTTTTTAGCTTGAAATAAGGGAATCTCTCTATCATGGAATTGGAAGCTATATTCATGAATTTAGTGAGCTTTTCACCATAATTTACAACAAGTGAATCCTTGAAGGAATGAATTTTCGAATCGGGTTTAAGGTAGGAGATTCGATTGAAGATTGCGGGGCTCTATATTTTGAATTATATAGAGATGGAGAACAGAGTGACTATAGCTAAGCATGATATCCCAGGATCTATGGGAGGAGGTATGATGATATCCATAAGGAATGGTGGGAACTCAAATGTTTGGAGCAAGAGGAAAAGAGACACATATTTCCAAGGTGGAAGTGAAAATCAGAATCAGACAGCTGGATCAGTGAACCTTACTCCACAACCCGAGATCAAATAAGGCTGTTTTCAATGTGGTTCATTTGACCACATTAATAGAGAGTGTACGAAACAACCTATAGCATTCCATAACTTCAAGAATATGGGGCATCTTCAACGCTATTGTCACAGTGCTTCAAGGTCAGGTGCTCGAGACACTTCTCAGGCCTCACAAGCATCGTATGATTCAATAGGATGAGGACAACAAAATAAGTCTCATCCACAGAGAAGATCTAGCCATGGTAATTCTAGAAATACCATGACTCCTTAACTAGGTAAATCTTATCAAGGCCACAAGGATAAAAATGTAGCGACGAAGAAATTTTATGGATTTGAGTAGATTATTTTCAATGATCAGGATGAACCATCTATGGTGAGAGGTATGATTATTTTGAATTCTACCCTTGTGAAAGTTATCTTCAATACTGGTGCATCACATTCTTTCATTGATTATTATGATATTTATTTTCAATGTTTAAAGTTGGAAATGATGCCTTATATTTTAAAACTGAAAACTCTTATCGGTGAAAGAGAATGTCAAGCCTTTGTGTGTAGAGCATGTGATATAAATGTTGATGGAGTTGAGATGAAATGGGACTTCTCAGTCCTGGACATGGATGTCTATGATGCAGTCCTAGGTATGGATTGGTTGAAAATGTTCAAGGATCACATCAACTATTATAAGAGAACAATTATTTTCATGAATTAGGACGACGTCGAGCATCTCTTCAGAGGAGAGAGTATAGTAAAAAAAGATGAAAATATATTGTTAACAACAATAATGGGAACAATATCTTATCAGCTGGAAGCATTTACTTTGGCATCGATGGAATATATTGAGGAAAATAGTTTTCTAGTAGTTGTGGATCAATTTATAGATGTATTTACTGATAAATTCTCTAGGTTACCACCTATAATGAAAGTAGATTTTACGATTGATCTCCTTCTAGGTACTAGTCCTATTTCTAATCCATCTTATAGGATGGAACCAAAAGAGTTACGGGAATTGAAAGTGAAGTTGGAGAATCTGGAAAGAAATGGTTTCATTCATCCAAGTACGTCTTTGTGGGAAGCACTGATCTTGTTTGTGAAGAAAGTAGATGGAACTCTTTAGCTGTGTGTTGATTATCATAAACTTAACCAAGTTACGATAAAGAAAAAATATCCACTTCCATGCAATAATGATATGTTCGATCAATTAAGGGGAGCTCAATGGTTCTCTAAAATTGAATTGCGATCAAGATATCACCAATTGTGAATTTATAAAATAGATATTCAAAATACAACTTTAAAAAGTAGATATGGACACTATGAATATGTAGTGATGCCTTTCGGTCTAATGAATTCACCATTGGTCTTCATGGGTTTGATGAATCAGATATTTCAGTGATATCTGGACTCTTTTGTTGTGGTGTTTTTGGAGGAAATATTGGTGTATTAAAAGACAAGGGATGACCATAATAAATACCTTGAAACAATGTTAAAAATCTTGAGAGATCACTATTTTTATGACAAATTATCAAAGTGTGATTGTTGGATATAGGAAGTAAGTTTTCTTGGACATTCCATTTCTAAGAAAGGAGTTTTTTATCCTAAAAATATAGAAGATGTTATCTCATGAAAACCACCCAAGAATGTCTTTTATATATGATTTTTTATGGGTCTAGCTGGTTACTACCGATGCTTTGTGTGTGATTTATCATGATTAACTTTTCCAATGACATATATGACAAAGAAGAATGCTATGTTCTAATGAATAGAAGAATGCCAAGATTCTTTCTAGGAACTGAAAGTTCATCTTACATCAGCTCCTGTCTTGATTTTTCCAGAATCAGGATAGGGGTATGTAGTGTACTATAATGCTTCGGGACCGGGGTTGGGTTGTGTTCTCATGCAAGGATACCATGTGGTTTCTTATGGTTTAAGGTAGTTGAGGATGATTGAGAAGAATTACCCAACTCATGACTTGGAGTTAGTTACATTCATCCATGATTTCAAGACATGGAATCATTATCTCTTTGGTGAGAAATTTGCTGTGTTCATGGACCACAAAAGCTTGAAACACATTTTCTCACAATGAAATTTGAATTTGAGGAAAAGGAGAAGGATGAAGTATCTCAAAATGTTTGACTTTGACTTGATGTTTACACTGGGAAAAGGGAATTCAGTGACAAATGCATTGAGTAGAAAGTCATATGCTCAGTTGGAGAAATAAGCTTTAGATGAAATGTAGTTGATGTCAGTCCTAGACAACATGCCTATGGAATGTGAAGACCAAGGTGATGTTGCGGTTTTATTTTCAGCCATGATTGTTCCTGATTTGGTAAATAGTCAAAGAGGCACAAACATATGATGTAGAATGTTTGGATATGAGTTCAAAACTCAATGGTGGGGAGACTATTGAGGGTTAGAAACTTGATGGTAGTTCAATTTTGTGTCTTAGAGATCAGATGGTTGTAACTTTGTCTTTTTAGGAACAACTCATTCATGCTTACCACCATTTGAGATGGTATGTACATCCAGGCACACAAAATATGTATAAGGCATTGAGGGCATAGTTTTGGTGGAGCGGAATGAAAAGGAAGGTGGCTGAGTTTGTTTATAAGTGCTTTAGTTTTCAGCAAGTTAAGATAGAGAATCAGAGACCTGTAGGTATGTTGTAGTATTTACCTATTCCATTGTGTAAATGGGAGAAAATAGTGATGGATTATGTTACGGGTCATCCAAGAATGGTCTATAAACATGATTCCATATGGGTGACAGTGGATCGTCTTACCAAGTTGGTCCATTTCATTCCAATTTGTGAAACTCATATGATAGAAGATCTATCCAAAATTTATATCCAAGTAGTGGTAAAGAGACATGGCATACCTGTTTCAATAATCTTAGATAGAGATCCAAGGTTCATGTCTCATTTCTGGAAATCCTTATAGAAATACCTTGGGACTCAATTGAATATGAGAACGACATATCATCCCCAAATATATGGGAAACACAAACGGATGATACAGAAATTGGAAGATATCTTGCGGGATTTCGTAATGGATTTTGGGGGCTCATGGGAAGAGCACAAACCCTTGGGGGAGTTCTCATACAATGACAGCTATCAGGCCTCAAAACATATGACCACATTTGGAGCATTATATGGGTTTCCTTATCATTATCCACTATGCTGGGCGGAAATGGGTGAGACTTCACTAGTTGGGCTGAGCCTTGTCCAAGAAACAACAGAGAAGATCTAGTAGATTAGAAATAGGATGGAGACAACTCAGAGTTGTCTGAAGTCATATTCTAATCACCATCAAAGACCATTGTAGTTCACTATGGGTGATCATGTTTTCTTGAGGATATCTTCAAGGCTTGGACATCATCATTTTGGGATGCATGGAAAGTTATCTCCTAGATACATTGTACCTTTAGAGATATTGGGAAGGGTCAGAGAGGAGGCATATTGGTTGGCATTGCTACCATAGTTCAATCCAGTTCATAATGTGTTCCACATATCTCAGTTGATAAAGTATCATCTAGATCATGACCATGTGATCAGATGGGATTACATTGACCCAGAGCCGGATGATTTGTTGATACATATCTCGATAAATATTGTGGATTGGAAAGAGAAAGTATTTCATGGAAAAAGAATCATTCTGGGGTGGGTTTTATGGCAGCATGGTCATATTCAGGAAGATACTTGGGAAAGTGAGAAGGAAATGAAAGAGCAATGACCATAACATTTTCAGAGCAGCTTTGGTTTTCTACTTTCCGAGGAAAGAAAGATAGATGGTGGGGAGAATTTAGTACCCCCAATTTGTGGTATGTAACCATTTCTTTGTGTTTTTATGGATATAAAGTATAATAGGTAAAGTTGGGAGAGTTTGGTGAACTTTTAATATGTTTTGGGGTTTAAAGGAGAGGCATACAGGATGCACATGATTTATACAAACCGTGCAGACATCCTAGCAGAAACCATGAGAAATGGAAGGTTTGAGGTAGAGATATTTAATATGGTGTACACATGGTTAAGGAGACCATGTGAGGAGACTGTCCTATGGTCTTATTAGGAAATAGATAATGCATTATTAGCACATAGTTTGTCTAACCATGAGAACTAATCATGCAGATGGTTTAAGTGAGATCCTAAAAAAGTGGATCACACACGTTTTTTCCACTAAGTGGCTCATTTTTTCTCCTAAAGAGACATAACTCGGGATTTCTCTTCATTGAAGGTAGAATAACCTCTCCCAAGAAATTTGGAGTTAATCCAAAGGCTTCCCTTGGTATTTCAAACATGAATTCTTGAGGTATATGATCGTTCTTTATTATTCTTGATCAGTTTCTTAGATCTAATTAGATATAATTCTATTTTCTTATTGGTTTATCAGATATATACCTGTTATGGGTATATATATGTGTGTGGATGAAAAATAATTCTAGGTTTGATCTTTATCTTTCTAGGAGAAGAGATCCAAGGAGGCTCTATGAAGAATCAGACCGGTTTTCTAAAGCATTCTTCATCCTTTATTGGGTTTCAGAAAACATTAAGGTAGGTGGATTCACTCTCAAATAATCCTAAAAGAGTTGATTTTCATTCTTTCAAATTGAATGTGTTGTGTTGAATTTATTGTGACTTGATTTATTGAACACTTGTTGGAAACATTCTTGAGTGACAGTTTTTGAAATCTGGGAAATTGGGTGTTTTCAGTGAAGTACTTTTGTTCATGGTTTTAAATGATGGATTTTGAAATGGGTATTTTTTGGAATGGTGGAACATGGATTTGATTTTATTTTTTTTCAATAAAAGGGGATGTTTTATTGAAATGAAATGGTTGTTTGAAATTGTTTTTCTTTTTTGGTTTTCAATAAAAGTACTGTTTTATTGAATAGTTTTGAAGTGGTTTATTTGAATGGTTTTGGCTTATATGTGTGGTGTGCATTCATGATCTATGTTCCCATGAATAAGGGACGTTTACTGTTGGGGTACATGAGGAGTGACCTTGGATTGCGGGTGTGTGTCATTGGGAAACAATGTAATTGGAAAAGAGACCTATCCTGAGTATGGAACTATCAAATGAAGCATGCATGTGTGGATGTGTTGTGAATTATGGAATGGGTATGAAAAAATGATAATAAGAATTGGGGTTTAAGCCTTGATTAGTTATTTTATAGGAAAATAAATTGCTAGAAATTGGTTTCATTAGTTTTGTTTTCACATGGTGGTAAATGGTTTTTTGGAACTTGTTTATATTTTGTTATAAATAGTTTATGAGAAATTGTTTTATATAAACTATTTTATGTAAATGTTGATAAATCAACTATCCTAGTGGTGTGAGAAGGGGAGTAATTGGGGAAATCCACCTATTTATATACTCAACCCTTCTTTGGAACTTTGGTGCTTTTGTAGATGATACATTCCAGGAATTGGGCAAAGGTAAGGTATCACACTTCTTTAGAACTATGTCATGATACTTTGGACTACTTGGTGATGTTGGAGCATGAAGCTTGTGGAGCTTGGAGTTTGGGTGTCATTGTAAAGTTTATTTTTCATATTTTCACTATTTACTTTGATATTGGTTTGTCTTATACTATAGCATACTTTGGTTGGTTGATTTAAAGAGAATGTTTTGAAATGTCTTAGTTTATTTCATGAATAATATAGTGAGTTGTTTTTTGGATGGGTTTTCAGGTTGTTTTTAGACATTAAAGTTTAAATCTTCCCCACTTATTTTGAAACCCATAGGCATTTATTGACAACCTTCAGCATCTTGGGGATGTCTCTTAAGGACAAGTAGCATTCCTACTCCCTCTCAAGACAATGGTATGGGGTGGGATGTTACAAAGTGGGTCAAACCAATCATCAATTCCAATATTTCCTATTGTAGGACTTGAAAAAAATGCCTCTCAAATTTATTTTTTTAGTTGTACCTTCTTAGAGATCTACATTGAAAACCAGTGCTTGAAAATACAAAATTACATGCCTAAAACTAAATAATTCACCTATAATCGGATTTTGGGAAACTTGGAATACTGAAATAGAGTTGAATAGGGTGCCTAGATAGACTTGAACATTTCTCTAAAATTTCATCTGGAAATACAATAATTAAAAATTCATTAGGAATCAACTAATTATCATTGTCACAATGTATTGGGAATTGATAATTTCTTAGTATATAGACAAATGAACAATGTATGGATTGCTATCTATTTAGGTAGCAAATAAAGTGTTCAATTAAAAAATTGATTTAATAACTATGATGTCATGAAAACATAAAACTAATACTTTTTAAAGTTTTATGTAGTATAAGGAATCTAAAAAATTAATTGGTGTTATAGAATACTAATATTTTAAGATTATGGGGAAAGTTTGATCACATGATTCTACAATCAGTTTAAAAAATCACAATTTTCAAATCAATCAAAAAAATTTGGAATGATAACAAATTAGAAAAAACCATCAAATCAAACAACTACAATAAAAAATTATCAAGAATAGACCATAACATCAAACAACTATAATAAAAAATTATCAAATACTACAGAATAATCTTGATGTTAACATTATTAGAATAAACCATTTCCTTATAACTAAATTGAAATGAACTCATAACAATTCCATATAAACTTTTCAAGAGTGTTATGAAAATTAAAACAGATTTGGAATAACAATATAGAAACCAAAAGGATTCAATAAAAATAGAGAGAATAAATGAAAAATAATCCACACCCGAACATTGAGGATTAACACAACCATTTCTAGTTTTCTTTATATGAAAAAATAGAGTCTTGAAAATCCATAATATGAAACAATGAACTAACCATAAAATGAGCCATCATGTAATTGAAATATTGAAACTCACTCACAAGGAGTACATACCAATCTTCCACTATGACACCAGTGGTATTAAACCTATTGAAAATATTTTTTCATAGTAACCCACTATCTATAAAATGAAAATAATTAATTGAAATTGGAGACTTGAAATGAAAATAAGTTTTCATAGTAACCCACTATTAGTAAAATGAAAATCCATAATTGATATTTGAGACTTGAAATGAAGCTATCAAGTTAGAGAAAAAATTAAATAAATGATGAAAATTCACACCATTAGGACCCAATATTCTATGAATGTGAGTATTCAATATTTCATATTTACCTTAATAGAACCATTCAATTCACAGAGCCGGTTGAGTAATAACCATGTTCCCGTGGAACATCTTATTCATGAGAGAGCTAATATTATTCATAAACCCCCATATATTGAGTTCCTAGAAAGAAAAAGCATTAGAAAACCATTTTAAAACAACATGAAAATGCAAATGACTGGCTAAAAATCATTTTTTAAATGAAAATAAAAATGAATGGATAATAATTTAAAGGAAATGTTAGTGTATATATAGTTAGTAAATAAAAAATGAAATAGAAAAACTATATTTTTAGCAATATCTTTCATTTGTATCAAACATTATATCAAGAATAGATGTAATTATATGGATCTTAAAATAATTGAAATTAAATGTAACAAAGGAAATTAAGATGAAATGAAAATTATAGACGAGTTAAATTTTTTTGGATGAACATAAATAAACCATAGCTACTGATATATTGATTAAATACAAGTGAGACATATAATGAAACCAAATTCACAAGAAAAAATTGTATAAATTCATGGTTATTGAATATCATCTAAAGTAATGAGTGATTAAAATCAATATAGATACCAATATATATTCATAGATCATCTAGTTTCTTCTAGGATAAAATCTATCATTAGTAGGTTAGGTGAAAAATTTAGAGGTTGATCTGATTTGGTTATGAAAATATAGGAAATTCCATGTGATCCAAAATTGGATGAAAACATATAGAGTGCACAATTGTAGAAAATATGTCACATTGAAAACATATAGAAATTATGATTCTTGGGCATCAAACTATAAACAAAAAATATGAAACCGAAAATGAATAGGAACAAAAAAAATCCATAGTTTTTATAGTAATATTCGCAATTGAAACATTTATAGTAGGGGGATACCATATAAAATAACCATCGATTGAAAATGTATGGCCAAACGGTCATTGGAGATTGGTATGAATTACTTGGGAGAGAAGCTGTCATGAAGGAGTAACCACAATAATCTTCACAAAAAGTGTAGGGTTCCACTCATGCAGATCCCACTCGTGGAAGGTCTCAGTTCATCTGATTCACTAATTAAATGAGGAATGTGCGAATAAGGGGGTGGAGGAGGAGAGGGATGCATACTGAAAGGGATGGGAGGGATCATGCGAGGGAGGGGTGAACCAAATGGAGAATCTGGTGAGGATTGACTAAGGGAGAAACGATTGATCACCGATTAGGGAGAAGTGTGTCATGGGTGGGAGATGAGTCACAATGAGGGAAGGGATTGTGGGTGGGTGATGAGTCATGAAGGAGATGAATCATTTGAGGAGCTTCTTCCTTGATCACGTTTTCCCATGGGTTTATCTATTCTAAAGTCATGGTTTTTAAATAAATGTGGACATATTTTTAACCTATATCCATGGGCCATGGTTATATGTTATTTTTCTAGTAGTGACATATCTACATATAAAATACAATGAAAAATTATAGATATACATATCCAATACTATAGTGGTAAACCTTGAAGTATAGTTTTTTATCAAAATCCAGAAATGATAACATAATATATAGTTTCAATATCATAACACAAAACATGATCTACATCATAGTAATAAATATTCTCTATATAAAAAAAATAATGCACATTATTGTAATAGACGTTTTCTATGTCAAATCTGTAAATATACCCTATAGGAAAATAATAGACTGGGTCCATGCTAAAGTAAATAAACATGCACTAAAAGTAAAGAATATTACACATTCTCACTATGCACTATTATAAAACCATTATAGTATGATAATAATAACCATGATTTTTAAACCTAAAAAACCTATTAAAGTATCCATAAAAAAATATAACAATACCATAATAAGACATGATAATATCAATGCAAATGAAGAATAGTTATTCCATTTTAAATCTTTAAGACATACTAGGGAGATTTCAAATGAAGTTATAATCAGGTCATGTACAGAAATATCACACATGGTATAGACAACACAAATGAGTCCTAAACTAGAGACCAGCTATGGTGTTTGGAATAATGTATCAAAAAATTTCCAATAATCAAAAGTACAAGGTTGTAGGGTATTATTTATCAGAAATGGGTTCGTCAAAGGTACTTCATAAATGTTAATATAGACTTATATATTTTAAATAACCACTTGATTAATTTAATACTTCACATTTATGGAAAAATTTATCTCCTATAGAACACATAAGAAAATTATTTTTTAAGTTATAAGTGCTCATGAACTAAAATAATGTTTGGAAACCAACTTCCTTAATCACTATTTTAATAGTGTTACAACTCATATTTTAGAAAACATTAGTTTATAAGATAAAAATTAAAATATAAAAATGGAAAATGGGTGAGTTCATTTAAAAACACATTTTGATAAAACATCTAAAGGAAAAAATGAGTTTAACTAGGAAATTGTTTTCAAAAGGATTCAATTACAAAACATGGTTTTTAAATAAATCTTTACACACTTAAAACCATATAAAAACCATTTTAATTATCACAAACCAATACATAAGGTTAAAACCAAAACAATTAGGATTTTTAGGTCAATTAAAATCCTCTCAATTAATTGATCCAACCACTACATTTACACTAAATCACTGAACTATCACTATGAAACCTAGGATACCATGACTATAAGAAATGTTTGAGGTGAGGAAACAATGTATATATTAAATATAAATCATAATATCCATCATCTATTCTAAGAACACCTCTTGACACCATACATGTGAATTCACCCTAAATGGATAGTATTTATAGAGGTTCTTACTTTTTCAAGAAAACCCCCTAAGGAAATAACTGGGACTCATTATTTGGAAATAAAAAATTTCAATATTGAAAACTAATTTAAATATATTTAGAAAATATAATAATTCATTAAAATTTTTTAAAAATACTGCCTATAAGGCCAAAAAATTCTTAAAATTTATAATTTGTATAAATAAAACCATTTGGATGATAACCCAAGTATTTAGTGTGTTTAACTTTTACAAAAAAATTTTTAAAATATTTTTCACCAGGTAAAATCCATAACCATAGCTTAATAAATATGAAAAACATAGAGGAGGCTAATTTCATGCATTACAATAATTATCCACAATTTATTTACACTGAAACATCATGAAGAAAAACAAATAAAGAACCCAAGTAAACTATTAACACCACTTTTAATTCTATTTAGATTCTCCTTTGAAAATTCAAATCACTTTTAAGGCACCAAAACTCCTTTAAAAGGAAAACCTGGTATTTTGACATGTAATTGGTGGGAAAAGTCAAATAAAAAAATTTCACACAATTTAATTCAAAGATAAAACCACTTGATTCCATTTCAAATAATTATTCTAAATATCACATACCACTAATTAGTATAAAAAAAGGTGTGAAAATTCTTAATTTTAAAGGAAAAACACATAGGGAAACCTAGACAACGACAACTAAAAATGAGAAATTGCAGAAGGGAGGATTTTTCTAGGGTCAAACAAATGAGTTTAGTGATAAAAAACATTAAATTAATAAACCAAAAAATTAAAACCAAAAGTCACAAATCATAATAAATGCAAAACACAATGGAAATCCTCACATTGCCCAAATTTAGAGAAACTAGGTGTGGTCCACTCATGGAACACACCTGAAATTATTCCACATGAAATCCCTAAATTAAACATCCAAATAGACATCCAATTTCACCCAAAATTTATATAAATTCTAAATAAATACACAAGGAAATATACCTCAAGTAAAACAATGATATGTGGCTTAAAGAGGGGAGCTCGATCACAAAGAGGGGCAGTTTGATCGTGTGGAGGATGGGGAGCTCGATCACAAAGAGGGGAAGCACCGACTGATGAAACTAATGGAGGAGGAATGCCTGAAGAAGTGTATGGAGGATGGAAGAAATGCACAATGGATGAAGGAACTATTAATGGAGAAGCCAGTCAGGGATGGAGGAACCATGAAGGATAAACTGGTGAGGGTCGAATGAGGGAGAATCAGTCAGGTGATGATCGACTATCGATAAGGATTATGAGTGAGGAAATTCTGAGCAGGAGGGTGGGATAGGAATTCCTGAACACAAGGGTGAGAGAGTAAAAATGAGTGAGAATAAAATTATAGGGATATTTTTCCATGGGGAACAATCTATTCGTGGATTTATCTTACCTATAGACACAACCTAATAAAACCATGAATATTGGTCTATGTTTATATGCCATTTTTCTAGTAGATTAATATACAAAAAAAATTTCTTATCCCATTCAATATCAAAACAACTTATCCCATAATCTAGAGTTAAAATAACTACTAAACTTCTACACTATCACCATCCCAACTAAATAAGTTGAAATGGATCTTGAATATAAACCCCAAAAAATTAATCAATACATACTTCACCTAGACCCCCTTAGTATAGGTCCTTGAAATAATTTAGTAAATATAACCATAAAAAATCCTCATATAATAGGAAACACCATATATTAAGTTCAACACATCTATTACTAGTCATATCATACAATTATAAAAATAAAGTCCTTAATAAAATTTCTACTACAAAATCTTATCATGTATACTTATAATCCAATGTAATATGAAATAAATCTAATTTAAATATATTTCAATGGATTTAGGGTTATTATCAATTTTTCAAAGAAAATAAATCATACTTCCCTATAATTCTTAATTATATACCCATATGAATAAATATACTGAGAATTAGAAAAAAAATATGTGACATAACACCATTACCATTTTATCATGACATCATGTTGTTTCAAAATAAAACTTGTTCTACTATTGGGATGAAGATATTATCAATATTAGTAAGTTGAATGGAAACCATGCATTATAGAATGAATCCCATTATAAAAAGTACAAATATAAAGACATTAAATCTCCATGGGATTAACTTGTCTAAATAATATTTCGATAAGTGAAACTACCTTTGTAAACATACCCATAACATTCTAATTAAAAAACAAAGAGGAAAACCAATATAGAGGAGGAGAAATGATTTGAGTTTTGTAAAAATTGGGTTTTCAACATTTTTATTTGTACACAAAACCTCTACCCTGCCATTTATTATCCATGCATAACCATACATTAAATGAATCAATATATCTCTCATATATTTTAATTCACCATTTTGCACCACACACAAATCTTTAACAATTTAACTTAATTCCTTTAAAACCCATTAATTAAAATATAATATGATTCTAAAATAATTCAATTTTTATCTAATATATTCACCCAAAATATAATAATAATAATAATATTAATATATCTAAAATATTAATCCCATATAAAAAATGGTTAAATAATAATAGTAACCCATTTTTAATCTACCATATTTATATCATATTCATTATATATATTTACCCTCGCATACAATTTTTACCAAAGTATTACATCATAAATATCACAAGATAATTATTTAACAAAAACCTTTAAATATAAAAGAATATTATTTATTATATTTAAATGTTATTCAACTTATCCCTATTACTTCAATCATTCTTACTTCATTAAATATTTCAAAAATAAAACCATAAAATATTTTATTAAATTTATTCAAAATATACCTTATTCTATTAAATAGATTTCTATAACCATTTGATATAAATACTTTACATTATAAAGATATTTATAAAACCATACTAATTAAATAAATCTCATAAATTTAAAATATTGAGTAAAAATTCATTAAAAACATAGATATAAAAATATTTGAATAATTACATCCAAACTATTACTTAAATAATTATGTTTAAAACACTCTTATAAAAAATATTTTCAATTTTAAAATTAATAATAAAACACCATTTTCCCTTAAAGTGGAATATTAATAAAATTCCATTTAAGTAAAAAATTTTAACTTAGCCTCAAAATTTCACTAACTCCTATTATATAAATTTCACTATCTCTAATCCTTAGGTTGTTAAATAATCAATCCATATATCTATTTAGTTTAGATATATATTCCAAATCATGTATGGCCAATCTTATTAAGTTAGCCATGTACTCAGTCATTTTACTTATTTCTTCTATTATAAATTCAATAATTGACTTTCTATCTTATCTCATTTCTCATAATAGAAATTATTCTTTAAAAATATTTCATTGAAAGTACTCCCCTCTATATTTTCTATCACATCCTCATTATTTGTGTTTTAGATCAATGAATACTATTGAATAACATCCCAACTTAATCAATATACAATCATTACAAACTTATTCTTTTATGAGGATATAATTAAATGAAAATATTTTCTAGAGACTTAATCTATTGATCCACCCCCAATGAATTAGTGGTACCATTAAAATATAGAGGTTTTTACCTCATGAAGCAATCCAATATAATTATTCCATATTATAAAGAAGTTGTATAATCAAAATGGTAAAGGTTATCTGTTGCAACTTGGGTTAAATTCCATATAATAATGATAATTTTTTCAAATCTAAAACAAAATTCATTAAATTTATCATTTATGAAATCATTATATCAATCACAGTTTAAAATAATGGTATTCATTTCTTTTAACGTTACCATTTTCTAAAAAATGGTATAGATTAATTATTTCTTTAGTGATATTATAAGTTTTATATTATAGTATTTAATTATGATATTCTAATGATAAATTAATTTCACTTTAATCCATATCAAATTTAAAAATAATGATATAATATTTTCTATAATTTTCCTAGGTTTCATTGTAATGACACCATTCTCTACCCATTTTATTTAAAATCTATTTTTAATGATTTTTCTAAAATTTATCTAATAAAAAATACAATTCCCATTTATTTATTCACACTAATATTGTAGTTATTTATTACATGGTTAAAAAATAAAAGAAAACTTCACATAATCTAATGTTTAATATCCCTAGGAGAAAATATACAAGTATAAACATTACATTTACATCATAAAATTTTGAATAAATGATACATAAACCTATTTAAAATACATCATTATTCATTTATATTAATAACCATAGGGTAAATAAAATATTGTATTAATATATTTATCTTGGTTAAAATGGGAAATATAACAAAATGAGTGATCTAAAATGATCAATAAGCGTTAACATATTAAGCGGTTATATATAAATAATATACATAATCATCAAGGAATAAAAATAAAATTCAAAATATGGAATAAATAAAATATAAACCTAAATATATATGTAAGATAAAAATATCATGACATAATGAATACATAATGATTGTAATGCACAATTACAGATGCCTTATATTTATATTCAATGCTTTGTGCTGAGATAACTTATAGGGTAAGGATTCTCATGTACCTTACCTCATTTTCATCATAAGACCTACCATTACACTAAGGGTATATATAATTCTATTACCCATACATATTTAATCATTTATAATTCATTCCATCATATGGAAAAAAAGGAATAATTTTCAATAATGAACTAATTATAAATACTTGAAATATTATTTATTAAGGATTAAATTAAAAGGATAGTTAGTATGGAATTATGGAATTTATAGTCAATAAATAATATTTGTAACAAATAAAATAGTGTTGATAAAATCATGAGAAACAGTAACAAACTATAAATAATAATATGGTATTCACAGTGTAAGGTTCATAATAAAAGTAACCTTGTGAATCAATGTAGTTTCAAAGTGTTGTATGAAAGGGTTATTAGTATAGCTGTTTAATTTATCAGTGTGGATGGATGTTTGAATAAAAGTGTTATACATAGTGAGATAAAAAGGTAGTGATGTATAAATTAACTTTAAAAAATTAATATTATATAAACTATATATCTAATTCACATTAGGGATACAAAACTCACTAAGAAAGAGCCATTAAGATTATATAATTCGATATCAAATGTTCAGTTGTTCCAATATAATGATAAGTATACTTGGATCCCATAAAAGTTTAAACTAGATATATATATGTACACATTTAACATAAAACATATATCAATAATTAAATATCCACAATACCATATATATATGAAATAATATGAAATTTTAATAACAATGCGTGATAGGGTATTATAGGAATAGTGGAAAAATATTCCAGTTTCTTTAGTAACCAATGAATGAAGTTTAATGAATATGAATAAGAAAATCATATTCAAAATATATTAAATAAGTAGTACTATAATTTATATATAAAAATATTTAAATAAGAAATAAAAATTTGAAATGGATACTATAAAATAATTATAAATAATAAAGAGAGTGAAAGAGAGATTAGAAGGAAACCCTCACCTAACTTCACTTCCTATCCTAGGAAAATCCCTTTGAGACATATAAATTTCAAAAAATTGGTGAGGGAATTCTAGGAGATATTTATTGAGAGATAAATAAATAACTAATATAAAATTTTTGTATGGAGAAAGTCCAAGAGAGGTGGGTATTTATATATGGAGTGAGAATAATTTTTGAATAAAAAATTGAATAAACTTGGATAAAAAATTAAAAAAGATATTATTTTTCTACAATACAAATAATAATGTTTATTATTGTTACTATAAATATCATACAAGTTATACAAACTCAAATAGAGCCTTGTTTACATATTGAATGATGTTTTTGGACACCTATCTGTATTATTCAAATGAATATCATATTTATCATGCTTTAATATTCAACTATATATTTTACTATTTATGAATATAAAAAACTTCACCCTTTCTTAAATTATATTCCTTAAATCCAAATTTAAGGCCACTTTATGAAAATAAATTCCTAGATTGACAATTTTACCTATGAAAATTAAAAATCCAAGTGTAGTAAAATTTTCTTGTTCTAAATGAATGCAATTATTATTTTTATAATGATTAATAAAAAATTAACTACTTATTTATATATCAATAATTTTTATTCATGTATTAATTTTAATCAATTTTTAAATTTATTAATTATTTACAATGGATAAATAATTTTTATTTCCAATGGTCAAATAATAGTTAGTTAACACTTAGATAATTTTTATTCCAATGATGATATATAAATTATATTTTACCTTCACATTCCTCTAAATTCATCTTATTAAAATATGAAAAAAACACTTATCATTATTTAATTTTATTTCTTTTAAATAAATATTCTATGAATTTTAGTGTTTTCCCTAGAGACCAAGTGACTTCAAGTATTTTTATTTTTTTGGGGAAAATGATATAAGGGATTCCCAATTTCTAGTGAAGATGTGTTTTTCTAATTTCATATTTTTATTTCTTTCCATTATAAAAATTCTATCTCTAATTTTTAATTAATTATTATGAATCAATAAAATCAGTCTATTTGTTTTTGGTATAATATGTTTCATTAATTTATTTTAATATAGGAAGTTTCATTACTTATATTTAAATAGACATCGTCATCTAATACAGGTAACTAGATGGTTAGTGAGAAGGTGGGGGAGATCCAAAACTTATTTAGATGTAGATTGATGATTACACATGAGTTTTAAGATGAAGTATAAATAGTTTCATCACTATTTAATATGGTTATATCTTAGTGTCGATAATATGTAACAAATATTTAGAATAATTTTATGGTGTCATGGTATTTATTGGGAAATTACATGGTTAGTTGACTGATGTCTCAATTTTTATTAGATAAAAATAAATAATTGATATTTAGTCATATTATTATAGTTTATAAGTTATATATTTTTATTAATAAGAGTGAAAATTGTTCATTGAGGAGTAAAATAAAGAGGATATTAAGTAATGAAAACTAAAATAATTTCTACATACGACACTTATAAAATCAGGAGGGAGGAATCCTAGGATAAAAAACAACCTGAAACCTTTGTAAGGACCCCTAAAGCTATGAAATCTACTACCATGTCTCCTAACCACCATGTATGTTAAATAATTATGTTATGGTTCATTAGATTCCTATATTTCTTTAGTATATGAATATACCCTTGGTCTAGATTTAGACTAGTAGGATATTTTATAACCTAGGTTGAATCCATTTCCATACATGATTATGGAATGTTATTATCCTAACTCAAGATGAGTCCACTAAGCAATGTTTGAGCCTCTATAATGAGAGTATTTACACCTCTAAAAAATATAAAATCTAAGATAAAAAACCCTTAGTAATCATAAATGTTCCCACCTCCATGCATGTTCCCATTCATATGGGAACCATATATATTTAGATTATGCTCATTAGTAGGAGGACGTAAGTATATCTAGTGACCTATCTCTATGATACTAGTGTTACTTGGAGTATGGAAATGATCCAGACATAAACTCCTTCTGAATATCGAGGTAACCTTTCCCTGAGTAGAAGATCTAGGCCTCTTATTAAATAAATGTTATTTATATTAAGATGGAAGGAATAAATTGGTTCCAAGTTGCACCTAGAACTATTTTGGGTATCCCTAATCATTTAGAATACTATTTAAAAAGATATACTAAAAATCCTCCCTTCATAGGAGTATTTTTACAAAATTTAAAACCACGGTAAGAAAAAATAATTAAATAATAAAAAGTTGGTATATATATATGTATAACTGCTAATAAAATTAAAAATACAAAGAGACCAGATGCCTTTGAAAAAGAGGTGGTCCTCAATGTCCATTTTTAATTTTTAAAAAGACAAAAACATATAAATATGATATATGAATCTATCTTAGGAAAAATTTTCAATCAATAAGGATCAAAAGAGAAAGTCAAAATCAAGAAAATCACCTTTAATGGAATAATTCCATACCATAATTCTTTGGCCTAGTGATCCATTCCTTAATAAACATGAATGAGTCTAAAATATTTCTTCATGTTAAAAGTACCAGACACTATGGGAGTGAACACACAATGATACTCTTCCTTAATTAGTTGGATATTGTTAAACACCTCATTTTTGTTCTAATCAAGGAGTGTGTTGATGAAGTTGAAGTGGCCAATCACCATCCTGGAACTCATTTCATGGATAGATCATATAGGGAAGTAAATAGAATATCCAACCTAATTGTCTTTCAAAAAGAATATATTAACCCTATCTATAATCCATCAAGAGTGATCCATCTAGGTGTGAAGAAAGTTGTTACGACTATTCTAGATATGGGATATGGGAGTAAACTAATTATAGATGGATTCAAGGAATTTCTATTTTCTCCTAGATTGCACACCCATAATGATTGTCCAACAATTACATCTCTATCTATTTTTACTGCATGTCGTGTATAGTATCCTATAGAACCTATATATTTATACAACTTTATTTAATTTTCCTTTAAAATTTATTCCAGTTATCCCAATGAGAAAGACTCTCATAATATTGTTTCCATAAGATTTTATCTAGAGTTTTATCTACGGTTTTTATGGTAGTTTTTACGATTTTTATCATGAAGATGAAATTAACTAGTATAAATATTAATGTGTTTTTTATCAATATAATAATTCTTCTGAAATTTAAAAATGAGTCTTCACAATAGAGTATACATCCATTGATTATGTTAACCATCCCATTGAAGTATTGAATATGAATCTTGAGGTTAGACAAGGGAACTTTGAGATAATACAAGGGAAAAAATTTCTTGGAGAATCTAATCCATATTTCAATCAGTTGTGATTTATTTTCAAGAACCTAAAAAATAAACAAATATTTCTTTTGAGATAGCTAACCTTTTTTCTACTCAATATTTTATATTTATTAATGATCTATTTTAAATACTACATGGAATTATATTTACCATTGATAAACATCATTATAACATTATATATAAATAAATGGTTGATAAATATAATCCCATACCATCCCCTAAAAGGAATCACCATCCCATATTTCATTTCCATATTGAGGTTTTTACTAAATGTACCCTTACACAGGAAAAAAGGCTCAGTGATAAAGGGTCACTTTTCCTTATTCCTCAAATATATTTGAAGAATATGAATATTATCCTCATAATTATCACCAAGTAATAATGAAAAAATAAAAAATAGAAGAGTAATTTACCATCATAAGAAGCTAAAACACCACATAAACTTCAAGATGACGTTACACTCCATTTTATTATACAATTTTTTCATGTACACATTTAACATGGTGTTTTAATTGAAAAATTTCCTATAAAAGTATACCATAATCTCCTAGGAAAGTGTTATGATCCATAGATGTTTCAAAACATGATGGGTACATGTTTTTCTTTTGATATAATGCTTTTAAATAGATGAGTTATTATATAATTACTAGTATTTATATGTATTTTTAATATAAATTACATATATTGATGGGGTGGAACTACCAAAAAGAGTGAGGATACTTTAACTTCACAATTAAGGAAAGGTATGTAGATTATGAAGCCCTAGGAAATGGACAAACCTTGAAATAATCTTGGATAAACATATTTATATCCTTCTTGAAAACAACCCATGCAACCATAAAGAAGCATCCTGAGATATTGTTATGGCAAGGTGCAATATCCAAGTTTAGACTTTTGAGTGTTCACAGAATCTCATCCTCACCCAAAATGGATTAAAACAACTTATTTGTTTTATCATATATGTTTATGGGTATAAAAGTAATTAAATAATATCCTTCTCTACCTTTTGGGTATCCCCTTAAATGGCTAAGATGTGATCCAATAAGAAAGGTTGAGAAATTATTGACTACAAATCAACTAGTAATATCAAAATAATTTGTTTAGGAACCATATTCTAGTTATAAATTGATATTTTATAACAATTTTCTCTCCAAAATAAAGGAATATAAATATATAGTTTTTTGTCTCTATCCTTGATCTACAACATTCTAAACTATTAATGAATTATTTCTCCTCCTCAAGGATACAATCTAATAGTTTTTTATTCGGTAGATAATCACATAGAGAGATACTTATACCATATATCTTCAATAATTTGATTGATATGTTGAATATATTAGTCTAAATCATATGTACTATAGTTGTGACTTATTTTGGATTTCATCCACAGTATAAGGGTTCCTTTAAAGGGCATAATCCCCAAGATTCCATTGAATTTCAGTATTCCATGAGCTCTATAAAATATGTATAAAGTCCTCTTATAGAAACCCCAAATTAGAAATGAAAAGGGGGATATTTTTTTGGGAGTCTATTAATCTATCCAATAGGGGAGAATGATCCAACAAGACATGTGGTAGATGGTTATTAGAGATGGCGGGGAAGTGGGATATTCCCTATAGGTTAGATAGGAAACTATTTAGCTATCCCCAGGTTAAACTATTACATTATTTTTTGTTGAAACACATGTATAAATGACCAAAGTAAATAGGGTCCATTAATTATTTTCCCTTAAAAACATGTTAAAGTTATTCATGGTATTACTCAATTAGTTTCAACCTATTGTATTCTCTAAATATTAAAGGATCATGTTAAATTCTACACCAATAATTCATAAGTTGGAGCTTAGATCAAAAGAGTACTTTTTATACTAGGGAAGGTATCTCTTGTGACATTACATTTCACATATACAAAGGCAACATAAATAGTTTGGGAAAATAAAGTATCCATGAAGGTTAAATATTTATGGGAGGAATATTTTAATTCTACTTTAAAATTTTCCATTTAAAAAACCCATACATGATTATTTCATGGTATTTCACCCAAAAAACACCTCATTCATAATTTTAATGCATAGTTTTGTTTGGTTCCATTTATGTTTGGGTTCTAGGATTTCTAGATGAGATATATGGGAGGATATGATTTTATAACCAATAAATTCACACTTTTATAGAGCTATAAGACCTTTTTAATTACAAATGTTCATGGAGAGGATTATTAAGAAAAAATGGATACCTTAATATCCTTTAAATATCTTCCTCGAGGGGATGTAGGAATAAATTTAGTGTGATTATATAACATAAAACAATTATAAATTCCACCTAATGAATCTTCATACAATGACACCATTATTTTCATCCTAAGGAGACCCCTAAAATGAGGGGAAGGATTTGAATCCTCTTCTATAGATGATAAAGTATTAAAAGAGTTTACCAAGGATTAAGATACATCTATGGGAGGCTTCTTTACTTCTCAAGACCGACACTCATCCATATGGGGTGAATATTATGAGGGATATGTATCCACTATAATTAAATTTTATTTTGGAATAAGGTCTCTATCATTACTCAAAACCAACTATATCTAATAATATCCTATATATTGAGAAGTATCCTCCTTATTAAGTTGATCTTCCTTTGACACCAATGAATGATCAAGTTTAATTTGTACATAAATACCACAAGATGGGGCATCATCATGACTTTTAAAATTATATCTAGTTAATATAGTTCAAGTAGGAGGAGGTAGATAATATTTCTCATGTAGGGTATGAATTAAGAGGGGAAGGGTGGGTCTTACAAGAATATTTACTTACCCCTTCAAAAGAGATAAGATTGAAGGAGTGTAAAGGGTATTGTTTTCTTTTGAAATTGGAGGTAATGTTCCATTAAATTTAGCATCCAATAAAAAACACACCCTATTGTAGAAGTGTATATTTTTATAAAACTAATTGGAAGGACCATCTTGTAGAGAAATTAAGTAGGATACAAGAAGAAGATAGATCTATATCTACACAAATATGGGCCACCATTGGGTGTTTCATTATTAGTATGTTGGAATCCATATAATGGAAGTGGATGAAGTAATTTCCTATAACTTTTAGAATCTATATATTATGGAAGGTGAAGGGAAAACAAGGTAAGAAAACTCATACCACCACTATTATAGAATATTTATCTTCATGGTAATCTATTGAATATTTTATTAGTTGGAAATTAATATTGTTACAAATTCAAGACTCTAATGACTAGGATAACATGAAGTATTCATCCTTGAAGAGATTAATACCAAAGTCATAGAATTCAAAATAGATATCCCAACTAGGGTAGATATATTATTTAAATTGATTAATCATTTTAATACCTCAAGCAAGGTGTGATATGAACCAAATGTGTAGATTATCATTTTTTGTGGTAGTATGATACCTTCCACTGAGATAGATAAGTTTTGGTCAACCTTAAACAAGTTCACCTCCTTTATGAAAATTTTAATATTCATAATGGAAGTAAGAACATTGATGAAGGAGGATGAAGTATCATTATTGAAAATCAACTTTTTAGTGGGAATGATATTAGGGGTTATTGAAGGAGTCAAACCTGATTCCACCCTAATACAGGGGATTAGTTATGGAGGTACAATATAAATAGGTCTAATGTACCTATGTGTTGAGTTTTTTTTTTCAATAATAAGTTAGATGGATTTAAATATGTGTCGAATAAATAGTGATATGATGTTAATATGATTAAATTATACATGGAATATAAAATGAAGAAGTTTTGGATACTATATTGGATATCATAGATGGATAGATGCAAGAAGTCATCCCTTTTCATTATGATGATTGATGAAATGATCATTAAGACAATAAAAAATCATGAAGAGTAATTGAACATAATATACTAAATTCTGAAAGTGTGTTTTGGTTGAGAAGTACACAGGTTAAGTTAAAGAGGTTCTATAGGTATTTGATAAGGCCATGAATTAATGAGGATAATTGTAAAGGTAAGCTGGGTTGATACAACTATTTCATAAACATCCTGCACTTGTTGTGTAAACATCAATAAAATGCAGTTGAGTGAAAAAATGGAAAATTCATGGACACATAAGCATTAATACCTATGTTATGTAACCATAATTTGAGTTTGAATAAAAATTAATTTCACTGCATAGCAATGAAATGTACATATATCAGATTGATCATAGGCATGAATGTGGCTATGTATGCGTTATCTAAAGTCTATGTACCCATCATTCCTAGTTTTAAAAAGACTTATCTATAGGTACTTATATATCATTTAAAATCTATGTAGGAATCATTTTCACTTACGTAAACATGATATACTTCTACGTAAACATGAATATTTACTTTGTTAACATGAACATTGACTCTCTTTAAAGGAATGATTGATCCTTTCTATAATGGTTGATTGAATCTATACATATAGTTGAGAGGAACCATTACTTCTTATGGTATATATTGAAAGGAATGAATGATATTCACATACTTAGATAATTTTGTGGAGTTTGGTGAGTTTCAAGTTGAAGAATTATAGATTTTATATCTAAATAAAAATATATTAATTTAGATGATTCTTTGGTACTGATATTAAATAATCGATATCACAAAAAATAAGAATTATTGTGATTCAATCCAAGATCAAATGAAGAGCCTTCACATTATTAAGATCAATATGTTTTTGTATAAGGATGAAGTATAATAGCACCACACAAAAGAAATAGATGCTACACTATAAGTGATTTGAAATGAATATTCCACCATACCATAGTGAATTCCTAGTGGGTGTTTTGGTGAGCGTAGTGTACATTAAGTTCAACTATGAGAAATGGAAAATCTTACATGCCTTAGTGAAATTTCAATGGGAATTTTTTATCCTGTTTTTTCTCAAATGAAATAATAAGTATTAAAAATAAAAATTGTATGGACCACGCTATATTTCATTCAAAGTGGACGTTTTGAGAAGTCCTTAATGTTGAAATATAGTACATAGGGAGTGATACACGATAAGATAAGATGTTTTTAGACATGTTTCATGAAAACATGGAATAAAAGAATTAAGTATATGTTATTTTTGAAGAAGATTAGTCTATGATTATTCAAATATCACATGGAGTAAAATTATGAGCCTTAAAGATATTTAAATAGAAACCATGACTCGATTTGAAGATGGTTGAATGATTCCAAAAAATGATAAGATCTCACTAGCTACAATCATGAAGTTTACATGACACCTATGGAAATATTATTCATAAAAATTATATGAATATAAATATATATAGAAGAATAAATAATTTTTGAGACACACTGATACTACAAAAACCATAATGATCATTAATTGTGTATTGGAGATGAAGAACTCGATAGCATTCAAGATTTACTTATATATATAAAAATAAATAAAGGGGGATAACTTGAATAATAATTTATTGAACATAATAAGTTGGTGAAAAGAAAAAACCACTTTATTCTACTTACTATATTACTATATCATCAGGATATTGAGTGATTAAGAAAAATCAATCCTAAAAAAGTGTGGATGTATAGTCTCGAATGGGAGAAAATTTGGCTGTCTATAATTAAATAAGTTAAATACCTATTTGAGAATGAGTTTAGTAGGACCCTTTAAGAAATATTTTGAAGAAATATAATGTTCCCTCTAGGAGGTGTAAAGTATAATATTTTCGTGAGATGGCTTTAACCAGTGGGATACTAGTATAAAGAACACATTGGGAGGCAAATGCTATGAAAACTTGAAGACTATACATTTTGGGATATTTTCTAATGGGTATTTTAGAATATTTCTCATCAATATTTTCTAGATATATATTATACATTACACTCAAGTTATTCTTAATGGATAAACTAGGACTCATAAAATCCAAACTTGGAAAGGAGTAGGATTTCTAGGCCAAACCTTGTAAATCCTTGTCTCTTTTGATTTTATTTTTTTCATACTTTATTAAGGTTTTGATATTATAAGAGGAGTGGGTGGAATATTTAACTAATTACTATGTTTTAATTAAGAAGTATTATTGTCAAAAGTAAAAGGAATCACCAATTCACACTCTCACAATGATCTTACTTGACCTAGTAATAATAAGAGGGATCCGAGCTCCATGTTCTCTATGAAAATATCCAAACCTTACTAAAGATTGATGATGGAGAATATTAATTTAATAAATATTATATGAGTTCCTTTATTTTATAATATAAATTTTATAGATGGAATAACTAAATGATTCAATATCTATTTTCACAATTCCTTGAGGCAAGTGATGCTGTTACAGTGAAATTTACTCCACTAAAAAGAGATTCTCAAATGAATAATGAATATATAAGAAATATATATTTTTATAGGAAAATAATGAATTTCATATGGTCATAACTATATAAACAATTATACACCAAGGTGGTGGGACTTTGAATTACCAAAGAGATATTGGAAAAATTGATAATATGGGTGAAGAAATGTGAAGATCTAGGAATCCAAGATTTAGTTTTGGATGTAAAATTTTGAAGATATCCAGATGGCAGACGATGATGATATTTACAGTTAATTTACCAGGGTTAATAAGGTATCAAGTAACATCAGAGGATTTAGTGATACTTTGGATGATTCAACTATTATGAAAAAACCAATGAATGATTTCCCTAACAGATTTGGCCCAATAATATTTGTCCTAGAAGAGATTATAAATCTATCACTTAATGAGACACACAAGACTTTTGTCAACTGTGAGATGAGAAAGTATCCATTTTTCAAAAATATGATGAAAGGGAAAATAAAATTTAAATCTATGAATGGTATTAAGATGAAATATAAACCACTCTAAAAAATATAAGATGAAGGTGATTAAGAAAAAAAGATAATCATGTTTATTATTTCCAAAAGAAAGAGAATTAGAAGATGAAAATATAAATGTAAATATATTTTTCTTCCAAATAACACTTATGAATATTTTAAATAATATTTTCAAAGTTAAGCATGGAGTCAAAATTTGATTCTAGGGCCCATGAAGCCTCAATGTTGGTATATTAAAAATATTAAATTTATTATATCACTTGCACACCATTTTTCAAAAATAATGGAATATATCTCAAATAGTGTCTCATATGGTAAAATTGACACTGAAATTAAATATGGAACTTTATTTTTACCATAGGTATGATATAAGTCTTTTCGATGTCATATTCTTCGATAGAGTGCAGTCGTGGGTGGATTAAATGGATTAAATAAATTTATTAATTTAATGTGTATTTATTTTCGTACCCCAATGACTCCTATTTATAAACCTATCTATGTTTAATTCCCTAGGGTCTTCTGTATAACCCTATAGAATTGATATGATGGATTTATCTCTTCTGTTGAGTGTTTTGGAGGGTAACCTTAGGATCATTGATAAATGACAAAAAATATGGAGATTGGAGGAGTCAACAATGAATGTGTGAGATCTCATAAGCAACATAAATGCAAATATTTTATTTTACAATGGTCAATACAAACTCAAGGAAAGGATTTGTTTTACTATTTTAATCCCCCTAATTTTGTTTTCCAAGTGAATATGAATTAATTATTTTATCAAATAATTTGTGGAATATTATTTTTCGATTTTCCCATTGATTATTTCATTTTTCTGGAATTTGGAATTTGATTTTATTTTTTGTTATGATATTTTGATTATCCTACCTATTATTTGGATTAATTAAATGATTTATAAATGAACATGACCTTCATTGGATGATCAATTTTTTGTTTCATGCCTTTCTTCCATTGTTCTTCATTATTCTTCATCATTATTTTGATTGGTCAATGATTTGAATGTACTCAAGAAACCAATCAGTGGAGAATCACTCTTTAGTGAAATTTTTTTGTTGGTGGTTTAGTTTTTTTTATTGGATACGTAAATAAGGCATATAAGTGGTGATGAGAATTTGATAATGGTATGGGTGATGGTGGTTCCACAAGTCGAATTGAGCCGATATCTTCAAAGGTGAGCTGATAGGTGTTTTTTAAGAAATGGGTGACCTGAATCCATCCACTAGTGGTGATGTGGGCTTGGTCAATGTAAGTTTGAGTGTTATAACCAATAATATTTGTATAAGAGGAGGAAATTATGGAATAGAAAAAAATATGTGAGTAGTCTAGAATATTTATGAAATTATGATATACATGACATGTAGTTTGGATGAACATACATGATGTGGAACCTTTTATATGGAAGATAGTGTTTATGTAGAGAGTTAAATATCACACATTGTATGAGGTACACACAAGCCATGTGATCCCTATGATGAAAACTTGTTGGGTATAGAAAGTACATCCCCCAAAATCCATGTAGACCCACACACCATGTGTGACGGGGCACACCCCTGGTACTTTGGAAAGTGCACGAGCATGGGTGGACATCACATGATCAAGTAACATCCCAACCTCTGCACACAATTTTTCATAAGAACATTCCATGAATCTAGATGAACCTTCCATGTGATATGGAAGGACATGGGTAATATCAGGCATAGTGATACATGCCATGTAACCTTGTGTGACACGTTGTGTACTCCTCCCAATGTAGGTTAGAGACCTCGACCTGTTTGGTTTGATTTCAGGATCAATATTAGTGCATTACCTTGGTATGTCCCTAAGAGGGTAAAATGTGGAATCCCATACTAATTATAGGATGAGTGATCCACTCAATGAGTTAGTTTTGGATAGATTTTGGTATCCATCCGTGTGGCCTGAGTGTTATCCTAAAGTTTATAAGAGTGTAATTAAAACTAATAAGTGGGCTTGGGGGGTAATCCATGGCTATTTTTTACAATTTATTCTCTCTTGAAACAAAACCCTATAACTTGTTATATTTTTCTATCCTTTTCAACCTTATAAAACCCAATCACACATTGTATTCAATATTAGGAAAAAAAATAAGTGGACAAAATATTTTCAAGGTTTACCCCTAGTGTGGGTGACTACATCCTTTCCATGGAGACTCCAATCATTCCATGGAAATCCACTATAACATGATGTAAATACAATTTAATCCAACTAACATTATATTCCTTTAATCTTTTTATATGTAATTATAATTAATTACATCAGTTAAAATGTTTTGTTATGAAACTGAGCCAAAAACAGATCAATAAAGTTTCTTAAAAACTCATAGAATAATTTATCTAGAATTTCTCTATCCAATAACTTCATCTAGTAAGAGTCCATCCAATGTGACTTTTTTTAATTCAGTATAACTCCATCTAGTTCACCTCACAATATAGTATTCTTCTAATCAATGCCCTATTCAATGAAAAAACCATCATACCTCACCAAAATTTCTTAATACCTATGTTTGGTAACCCTAACTGCTATACCTCTATCTTGAAAACCATTGTCTAATTCCTATAATCATGATCTCTGTTTGGTACCTATTATTTAACCAAATGAAACCTTAGTTATAAATTAACCATAGTATAAAAAATTTATCACTTAATATATATAATCCACATATGAAAAGTGTTCCACACAACCATATAAAACTTTCACCCCTTTATATAGGCACTCACATAGAAGAAAAGGTGGGAACTCAAAAATATTTTCCCACTAGACCCAAATTCCAAATTTGAATTATTCTGCTCATCAAAACTCCTATGGATGATCTTCAAATATTATTGAACATTATTGAATCTTATTTAAAACATGGTTTCATATTTATTTATTTGAACTTACATTAACTTATCCTTAAGAAACTTTTCAAAACTTATTTAACCATATAAATATAACAAACATTCAATGAATATCTTGCATCATCATTGTAATGTAATTTACAAATATTTTTAATGCTTCTCAAAACTCTATTATGATTTTTTTGTTCGATGAATTTATAAGAAAATTTCATCAAGTGCATTGATTCTATATCTTGTGAACATCTAAATTTTTTTGATCTGTGAACTGCTTTGTTCGACACCCCTATGTCTGATTAGATTTGACTAATTTACTCCGTTCAGTCAACTCAAACTCTCTTCACCTAGTTCTCTTTATATAAATCTATTAAAGATGAATGAAGTATGACTACTGAATTTTTATGTCTCAATATTATCACCCTACCTCATATAAAACTATATAAAATATACTTAAATTTTAGGCTGGTATAAGTTTATAAAACCATCCCTATGATGAATGGAATTTATCTTTCCGATACTTGTTTATCCAATGGATATTTCTATTGTATCTGAGAAAAAAAATATATTCAACCCTTAGAATTATAAAGAGTGTATTTAATATAATAGAATCCATAGAAAAATTTCCTCAAAGACTTCATGACATCGATCAATGTAAAAATTTTAAAAAAAATTCTGCACCTTTCACTTTGTACAAATCTTCTGCCTGGTAAACACGAGTCATTAACCTTCGAACAAGTCTATCTAATCAAAGTTGAAATCTTTAACTTTGTTCTAATGATAAAAATTTTATTTATCATAATTCTACCCCTTTATACTTATTTAACTATGAACATATATCTCTTTGTACTACTATATAAAAACTCAGTAGAATATAATTTCCTCCACCATCCATCTGATAACATGAACCTTGGTCCATCCGATAATATTATACAACTTCAACTTTTTGTAAAATATCATATGGGATAATGAGTTTCCTTATAATTAAAGGAACTTGAGGAATGAAAAAATATCACAAGACTAATGGAATGTTTCATATTCTTGATAAAAAAATTTCTTAAGAACTCTAATAACTATTTCTCACCTGAGATATAAAAATAATCAAAATAAGATATGTTGTAAAAAATGAAAAACACATTACAAAAACATCCCAAAATATATTTAATATCCCCATTTATATTTATTGAAAATATTCACTATAACTTTAACATTATTCAAATAATTATTTTCCAAACATTTTATAAAACCACAACCTTTATCATAGATAATATCCCTACAACACATTAGTAGAAAAGGCAATGATTTTGAAGGAAATATATCCCTCTAGGAAAAGAAATTTTGGATCCATGATAAGATAAACTCCCCCAAAATATTTTATTATCCCCATTTTTATAAAGTTTTACTTCCTATCCTAATCTAACAACATAATCCAAATAAATATGGTGGAATTTCCTTATGATCATTATAAATTAGTTGGTGGAGGCTAAACATATAATTTCAACCTCTATTCCTAAAAAATTTCCCTTGGAATATATTTGGTGAAAATATCTAAAATTTAATACTTTTTTATATATATTGAAGAATAACATCTTCGCCAAAAAATTTCTCTTTTATGAAATGATACATAATATCAATGTTCTTTGACCGAGAATTTTGTACTTGATTTCTTGAAAGATCAATGTAACTCTAATTATCATAAAGAATATTTAATGGTTTAAAAACATTCAACATCAAATATTATACCTAAACTTTCAACCATTACATTTGTGTTCAATATTGGTGGTGACAATACATTCTTTTTCCACTGTGCTCAAAGAAACGAAACATTATTTCTTACTATGCCAAATCACACTACATTCTCCCAATAAGGGTGTTCCTCCTGATGTTGATTTTCAATGATTACAATATCCAGACCAATTAGTATTAGTGAACATAAAAAAGTTCATCTCATTACTTCTTTTATACTTAATCCCATAATTTGATGTTTCATTGGAATACTTGAGAATTATCTTGGTTTCCAGCATGTGCGATTCCATAGGATCACTTTGATATCTTTCACATAATGTAACAACATATACCATATATATATATCTTTGATATAGTAAGTTAGAGAGCTTCCTATAAACTTTTATAAGTCTTTCTGATTCATGATTTTTCTAGCTTCGTATTGACTCAACTTAATTCCAATAAATATTGTAGTAGATACCTCCTTGGAATCTACCATGCCAAAATTCTGTAGTAACTCCTTTATATAGTTTTATTGAGATAAGAAGATGTAAATCCCCTTTCATTGAAATTGTATGCCCAAAAATAAAGTTAACTCTACAATCATAGACATCTCAAAGCTATTTTTCATTTAGTCAGGAAATAACTCATGAGTTTTATCCCTTTGACCTAAAAAATTATATCATCAACATAAAAAATAAAAATTATGCTACCTATTCTCATATCCTTAACGTATAGGTTTCTATCGACTTTTAATTTAGAGAAATTTAACAATTTAAGGAAAATATCTGGTTTAGAGTACCACATATGAGAATATTGTTTCAACCCATATAAATATTTCTTCATTTTACACACCATTGTTCCATCATGTTCAAGTATAAACCCACTAGGTTGGTCAATATAAAATTTTTCTTAAATTTATGCATTTAATAAAGCTATATTAATATCCATTTAATAGATTTGTAACAATTATGTTCCACAACTACCAAGAAAATTTTTATAGTTTCATGTCTTACAATAGTAAAAAAGTTTCTTTTAATTCAACACCTTCCACCCATGAGTAACTTTTTTAAAAAAATCGAGCTTAATTTATTGAAATTTCATGGTGTTCATTGATATTTTTTTGAATATCGATATTATTCCAATAGAATTATTTCCTATCAATCATAGAATAATATCGTTGATTTAATTTTAATAAATTCAACATAACTCTTCATTCATATAATTTATCCACTCTTTATGTTAAACTAATTGTTCTTTATCCTTTGAGATAAGTGATGTTTTATTCTCTAATCTTAGTTTCCTTCACTTTTGAATATGAGATTTTTGATTTCAAATGATTTTTTAAAATTTAACCTTTTTTAAAGTATGAAACTTTATAGGTTTTCTTATGGTCTCAATTTGTTCATCAAAATATTAATTTAAATAAAATTTTATAAATTTGTGCACATTGTCATTATCATTTTTATTATCACTATTATAACTCATCAATATCTCTTCTGAAACATCTTCCTTATCATTTTCAATAACTTATGTTAATGAATTTTTATTTTTAATAAGTTTCACATCATAGGAATAAATAGACTTATATAGAAGTTTTTTTTAAACACTTATAACTTCCTCCATTGAAAGAATATCCAATGAAAATTCCATCTTCACCTTTCTCATAAAAATTTACAAGATTCATATTTTTGTTCTTTATCAAGAAAGGACTCCAAAAAATGTAGATGTATTTCACCATTGGATTTTTTTATACCACATATAAAATGGATTCATTTTAGATTCTAACCATATAAAATATCTATTTTGCACATGAAAAATTATTCTTACATCTTATCTCTAGAATAATTTTAAAAGTTTTTATTTAGAGAGCATGCTTCTTCCTATTTTTATAAAATTTTATTTTTTATTTTTCTAATACTCCTTTTTTTAAGAGTATAGGGGGAAATTTATTGGTTTTTTATTAAATTTTTCTTTAGATAGGATTGAAAATAGTTACTTATGCACTCATTTAAATTATCTTTTCTCAACATAAATATGTACATACCTGATTATTTCTCAACATCTAATATTAATCTTCTGAACGTCTCCATAACTTAAAATTTATGCTTTATAAACATTATATTGATCATCCAAGTGATTTAATAAATGAAATTAATAAAGTAAAAATAATTTTTTTAGATTGATGTATCTTTGACCCATAAATATTAGAGTTTATGAGCTCAAGAGGTCTAGTGGATTGGATTTCAAACTTCTTATATTTTTCACTAACCTTATTTCCTTTAAAGATAGTAATACAAGAAACATCATATTTATTTTTTAGTTGTGGTAGATTTATTAAAAAATATAAATTATAATATTTACTCAAAATTTTCTATCCAAGGTTCCCATGTCTTCATTGCCACATTTTATTTTCATCCTCATCACTTAAGTAACACAAGTTACAAGGATCTCCAACCATGAATATACTACCACTGGTACATTCTCCCTTAGTAAAAAGTTTTCCATCGTTCAACATTCTGATGATGCAAGAATATTTTATAAATAAAACTTCCTTAAAATCTTCAATTTTTTTTCTAACACTTAGAATGTCATGTTTTATCCCATAAAAAACAAAGATTCCATTAATTTCAGATTTCGAGCTTCAATATCATATATTCATATTCCACTAATTTTTAATGAACTATCATTTAGAAAAGTAATTTATCCTTATTCACATTATTTAATATTATTAAATATATTTATATCACCTACCATATATGAAGAAAATCCACTATCAACAATCCATGGTTTGTAACTTTTATTGGATTTTAGTGCACTCTCAATGAAAAAAGATCTTTCCATATTTTTTTCTTCCCAAATTACTTTTATTTTGTAGCATAGGAAACATGTCCCAAGAGTGTTTTCATAAATTATTCAAAATAGATACCAGGTTAGTCACACCTTCCACAGAATTACCATAGGTAATCGAATCAGTTTTCCTTGGGAAGCTTTCTTACATATGATAACATTGATTTTATTTCTTCCTAAAAATTAAGAATGTTACTCTCTTTTCTTACACCATTTTCCCCCTCATTTCATAACTATTTCTATGGAGATAAATTATGTGTCAAAAATTATATTCTTTGAAAGAATTTATACCAGATTAATAACAATATCCACTGAAACTTAGTCTTCTATAAAAATATTATCTTTCCCTATAATGATTTTGTTGAGTTTCAACATAACTTATAGTACCTATTTTACCTAGGAATGGGGTACCCATTTCTTTGAGTTTATTTATAACTTCTATATATTTTATGTTCTTATAAAAAACTTTATTATACAGATATTTCCCAACATTATTTCTAACACCTGCATGGTTTTCAAAAATTAGATAAACTTTAATGTTTAGTGGGTGTAGATGTCACTTGAATCTTGGGTTTAGTTTTCTCAGTTGATCAATATGGTTCATCCTTAACCTCTGAATACTACTTGAAATTGCGTCTCATTTTAATTAATCCACTTACAACCTCAAGTAATATCTATTGGTTTTTACAAACCTCATCTTTCTTAGAAGTAATCTTTTTTACCAAGATATTCCACTGTCTTTACCTGTTCTAAAACTTTCATCTTGAGGTTATTAATCTCTTCAATGTATGAATATTAATTTTTAAGGAAACCTTAATTTCCTTTATTATTCTTCTCACTTTATTTATTCAACATTATAATCAATTTCTTGAGTTTTGTGTTTTTCTCAAGACGTACCACAGGTTATGATCTCAACTGACATCCCCTCTTGGTTTATTCACCCTTTTCTTCTTCATTGTTTTAAGTATCTTACTTTCTATCAATATTAGAAAATAATGTTTTTAACTTATATAGATTTTAATATTATAAATAAATGTTTCCATTAGAGTCATAATAAACTTTATTACTTGGAATACTCCTTTTGTACTTTATAATTTTTTTCTTAAATATAGTTGATTTCTTATCTTCCTTGGAAGTTTTATTTCACTTCTTCCACTAAGGGGTTTATTTAGAATCATCATCATATCCTCCAAATTTATTCTTCAAAAAATTAATATAAAAATCAAAAATTCCTCCACACTCAAAAATTTTAAGTTGAAGTTTTACTTTATAATTTTCTCTTGATTTATAGTAATTTTTAGAGATAATAGAAATGATTCTATAATTTTATTCTATATTAAATTCTGTATCATTTAATCCTATAAATCCCATAACCTCATGCTCTAGTTCATCAAAGTTCATCTTTTTCATAGATTTAAAATCCATTTATTCCTTAATATTCTTTCTAAGTACTAGATATTTTCTTATCTCACAAGCAATAAGAAAGTTATGCTACCCATTAAGAGATAAATCATCTTTATCTTCTAAGGTAGCAATTTTAAGATCAAACATATCTAGAATGTTTCTCATGAGTTTCTTAAAAATGGTAGAATATTCTAATTCATATTTTAATCCTTTTATTATTCATAAAGTTTCATTATCTCTAGTTATGTACTCATAAATAGTTTCAAAATCTATTATTCTAATATCTTCAAACTTGTTTCTTTAGATTTATAACTTTACATCCTTCACTTTTATATTTCCCTCAAAGATAAATTTGAGTTTATTAAATGTTTTCTTATATTTTTTAGACCCATAACCTTCATATAAAAATTTTATGATAAATTAATATGAATAAAATTTATAACCTTCCCATAAACCTCATGATTTACGTTGTTAAAAAATGTCATAGGATATTATTTTTAAATGGTTGGAAAAACTAATGTAGATTCATCAATCACCTCAAGGATAATAAACAAAAGATATAGAATCATTATATTTTTCCATCCATGGATGTTTTTACCAAATAATGTAGGAATAAATATTCTATTTACTAATTAGAGATTATTTATAAAGAAAAGTAAGTATCTTACAGAGGAAAACTAGATTCTCTCATACGAATTGAACTTCACCAGAGTGTAAGAACCACTGGGGGGTGTTAAATTAGTTGTGTTGTTTTGTAATTTATTCTCTATTAAATTTAAATCATATAACTTAGTTTAGTTTTCTATCATTTTATACTTTATAAAACTCAATAAAACATTGTATACTAAATTAGGAAAGTAAATCAGAGAACAAAATATTTACAAGGTTCACCCAAAGCATGGGTGACTACATCCTTTTTAACGAATCTTCCGTTAGTCCATGTAAATCCACTATAATTTGATACAACTCCCATTAGAATAATTTTATCCCTAGATAAGTAATTATATTGACTCCCTGCCATTATAAAGTTTTTTATTAAACTGATCTAAAACTAAAAATACAAATTTTCTTAACAACTCATAGAAAAATTCATCTTAAATTTGTCCATCTGATAACTCTATTAGGTAAGAGTCCATTTGGGGAACCTTTTAATTTTCTGGTATAACTATGTCTAGTGTGATTTACCATATGATTATCTATTTATAAATGCTTTATCTAATGAAAAAACACAGCACCTCACCAAAACTATTAGGTACTTTTTTATGGTAACCCTGACCGCTATACCACTGACCAAAAAACCACGATCTGAAGCCTCTTATTAAGATCTATATCTAAAGCATTTTTGCTTGACCCAAATTTTGAATTCAAGGTCTCCCACTCATAAAAACTCCACTGTACACTTCTCAACTATTCTAGAACTTTATTGAATTTTCTTAAAAACTCATTGTCAGATTCATTTATTCAAACATACTTGAGATAAATTTAAGGAACTTCTCTTGGATTCCTTAACCATGTAAAGCTAATTAACATGGAACAAAATTCTTATCATAATCATTACAATGGAATTTATAAATATTTGAAAATATTCTAAAAACTCTTTTTGGAAAAATATTTTTCCAATGAATTTTTAAGAAAATTTCATCTGATGCACTATTTTTTTATCTCGTGAACATCTGAAATTTATTTGACTAGTGAAATACTCATTTTTACACCCCTCTATTTAATCATCTCAGACCGAATAACTTGGTTCAGTCAACTCAAACTCTCTTCACCTGATTCTCTTCCTAACAATCTCAAATATATGAACAACCTTTGATTGATGACTTTAAATGTCTTTGTCTGATTGCTCCACCTCAGCTAAAACTATATGTAGGATAGAAATATCATATGTTATTAAAATTTTATTGAATAATATGTTTGATGTAAAATCTTGAGTTTTTAAAAGTAAACAGAATGTTTGATAGCGTATTTGATTCGCTACATCAATCTTAAATGAAAAAATAAATATTATTATTTAAATGTATCCTTTTTAACATAGGTGTTAGAATAGAAGAAATGGTCATGATTAATTGAATTATGAAAATATGGTTTATACAAACACTCATACATATAATTAATTATTTGGTGACAATTTAATTATAAATGAAAATAAAACTCTTTTTAAAATAAAAGGAAATGTTTTTTTGAAAAACTATTTAAATGTGCACAAGTGTATTTTATAGAAATAAATAAAAAAATCACTCTTATTGGATTATAATAAATAAAAATATATATAATATATTAAATATAATTTTTAAAAATCATCTTATGTGTTTTCTAGACAAGATATAAGAATAAATCCAATTTTACAGATAAAAGAATTATTTTTTTAAAAGGCATATTTGCCACCTTTTTATGAAGAATATATATTTTTTGATACTTTTAAAAATTATATTTGAAAAAAATAAACTATTATTTGAAATTTTAATATCAAAATTTATTTTGGTTTAATTTTTTTATATTTTTCTGATAAGTTTCATGTTTTGATGAATAGTAAAATAATACTGCATTTAATTGAAAACTTCTTTTTCATCAAATTTATTTGTATTATTAAATTATATATTTGAATGGTTTCAAAGTATAATTAGATCAATATGTTATCATTTAATCCAATTAATTCCAATTAAATTAATTTCACATTGAATTTTGATATAAAAACATTTCAATCTTTGGAATATTTTTACTTTAAAAACTCATTTTCTCATTCTGTCAACGAGATTAATTTTTTATTAATTTATACAATTTATATACTTGTAATTTTGAAAAATTGATTCCATATTGAAAATAATAAGGTCAAAATTTATTAAATATGTCCCTTTTATTTTTAGAAATTATAAATAGTAATTTTACTAATTTTTTTATTAACATAGTTAAAGGTAAATTAGGTAATTAAGGGTAAAAATAATATAATAAATTTTATAAAATTACCATAAAACATGTGCTAATTCCCTTTGATGATTGTTTTTAGACCTAAATAATTATTGGTAATAAATTATACCGTTTTTAGGCCACATGTATTAGAGTATGACATTTGTAATATTATATTCAAAGATAAGTCAACATTATCACACTTTTGTTTTCAACAAGTGAAATATTTTTAATATGGAGTTATATAGGGGATATGTTAGAATATAAATAGTATTTTGAAAGATAAAATATTTATTTTTACCATGATAATTTATTTTTAATTTTTAAAGAACAAATAATTAAATTTAATGCTTGCACAATGATGATGTAGTAATTATTTAATTAAAAAAGATATAAAAAATGATATTAAAAATAATAAAATAAATATAATTTAAGATGATTAATGTCATCCACTAATTTTTTAGAATAATTTGTCTTGTTTGTGATGCTTTATAAGTATTGGTTTGAATTTATATTTTTATGATATTTTTAAAAATTCAAGCAATGAATAGTGTCAAAATTGATATTATTGATATTTTAAAATAAATAATGTTTTATTAAATGAAATAAAATTAAAAAATATATAAATTTAAGAAAAATAATTTTTATAAGTATTAAAATTTCATAAATGACTCATTTATTGGTCTTTTTACCTTTTATAGTAATTATATTAACCCTCAATGTGTAAATTACATGATATCATGATAAGAGTTAAAAGGGTTAAATAAGGGTTAAAAAAGATAATAATTTAAAAAATAATAAAAAAGTTTATAATTTTATTGGATGAATTTATTACATCCAATAATAATTTTATCTTAGAAAAAAATCAGTTTGGATCCATTTGGAATATAAAATTAATTTATATTAATTTTATATTTTGAGGAATTCCAAGAGTGTCCCTCCCCTCTCTTATAAAAGGGAACCTCTTCTTCTCTTTTATTCACAATTAAAAACCTATTTTTAGGCCAAGATCTAACCAAATACCTTCCTAAAATCCCTAAAAAAATTCTATAGGACTTATTTTATGCCGAACATCCTTTTTAGAGGTGTTAAGCTGTTAATCAAAGGCGGTCATCTGAAGGAGAGGTATCATTTTTGATTAAGTGTTTGTATTTTTTTCCTCTTCCACTTCCTTTGAATAATCTTCAACCATGATGTAATAATAACTACAAAATCTTAAATATACTGATATTTTTTTAATATCACCACCTAAATCTATCTCAATTTCCATCAAATGTGAAAGTAATTAATCATTCATGCATACAACAGACTACGACCCTATGAACGGATATAATTCATTTTCCGTCACCATCTCTCAATATTGGTTATAATGATGGAATTGATGTTTATATATGATATTAATAACATATTTATCATTATTAAATAATAATTTATCATTTAAATTATTACCTTTCAATGAACATAAAAATGATAACATCGTTCGTGCTTACGTGTAAATTATCACCTCCATGAAGCGATGTCATTTTTTTATCACCAAATCACATGGATGATCAATATAGGTATATTTAAATGTTTAATACTATATTAATAATATCATTATAATTAGTGAAATATAATATAATACTTACCTTCTATCCATAATGATCATTGAAAAATGGAAACGTTACTCATGCATACGTACGACCTACTATCTCCATAATTTTAACGTAGTTAATTTTTTATAACCATACGTAAAGGTTTGATTTAAAAATATAATTTATGTATAAAAATCATAATAATTTCATTAATACCATTCTGGAGATAATGTAATAATGACCACTTTGACTATTGACATCATACCAAATTCATTTTGGACTCATGTAACGAATATTGTCAAAACGTCCAACGTGAACTTACATAATTAATTAATTGTTATAACATGGTAATAAGTGATATAAAAGGAATAATAAAATTTAAAATATTATAAATAAAGTAAATAATTAACATAAATTTGTTATTCAATAATATAAATGACATACGTGATGAATCAGACTCATGGTAAGGGACTTCGTCTCAATCTCCTTTCATTGGGACATATCTTGATGTTATGCACTTTATTATTTTCTAAGATGTATATAAAACCACTTTTAAATGTTATATAATAATTTTTATCTATTATAATGATATTTAAGGGTTTTTAATGTTATTTTTAATGAGTTTTATGATTCAAATTTTTCATTGTGGTATGGGACCCTTTGATTTAAAAATTTATATTTTAAATGTTTTTAGAATTAATTTCAAAATATTTTCCTCCATGTCAATTTTATTAATATTAATTTTTATATAAATGAAATTTTATGTCGATTTTAAATTTAATTCAAATGTTTTCATAAAATAATATTTTTATGTGTTTTATATGGAATTTTTTCAAAAATTATAAATGGAATGTTAAATTCTTAATGTATACGATGACAATGACTTTTTCAATGCCATGAGAATTATTTTATTCTTGGATTAATTTGAAATAATTAATGTTTCATTAAATTAAAAACCCTCTATATATTTTGGGTACTTTTTATTGAAAATGAATTTTCAAAAGAAAGGTGTATTTTGTGTTGAAAATGGGATTTTGAAAGATAAAGGTATCCGAAAGTGATTTTAATACGAGTTTAAAAGAGTCTTTCAAATGATGAATTGTTTTTTACATTTTTTGGTTCTTAGATATTATATATAATAGGTTTTCCCAAATATCACCGGGTAAGACCATTATAGCTTAAATGATGGGTTCACCTAGATAGCGCTCCAATGCATTGGATACTCTGGAGATGGAAGTCAACCATATTGTTATTCCATTTGTAAGGGTTCTGTAAGGGTTCTATGTGGTGACGTCCCGAGGAAACTACATGAATTTCCTATTCTTGATAATTATTTTTTATGGAAATAATTTTCTTTGAAATGCTTAAATAAATTATCTTTTTAAAGGAATTATATTTCTATTTATGGGTAAGATATTATGTTTTCAAGAAAATTGTTTTTCATGGGTTCTCATATTCTTATTGACCTAAAAATTTTCTTTCTCTTTTTATATTACTTATTGAGATTTTATGATCATCCTAAGTTTGGAAATATTTTTCATAGGGTTTAAGAAAGAGAATGGAAAAAGATGACGTCATAAAGATAATTTTGAATATATTTCATGAAAAGAAAACATGTTTTATTTTAAAAGGGTTTCCCTTGGTGTAAAAAATTGATATTGAGTATAAGATTCCACTTGTAATGTTTGGGTTTACTATGTAAAAGTTTTTTTCTAATTATCTAAAACTCTTGACCTAAAGAATATTTGGGAAAATAATGTGATTTATAGTTTGAAAATAAATATAATATGTAATATTTAAGGATAAGTTCTTATAGTTGTTATCAGATCAGTTTTTATACAACATTGAAGATTAGGATGTTTTTTAAAGAGGTATGGATATCATAATGAGTTTATAATTTTAAGTTTTATCATAAGTTCAATGTCTTAGAAACCCCTTTTCTGGCATTATGTTTGGAAATTTTAAGGCGATTAACAATATTTTTGAAAACATTTATTTTTGAGGTAATTATGAGTTATTACTTTTTGGGATGCAAATAGAAGGCATGATATAAAATTTGAGGTTAAAACATGTTAGGCTTATTTTTGAGGACTTTATCAAAATTTGGGAATTTTATAATAAATTTATAGATTTAGAAAAATGACTACCCAAAGGATGGGTGATAAACCTTTGTGTAACGCCCCGATCTTCCACGGTACGCTTCTCTTTGAATAATACAATAGCGTGTGTTGTACGCAACTTTGAGTTCTAACACACCACAACCAATCAAACTAGCCGTTATGAATAGTAATAACCACTTTTTAAAATTTTATAAATTTTATCATTCCAAATGGACTTCATTTTTGGATTTGGAATATTGAAATTATCTTAGAGTGATTTTTTGGTATTTTTCTGAAAACTTTCAATTTTTGATGAATAGTGAAAACACTGAGTTATAGTTTAAAACCGAATTTTTATTTAAATAATTATTTTTTTTATTTAAATTTATTTTAGGTCAAAATAGATACATAATACCTATATAAGTTCAGTGTAATTCATTGGAGTCATTTTATAATAATTTTAGATATATAAAAATTTTACTGAACTTTTTACCGTCTTTTACCCACCTCCTAAGAGCATTTGCAAATTTACATAAAACTTAATTTTACCACTTCTGGGTGTTGAATTTCAAAAATCCAAGATACACAATTGATATCAGTAAGTAAAATGTGATTCAATAACATGAAAATAATTTTTGGTGAATAATAACTTTTTTACTTTTATTTACCACGATTAAAAGTAAAAAGGGTAATTAAGGGTAAAAATGACATAATTATTAACCTAAAACATGTAATAATTCTATTGGATAAGTTTAATTTGACCAAAAACAACCTTAGAAATAAAATATATTCCTTTAGGTCCTATTGGATTAGATTAGGACATTTATTATTATTTAATTCAAAGAGGAGTTAAAAGTGTTAAATTCAATGTTTAATAACTAATTTTTTTTAATATAGGGTTATACATAAGATAAATTTGACTATAAATATTAATTATAAATATAAAAATATTTCCTACATAATGGTATTTTATTTATATTTTTTAGACATTAAATAATTAAATTTATTTATGACACAATGATGATTTAGTAATTACCGTATTAATGAAATATTAAAATAATTAATATTATAAATATCCAAATAAATGAAATTTGAGACTTTTTATAAATTCCAATAACTGTTTAGGATAATATCACATATTGGGGTTGGTTAGATGATTTTTTATAAGTAATAATGCTGTTATGAATTTATCAAAAACAAAATACCAAATAGTGTCAAAATTGACAAAAAAGAGTTTTTAAAACAAATATTATATTATTAATTGATATTATATTTCTAAAAATCTATGGTTCAGAAAAAAGACTTATGTAATTATAGTTTTATTATTAATGAACCACTTGGGGTTATCTTGGAAGTTTATAGTATGTTTATTAACCATATAATATAAAAAAACAAAGAGACATGGTAAACGTCAAACTACTTAACTAAGAGTTAAATCTAAATTATAAGGTTAATATAGTGACCCAAACCAGTATAAAACCTATTTGTTGAGTGGTTTTTGATCCATACCAACCTTATCCTTTAAAAAATTCATTTTGGAGACGTTATAAACCTAAAATGATTTTATTATAAAATAATATTTCTAGCTTTTCCTAAGGTACCCCTCACCCCTGTTATTAAAGGGCACTCCCCCTTCTCTATAATTCAGACCTTCAAAGCCATTTGGATCTTCCAACCTCTGCCCAAATACCCTCTCAACTATACTCCCTTAATCATATAGTCCTTCCTTTATTCATAAATCCATCCTAAGGATCCCTTTTGATCAAATCAAAAGAAAAAACTTGAAGAAGAGGTAAATATTTCATCACCTCTTTCAAGTTCTTTTGTTCTCCCACTTCCTCTTTCTTTTTTGTTTCCATTATAAAATAATAAATCCAGTATCTTCTATATACTATGACATTATTATAAACATTTTAAAACCATATTCATTATTCTATCAATCCTTTGAATGACATGTGACCATACGTGCGTACGTACGACTTACTACCTCCACGTTGTGGTGTAATTGTTATTCAATACATTATTATTTGGATGAGTATAATAATGATGTTTAATTCATTTAAATAATAAATATAACATGTTAATGATTCTTTATATATGATATACCATCCATTTATATATTATTTTAATATCAAAATAATGCTATTGTCGCTCGTGCATACGTACAAATTACCGTCTCCACGAACACGATGAGATTCATTCCCCATCTTATACATTCAAGACTAATTTTCATTAGATTATTAAAAATAATGTTTAAAGACTTAATATAATTCTGAATATGAATAAGATACATCCTATCCATAAAAAACATTACTTATGTAACAAATTATATAAAGGAAAATGAATCAGTTAACACCCGAAACGACGATAATACTAAGATATTATTAACAAAGAAATGTTAAAAGATCATATATGATATCATATTAATGTATATTATTATTGTATAATTTAATAAAAATTATTTCACCATTATACAGGAGGTTAAACTACCCTCGACCAAGGAAAAGTACATGGTAAGGGTTAATTTCACAATCTCTTTATCATCTGAGGTTGTTTTTTACGTAAGTATCTACTGGGACCTCTTTATCATCCACATCCATGTTTTCTTAAAAATGCATTTCAAAACATTTTTACTATTTACTAGACTATGGGATAAAGACATTTATACCCTTGTTTTACTTTTCATAAGATGTTTTTGAAAGGAATCTTTCCCTCGTTTTCCAAACAAGGTACTTTATAACCTTTTTGAGAAAACGAAGGTAAGAATGTATTTTTTAACTTATACGGTGGGTGTGGCTATTTTCCACCATTATTACATCATCAAAGCTTAAATTAAAATCTTATAAGAATATTTACAAAATAATGTTTTCTTTTATAATTATATGAATTTTAAAATATTTCAAAATAGAAAGAGATATTTCTTTAAAAAAGGTTTTGATTTCATCTATGTCAACATACTTTGATGAATTTTAAGCTTATATGAAGTTGATTTATTATGATACAGAAATTCCATATTGCATTGATGGTTTTTTGATATGTTTGACTGTGGATGTTTTATTTTTTCACCATTCATGGTTTATGGATAAATTATTTACATTTTGTATGCTCGTTTTAATAAGAATGTTTATGTTATATTTAAACCTTTTCATATGAGGAATGCATTGGACTTAGTAAGTGATGGGTGGAACTCACTATAACTCCTCGATGCATCAGTAGGTCTAATGAGACAAACTAGTGTCTTGTCCCAAGGCCTTGAAAAAATATTATTTGTAGTCTTGGCACAAGGCCTTGACTATGTGGTTATGAAAGTATGGAATTATGCATTCCATCATTATGAAAGTAGCTATTGATATTGCATGTGATTATTCGACTAGTATAATATCCATGTGAATAAGTAAATGGAATTATTTGATTTTTATATTTTCCATATTATTATTAAGCTCAAGTTTAAAAAGCTTTTTTAGTCTTATACATTGCATTAAATGTTTATGCTTATTTATAGAAGTTTCCACTATATTGTTATCCTTACTGAGCATTTGAGCTCACCCCTTTCTATGTTTTATTTTTCCTAGGATGTGAAGAAGTATATTATTACTGACCTTCAGGGATAGTCTATGGGATCTCAGTGTTGTCTTTGGAAACAATTTTGTTGTAGTTTTCCATTTTATGATGTAATTTAAACCTTATGAATGTATCTAGTACTTCCAAGGCTACTAAACTAATCGTTCTTTCAAGACTTGATCTTTTGTGATCATGCCAATGTTATGTAATAATGCACCGACTCTGGGTAACTCGGGTCGGGGAGTTTCAGTTGGTATCATAGAAAGTTTATTACAAACCTTATAAACTAGATTTAGATAAACTCTGATTAGAGCACATATCCCTAAGATATACTTTGAGGATTAGCATACAAGAACTTCCTAAAATTTTTGGTATTGTTGAGATTTTGTGAGTTTTCCAAGAAATACATCCCTGTTTAGATATGAGTAGGTAGAGGTGGCTCTGGCACAGATGTACCTAGGGGTAAAACCCAGAAACACCGTTTTGAGCTAGACTCGAACGAGAGTTAGTGCACGACAACGGGCCTTGCTGTACTCTTGGTTATGACACTCCTGAGGGATATGCTTAGGATAATTATCATTTTCTTTATAAACCATTATGAAGGATTTATGAGTATATAATTCCTCAATGAAAACATTTTTTATTTTTATGGATTATATCCATAAATAGTTCAGTTTATGTTAAGTGTTTTACAAGTTTGGAATTATGTATTTCAATTCATAAACTATTCTAGTTTATGCCATTGTTTTGAAATGGCGCCTAGTGGAAGGAATGGAAACCGTATCAATGCACGCACTACATATAGGTATTTATATCCTACTCAAGATAATTATAGTGGAGATGGTGATACAAAAAGTGTTGATCAGATTATCACCATACTGGGACAACTCACTCAGGTTATGAATAATAATCTTACCCGTATAGAGCACACTAATCCACAATGAGGAGGATCAATGTTAGATCTATTTATGAGGAAACAACCTCAAAAATTCAATGGGAGTACAAATACATTAGTATTCAAGAAATGGATAAATTCCTTAGAGAAAATATTCCATTCCTTGGGGAGTAGTGAAAGGGAAAATATTTTCATGGAAGTTTACCGCCTCACTAGAGATGCTGATCAATGGTGGTCATTGATTCAAAACACAAAGGAAGATGATGAAGTATCAAATATGGAATGAAGGGAGTTTAAAGATATTTTCATAGAAAAATACTTTTCTCATGACCATCGAGCATATATGGAAAGATAATTTCTATGTCTAAGGTAAAAGGAGGATGAGAATGTCACAAAGTATGAGGCTAACTTTACAAGGTTAGCAAGGCATGCAATAGATTATATGCATAAACCAAGAAGTAATATTGATCATTTCTATGATGGGTTAAAACCATTTCTCCATCGAGTGTTAGTCTCACAATCCTTCTCGTCGTATGAAGATATTGTCTCATGTGCTACCAAGACAGAAAAATAATTCTCTAAGTCTTACGAATTTAAAGAAAAGAAAGAGAAGAAAAGATCTGCTAAACACTCTAGAAATATAAATTAGGGGAATAAGGGAAAAGTTTAATATCCATCCTACAGTAAATGTGGGAAGAAACACCATGGTACCTTCCTGAAGGGAATGAGAGTCTATTACAAGTGTGGTGAAAAAGGCCACCAAGCTCATGATTATAAGGGGAAGAAAGAGGTTGTTGATGTTGATTGCTACAAATTTAGATAATGGGGATATTATGAGAATGAATGTTCTAAGAATCAGGGGAACTTACCTTAGAAAAGGCCAAGGGATCAAGGCCAAGCTTATGCTATCACTACTGATAAGTTTGAAGCTCTGAAAGACATGGTGGCAGGTAATTTAATGGTTTCCTCACGTTTAGAAAATGATTTATTTTATTCTGGATCATCGCATTGTTTCATATCTTCCCAGTTTGCTATGAAAATTAGATATTTCTAATATGATTTAACAAGGTATTTTTTAGTTAAAACTCCTATAGGAAGTATCATTATAATAAAGTTCTGTGAACTAGTCCCCATTAGAGCATATAAATGTTCTTTATCTACTGATCTCATCGTCATACCCATGATTGAATTTTATATAGTCATTGGTATGGATTGGATTTCAGACCATGATGTGAAAATTTATTATAAGAAGAAGAAGGTTTCTATTTTTGATGACGATGATAAAGAACACCTTATCTTTAGAGCAGAAATGTCACCACCCGATTCTTTTCTAGATCCACCACCAGTAGCTCAACTAAATTAAATTATTGGGGAGGAAGAGAATGAAAAAAATTTGGGTGAGGAAAGGAATGTTCAAATAGAGGATGTACCTATTGTGAAAGAATATTTTGATGTGTTTATAGAATATTTACCTGGACATACTCCAAAATGAAAAATTGAGTTTTCTATTGATTTAATTTCTGGTTCAAGGCCCTTATTGAAGACCCATTATAGAATGGACACTATGGAATAAGTTGAACAAAAGAAACAACTAGATGAATTGAGTAATAAGGGATTTATTTGCCCTAGTTTTTCTCCATGGGGAGCCCTTATCCTTTTTGTTAAGAAGAAAGATGGATCTATGAGGTTGTGCATTGACTATAGGGAGATCAATGCTATAACAATAAAGAACAAGTATCCCCTACCTCACATTGATGATTTATTCAACCAAATTCATGGATCTAAATACTTTTCAAATATTTACCTTTGATATAGATATCATCAGTTGTGTGTGAAGAAGTAAGACATTCCAAAAACATCATTTTGAACTAGGTATAGGCATTACGAGTTTAAAGTAATTCCTTTTGGATTGACTAATGCACCCTTTGTTTTCTTGGATCTAATGAATAGAGTTTTCAAGGAATATCTTGATGAATTTTTAGTGTTATTTATTGATTATATCTTGGTATAATCCAAAGGATACGAAGATCATGAAAATCACTTGCACATTATCCTGAAGACTCTTAGAAGACATGAATTATATTGGAAGTTTAGCAAGTGAGAATTTTGGCTTCAGGAGATTTCTTTTCTTGTCCATATCATCTCTAAGGATGGAATCTCCATTGATCCTTCTAAGACAATAGAAATCCAAGAATGGCCAGCATCGATAAGTATAACTGAGGTATGCAGTTTTATTGGTTTAGCAGGTTATTATCGACATTTTAATCTAGAATTTTTCCCAATTGGCTAACCCATTAACCAAGCTCACACATAAAGGGGTGAAATTTGTTTGGAAAAAATAATGTGAAGAATATTAGGAAGAATTGAAGAGAATATTAGTCAATTCTCTTATGTTGACTCTACCGTTGGGGAATGATGGGTTTGTTATTTATAGTGATGCTTCAAAGAAAGGACTTGGTTGTGTCCTTATGTAGAATGATGGAGTTATTTCCTATGCAGCACAACCGCTAAAATTTCATGAGAAAAACTATCCTACTCATGATCTTGAGTTAGAAGATGTAATATTTTCTTTGAAGATATGGAGACATTATCTCCATGGTGAAAAATGTAAGATATATACCGATCAAAATACTTTGAAGTATATTTTCTCATAGAAAGAACTAAACATGAGGAAAAGGTAATGGCTTGAACTACTCAAGGATTATGATTTTACTATACACTACCACCCGAGGAAGGAAAATAAAGTGGTATATACTTTGAGTAGAAAGGATCATGGAGTTTTGAACAAGATGAGAGTTGAAAAGGATCCTATATACATGGATCTAGTAAAGATGGATATGGGAATCACCATGGAAGGTGGAACATCAATACTTTTTCAAATGGTTACCAAACCATCTTTACTAGAAAGGATAAAGAGTTCTCAGACTGGTGATGAAGAGTTTCAAAAGAAGATTAAAGCTTGGAATGATGGGAGATTTAGTGATTTTGTATATAAAGATGGAATTTTGAAATTTGGAAAGAGACTTGGTGTTCCTGATATACTTGATCTAAAAAAAGAATTATTGGATGATGCTCATAGTTCCAATTTCTATATACACCTTGGTAGCACTAAGATGTATAAATATTTGAAGGAATATTTTTGGTGAGAAAACATGAAGAGGGAGATTGATGATTTTGTGTCAAGATGTATGGTTTTTCAACAAGTGAAAGTTGGAAGGCAATAGCCTAGAGGAGTCATTCAACCTCTTCCCATACCACAGTGGAAATGGGATAATATTATGATGGACTTTGTCATGGGACTACCAAACACTCCTAGAAAGAACGATGCAATATGGGTCATTGTTGATCGTTTTACCAAGTCATCACATTTTCATGCTATAAGAGAAGATTTACCACTTAAACATATAGCAAGACTATATATTAATGAAGTTTTGAGACTTCATGGAGTACCCCTATTGATTGTTTCTGATCATGATCCATGTTTTACATCAAGATTATGTAAAAGTCTTCATAAATCCCTGGATACTGAACTTTGTTTGAGCACTGCCTACCACCCCCAAACTAATGGACAATCATAATGGACTATTAAAATCATAGAAGACATGTTGAGATCATGCTCACTTGACTTTCAAGGTATGTGAGATCAATATTTACCTCTAGTAGAATTTTCCTATAACAATAGCTTCCATTCAAGTATTCAGATGGAACCATATAAAGTGTTATACGGAAAGAGACGTCTCACAACAACTTTTTTGGATGATGTTGGTGAAATAAAACTTGTAGGACCAGAACTAGTGGAGGAAATGATAGAAAAGGTGAAGGTAATCCAAAACCACATCAAAGCAGCTCAAAGTAGGCAGAAGAACTATGCCAATAACCAAAGGAAGGATTTGAAATTTCAGGTAGGAGATCATGTTTTCTTGAAGGTATCTCCATGGAAGGGTGGTATAAATTTCAGTAAGAAGGGTATATTGAGTCTCAGGTACATCATACCTTTCGAAATTCTAGAACGAATTGAGGCTATAGATTACCATTTGGAAATGCCGCCAAGTCTCTCCAATGTTAATGATGTATTCCACGTATCACTGTTGGGAAAATACATGTCTGACCCAACGCATGTAATTAACTATGAGGAATTAGAACTGGAACCCAATCTGTCTTATTGTGAAGATCCTTTCAAGATTCTTGATATGAGATAATAAGTGCTGAGAAACCAGACGACTCGTCTAGTAAAAGTTCTATGGAGAAACCATAAGATGGAAGAGGAAACGTGGGAACCCAAGGAACTTATGATAAAGAACCACTAAGTCTTGTTATGCAGTAATATTCTAGAAATTTCAAGGACAAAATTATTTTAAATAGGGGATAATTTAATACCCCAAGCTTCCACGGTACGTTTCTCTTTGAATAATACAATAGTGTGTGTTGTATGCAACTTTGAGTTTTAACACACCAAAACCAATCAAAATAGCCGTTATGAATAGTAAGACCCACTTTTTGAAATTTTATAAATAATATCATTCAAAATTTTCTTCATTTTTGGATTCGTATTATCGAAATTAGCTTAGAGGGAATTTTTGGTATTTTTCTGAAAACATTCAATTTTTGATGAATAGTGAAAAACACTGAGTTATAGTTTAAAACCGAATTTTTATTTAAATAATTATTTATTTTTTAAAATTTATTTTAGGTCAAAATAGATACATAATACCAATATAATTTCAAATTAATTCATTGGAGTCAGTTTATAATAATTTTAGATATATAAAAATTTTATTGAACTTTTTACCTTATTTTAAAAACCTCCCATGAGCATTTGCAAATTTACAGAAAACTTAATTTTACCACTTCTGTGAGTTTAATTTAAAAAATATGAGAGACATGGTTGATATCAGTAAGTAAAATGTGGTTTAATAAGATGAAAATATTTTTTGGTGAATAGTAACTTTTTCTTTTATTTACCACGGTTAAAAGTAAATAGGTTAATTAAGGGTAAAAATGACATTATTATTAACCTAACACATGTCCTAATTCTATTGGATAAGTTTAATTCGACCAAAAACAACCTTAGGAATAAAATATGATCCTTTAGGTCCACTTTTATTAGATTTGGACATTTATTATTATTTAATTCAAAGAAGAGGTAAAAGTGTTAAATTCAACGTTTAATAACTAAAACATTTTTAATATAGGGTCAAACATAATATAAATTCGACTATAAATATTTATTAGAAAGATAAAAGTATTTCCTACATAATGGTATTTTATTTATATTTTTTAGACATTAAATAATTAAATTTATTTATGACACAATGAAGATGCAGTAATTACCGTATTAATGAAAGATTAAAATAATTGATATTATAAATATCCAAATAAATGTAATTTGAGACTTTTTATGAATTAAAATAATTTTATAGGTTAATATGACATATTAGGGTTGTTTAGATGAATTTTTTAGAAATAATAATGTTTTTATAAATTTAGAAAAAACAAAATACCAAATATTGTCAAAAATTGACAAAAAGAGTTTTTTTAAAAAAAAAATATTATATTATTAATTGATATTATATTCTTAAAAATATAATGTTTGTAAAAAAGACTTATTTAATGATAGGTGTATTATTAATGAACCACTTTGGGTTCAATTGAAAGTTTATAGAAAGTTTATTAACCATATTATATAAAAACACAAAGAGACATGGTAAATGTCAAACTATTTAACAAAGAGTTAAATATAAAATATAAGGTTAATATACTAACCCAAACCTGTCTAAAACCTATTGGTTGAGTGGTTTTAGACCCATAACCACCTTATCCTTTAAATAATTCATTTTTTAGAAATTATAAACCTAAAATAATTTTATTATAAAATAATATTTCTAGATTTTCCTAAGTTTCCCCTCACCCCTCTTATAAAAGGGCACTCCCCCTTCTCTCTAATTCAAACCTTCAAAGCCATTTGGCTCAGGCAAACTCTGCCCATATACCCTCTAAAATGTCCTGAATTCATCCTAAAGGCCTTAATTTAGTCATAAAACCATCCTAAGGATCCCTTTTGATCAAATCAAAAGGAAGAACCCAAAGAAGAGGTAAATATTTCATCACCTCTGTCAAGTTACTTTCTTCTCCCACTTCCTCTTTCTATGTTGTTTACATTATAAAATAATAACTCCAGTACCTTATATATACTGTGACGTTATTATAAATATGTCACAACCATATTCATTATTCTATCCATCCTTTGAATTACATGTCACCATATGTACGTACGTACGACTTACCGTCTCCATGTCGTGGTGTAATTTTTATTCAATACATTATTATTAGTATGGGTATAATAATGATGTGTAATTGATGTAAATAATAAATATAACATGTTAATGATTATATATATATTATATACCATCCAATTATATATTATTTTAATATCAAAAGAATGATATTTTCTCTCATGCGTACGTATGGATTACCGTCTCCATGAACGAGATGAGATTCATTCCCCATCACAATACATTCAAGACTAATTTTCATTAGATGATTAAAAAGAATGGTTAAAGACTTAATATAATTATGAATATGAATAATATACATCCTATTTATAACAAAAATTACTTATGTAACAAATATTATAAAGGAAAATGAATCATTTAACACCCGAAACAATGATAATACTAAGATATTATTAACAAAGCAATGTTAAAAGATCATATATGATATCATATTAATGTATATGATTCTTGTATAATTTATTAAAAATTATTTCACCATTATAATGGATTTTAACCTACCCTTGAACAAGGAAAAGTACAAGGTAAGGTTTAATTTCACAATCACTTTATCATTCGAGGTTGTTTTTTACGTAAGTATCTACTGGGACCTCTTTATCATCCACATCTGTGTTTTATTAAAAATGTATTTCAATTTTTTTTTACGATTTACTAGAATATGGGATAAAGTAATTTATACCCTTTTTTGACTTTTTATAAGATGTTTTTGGAAATATTCTTTCCGTCTTTTTCCAAACAAGGTACTTTATAACCTTTTCGACAAAACTAAGGTAAGAATGTCTTTTTTAACTTATACAACGGGTGCGACTATTTTCTACTGTTATAACATCATCAAAGCTTTAATTACAAGATTATTAGAATATTTACAAAATAAATGTTTTTTTTATAATTATATGAATTTTAAAATATTTCAAAATATAAAGAGATACGTCTCTAAAAAAGGTTTTTATTTCATCTATGTAAACATCCTTTGATGGATTTTAAGCTTATTTGAAGTTTATTTATTATGATACAAAAATTCTATATTGTATTGAATTATTTTTGATATGTTTGACTATGGATGTGTTATTTTTACTCCATTCATAGTTTATGGATAAATTATTTACATTTCATATGCTAGTTTTAATACGAATGTTTATGTTACGTTTAAACCTTTTCATTTGAGGAATGCATTGGACTTAGTAAGTGATGGGTGGCGCCCGCTATAGCTCCTCGATGCATTGGTAGGTATCATGAGACAAATTTGTGTCTTGGAACAAGGCCTTGAAAAAAATCTTATTTTTATTCTTGGCACAAGGCCTTGACTATGTGGTTATTAAAGTCCGACATTATGCATTCCATCATTATAAAAGTGGCTATTGATATTTCATGTGATTATTGGACTAATAGAATACCCTTGTGAATAAGTAAATGGAATTATTTGTTTTTTATCTTTTTCATATTATGCTGAAGTTCAAGTTTTAAAGGATTTTGTTTAAAAGTATTTTGGGGTTATTTTTAGGAATTTTAAGGACAATTATTTATCAAATGGTCTATGTTGAATATTGGGTACTACAATTGTATTTTGGAGATTGAATTATTTTTTCATCAAATAAGGTTTTTTATTTTTGAGTAATTATATTATATGATCATAAACATTTTTGTTTTGGTTTTTGTATAATGATAGTAGGAATAAATATTTTGTATTTTTTGTATTTTTTATTCTCTAGAAGTTGATTCTAGTGCTTTAGGTGTGAAATTTTTTTCCTAAATACTCATCATTTGTAGAAAAAGATGAGTTTTTGGTGGAAATAAATTAAATGATGAAACTTATCTTTTAAAGTAAGTATATTCATTTATTTTCATAGTTTTACAATTAAATGAATTAATTAAAACTATTAAAAAGATATTAAAATAAAAAAATTATCCATTTAATTTTCTTACTAAGTAATGAATAAAATTTTAACCAATCACTAATTTATGGTTTTGTGATTGGTAACATTCTGATGACCATGTTCTCTTATAACTTTATAGTTATTTTTTCTTTAATATAAATGTTTTCCTATATGAAATACTTCTATGTGTTATCTCAGGTGACCTTCATACTTCCCTTTATTTTAACATGAAAGTTTCATTAATTATTTTTCCAACATGGGATTTCAACAAAGGTATTTTAAAAAGTCAAACCCCTATTTTTTTAATCCCAAGTTAAAATTGAAAGGAAAAAATTTATTAGGGTGTGGGGAATATAACAACCTGATATTTTAAAAGGAAACACTATTTTTGATATCATACATGATATGCCACATCTAACTTAAATAAACAACTAAATATTATTAATTCAATGTTATCATTATAACATAGCCGTTAGAATAGAGGTAATGAAAATGATTAACTAAATTATTAAAATATGGTAAAAAAATGTTATATAATTATTTATTTTGTGATTAATTAATTATCAATGAAAATAAAATCATTTTTAAAATAAAAGGAATTGTTTTTCTGAAATACTATTTAAATGTCCACAAGTGTGTTTTATACTAATAAATAAAAAAATCACACTTTTTGGATTATATTAATAATAATAATATATATATATATATAATATATTCAATATCATGTTTAAAATTCATCTTATATGTTTTATAGACATGATATAAGAACAATCCAATTTTACAGATAAAAGAAGTATTTTTCTAAAAAGGAATATTTTTCCGCTTTTGATGATGCACTCGTTTTAAATCTAGTTTTGACAATTTTAAAAATTATATTTGAAAAAATAAAATTCTTATTTTAAATATTAATATAAAAATTTACTTTGGTTTAATTTTTTATATTTTTCTAATAAGTTAGATGTTTTGATGAATAGTGAAGAAACACTGCATTTTAATTGAAAACTGGTTTTTTCATTAAATTTATTTATAGTGTTAAATTATATATTTTAATGGTTTTAAAGTATAATTAGATAGATATTTTATCATTTAATGTAATTAATTTCATTTTAATCAATTTCACATTTAATTTTGATATAGAAACATTTCAATCTTTTGAACGTTTTTACTTTAAAAACTCATTTTCTCATTCCGTCAATGAGATTAATTTTTAATTAATTTATTCATTTTCTGTGTTTGGAATTAAAAAAAACGGATTCCATATTTGGAATAATAGGGTATTTTTTTTTAAATAGGAACCTTTTATTTTTGTGCATTATTAATAGAAACTTTAATAATTTTTTTATTAACACGTTTAAAGGTAAATCGAGTAATTAAGGGTAAAAATAATATTATAAATATTATAAAATTACTCTAAAACATGACATAATTTTCTTTTATGAGTGTTTATAGACCAAAATAACTAGTGGGAAGAAATTATTACCCTTTTAATCCAATTGGATGAGAGTGTAAAATTTATATTATTATATTAAAAGAAAAGTCAATTTTGTCACAATTTTGTTTTTAACAAGTGAAATATTTTTAATATGGGGTTATATAGGAGAAATGTTCAACTATAAATATTTTTTTTAAATATAAAATGTTTATATTCATAATTATAATTTATTTTCAATTTTTAGAGATGAAATAATTAAATTAAAGGCTTTCATAATCAAGATGGAGTATTTATTTAATTAAAGGAGATATCAATTAATGATATTGAAAATAATAAAATAAATATAATTTGATATTATTAATTTAATAAAAGGATGTTTTAGATCATGTTTTCATGTTATTGATGTTTTATAATTATTGGTTCGAATTTATCTTGTTGTTATGATATTTTTAAAAGGTCAAGTAATGAATAATGTCCAAATTGACATTATTGATATTTTAAAATAAATAATTTTTTATTAAATTATATAAAAGTTATAAAAATATAAATTTTGGCCAAATAATTTTGTTATGTCTTAAAATTTTATAAATTACTCATTTATTTGTTGTTTTTTAATTTTATAGTAATCATATAAACCCTAAAAGTGTAAATTACAAGATATCATGCTAAGAGTTAAAAGGGTTAAATAAGGGTTAAAACAAAACATTGAAGATTAACAAAAAAATTAAAACATGTATAATTTTTATTAGATGAATGTATTTCAACCCATAATAATTAAATATTAGAAATAAATTATTTTGGATCCACTTTGAATATAATTTTATTTTATATTAATTTAATACTTTAAAAAATTCCAAGAGTGCCCCTACTATCTTTTATAAAAGGGTTCCCCTTCTTCTCTTTTTTTTCTCACACTTAAAAACCTATTTTTTTAAAGAAAATATCTGAACTAATAACTTCCCAGAACCCCTAAAAATATTATATAGTCCTTAGTTTAGGCAGAAAACCCTCTTCAGAGGTGTTGAGTTGTTAATCAAAGGAGGTCATCTGAAGGAGAGGTATCATTTTTAATTAGGTGTTTCTATTTTATTTATTCTTCCACTTAATTAAAATAATATTACACCATTATGTAATATTAAATATAGTATAATAAATATATTTTGATGTTATTATGTTAATATCATCACCTAAATCCATTTCCATCAAATGGGAAAGAATTAATCATTCGTGCGTACGGTGGACCACCACCTTGTGAACCGATATAAATTGTTTCCCATCACTGTCTCTCAAGATTGGTTATAATGATGAACTTAATGTTTATATATGATATTAATATAATATTTACCATTATTAAATAATAATATATCATTTATATTCTTACCTTTCCATGCACATAAAAATGATAATGTCGCTCGTGCGTACGTATGAACTATCACCTCCACAAAGCGATGTAATTCGTTTTTCATCACCACATCACATTAATGATATATTTAATTATATTTAAATGTTTAATAATATATTAATTATATTATTATCATTATTGAAAATAAAATAACACTTATATTATTTTCATAATGATCATTGATAAATGGGAACGTTACTCATGTGTATGTATGACCTACCTTCTCCACGATTATAAAGTAGTTCATTCTTTATGACCTTACTCAATGGTTTGATTTAAAATTATAATTCCTGTATAAAAATGATAATATTTTCATGAATATTATTCTATATATTAAGGAATAATGACCAATTTGACTATTGACATCATACCAAACTCATTTTGGACTCATGTACTGAATATCATCAAAACATCCAACGTGAACTTAAATAATCAATTAGTTGTTATAACATGGTAATAAATGATATTAAAATAAGAATAAACTTGAAAAGGTTATAAATCATGTACATAATTAACATAGGTCTATTATTTAGGAAATTAATGGACATATGTGATGAATCAAACTCAAGGTAGGAGACTTAGTCTCAATCTCATTTCATTGAGACATATCTTGATAATATGCACTTTATTATTTTATGATGTGTATATATAGACCAATTGACATTTTATATTAGGAATTTTCTCTATTGTCATGATATTTAATATTTTTTAAAGTTATTATTAAATTATTTTTATGATTCAAATATTTCAAAGTGGAATTTGAAACTTATTTAAAAATATATTTTTAAATTATTTAAGATTTAATATAAAAATATTTTCCTCCATGTCAATTTTCTTGATATTATTTTATATATAAAGTAAATTTTATGTCTATTTTGAATTTAATTCAATTTTTTTAGAAAATAATCTTTATATGTGTATTATATAGAACATTTTCACAATTGAAAAAATGAATGTTCTATTCTTAACATACGCGGAGACAATGAATTTTCTGTAGCCATGCCCATTATTTTAGTTTTTAATTACTTTAAAAGAGTTAACGTTTCATTAAATGAAAACCAATATATATAAATATATATATTGGGTATTTTGGTACTGAAAATTGTTTTTTTCAAAATAAAGGTTCAATTTTTTTGTTGAAAATGGGCTTTTGAAAGATAATGTTATCCAAAAGTGATTTTCATACGATTTTAAAAGAGTTTTTCAAACGATGAAATGTTTTATTAATTTTTTTGGTTCTTGGACATTATAAATATGGGTGTTCCTATATATAACCTTGTGATCCCCTTATATCTTGAATGATTTTTGTTCCTAGATTTCACTCCAATGCATTGGGTACTCTAGATATGGAAGTCGACATTATAGTTATTCCATTTTTAAGGGTTTTGTAAGGGCTCTGTATGGGTTTTATGTGATGATGTCCTAAGGAACCTGAATGAATTTATTATTATTTATAATGAGTTTTTATAGAAATAATTTATTTTAAAAAGGTAAAATAATGATTTTTTAATGGAATTTTATTTACCTTTATGGGTAAAACATTATGTTTTCAAGAAAAGTGTTTTTATGGGTTTTCATGTTTTTATTAAAATAACGTCTTCATAACTATTTTTATATTCCTTATTGATATTTTTTGCTCATACTGAGTTTTGAAATTTTTTTCACATGGTTTAAGGTTGATTAGGGATAAGGATGATATCATAAATAAAATTTATAATACATTTCATAAAAATAAAACATGTTTTTTTAAAAGGGTTTACCTTGGTGGAAGAAATGGATAAAAAGTATAAGTGTCCACTTATAATGTATGGGTTTAATATGTAAGAATTTTTCCTAATTATATAAAACTCTTGGCCTAAATGATCTTTTGGAAAATAATGTCATTTCTAATTTTAAAATAACTATAATATGTAATGTTTAAGGATGGGTCCTTATATATTATATATGAAATTTCTCTGGTCATTGACCATTTTTCTGATAGATATTTTTATATCCTCTAATCGATCAAATTGTTTAAATGATGTATCTTTGACCGATGTATTTGACCTGATATCATTCACACCCCAACACCCTATATGACTTCATGACATCAAAAAATGAATATCTTGTAATTTTTTTGGAATTTTAAATTATTATAAACAATCTATCTGGTAAACATAATCTATTGATTTTAGAACATGTCTATTTGATCATAATTTTAAACATAAACTTTTTACTTCCAAACAAAATTCAACATCACATACTTATCCCCCTTTCTTATTCATTAAATTTTTACATATCTCCATTTTTACTAGTATATAAAAACTTACCAGTGTGAACTTTTTACTACTATACATCAGATAACATGAGCCATGTTCCATCTTATCAACTACTGATCCTAGTTTTTTTTGGTTAAAAATCTTTTAAAAGACTTGGATTAAACCCTAAATACTTAACCTTATTTGGCATATTGCTCACAACCATCTTCCTACTGAGGTTTTTCTTCAGGACTTTGGCATCCAAATCTTCTATAAATGTCATTTCTGTCTTCAACATAGAGAAGAAATGAATCATTTATTTTTGTATTGTGAAATGGCTTCAACCCTATGGAATTATATCACTGACATGATTGAATACAGATGGTTATTCTTTGACTATATTTACTCATAGTTAAAATGTTGTGTTGAGCTTGACACTTCGCAGAAAATAAAGAATATATTCTTAGCCATTGTTTCTGAGCTCCTCCATATGATCTGGTATGATAGAAATTCTATTATCCACAATAATTACTCTTTCAATCTCAATGCAGGTTGGAAAAAAATGATCATTGCCATTAGAGATGTTGCCTCTCTTTAGAATGCTCATTATGAAAACTCTGTTGGATTCTTTGTGATCCATCATCGGGTTAGGATTGAAGGTCTCTACAGACAACTGAGACACAACTTAGAGGTTTTCTAGAAATCCCCACTACCTGGATGGATCATGATTAATATTTATGGAGCCTCCAAAGGGAATCCAGGGCCTGTAGGTTGTGGTTCTATCTTCAAAGACTTTCTTGGAAATTGTCATGACTGCTTCTACGACAGTTGTGGTACCGCCTCCTCTCTTGAAGATGAAATGGAAGTGGTGATTCATGCTATCGACTTTGTTAAACAAAAGGGTTAGAACAAAATTTGGATTGAAAGTGATTCAACCACCATTTTCCATGATATTTGAAGTGGTGTGGTTCACCTTTCCTAGATGCTCACTACACATTAGATGAGTTTCTTGGCTTCAATTTTGGAGATCAGATACATTACCACACATGCCTACCGGGACACGAACATAGTTACTGATGGTCTTTCTAAGAAAGGGATTAACCAAGGTATTACTTGGAGGGATGAGCTTCCAGTTGATCATCTTCCACTTTATGAAAAAGATTGTAATAATATTCCCTCCTTCAGACTCTTGTAGTTTCTTTTTCCTATTCAATAAATTGGGTCTTGGTCTTTAACTAAGGCTTTAACTTTTATAATAAACATGAGCCACGATCCATATGGTAACATTATAAAACTTTAAAATCTATAGAAAATCACTTGGATTGTGAGTTTCTTCAAGATGTTTGGAACTTGAAGAATGAAAAATCATTATCTAACTAAAGGAAAGTTTCTTATTATTGTTAAGAGAACTTTCTTAACTACTATAAAAACTCTTTCCTGCCTAATATATAAAAACATTCACAATAATATATTTTTTCAAAAAAATAAAAAACATATTAATAAAAAATCCCAAAGGATGTTTATATCCTTTATAATTATTCTCTAGGTTGGTTTAGGTATCCTATATTTGAAATATAGGGCTTGTAATCCCCTTCCTAGGGGGTTATTCTAGATAGGGTTTGGTATTCTCCATAAACTCTGGGTGTGATAACATTGATATTAGGTTATTATAGATTGGTTTAGGTATTCACCATAGACCATAAGAATTATAACCAACCTATGAAAATATATCTTTTTGAGTTCCTCCAAACTTTATCATGGTAAGGACTGATGAGAATTAACTATTGATGAGTTCCATCAGCTTAGTGAGACCTATAGAGTGAGTTTTCTTGGATTAATTTTACCTTGGATCATCGGGAATAATCCCTAGGAAAATAGAGAAGAATAACATTAACTTAATACTTTGATTATTACTTTGAACATATTTGGGTTATCTTTTTTATCCACTTTTTTTGGGAATTATAGATGACTCCATCTTAGATGCTTTGTGTTTGGGGATTTTAGGGTGTCCTACTAGGTATGTTTATAATCACCTCAGAATGGGATCTACCCACACATTTCATGTTTTATGTAGATGAAAGGCCTCTCAATTGATTCCTAGGAGGTTCAAAAGAATGTGGAGATTATTTGTTCTAGTCATACCATGAAGGGTTATAAGAGTTTCATCTTAATAGATGTCCCCTTTTGTTATAAGCTTAGACTCTTTTTAGAGTTATGTTGGGCTTTTATTTGTCCCTTTTCTTTTATGTATCCTTTTTCACACTATTATGTGGGATTATTTTTTATACATGCATTTATTGTATGAGTTTTTTTATCTTTTCTTAATTATACGTGTAGAGACCCAAATCTTGACGTACATGGACATTAAATTAATTTTTTGGAATACTTGATACATAATGAAAACAGACACACAAGGACTGTAATAGTTTAGTGTATTTGGAAACTCAGAAAATAATCTTCGAATCGTGGTGAAAGATCTTCAACATCTCCCATAAAGATCTTCCTCTTTTGTTTTCTTACCTAAAACCTTTCTTTAAATCCTAGGGAAAAGAAAACATATAAAGGGTGATCTCAAATGCTCAGTAAGGGTAAGCATAGAGAACATAAAACAATCCATAAAAATTTGAATGCAAAAGCTTGAACATAAAATCTAAACATCAAAATCATGAGAAAAGACATAAATCTTGAAAGTATGTAAGGAATATATCATAAAGGAACATCAATCTTGATAAAATACCATGAGAATAAATCATGTAATTATGGAAACCATTCAGCACTTGTTATGATTTCCATAGTAGCCAAGGCATTGCTACCAAGACCATCTTAGTGGAAAAAGTCCCTTTCTGAATCGAGTTCACTCCTCGTTCCAGTCCTGTATCACTAAACTGGATTAACTTACCATTCCAGCCATGTCTATCTCATGAGATATAAATCCTTACCCAATGAATTGGAGGGATATATAGGTCCCACCCATCTCATAATGAAATCATTCTTACTTGTTCCATAACAAAAATATAAATCATTCATCATAACCCAAAGAATAAAAATGGGTTTCATAAACATCATCCCATCATAACATAATCCATATAAAACAAATGGATATCATTTAATCATAATAAAATTAAAACAATGTAAATCATAGAGACATTATACTTGAAACAAACACATATGAAATAATGTCTTCTTAGATGGAAAATGGTTTTAATAAAACACTTGAAAAGAATTCTTGAGGAAAATATCCTTTCTTCTTAAAAATCATTTTATTTTCACAAAATTCCATGGAATTTTAAAAGAAAAGGATTTTATTGAAAATAATCATGAAATCTTGTAGAGTAAACTTCATGAAAATAAGGCTTTATGAAACCGTAAAAATCATTTCATGCCGTATAAGTTAAAAAACATTATCCTTGTACTTTTGTTAGAAAAGTCAAAATGTTCCTCATGTGGTAAACAAAAGTAAGATTCCTTTCATAGCATGTGGTAAATTTCAAAAATGGGTAAATAGGACTTTAAACATACATGAAACCATTTTTAGGAAACATGGACATGGATGATAACAATAACCCCAGTAAATACTTACGAATAAACAATCTCGGATAAGAACAAGATTGGAATAGTTATCCATTACCTTATGTCTGATATGCTTTATATGTTTCCAAACCTCCTGTATAATGATTTAAATAATTTCATTGACTTATTAAAGAATCATATTCATTGTTATGATATCATATATGGTTCACTTATGACTTTATATTACCCGTTATTTTGTAAATTCTATGTTAAATCACCGTTTTGGGTAAAGTCGTTTCATTTATCGTACGAGTTTCGACTTGTTGTTCTTGATATTATTACTTATAACCTGATTTACTTAATTACATAATGTAAAAAAGGATTTATATATAATATATATTCAGCATATACATATATATATATATATTATAGATCGATAAATGGAATGAAATTCACCATTCATGGAGACGGTAGGCCGTACGTATGCATGAACATTGTTTTCATTTTCTTATTGAATTGAATGGAATTAAGTAGATGACATATATATACATAAATACAGTATCATTATTATGTCATATATCTCATTATTATTCATTATATATACTTTATAATCATTCATTAATGGTTAACATGGATAATGAATCTCATCGCGTCGTGGAGACGGTAGTCTATACGTACGCACGAGCGATGATATCATTCTCATGATCATGGAATTGTATTGAAGTGTATGTATAATATTTAAAAATCAATATCAATTTAAAATAATCATATATAGTTATTTATTTACACCATTATACCCATCCAAGTAAGGTGGTAGTCGAAAATAGATTACACCACGGTGTGGAGACGATATTCCATAAGAACGCATGCGCGGTGATTTCGTTTTCTGTAGGATGGATAGATGGTGAAAAAAAGTTGTTTCATAATTATAATAACATATAATTATATGAGTGATACTTATGTTATTACTTAATAATGAAAAAACTAAAGAAGAAGAAATAGAAGAAGAAATAAAGTTGAAAGAATCGGTAACAGATATTACCTCTTCTTTGAAGCGCCTCTTCTTAACCTCCACTTAGGGTACTAAAGATGGTCTTTGAAGAAGACCAGGACCTATAGTATGTTTCTAGGGAAGTGGATAAGTGAAATTGGCAGGGGTTGGCCGATATTGAAGGCTCAAAGTGGTGTGAGGAAGAGAGGGAGGAGGTTTCCTTTTATAAGGGAGGAGAGGGGCACCTTTGGAAAAACTAAAAATATTATTTTATTATAAAGTCATATTCAGTTTTTAATAGCTCAAAATTGATTTATTTTGAAGCTAAGGTGGGGATGGGTCGAAATCCTCTCAACCAATAGATTTTATACAAGTTTAGGTCATTATATTAACCTTATCTTTTAGTTTTAACTCTTAGTTAATTAGATTGACATTTACCATGTCACTTTGTATTTTTATATTATATAGTTAATAAACTTACCATATACATCCAAGAGACCCCCAAGTAGTCCATTAATTATACAATTATCATTATATAAGTATCTTTTCTGAGAATTATATTTTTAGGAATATAATAACAATTAATAATATAATATTTGTTTTAAAAACTATTTTATGTCAATTTTGACACTATTTGGTAATTGATTTTTGTGAAACTCATAAAAGAATTATTAGTTCTAAAAAAGTTACTTAAATCAATACTAATATGTCATATTAACCTAGAAAATTATTTTAATTCATAAAAAGTCTCAAATTACATTTATTTGAGCATTTATAACATCAATTATGTTAATATTTCATTAATAAGATAATTACTGTATCATCATTGTGTCATAAATAAATTAAATTAGTTAATGTCTAAAAATTTTAAATAAAATTTCATTATGTAGGAAATATTTTTATATTTCTAATGAATATTTATAGTCGAATTTATCTTATGTATCACTCTATATTAAAAAGGTTTTAGTTATTAAACATCGATTTTAACTATTTTAACTCTTCTTTAAATAAAATAATATTAAATGTCCTAATCTAATAAAATCAGACATAAATGATCATATTTTATTAATAAGGTTGTTTTGGGTCGAATTAAAATTATCCAATAGAATTAGGACATGTTTTAGGGTAATAATAATATCATTTTTACCCTTAATTACCCTATTTACTTTTAACCGAGGCAAATAAAAGTAAAAGGTTACTATTCACAAAAAATTATTTTCATCTTATTGAACCAAATTTTAGTCCTTGATATTAATCTTGTCTCTCATATTTTCAAAATTCCACTCACAGAAGCGGTAAAATTATGTTTTATGTGAATTTGAAAATTCTCCTAGGAGGTGGGTAAAAGACGGTGAAAAGTTCAATAAAATTTTTATATATCTAAAATTATTATAAAATGAATCCAATGAATTACATTGAACTTATATAGGTATTATGTATAAATTTTGACCTAAAATATATTTAAATAAAATAAATAATTATTTAAATAAAAAGTTGGTTTTTAAATAGTAACCCAGTGTTTTCACTATTCATAAAAAATTGAAAGTTTTCAGAAAAATACCAAAAATTCACCCTAGGCTAATTTCGATATTCCGAATCCAAAAATGAAGTCCATTATGAAAAATAAAATTTCAAAAAGTGGGTATTACTATTCATAACGAGTAGTTCATAATAATATTATAATAATATCTCGTTTAGTGAAACATGGTATTGCATACTACACACACTATCATGGAATGTTGCGATTGCGTGTAATGCAAGCCAAGTTAGGGATGCATGTATTGAAATCTCCTTTTGGTGTAGCGTACAACACAAGACATCAATAAAATTAAAAATAATATTTTTTAAAAAAATCTTGGGGTGTTACATTTTACCCCCCTTAAAATGAATTTCGCCCTCGAAATTTTTCGGGGTTATAAATGGTTTAATACTCCAAAGTTTATTTAATATAAACCCACATCATTAAAAGGAATACCAAAACCAATATTTAAAAACTAAAGTATGAAACGTAACGGTTACCCAAATTAACTAATCATTGGGTTTCCACATAAGAGAACATAGGTGAAAATATGGATATGGAAAAGAAATCTAACCATCACGTTCTGATGGAGAGTGGTAGAGAACATGACTATGAAAAAGCCAAAAATAACAAAGCCATAGATTTGTGATGATATAAGGTACCATCTGATTCATCAGATATAAGGGAACTGGGAAAACATTTTTGGTTTTCAAGATCATTTCCCTAAAGTTAAAGAAATTGGAATTAGAAGAAATACTTTCGTGATTTTGGTACAGTCTCACCGTTGGTCGTTCCTTGGAAAATTTCCACTTCATCTCTTAAAGAAATGAAATTGAATTTTTCATTCGTGAAGTGTTAGCAGATCATGTGATAGAATGATGGGTCATTCCATCTGTCTCAAACAAAAGGTTAGAAAAAGCTATCAAAAATACATAAGTCCATCTATAGTGAGATTAATCATATATGGATCCTAAAATGGACTTATACTTTATATATCATACTTCTTAATATAATAAAACTAGTTTCTACTAAACAGTGACTTCTTGTAGGCCAGTGGTAGGCGATAAAGGCATGTCACACTTTAGTTGTGGGTTCGATTCCCACAGCCTTGTCCGACACGATGGGTCGTCGCCCATCCTGCAGGTTGTCCTTTTTCTAAAACTACATTATTATAAAAATCCATAAATAATATCTAAAAAGTTATAGCCTTAAACAACACTAACTTATGTCCAACATAATCCATTCCAATCTTTAGGCTTATCCAAAATACTGCTGTCCAATTTCATATTATAGTGAAAACGATTACCAGAGAGTTCATATAACAAGAATGTTAATACCATTGTTGATCCCCATATATCATAAGATGTGTCTTATTGGTCACATTCCAAACATTCGAAGTCCTTAATCATGTATTCTCTTGAAAAATGAATACCCATTGAACCTTAGTGAATACATGAGTGCTGTCAAAAGTTAACTCTTTCCACATACCAAAATCCCAAAATTATGTATACTCAAACCATGATATCACTTAGTCCTTATAACAATCATGAGCTCATGAATACTATCAAACATATTATTTCCTCCTTATCCATTCATTGTGTGCATATCATCTTCTTTCCAAAAATATCTGAATAACATTTCATGGTTACCAGTAAAATTCAACATATACTTTCAAATACTTTAGAAAAAACAATAGTGTAACAATCCCTAGATGTTTCTTTATTCTATAGTACCATTAAATTACCTATACAACATAACTCTTGATAAACATACAATCATTCCACTACCTTCTTAAAACATTGATCAAGCTTCAACACTTCTTTCATCTCATATATCATTTGTAGTCTCCTCATCATCATCCACATAAATACTACCCATATGACCATGTTGATTATCTTCATGAGATTTTCCCATAGGGAATTGGTTTGCATAATGCCCATAAATTCCACATTTAAAACATCTAATCATTGTTGATGTCATAGAAATACCATTATCCTTATCCATGGTGTTAACTAAACCTTTTCCTTTGTACTTACTGGATTTGTGTCCTTCTTTTCCGCACCCAAAGCATCTTCCAGTTCCTTTGAAACATTCTCCTTGATGCCTCTTCCCACATGATTTACATGATAGGAATTGAACTTTCCTTCCTCTATGATCATCATGAAACTCCATCTTTCTCTTATTAGCTGAGTCGGGAAACTCACCAAAGTTGATATTATTGATCATATTATGAGATTGTTGATTAGGCATAATAACGATATGTGTACATCCAGATCCAATTTCATTCGGTTGCTCATGAAGAATATCATTCCATTGTCCATTATATCCTCCATTATCATGAATCTTCCCGTTCGCAGCCTTTTTATAAAACCCCAAAAAATAGTGTGAGAGGCCAAAATCATAATCAAGGGGGATTACCTTCAATATCTAACATCTTTGGTTAAATTCTAATATTGTTAACATAATTATAAGACTATAACCTATACTTATACTTAACCTTAGGGACATCCCTAGACATACCTTAGAAATATACCTAGGGATATCATTAAAGTTATCACATACTAGTTTCCAAAGGTTGACTAAACCTTTCCTATGATAACAACTATAGAGACCCAAAGTTAGACGTACATGGAAATTACATTACTTTTGCAGAATACTTGATACATAACGAAAACAGACACACAAGGACCGTAATATTTTAGTGTATTTGGAAACTCAGAAAATAATATTCTAATCATGGTGAAAGATCTTCAAAATCTCCCATAAAGATATTCCCTTTTTGTTTTCATACCTAAAACCTTTCTTTAAATACTGGGGAAAAGAAAACATATAAAGGGTGAGCTCAAATTCTCAGTAAGGGTAAGCATATATAACATAAAACAATCCTTAAGAATTTGAATGAAAAAGCTTGAACATAAAATCTAAACATCAAAATCATGAGAAAAGACATAAATCTTGAAAGTACATAAGGAATATATCATAAAGGAACATTAATCTTGATAAAATAGAATGGGAATAAATCATATAATTATGGCAACCATTAAGAACTTGTTATGATTTCCATAGTAGCCAAGGCATTGCTACCAAAACCATCTTAGTGGACAAAGTCCCTTTCGGAATCGAGTTCACTCCTCGTTACAGTCCTGTATCACTGAACCAGATTAACTTACAATTCCATCCATGTATATATCATGAGATATAAATATTTACCCAATTCATTGGAGGGAGATATAGGTCCCACCCATCTCATAATGAAATCATTCTTACTTATTCCACAACATAAATATAAATCATTCATCATAACCCAAAGAATAAAAATGGGTTTCATAAACATCATCCCATCATAACATAATCCATATAAAACAAATGGATATCATTTCATCATAATAAAAGTGAAACCATGTAAATAATAGAGACATTATACTTGAAACATAAACATATTAAATAATTTCATCTTAGATGGAAAATGGTTTTCATAAAACACTTGAAAAGAATTCTTGAGAAAAATATCCTTTCTTCTTAAAAATCATTTTATTTTCAAAAAATTCCACGCAATTTTAAAAGAAAAGTATTTTATTGAAAATAAAAATGAAATATTTTAGAGTAAACTTCATGAAAATAAGGCTTTATGAAATCGTAAAAATCCATTCATGCAGTATAAGTTAAAAAAAATATTCTCCCTGTACTTTTGTCAGAAAAGTCAAAAAGTTTCTCATGTGGTAAACAAAAGTAAGATTCCTTTCATAACATGTGGTAAATTTAAAAAATGGGTAAAGAGGACTTTATACATATATGAAACCATTTTTAGGAAACATGGACTTGGATGATAACAATAACCCCAATAAATACTTATGAATAAACAATCTCAGATAAGAACGAGATTGGAATAGTTATCCCTTACCTTATGTCTGATATGCTTCGTATGTTTCGGAACCTCCTGTATAATGATTTAAATAATGTCATTGACTTATTAAAGAATCATATTCATTATTATGATATCATATGTGGTTCACTTATGACTTTATATTACCCGTTCTTTTGTAAATTCCATGTTAAAACACCGTTTTGGGTAAAATCGTTTCATTTATCGTACGAGTTTCGACTTGTTGTTCTTGATATTATTACTTATATCCTGATTTACTTAATTACAGAATGTAAAAAATGATTTATATATAATATATATTCATCATATACATATATATATATGATAGAACGATAAATTGAATGAAATACACCGTTCATGGAGACGGTAGGCCGTACGTACGCATGAACGCTATTTTCGTTTCCTTATTGAATTTAATTGAATTAAGTAGATGACATATATATATATATATACAAACATAAATAAAATATCATTATTATGTGATATATTTAATTATTATTCATTATATATACTTTATAATCATTCATGAATGGTTAACATGGAGAATGAATCTCATCGCGTCGTGGAGACGGTAGTCCGTACATACGCACGAGCGATTATATCATTCTCATGATCGTGGAATTGTATTGAAGTGTATGTATAGTATTTAAAAATAAATATCACTTTAAAATAATCATATATAGTTATTTATTTACACCATTATACCCATCCAAGTAAGGTGGTAGTCGAAAATAGATTACACCACGACGTGGAGACGGTATTCCGTACGTACGCACGCGCGGTGATTTCATTTTCCGTAGGATGGATAGATGGTGAAATAAGATTTTTTAATACTTATAATAAAATATCAATATATGAGTGATACTGATGTTATTACTTCATAATTAAACAACTAAAGAAGAAGAAGGAGAAGAAGAAATAAAGTTGAAAGAATCGGTAACGGATATTACCTCTTCTTTGAAGCAGCTCTTCTTAACCTCCTCTTAGGGTACTAAAGATGGTCTTTAAAGAAGAATAGGACCTCTAGGATGTTTCTAGGGAATTGGAGAAGATAAAATGGCAGGTTTTTGCCGATCTTTAAGGCTCAAATTGGTGTGAGGAAGAGAGGGAGGAGGTTCCCTTTTATAAGGGAGGAGAGGGGCACCTTTGGAAGAACAAAAAATATTATTTTATTATAAAGTAATATTCGGTTTTTAATATCTCCAAATTGATTTATTTATAATCTAAGGTGGGTATGGGTATAAATTCTCTCAACCAATATATTTTATACAAGTTTAGGTTATTATATTAACCTTATCTTTTAGTTTTAACTCTTAGTTAATTAGATTGACATTTACCATGTCACTTTGTATTTTTATATTATATAGTTAATAAACTTACCATATAAATCCAACAGACCCCCAAGTGGTCCATTAATGATACCCCTATCATGATATATGTATCTTGGCGGAACCTTAGATTTTTAGGAATATAATAACAATTAATAATATAATATTGTTTTTAAAAACTATTTTATGTCAATTTTGACACTATTTGGTAATTTATTTTTATGAAAATAATAAAAGCATGATTAGTTATAAAAAAGTTAATTAAATAAATTATAATATGTCATATTAAACTATAAAATTATTGGAATTCATAAAAAGAATCAAATTACATTTAATTGAGCATTTATAACATCAATTATGTTAATATTTCATTAATAAGTTATTTAATGCATCATCATTGTGTCATAAATAAATTAAGTTATTTAATGTCTAAAAATTATAAGTAAAATTCCATTATGTAGGAAATTTTTTTATCTTTATAATTAATATTTATAGTCTAATTTATCTTATGTATAACCCTATATTAAAAATGTTTTAGTTATTAAACTTTGATTTTAACTATTTTAACTCTTCTTTAAATAAAATAATATTAAATGTCCTAATCTAATCCAAGTGGACCTAAATGGTCATATTTTATTCCTATGGTTTTTTTTGGTCGAATTAAACTTATCCAATAGAATCAGGACATGTTTTATGGTAATAATAATATCATTTTTACCCTTAATTACCCTATTTACCTTTAACCGAGGTAAATAAAAGTAAAAACTTACTATTCAAAAAAAAAAATTATTTTCATCTCATTGAACCAAATTTTAGTCCTTGATATTAACTTTGTCTCTCGGATTTTCAAAATTCACTCACATAAGCGGTAAAATTATGTTTTATGTGAATTTGCATATTCTCCTAGGAGGTGGGTAAAAGATGGTGAAAAGTTCAATAAAATTTTTATATATCTAAAATTATTATAAAATGGCTCCAATGAATTACATATAACTTATATAAGTATTATGTATCAATTTTTACCTAAAATAAATTTAAATAAAATAAATAATTATTTAAATAAAAAGTTGGTTTTTAAATAGTAACCTAGTGTTTTCACTATTCATCAAAAATTGAAAGTTTTCAGAAAAATACCAAAAATTCACCCTAGGATAATTTTGATATTCCGAATCCAAAAATGAAGTCCATTTTGAAAAATAAAATTTCAAAAAGTGGGTATTACTATACATAACGACTAGTTTATAATAATATTATAATAATATCTCGTTTAGTGAAGCTTGGTATTACGTACTACACACGCTATCGTGGAAGGTTGTGATTCCGTGTAATGAAAGCCAAGTCAGGGATGAGTATAGTGCAAGATCCTTTTGGTTTAGCTTACAACACAAGACATCAATAAAATTAAAAAGAATATTTTTCCTAAAATCTCGGGGTGTTACAATACGGGTGTATGAAGATGTGTGTGTGTGTGTACATGTACTTTCAGCTAAATCCTCCCATGTGTGAAATATTCATACATGACACGAGTCGCTATTACCTGGAATATTATTGATTTTCTTGGTATTTCACACACAACTTACTACTATCCATGCATTCCCAAGTGGTTCAGTCTCATAGTGGCATTAGTGGGGTTATCTTAGGATCATATGTTGGAGATAGTCTAATTGTGAGAATTGGTTTGGGAAATAGGAAAAAGTGTGAAGGTATCATGAGTTTGGTTTTGAATCCATGGAACCTAGTGATGATGTGGTAGTTAAAATATCCATTCACTAGGAATCTAGTAGCCTACTTGTTGACTCATTACATATAGGCATTTTTTGTAGTAAAAACATTGGAATATGCATCATATTGGAATGAGTTGTGGTTCCATTTCCTTCTTAATTAAGATCCATAATTTTTCTTTATGATCATGGTGTATCTTGATTATTTAAGTATTCCACCATGATGACATCCATCTAAGATTTTATTGTGGGATCTTGATGATGACCCACCTAGTGAGGAGGCCTTAGTGTTGGGACTTGATCTTTGGATGACCCCTCTGAGTGGATAATGAGAAGTGCCTCTACCCATTGAGGAATATATTTACCCACTCTTGATTGTTTAGGTAGATTATCACCATTAGGTTGAGAGGTATTTGGTCCCATAAATACCAAAAGATGATGCATGCATGCTGAGTGAGATTCATGAGCTTCAGAGATAGAGAGCAACCATGTTTTAGGGTGATCCAGACCCCCAGGTAGCAGAGGACTAGCTCAGGTTTATGGAATGAGTAATTTTCTTGGTTAGGTCCCCTCAAAATGGTGTTCTTGGTGGAGATACTTCTTTAGGTAAACACAGAATTTTGGTGGAGCCTTGTGATGGTGATGTTAAATGTGGCTTTAATCATGAAAAGAAGAGGAACAATTCCCCTATAAAGACTCATTATCTTATGAAATGTTTTATATCTATATGGGTGAGTCAGGGATGCCTAATGTGAATAATATTTATTTGTGGTATATGGGTTACTTTAATGGTTATATTTCAGGTATTTTTGGTATTTCCAAGGTTTCAGAGTGAAATATAGTTGTAAAGAATAGGTAGAAAAGGGATGTGGATAGCTGCAAGCAGTAGAAGCTTGTGACCTGAATGCTCTGTGTGTGATCTGAGGTATTACCTATGTATTATCTACTTTATCCATAGTTTTGGTAGATACAGGCTCATGCCACTATTTCCTTGTCTCATCCCTTGTTCATGACCTATAGTTTCTAGTGGAGCCTTTAAATTGATCCTTGTGTTTGTAGATTCATGCTGGGGAAGTTTTAGTGATATCATATTTCAATTTTTAGTGTGACTTGAATCTTAGAGGAGAGATCCTTGTTTGGAATAGTTTCATAGAAATAGCATGGCCCTATGATGTTTTTATCGATATGGAATGGTTGTCTACTTACCATGTCTAGCTTGATTGTTTCCAGTGAGGGTTGAAATGTTCCTGATTTGGTGGGAAGTTTTTTTTCTTCATTGGTGAGAAGGAATATTTGGTAGATAAGTATGATATCATATACTAGATAATACAATAAATTTCTTATTATTTGGATTTTTTAAACCTTGAATAAGTGGATACTATAATATTTTAGTTTCTTGTAGCGGTAGAGGAATATAAGGATATCTTCCACAACAATGTTCCATGCTTAAATCCCCATAGAGAGGTTAACATCTTTATATACCTATACCCAGGGACTACCTAGATATCTACTCCATCATATCAGATGGCCCCTATAGAGCTGTGAGATTTAAAAGTGTAGTTGGGGAAACTACAGTGGAAGGTATTTGTTAGACCTAGTGTGTCTCATGGGTAGCTTCAGTACTATTTCCAAGAATGCGGATGAGATATTGAGATTTTTCATGGATTATCATTGCTTAATCCTGATAACTACCTAGAGTAAGTATCCACTTTATAGAATCAATTAACTCTTTGACTTGTTGAAAGGGGTGAGGTGGTTCTCAAAGATTGATCTCTAGTCGAGTAATCAAAGACTCTAATTTCGAGAGGAGGATTCACTGAATATGGAATTAAACTACCTCTATAGTCACTATGAGTGATTGGTGATTCCCTTTTGATTGAATAAAACCCCAATAGTGTTCATGGGACTCATGAATTGGATCATTCAGTCCTTCTTGGATCAATTCATAATAGTCTTTATTGATTTCATCCTAATGTACTCAGCATCATAGAAGAATCATGAATGAAATTTGAGGATAGTCCAAGACATGTCCCGAGATCACTAGATTTATGGTTATTTATAAAATTGTATGTTATATAATTGATAAGTACACATCCTCAGAAATTTCCTCATAAAAGGGGGAGTATTAGTGGACCATGCTAAGATCGCAAAATTGCTTGTTTGAGAGCCACCCAAGAGCATGACTGAGGTGTGGGGATTTCTTATTTTGGTAGGATTTAATCAAATTTTCATTCTTGGTTTCTATAGGATTGTGAAACCTATCACTACCTTGAAATAAAAGGTATAGAAATTCATGTGTACAAAGATGTGTTAGCAATATTTTCAGGAGCTGTAGAAGAGGTTGAAAAATTCCCCCATCTTGATATTTATAGAGTGTTTTGAGTACATGATGCTCCATGATTCCTCAAAATATGGGATTGTATTCATTATAATGTATAGGTATGTAGTGATTTATTATGTGACATGTAGCTATACACCATGATAATAGTTACATAACCAATGAAATAGAGATGAAAACTATATTTTTCAACCTAAAGCCCTAGAGATGCTATCTTATGGGAGATAGATTCATCATCTATTGTGACTATAAGAGTATCAGGTATATATTCTCATAGAAAAATATTAACTTGAGACAATGGTAATGATTTTATTTCCTACAATACTATGCTTTTTTAGAGTCTATACTCTCAGGAAAGGGAATGTGGTGGCAGATGATCAAAATAAGAAATTATGTTTTTAGTTGTTGAGCAAGGAAACAGTATAGCTGGCCTCTTTGTAGTAAATTTTTTTTGATGAGGGTGGGGTAGTGTATCCCTAGTCAATGGTTATGACCATACCACTTCTCCAATATATTAGGGATGCAATGTTTGGATATATATATTATGAGGTCTTGTGTGACTAGATATCCACTAGACATGCTCTAGATGGATTTTTTGATGGTGGGAAGCATGCCATTCTTTTCCATGGAAGAATAATGATATGAGTCACATTTTTATAGGTGGTATTGAAAAAGTTTCATAATTCCCACTTATTGGTATATAAAGGAGTGGAAAAGATGTAACAAGGACTTAAATATCAGTTTTAGTGGCCAATGATGAAGAGGTGTAATTATGAGTTTATCTCTCGATGCATCACCTTCCAATTGGTAAAGGCTGAGGTGCCAAAATAGAAGTGTAAGTGGGATGGTATGTCTATGAATTTTTTGATGAGACCTCCATGAACCGTGAGAGGTCACAATACTATCTAGGTAATCATAGACCAATTCAATGAAACAAACCACTTCCTAGACATCATTGAGTAGAGTTCAGTAGAGAGTTTGGGATGTCATTATGTGTAGAAGATAGCCTTGATTCATGGAGTTAACTTTAATATTGTTTCAGAATATGATTAATTTTTCTCATCATTATTATATAGATAATTAGAAAAGGATTTTGGGACTCAATTTTGGATTAGAATAGTGTCGACCCCCATCCAGACAACCAGACATAGAAGACCATTCAGGTTATGGAGGACAAGATTCAGGCTTGCGTGTTAGATTTTTTCCATATCTGGGAGGATCAACTACCCATAATAAAGTTTATATATAATGTAATTAACAATTTCAAAATTGGTATGGTACCATTTTGGGCCTTATATGAGAAACATTGAAGGTTATGACTATACTGGTTAGAGCTAGGTGAGATTGTTCTTGTGGGACCAATGTTGGTGGAAGAAATAAAATAGAAGGTAGAAATCATATAGGAATGGATGTGTAATTAATATAGCCATAAAAAATTCTATGATTATTAAAAATGGTTGAAATTAAATTTTAATGAGGGATTCCATGTGTTCTTAAATGTATCACCTCGAAAAGGATAGAAGATATCATTCCTTTTAAAAACATTATCTTTGAGGTTCATTTTCCCTTTACAGATATTTCAAAGTGTTGGTGAGATGGTTTACCACATAGCCTTTCCACTTTAATTAGAATGGGTTGACAATATATTCCACATTTCATGACTGAGAATATATGTGAATTTTTTTTACATTATTTAATGGGGTGAGCTGGATATTGAGGATAGAGATACCTTCTCAGTGTACCCAGTGACCATTGAGGATTGAAAGGAGAAGATCCTTTAAGGGAGAGTGATTCCCTTGGTGATATTTATTTGGTATCATGGGAATATTCAAGAGATAACTTCATATTTCTGAATAATATTTTTCTTTTCAGGATGAAAATATATAAAATTTGGGAGAATGTAACAAATCTATTTTTTCCATGTAACATTTTTGATTATTTTGAAAAATATTTTTAGGGTTATTCAAAGAGTTGGAGTGGGATTCCAAGGACTAAGGTGCCTTAATGTTGTAATATTAAAAATATAAAATTTATTATATCATCCAATAATATTTTTTCAAAAATAATAGAATATCTCCCAAATGATGTATCAAATGGGAAAAAGAGATATATATTAAATATATAACATGGATTTTACCCTAGTCTTAAGAAAATTCTTGTCAATATCAGATGATTTGATAGATCATAGTCATGGGTGGGTTCAAATGATTAAATTAATTTATCAATTTAATGTTTATTTATTGTCTAAACCTACAAAATCCTCTTTATAAACCCCTCTATGGTGAATTCACAAGGGTTATCTACATAACTATATAGGTTTGAGAGGATGGATATGGATTTGGTGGTGAGCACATTGGTGGGTGAACTTGGGACCAAGGATCAATGATGAATAAATATAGATAATATATAATCCAATGAAAAACCTCAAGAATCTAGTTAGTGACCTCAAACTAATATTTTATTTGATAATGGTTGATCCAAACTAATGTTATGGATTTGTTTTATTGGTTCAATCTTAATACCTGAGTTTCCATGACTAATGTAAATTAATTATTTTTGAAATTAATTCATGGAGTGTTATTTGTTTATTAACCCATTGATAATTTAATTTTTATGGAATTTGGAATTGGATTTTATTTTTGGTTTTGATAATTTTATTATCCTCCGTACTCTTCAGATTCCGTAAATGATAGCCAAAAAATATGATCTTTATTGGATTCTCCTTCTATATTTCATAACTTTCATCCTCCCTTCTTCGATGTTTGTCATTAATATTTCAATTATCCAATGGTTGTACTATACACGGGAAACTGATCATTGTTCAATCACTCTTTGGTGAAATAGATCATTTTTGTGGGTTCAATTTTGGGATTATAAATGCGATAGAGGTATACTGACAAAAAATAAGATCCGATGATGGTATGGTTGATGGTGATTCTATGAATTGGATCAAGCATATATTTCTAAAGGTGCGATGATGAGAATTTTCCAAGAAATGAGTGGATGGAATATAGCCACCGGTGATGATGTGGGAATGTTAAATGTCAGTTTTAGTATTATGATCTAGAATCATGGTGTAATAAGAGAAAAAATGGTGTGGGAAAAGATACATGAACAATTTTGAATTTATATGAAATTCTGATAAACATAACATATAGTCTAGAAGAACACATGCAGTGTGGACCCTTCTGTGAAATGACTAGGGTTTATGTAGAGAGTTAAATATCACACATCATGTGGGGGATCCACACACCTTGTGATACATAGTATGGTATTTTTTCATGTATAGGGAATATATGTCTAAGAAGTCATGTGACCCCACATTCCATGTGTGTTGGGGGACACCTTGTGTACTTCAGAAAGGCATGGGCATGGAAAAAAGATACATGTCTCAGTGCTGGGAAAACCACTACACTGCATGTGTAATAATAACATTTGATGTATCAAGAGGAATATTCCTTGTGATATGGTAGGATAGAGGTAGTACAAGTCATAATGATACACACCATGTGCCCCAATTAGACATGTCGTGTACTCCTCTTGGGGAAGGTTAGATCCCTTGAACTCTTCATTTTAGTTTCAATATTGGTATGGGTGTGTTCCCTTGGTATATCCCTAAACTTTTATAGTGTATAATCCTGTCCTAAGTATAGTATTATCAATCCCCTATATGAGTTTTTTCTAGATAGATTCTGGTACCACTCTTTATGGCCCAGGGTGTGATCCGCTATCATTATCACGAAGGTTGGGTTAGGTAACCTATTTTTGGAATCCAAGTCATTTGATCCCATTCATAGTGTGTTATTATAGATAAGGTTAGGTATAAACCACATTACTTGTGTGTTATCACTTAATTTTTTATTTATATCTTATGAGTTCCTTTATACTTCAATATGGAAAGGCCCAATGAGCATGACCTATTGCTTGAGTTCAATTAGATTAGTAATACCCGATGAGTGAGTTCTCTAAGAAAAATTTTATATTGGATACTTGAGTAGAGTCCCTAGGTTAACAATGGGGAAATACTTTACCTTAATACTTGGAGTCTTTCTTTGAGCATATTTGGGTTATCTTTTTTATCCTCTTTTCTTTGTGAATTAGATATGACTCCCTCTTCAATGCTTTATGTTTGGTGATTTTGGGATATCCTAAAGGGTATGTTTATACTCACCCTTGAATGGGATATATCCACACATTTCATGTATTATAGAGATGACATGAATTTTGATGGAGTCCTAGAAGGTCTAGGAGAAGTTAGATCATAGATTTTCTTATCAGACCACAGACAGTTCCATGAGTTTCATCTTGATAGAAGTCCTCTATTTTAGAATCTTGGACTCTTTTTATAGTTATGGCGGGATTGAATTTAGCCTTTTTATTTTCTATACTCTTTATCATACTCTGATGTGGTATTTTATTATCCATGAATTTATAGCATGAGTTGTTTATATTTTCTACATTATGTGGGTGTATGGAGATGTGTGTTTCTATAAGTACTTTATTCTAAGTCCTCCCATGAGTGTTATAAAATGACACTGTATCTTTTATAAAATTAACACATTAAAACCATTTTGGTTCACCAATAACTTTCCAAATCACTTATATACTTCCCTCCCTTCATTCTAGAATCTTTTTTTGATTATAAATCCATCTAAGGAAAGCTTTTGATGAAAAATAAAAGAAGTTGTCTAAAGAATGGTAAGGTTCTTCAACGAGTGTATTATTTTATTTATTCCTCCATATCATTTAATTATAATTTAACCATTCTCATATCATAACCTAAGTATATCAAATATACTAATATTTTTTATGTTATGTTAATGATCCATATTTATCTCATCTTTCTTAAAATGGGAAACAGAACGGTCGATCGTGTGTATGTTAGACTACCGCCTTGCAAACTGATGTAGTTTTTTTCCATCACCACTTATCATGGATAGTTATAATGATAAATTTAATGTATATATATGATATTTATAACATTATTATACATATGTAATTGTTATATCACATATACCATTTTTTACTTTCCATTCTATGGGGGGTATGATAGAATTTCTGGTGTGTATGGGAGACTACGCCTCATAAAGGGATGTGATTAATTTTTCACTAACACTTTACATTAAAGGTAAAAGTGATAAATTTAATGATTATATGAGATATTTATTAAATAAAATTACTTATGTAAATATAATATCACATCTAAATACTTACCTTCCAACCTGACAAAAAATAACAACAACGCTCAAGTGTACAATGGACTACCACCTTGAGAACTAATGTGATGTATTTTTCTATAATATTTTATATGGATGATAATATGTATTTATTAAATAAATATATATGATATATTGGATATATTAATGATTTTGGAAGATTGATATATTATTTACCTTTCTTAAGTTTCATCAGTTGATAAAATGGTAACAATGTTCATGCATCTGTACCATGAATGTTGTAGTTTATTTTCAATAGCTAACTTTAATAGATTAATATAAATAAATATTGTAATATCATAGGTTTTTCTTAAGGTATAGATCTCTGTTTTCCATTTAATGTTGTTTATTTTCTTTTTGGATTAGACCCTAATCCGGGACGTGGGACGGTTGAGTTGTTTTTGGGAAGGAAGGGACAAAACATGCTAAAAGAGGGCTACAGGCCAGGTACACATTGTATACTTGGCCTACACACCGTGTACCTATAGTATACAATATGTATTGGACTGTCATGTCTTGTATCCAGTATGGATCAGAAAAAATATAGGTTAGTACATGCCACGTACCAGTCCTACACGTCATGTACTTTCCCATTAGTTTTTTTATAAAAGAGGCAATAGCCTCATATTTTGAAACAAAAAATAGTTTCCTCTGTTTTGAGAGCCAAAACACCCCTAATCTAGTTTTTTAGTTTTAGAATCCACCCAGACTCCAATTCTTATGTTGTTGGTCTCATTGGAACCGCATAAGTAAGTAATAGATTCATTTTTAGTTATTCTAGATTCTTAATAACAACGACTAAGCTATTTGGATTTTGGATCATAAACCATAATATCCTGTTATTTGTCTGTTATTCAAATTTCTTACAAAGTAGGAAAAATAAGGACTTGATATTGTATGGTATTTCTACTACCTTGCTAAGGTAGGTTCTCTATACTTTATTTTGTCTTATATTGTGTTTTTGGGCATTCGGCCGATACGCCTTCCATTGGATTTTCTGACATGGCCCCATTTTTTAGAGAGATTCTTGAAATAGGTTTAGTCGGACCTAGTGAGGATGATCGTAGGTTTCGTTTAGGTGAATTGGAACTTTCTATTGATTCCAGGTCACCTAAGGGGTGATACTTAAGGAAATAACCTGTTTAAACCACCCAAGGGGTGTGTGTTTGTGCTAGCCTACTTAGAGGAAGCCTGTTAATTCCTTGATAGATTAAATATATTTCTTATAAGATGCACTAACTCCTTGATCAATTAATATCCTATAATTACTTGTCAATTTTGATTGTTTGGAATGTTAAATGGTTTATATGGTAGGGTAGGCCCATATTCTTGTTTTGATAAATGGTTTTCATGGGTGGGTATACTCATGGATTGTGCAGGTTGACATGAGTGGGTATACTCCGGCCTGCTTGGGTTCACATAGGACTTTCTATTTCCATGCTCCTAGGACCCCAACTAGTGCCTAAACAAGTTTCTAGTAGAGAAGCCCAGGGGATTTAATGGGAATCCTTGGACAAGATCCTTTGATTCGACCCTCTGTGGTCTAGATACATTACATGGATTCCTTGGTACATGAAACCTTGGATCTAGCCCTTTCATTCTACAATTCACTATACGACATGGCCATGGGATATCTGACTTTACTATACAGTGTGGCCATGGGATACTTGACTTATCTATACATATTGGATGTGGTTTATAGGATAAATATAGATGTATAGTGTTGTCGTGTGACTTGCTTGTTTACATGGTATAGCTTCCTTGTTAGGAGCTAACTCTCTTTTGCTGGTAGCCTTGAGGGCTGTTTGGTTTTACATACTACTTTAGACTTATGCCATGGGCATAGATTCTTTACTTTACTAGTTGTTTACACTTGCCCGCACTTTTGTAGAATTACTGTTAGAACTTTATAGAACTAGGTGGTTTCCTACTAGAATGTCCATATCACACCCTGTTTGGGCCTCCTCGAGGACCCAAATAGATTATATGGTTGTAGGTGATGATAGGGGAAAGCACCCTAGTACATTTAGTTGACTATGAATTTGGAGTAGGGGAGCATTTAACCAAGACGAGGTTTGCGATTCTGGGATACATTTTTGGTATTTTGTTCTTTTTGGGCTAATTTTATTGTATTTTATTACCATGTATTGTTATGGATTCTTTATAGATACTTGTACCATATGCATAATTTAGTATATGAGAAAATTCTAGTTTTTGTTATGTATTCCTTTCCTGACTTCCTTAATTTCTGTTGATTTCTATTTATTTCACTTTCAATATTTATATTGTGTTTGAATTCTACTATGATACTCAGGTAATTAGGGTATAATCTCCCCACTGAATCACCTAGGCCCTCACTGCTTGTCGGTAGCCTCTAGCATTTGGGGAGATGCGCTTGAGGCCATGCGGTCAACTGGGCTCAGGGAACTATTTTAGGTGGCATCCAAGTCTGGGATGTTACAAAGTGGTATTAGTGGATTTTTTCTAGTTTGACTTACTTTTTGGTGACATTAGATAGGGATAAAATGAAAATGGAGTTTGGTAATAAATTGTGCTCAGGAGTAGTAACCCCGTGTATAGGGAAAATCCAAATTTCCTCGAATTGAGTTATGATTTTCAAGATTTTGAATATTATAGTTGATTTGATTTCACCATTGGGGTGACACACTTGATTTATGATGTTACTATTGATTTAATTTTGAGTTCTATTTCAGTTGAAACCCAATGAGATGAGGGTGGGCCATCTCATGCATCATATAGACACTTGTTAGAATCACATTCCATGAGTTATGCTATGCCATCTTGGATGCATTAAATATTTCATGTTTTTGTGATAGTTGATGTTATATCTGTTCTTACTATAGTGATAGTTGGGTGAAGTAAATTTAAAGGGGTGACATAATCGTTCAATTATTAAGGAGTATAGTCCCATATGAATTGGAAAAATTCCTCACCAATAAAATGATAATTCTTAAAAGGAACTTGATGGTGAATAGATACTTGACCTAGACCCAACATTTGAGTGAGGAATAGGCATAGTTTTTAGTGGATCGATGGATGTTATTTATAAAGTCTTTGATTTAAGAGTAGGATATGGGTTTGACTTGATTTTTAGGAGGGTTTTGACCTATCCAATTCTTTAGTCTTTATTCTTGATATTGTTTTTTTCTTAAGGCATGCGTTTTGCATTGTAGAGACATGCCACCACGACAACCTCTAGTTGGATGACGCTAGGGAGGCGATGAATATACTTAAAATATGGTGGGAAAAAAGATACCATTTGACCCTACCATAGTGCCAGATGTGGCACCTGAGGTCTCTCTAGACATAAGTGGTGAGGCACAATTCCACGAGGGTTTCTTTCGCTATATGAAGACTTTCCAAGGAGCATCGTAGCCAGTCTTGACTATGAATGAGATGACACGGGTCTTCCAGAAGCATCCTCCTCTTACATTTTTAGGTGATGGTGGACCAAAAGATGTATATATATGGCTATATACCACGTTATAAATTTTTGAGAATCTAGATACGCATATTGAGCAAAGGGTCAAGCTCGTGACTTACATGCTACATGGAGAGTCAAAGCGCTGGTGCGACATTTTGAACCAGGCTTATAGGATACGAAGTATGGGTTGGGATGAATTCCAAACCCACTTCTATGACTAATTTTACCCCATGAATATTCAAGAAGAGTGCGCTACTGAGTTTATGCATCAGTGTAAGGAGCGATGATAGTTATGGAATACTCGACATGCTTTATAGAGTAGTAGTGTTTTGCACCGATGTATCTTACTGATGAGCTGTCGAGGGAGAGGCGCTTTGAGGAAGGTCCCAGACATGCTACCAAATATTAGTTCAATGTGTTCATGTTGAATTCTATCATTGAGATTGTGAGTCATTCCCTAATTACAAATAAAATCTTGATGGAAGATGAGGGTACAGAATAGTGGAGTATTGTTTCTCGCCCCAGTGGATTTATGTCTTTAGGCAGGAAGTGCCATTTTGTGGCTTCCCACAATATGAGTTCTAGTTAGGTTGTGAGTGTAGGAATATTGGCGTATTTAAATCAGTGTGGTAGGTGAGTCCATATGAAAAATCAGTGTGACAATGAAACAGTCGAGTGTCGAGATTGTGTCCAGATGGGGCACATGCAATGGTTTTGGAGGACCTTCCCTCCAACTGTGAGTGGTAGGGGGTCAACTCCAACGTCGAGCTCCGGAGAAGATTCTTCATCTCAACATCTGACTGAAAGCTAGAGTAATGTAGGATGGTCATGCCAGGGCAGTGGTGGTTGTATCCATGGTAGCCAGACACCTGGTTCTTAGAGATAGTAGGACAGATCAGCTCAGGGGATCCAGGCAGGGTCACAGGGCTGTGGTGCAGGGCAGACATATCCAGTGAAACAAAACCAATAGAAACAATATCCCAAACTATCTATGGTGAGAGGTAAAATCTTAGTATATTATACTTTTTCATCTTCTCTTTTTGATACAGGTGCATCACATAGTTTTATCTTTGCACGAGTGGTAAAAAGACTTAGGCTTGTGGTTTTGATTTACAAGGGTGTTTTACACTAAACACACCATTGGGAGTTAGAACAGGTGATGTGTGATAGTGTATAGAGTGTCCCCATGATTTCGGAGGGTGTCACTTCATCTGAGATCTTTATTTCCTCAAGATGACAAGGTTTGTCATCATTCTCAGAATGGACTTTCTTGTGTTTTATTGAGCGTACGTTGAACTCTATCACTAGAGGGTGACTTTAACATCACCAGAGGGTGAAGTGTTTACTCATAGGGATGAATGGGATGTTCATGTGAGAAGAGCTGGACCCAAGCATCGTGGGCTGGGCATGACGACATCCCAGATTGCTAGTTTATTTCTTGATGACCAGGGAGTGAGTCAGGTGGAATTTCCTCCAATGGTTGAGTGCTTTAGGGACATCTTTCCCAATGAATTTTATAGTTTACCTCATAATATAGATGTGGAGTTCTCTATTGATCTAGTTCCAAGTACAGCTCCAGTATCCATTCCTCCTTATAGGATGGCTACGATGGAGTTACAGGAGCTCAAGAGGCAACTAGAGGATTTGGAGGCAAAGGGGTTTATCAGACCCAATACTACTCCACGGGGTTCACTGATCCTTTTTGTGAAAAGGTAGACATATCAATTAGGCTTTGTGTGGATTATCAGAAACTGAACCATCTGACAGTTAAAAACCAATATCCATTTCCACAGATAGATGACCTATTTGATTAGCTTCAAGGAGCTCAAGTGTTCTCGAAGATCGAATTGAGGTCAGGATATCAATAGGTGCATGTTCGACCTGAAGACATATCTCATAAAACTTTTCATAGAAGGTATGTGTTATACAAGTATTTGTATTTTCCATTCAGTCTCATGAAAACACCAATTTTTTTCATGGATTTGATGAACCAAGTGTTCCATCCTTACTTAGTTTATTTTTTGGTGGCTTTGGTAAACGATATCTTGGTGTATTATCACAATCAACTTGACCATGCCAACCATCTTGATATAATTTTTAATACACTGAGAGAGAATTGGTTTTATGCTAGCTGGAAAATTGCCACATTTGGATGGATCCGATTCACTTTATGGGTCACATAATCTCAGATACATGAGTTTTAGTGGACCAAGAGAATGTGACAGCTGTAGTTTCATGGGAAAAGACCAAGAAAGTTTTTGAGATACAGATTTTCTTGGGTCTATCTGGATATTATAGGAATTTTATACAGAATTTATCATGTTTAGTAGGGTCTTTAATGGGATTGAATAAGAAGGGTGTGAAGTTTGTGTGGTCAGAATCTTATGATACTGCCTTTCAAGAGCTGAATGAAAGGTTGACATCAACACTAGTCCTAATAATGCTAGAGCAGGGTAAGAGCTACACAGCGTACTATAACGCTTCAGGTATTGGGATGAGGGAAGTGCTAATGTAGGGAGACCGAGTCATGGAATATGAGTATTTGTAGTTAAGGCCTCACCAGAATAACTACCAACACAAAATCTTGAGTTAGTTATAGTTGTTTACGCGTTGCACTGTTGGAGGAACTATTTACTGGGAGAGCAGTTTGTGGTGTACACGGACCTTAAAATCCTCAGGTGTATTTTTACACAGTATGATCTGAATATGAGGCTATGAAGGTGGGTGGAGTACCTACATTCCTTTTACTTTGAGATTACCTACACACTTGGTAAGGGAAATGAAGTGGCCGATTCCCTGAGTAGAAGGACTCAGATACAGGCAGTGTAGCTGGCCAATATCAAGTGGCAGTTTATGGTGTTGTTTTCTGACATGCATTTGAAGGTGCATGATAGAAAGGGATGGAAATTTATTTCATCCTTAGTTGTTACCTCTAACCTACTATAAAGAGTAATATGATTTTTCTATTAGATTCAAAAGTCCTAGTTCTATGTGAGGGTATGGCATGAGAAGAACCTCCTTCAAGTTGGAAGGTAGGTGATGATGAGATTCTATATATCCATGGATGCGTCTAGGTTATAGTGGATATATGTGATGAGTTGATATCGGAGTTTCATGCCTCATCTTGGGAAATGCATAACAGGGTCACCAAGATGTATTGTGACTTGCGATGAAAGTACTCGTGGTCAGGAATGAAGTGTGAGATGGCTGTTTTTTTACGATGTGTTCCACCTATTAGCATGTGAAGGAGGAACATCAATGACCATATGGGATTTTATAGAAGTTACCTATTCTAGAGTGGAAATGGGATGATGTGACGATGGAATTTGTGAATTGTTTTCTCAGGTTACCTTGAGGTAATGATGTTGTGTGGGTTGTTGTTGAAAGGATTATGAAGGTTTCACATTTTTGGCCGATCAAGGAGACCTTAAATATTGATGATATTGGAAATTTGTACATCTAAGAGGTGGTATGACATCATGGGGTCTCGTGTACTATCATTTTAGATAGGGATTCTCACTTTACATATTTTTTTGGAAGAGTTTTCAGAGGGAACTGTGTATACATGTGCTTCTGATCACAACATACCAACCTCAGACTGATGACCAGTCATAGCGTACGATATAAGTGTTAGATGACATCCTATGAGCATGGATCCTAGATTTTGGGGGCTCTTGGGAGAGGCACATTCCTCTAGTTGAGTTCCACTACAATAACAGTTAACACATGACGATACAAATGGAACCTTATAATCCTTTATATGGTAGTCCATGCCATTCTACCCTATGCTGGTTAGAGGCAGGAGAGGCAGATTTACTGGGACCGTGTATCAGGCAAGAGACATTTGAGTAGGTCCAGTTGATTCAAAAGTGGATGGATACTACATTGTCTCATTATAAATCATACATTGATTTCCGTAGATGAACTCTAGAGTTTGAGGTTGGGGATTGGGTTTTCTTGCATGTTTCACTATGGTTAGGGAACAAGTAGATCGAGAGACAGGTTAATATTTCATCAAAATATGTCGAGCCATTAGAGATTCTAGAGATATTTAGGTCAGTTTCCCATTGGTTTTACTTACCTCAGAGGTACCAATAAATGAACGATGTATTCCATGTATCTCATCCTCACCACTATCACATAGACCCATCTCATGTTTTTCTGCCTGAGGAGTTTGAGCTTCAAGTTGATACATCCTTTGAGGAGTATCTGATTCATATAGTTAATAGGAGCTTGAAGGTTATCTAAGGCCAATTTGTTCCTATAGTATGGGTGTTATGGCAGCATGACTGTTTACAGGATGAGACTTAGGAGAGGGAGGCCGACGTACATGATCTATGGCCAATGTTGTTTTAAGACGAATCTTGACCACCCTTTAGAGAGAAATTCAAGGACAAATTTCTTTAAGGGTGGAAGATTACATGATCTTGGGGTTTTCGTGAGGCATAAATCTCTCTTTTCTGGTTAATTTTTTTTCATTCCATTTTGGCTTAGAACCTAAGCTGGGCCATGGGATGGTTTGGATGTTTTTTGGGAAAAAAGGGAAAAAAGTGGCTAAAATATGGCTGCAGGCTAGGTACACATCGTGCACTTGGCCTACACGCCGTGTACCTCTAGTACACGCCCTGTACTAGCCTGTCACGACATGTATCCAGTCTAGTTCAGAAAAAAATACAGGGCAGTACACGCTGTTTACTTGGCCTACAATTAATGTACTTTCCCATTAGTATTTTTTTTATGAAAGAGGCAGTAGCCTCATATTTTGATTCACATAATAGTTTCCTCCATTTTTGAGATCCAAAACACCCCTAATCTAGTGTTTTTGTTTCAGAAGCCATAAAAACTCTGTTTCTTACACTGTCAATCTCTTTGGAACTGCATTGGAAGTAACAAATTTTTTTTTAGTTGTTCTCAATTATTCAAAATAATGACTGTGCTATTTGGATTTAGTCTTATATGCCATAATATCCCATTCTTCATCTGTTATTAGAATTTCTTCCAAACCAAGATGAATCATGACTTGATACTGGAGAGGTGGTCTACTACCGAGCTAAGGTAAGTTTTCTATACTTTCTTTCATATTTTCTTGTGCTTTTTGGGTGTTTCGACAATATTTCATCTTTTAATATTTCTGTAAAGGCCCCTTGTTTTAGTGATCTCCTTGTCGCAGGTTTAGTCAGAACTAGTGAGGATGCTCGTATGTTCTGTTTAGGTGATTTAGCACCTGTTTCTTGATTCAAGGTCACCCAAGGGGTGTTCCTTAAATAAATAATCTGTTTATTCTGGTTTAAACCACCCAATGGGTGTGTTCATGTGATTTCCTACTTAGAGGAAGATCATTAATGACTTGATAGCTTGAATAACTTTCTTAGGATATGTACTACCTCCCTTATCAAATAATATCCTATAATTTCGTGTCCATTTTGATATTTTGGCATGTTAAATGGTTTATATTGGAGGGTTGGACCATATGATTGTTTTGATAAATGGTTTTCATGAGTGGGTATAATCATGGATTATGCAGGTTGATGTGGGTGAGTATAATCATGTGGAATGGTTGTTTAAATTGATTGTTTAAATTAAATTATTAAATGAATGGATTTGGAAAGTGGTAGTGGACACCTTGGGTTGAATCTGCCCCTTGGTTCTTGATTCCATGGGATGCCTCATTCCTTTCTACCTCGTGGATCCATCTTTCTTGGGCCTATGTAGGACTTGGTATTTCCATTCTCCTAGGACCCCAACCAGTGCCTAACCGAGTTTCCACCAGGGATGCCCATGTGACATAATGGGATGCCTTAGATAGGCTCTTTAGATCTGACCCTCCATAGTCTAGATACATTACATGGATTACTTGGTATATGACAACTTGTATATGGCCCTTGTAGCTACACTTCACTATATAGCGTGGCTGTTGGATATTTGACTTCACTATATGGAAAGTCCGTGAGATACTTAACTTCTATATATAGCTTGGATGTTGGTTAAATGACATAGATGGATGTACGACATGGCTGTATGACTTTTTTGTTTAATTGGTTATAACAGCCTTGTTTGGAGCGGGCTCTCTTTTGCAGGTAGCCTTGAGGGATGTTTGGTTTTACAAAATACTACAGACCAATGCTGTGGGAATACACACTTTACTTTACTGGTTGTTTACACTAGCTATCACTTTTATAGAATTGCTGTTAGAACTACATAGATCTGGGTGGTTACCTATTGGGATGTCTATATCACACCCTATTTGGGACTCTTCAGGGACCCAAACAGATTATATGGTTGTAGGTGATGATAGGGGAAAGCACCCTAGTGCAGGTTGTTAACTGTTGTTTTGGAGAAGGGGACCATAGGACCTTGTTGAGGCTTGTGATACTGGGATAAATTTTTAGTATTTTGTTCTATTTGGGATAATTATATTGTATTTTATTTCCATATACTATTCTGGATTCCTTTTAGATAATTATACCATCCACATCATTTTGTATATGAGACACTTCCAAATTTTTTTTATATTCCTATCTTTATTTCCTTACTTTCTGTTGACTACTATTTATTTCCCTTACACTATTTATATTATGTTTGACTTACACTGTGATACTATGATAATGAGGGAATAGTCACTACACTAACTCACCTAGTTCCTCTCTACTAGTTGGAAACCTTTGGTGTTTGGGGAGATATGCTTGAGACCATGAGGCCAACCGGGCTCAGGGGACCATTTCAGGTGGCAGCCAGGTCTAGAATGTTACACATATATAATGAATATATATAATATTTATATCAAGGTTACCATTCTATAAAATATAGAACCATGATCAATGTAATAGGACTGAAAATATCAAAACAAAATATATGTGAAAAACAAACAAGTTATTACCTGAATCGTAATTTTAATAGGAATTGTTAATAAATGGGTAATAAAAGATCATAAGTAAATAATATAAGTTATGTTATATATGTGTGTGTTTAGTTATGAATTTTATGTATAATAAAACAGTATTAATTATATTAGATATTGTGTATGAAGGAAGTCAATAATAAAGTTAATGGATTTCCTTCTCACTTTTTACATCTATGAGATACATACCATATTCACCACTTAATCCTTTTTGTGGTGTATATAATTACCATGAATGAATTTTATGATTATTATCATGAAAATTATGATGTTTTACATATTAATTTTCGTTTCCCTCTTTTACGAGGTTTATGATTCAAAAGCTACTCAAGTGGTAAAGTATTTTTTACTCAATTTTCCTTCTTTGAGACATATGTTTTGTTATGAACCTATCTTATTTTAGGAGGTGTTTATACCCTTTGACATGTAATATAATGAATTTATTTATTGTAATTACATTATAATTTTCATTTAATGTTATTAATTCATGTGTCTAATGATTCAAATTTAAGAATGTTGTATGGGTTTTATGTAACAATCTAATCGTTTAATGAGTTTGTTCATGTTTATGATTCTAATGATAAAATATTATGATCCATATCTTAATATTTCTCATTAATTTTCTTATACTAAGTATATTCATTTTATTTCAAGTAATATTACCATTTTCAGTCGTCACTATTTAAAATATTTGATAATATATTTTCAAGAAAATTATACTTTATTTCTCTCTTTAGTCAAAAATACTCTTTCTTTCAAAACCATGGTTTCTTAAAATGTTTTCAAAAATGTTTTATGTTATCAAAAGTGTTTTTCAATGTTAAAAAACTATTTTCCTAAAAAAAATTCCAAGTGATCATTCTAATTAATTTTCCATCTACGATAAAATATTTTGATGTCACTTAAGTGAAATGGTTATTTTACTCTTGATTTTTTTAATGATCTTTTAATGGTATTCCCATTAATCAACATCAAAAACTCTTAATGATACTTATACTCTATTGGGGTTATTTTGTATTGATTCCATCCCCATTATTTCTCCGAATAGATTAATATTATCTAAAAGAGATTTTCATGGAACCCATTTCATTTCCAAGGGTTAATCATTCCATGGAAGGGATAATTGTTGTTTTTATGAGTTTTATGATAAAATTTCATGAATTTATAAGTTATTATTTTGTTATATTTATTGGGAATTGTTATGAATGATGTGTGGTTATGTTATAGACCAATGAAGGATGGTTTCATGATAATCCAATAATGTGATAAACCAAGGATGGGTGGTTATGTTATAATCCAAGGATGAGTGGATATGTGATAGACCTCCAATGCATTGGGTATGAAAGTCATCCATGTAGTTATTTCGTTTATATGAGTGATTGTGAGAGTGATATGAAAATGATGTCACAAAGATACATATGTGTTTTATTATTTTTTATGGGTTTTAATAACCCCTTTGATCAAAATTGACATCAAATGGCTCATGATTATTGATTCTTATGACTTATACCTTTGTTAAATATTTATTCCATTTTTCATTTTTTATGATCCAAGTATTGATGGGTATTAATAATTTTATGTTATACTCAAGAAAATTGACTATGTAATCATACCATTATACTCATGTTATGCTTATTTAGTCATTAATATCTCCATTACTTACCTTTATTTTGTATATGATCTCAACCTTTATTATTTTTTATTTCCCAGGTTATAATGAAATATTTATGTATGATATGTCTATGAGGAGTACTATGTGGTAAGTTTTTTTTAGGATATGTTGAATATATTTCACTAAATAATAAGATTGTATTTTTAGTCTTAAAATAAGAAATATTTATTTATTGTTTTCCTAATAGGAGTACTATGAGGTAAGATCTTTATTAGATATGTTTAATATCTTTCATGAAATAATTAGATTGTGTTTTTAGTCTCCAAAGACTCTAAACTGTTACGACATATGGGCATGTATTTGTATTCATATAAAAATATATAATATTTATTTATAATAGCTCTAGGTTATTACAATTAACCATTATCATATAATAACATCAGTATATCCCATATGATGGGATGCTATTATATTTATGGTATAAACCTATTTTATCTACATAACCATTTAATGAAAAATAGAGACATAGCTCAGGTTTATGTGTGAACTATATCCACGATAGACAATGTATTTCATTTTTCACCATTGAATTTTATAAATGTCCATAATAATGGATCCAAAATGAAATAATAAGATATCTATGATATAATTATAATTATATAATGATAAAATATTACATACCTTGTTTCACTCATGTTCGTTGAAAAATTGAAACGTTACTCAGGCGTATGTACGGAGTACTATCTCTATGTTGTAACACAATTAATTTTTTTAAAATATTACATGTTTGGTTAGAAAAGAATAAATTATGTTTAATATTGATAACTAAAACCTGATTAAGAATCTAGAAATGGTATAATAATGATCCATTTGACCATATTCAACCTACCAAATTTGTATCTGACTTATAAATCGAATGTTATCAAAACATCCAACATGAACATAAGAGATTAAGTATTTATGTATTTTATGTATATAAGTGAAATGAAAGGATAAATAAACATGGAAATGGTTATTAATAAATTAAATAATTAATAAATTCTAACTATTCAATAATATAAAGAATGTATGTGACAAGTCAGACTTGAGGTATTGGACACTTTACCTTAAAACCTCATTTTAATATTTTGAAGATTTATTTTATAATTTTTTTCCTATATGTAAATATTTATAATATTATTTTAAGGGTATAATTATATTTATATAAATAAATTATAAATTAAATTTTATGTCTCTTTTTATTTTATTTTAATTATTTTCAAAGAAAATATTTTTATATATTTCATATAGAATATTTTGAATTTCTTTTTAAAAAGAAAAAAAGGAATGTTCTATTTTAATGTATATGATGTCAATAAATTTTCCCAAAACAAAAACTATTATTTTATTTTTATATTAAATTAAAATATTCCATGTTTTATTCAAATAAAACCCCTTCCTTCCGTTGTTATAGGTATTTTAGTAGAAATATATGTTTTTAAGAAAATAAATTTCTAGGGTTCTGAGGTTTTTTAAGAAACCCTATTGATTATAATTTTAACTTTATGTTTTCTTATAAAGTTTTTTATTAAGAAAATTGGGTATTAAAGATAATTTCATGTGTAAGTAAATGATTATTTGATCCTAAAATTTATTATGTTAATGAAAAACTCTCTTATATGATCTCATGGTTTTGAAACAGAATAAAGAGTTTCCCCTCATATTTTTAAATGTTTTCATTAGTTTTTAAGGATGATTAGGAACAATAATTAAGTCAAGTAAAAAAATAGATAATATTTTTTCTAAAAAGAAAAAATATTCATTTTAAAAGTAGTGTATTCTATAAAAATGGATACTGATTGGAAGTGTCCACTTTGAAAATTATTTTTATATTGTGTAGGAGTTATTACTTAATTTTATAAAAAATATAAACCTAAAAAGGCGTTCAAGGATAAAATAAAATTATTTATTTATTTAAAATTCAAGATTATATAATGTTGTAAGGTCATGTACTTGTATTATTATTTGGGATATTAATTTTGAAAACACCTAGTGTGAGTTGATAATAAATTCACATGATATCATATAGTTTAGAAGTAAATCATTTTCATAAAATATATGAATGTTTGGCATGGTGGTTGAATCAGACCACATGTGTCACCATGAACCCTTTTTACGAACATAGTGTATTTAGTCCTGATTTTCAATGGTGATGGTATTATAATCAATTTTCCTTGAGAATAATTATAACATGAGAAATCATTAGTTTTAAGAACCTTTTTAGAAACCAATTGATTTCCATGAGTATATTTAATGATTTTTTCATCATTATTGATCATGGATATCCTAAATTATTATGTTATACAATAAATATATCATGGTTAGTAAACATCTAGTTTACTATATCTAACTAAATTTTATAAATATTAACATATTATAATCCCAGAGGGAATCCTTCAATGTTTTTCAAAAATCAACATGTTCTCATTATTAATGCTTGATGTATAGAGGTATTCAACACCATATTCATCCATAGTCTCAATGTGATATATATGCTCATTAATATCCATAAAACTTAACAAAAATCATCCTGGAATAGGATAAAACAATGTATTATTATTTTTTATATTTTAACACAAGATATATATATTTACTCCTTTATAGCCTTCAATTATTTTTTCACTACTGGTTAATATACTTACATAAGAAATTATCATTCTAATGTTGATTCAATATTTCCCACATTTAAAAATTGTGTGAGTTCTGGAACTTTCAACAAAAAAAATTTCTTTATCACATGAATTAATCTCAACATAACATTTCATATAATTCATTTCTATTAAAAATAAATAATATGTTCATTTTATAAATAAATGAAAACACGAAAAATTCAAAAAATAGCACAAAAAACACATAAATATTATTTTTTATCATTTATACAATAACAATATGCTCTATACCTTCATGGTTTACAAAATAATCAGATATACCAAAATTTATAATTTTATAGTTATGTTTCAAGGCCTGGTAAAAAAAATTTATTTACACACTTTTTTATTTTCATTTTATTTATTGTTCCTAAAGATTAAAAAGTTGTTTTGGTATATGAGATATACATAACCAGTTTCCCTCCACAACACATCAAAAACATTTATTTACATCTTTCTTTGTTTTATTTAGATGTGGTTGTTCTTTATATTCCAATTTATTATGGTTCCCTTTCCACATTTCATTTGGTGTATGGACAACTTTAGTAGTTGAATTTACATGGCCTCTTCCTTGTTGATTATTTCCATAAACATGATAATAAGTTAAATTTTCTTCATGGAATGGATTCACATCAGTTGGTCTGGATTCAGGATTTCTCATCATAATTTCACTGTTTTTTTATGAAATAAGAAGTAAAGAGAGTAACATTGAATATTTTTTAAAGCCCATATCATAATATTATTATTGTAGAATTCTATTCGAGGCATGGAAAGGGGATTATTTTTTTCTATCATACCAATGAAAATGATATTATCTCTTCATAAATTTTATTTTTATTTTATTTTAACCATGGTGGATTTATATACACTGATCGATTTTACTGTATTGGAATCAAATATGACTCCACTTATACCTTGATCATGTAAAGATCCTTAGATGATGGTGGTCATACCACCCCTTGAGATCTTTTCATAACACAAGGGGATCCTTTAATGCTATGTAATATTTTTTTAAATATTTATTGAGGTTTTGAAGAAGAAATATTAGGGTTCAAGAACTGTTTGGATAAGAAGTGTTATTTCAAGATTTAATTGTCTCTCGAAGTCCTTGTACATCAAGATGCATCTTAGCATCCAAAATCTATAATATCTAGTTATTTATGGGAATATCAAGAGGGAGAAAACCATGATTTCCAATATTTGTCACATAAAAAAACATTCTTACTAGTTTTACTGACCATTTAGATATGTAAGAATATTTTTGCTGATAATGTGTTGTGAAATAGATTTGGAACTAATTAAAAAATGAGAATTTTCATAATCAATATGAAAATGTCGATCGAATGTAAGGAAATGGTGAATGTAAATAAAAATTTAATGTTAAGAATAATTATGGTGAAATTAATTCAATTAAAAGAGAATAAATTAAACAGAAAATAAGAATAAAAATTCTATCACAGAAGGGGTGATCATCTCATTATATTATTCACACACACATATAGGCTATAATTCTAAATGGTGATGAAACCCATTGATGTTATTAATTATATAGGGTTTGGGAAATGAGGTCCCCTAATAAATATAGGAATAATGAAATCCATAAATTATAATTCATAATAAGTAATTTATAATACCTAATTATAATATAATTATTAATGTATTTAATAATATAATTAATATTTTTATTATAAATAAATAATAAATACTATTATCCCCCATGTATTTTCATAGGAAATGGTAGATTATAGAAGACAATAACTAAATATATATTTGAAAAATACTAATGATATGAATATTTTATAGTGGAAAATAATACATGAAATATCTATTTTAATACATGATATATCTTTGATATCTAACATTCATAGATTAGTACGGATAGATGGAATAAAATAATTTATGGTATATGTTAAATGTAATAAAAAGTTTAAATTCACTATTATGAGAAAAATAGAACCTCGTAATAGTATATATATATATTAATTATTACTTATCTATAACAAAGAGAATAGAAAACAATTTTTAAAAATTTCATTAAATTAGTTAATAATAGATCATATATGTGAATGATACATATGAGGTAAGGAATATTAAAAGAATAATAATGAAATAGAAATAATATTTGACAATTTAATATAATATGTCCTAAATTATAAGAAGTTAATTGGGCATACAAAAAAGGAAGAGAAACCTTGAGTCATTGAAAATCTATAATATATTATTTCAGTAGAATTCATAGATATATAATGTATGTGATACAATATAAAGAAATGTATATACCTAAAATAATTATAATTTTAGTTATTCCCTCTTAAATCTCACATATATTTAAAGTGTATCATTGAACTATAGTATAAAACATAAGAGTATTAGACTTTTTTAAACCTTTGTTAATCATATATGAAATCTCTATTATATGGAAGTATATTAGGAATTAAAATTAGTGTATAAAATATTTATAGCATTTTGATAAGGAGTACAATGAAATTATAATATTGAAAAATATATATATATAACATATTATAAAATCAAAAAACGAAATATAAATTAGATTGTGAATTCTGACATCAACATCTAATGTATTCGGGTTTTTTACAAATATTTCATAAGATACAGGAACATACTAATATGAGTATATTAATATATTTAATTAGTATGTTGAACATAATCAATAAGAAAAATAAAAATACTAATATAAAAATTTTGATATTAAAATATGACATCATGTAACATAATATACATTATGAATTTAATGAATATAAAAAATAGAAAATCCATGATAATTAGACATCACTACTGAAAATATGACCTATACCAATGCATATATACCAATGGTTTGCAAAAACCATTGGTATAGGTCCCCTTTCCCAACGGTTTGGCCAAACTGTTGGGAAAACCCCCTTTGAGGCCACTTTTTCTAACATTTTGGCCAAACCATTGGGAAAGGGTATGACTCTCCCAACGGTTTGGACAAACCATTGGGAAAAGCCCCTTTTGAGGCCAAGTTTCCCAATGGTTTAGCCAAACCATTGGTAAAGGGTATTTCTTTCCCAACGGTTTGTCCAAACCGTTGGGAAAAGCCCCCTTTGAGGCCACTTTTACCAATGGTTTGGCCAAACTGTTGAGAAAGCCATACCCTTTCCCAACGGTTTGGCCAAACCATTTGGAAAATCCCACTTTGAGGCCACTTTTCCCAACAGTTTGGCTAAACCGTTGGAAAAGGGTGGGTACCTATCCCAAAGGTTCTCAAAACCATTGGTAAAGGCCTATCCCAATGGTTTTGAGAACCGTTGGGATACATACCCTAATTTTGATGAATTCTTTTGTCGAATATCATCAAATAAATCAATATATAAATTACACACACACACATATATATTTATCCAAATATATTCACAAAGGTAATTGTAGGATAGCGTTAAATTCTTTGATATAGAAATGAGAGGTTGTGGGTTCAAACATCTACTGTAAGTGTTTTTAATATAACTATACCAATGGTTTGGGTAACCGTTGGGTGATTTGGCATAGGGATAGACCTATACCAACAGTTTGGGTAAAACCATTGGGAAAGACCTATCCCAACCGTTTTTTCCTAAAATGTTTGGATAGGTCTATCCCCATGCCAAATCCCCCAACGGATGACCAAACTGTTGGGATAAGATATACCAATGGTTTGGGGACCTATACCAACACTTCAAAACTGTTGGTATAGGTAATTTTTCCATTAGTGCATACATCTTATTAAAATACTCTATAAACATAATTTATTGAAACTATTTAATTTATATTGAAAGAATAAAACCATGGAATTTGTTCCAATTTGATACTACATCACTGTACATAATGTGTAATGATGATATTCATCATCATAATTTTGAACATATATAAAAATAAAGTGTCAAATAGAACATTTCCTTTAGAAATAAAATATAGAGTTTTTAATGAGGGATTCATTCCAGAATATGGGTAAATAAACTAATGAAAAAATGATTCTCATAAAATAAAAATATTTTATTTCATTATATATAAAATAAGAGTGGTCAAAAGTACTATTGAAATTAATGTGTTAGAGGATAAATTCTATATAATATAAATTATAATCCAAACCGTGAAAGTTTAGTTAAAAGATATGGTGTTGATTTTTCATTGTACTTTACCAATTATTATTTGAAATCATGATATTAAAAAATGACCTCTTTAAATAATATTAAAAAATGAAACTGTATAATTTGGTGAATTATATTTTGTATCAAATATAATTGAAAGAAGTATTAATAACAAATTTCGAATAATAAAGGAAACTAAAATACACAAAATTTTATATTTGGTCAAAAAATGAATAATAAACATTCTATACTTGATCTTAAAGGTAAATCCTTTAAAATGAAATAGAAGAAAGATAACTTTAATGGAAACTCCAATCATGTGGTCTAAAATCCATTCACTTTATGTTTATTAAGAAATTATCTTTTTAAAATTGGTTAGTTTTTTAAAAACCAAAAAACACCAGATTTAAGTTAAATGACTTGCTTAAAGTGATATTCACAATGTGAAAAATCAAATATATTGTAATAGGTGGTATAATTTACCTTGGAGAACATGGAAATATAGGTTAAATGTTGATAATAAAAGAATTATGGGGAATAAATAAAGAATGTAAATTAGAGGAAAGTAAAAAATAAACATGTGATGTTTTATTCAAACCACTTAGTAATCACCTTAATGGTGTATTCTATATGGGAATTTTGAGCTAGAGGATGATCCCCACAATATAAAATCAAAACACCTTGCATATTTCTATCTATAAATAGAAATTATATGAAATAATTTAGCACTGTAAAAGTGGTTAACACACAAACAATCATGAATCATTACCAACCAAACCAGGAGGTGTGTATAGCTTCTTAATGATGATTATCCCACTACACCCATGTAGAATAACTCATTCACATTGCATCCTTATAAAGAAAAAAATAAAACTGTTTAGCCTAAATGCATGCAAGTATAAAAAACAATAAATAGTAAAAAGAACACCACCAACTTAATAAAATGCATCAAGAAAAAAAGCTACTTGGTATGGGATTAGATCCTCTATATCATTCAAATAATTTTTAACTAAAATGAATATATTATTTACAACACAAATCCTTGAAAAAAGTAAAAAGGTTATGAATAATTAATAATAACCATAAATGTTATAAATAATTATTAATAATCATAAAAATATTCTAATTAAAATTTTATCATAAATAATTAATAATAATCATAATGTTATACATAATTGAATTATTTATATATTTAATAATATTTTAATAATATTAAAAATCACCCACTTGAAAAAAATTTAATTATTAAAGCTATATTTGGAAACAACATTATTTTACATAAATTTTAATTTCTTTGTATATTATTTTTATCATTTTTTTATTTTATGTTATTTTTTATGTGTTTGTCAATAATATAAACATCAGCTAAATTGTATCTATATTTGATATTTTATAAGGGTATTGAAGCACCTAAAAATTCTTACTATATAAATTTTGGGTTTTGGAACAATGATGTTTTATATAATTTTAATTTCTTTTTGTCCGTAATTTTTTATTAAATTATTTGGATTTTAAATAATTTATTATACATTCTATCAATAATTAAAATTTCATTTTGGTTGTGTTTAAATTTATCATTTCAAAGTCACTTAAAATATATTCATGTAAAAAATATATATATTGAAACATTAATATTTTATTTAACTTATATTTTCATTGTATAATATTTTTATAAAATTATTTTTATTTTCAATTATTCTTTATTCTTGTAATAAATGATTAAAATTTCAATTATATTGTATGTACGATTTATTTTCTATAATATTTAAATTTCACTGGAAATATTATTTAGTTTCAAGTAGGTGACTTTGTAAGATTAGAAAATTTAAACCATTGACTGAACATATAAAAAAATTAAAATAAAATAAAATTATAAAAACAGTATATTAAAAATAACTTAAACAACATAAAATCACGTTGTTTAAAAAAATACCATTTGCAATGGGAAAATCATTCACAATGTTTTATTAGCCTGTTTATGTGAATCTCTTCACCTCACATATTAGGTGTTCTCTATTTTGTTTTATTTTTTGACCTTCACTAATCCCAACTTTCGGTAGTTTAGAATCGTCTTCAATACCCTATTTTAGAATAATATTCAGTAACATTCACATTGCACCACATGTAAAAAAATAAATTTACCTCATTGGATTGAAAGGAATTATAAAACATGAATTATTCTATTTTTCTCAAATACCCATTTATTCTCTTATAGGAATACAACTGTATTATACACAAATATATAGGTAATAATTAATTTCAAAAAATAGTAAAAATAACAAAATGTGTAAAAAAATTAATAATACTTAATAACTAATTTATAAAAATATTTTAAAATGTTCAAATGTTTTCTTATATTTATGTATAATTATTAATTTATGGAATATTTAAAAATTAAATTATTTATAAGTTCATTTAAAAATTTATTTAAAAATTGAAATCCATAAAACAAGGGAAAAATATATTGAAAATAGTAATAAATTATAAATAGTTTAAAAAATTAATAGAAATTTTATTAGTATAATTTTTTAATGAATAACAATAGGTAGATATTTTAAAAAACTTTATAAAAATAATAATTATTATTTATATTTCATAAATAATAATTTGAATGTTAGTTAAAAAAATGAAAAAATCCATTAAAAACTGAAAATTATAAATTTTTATAAATAATTTAATTTTTTTTTAGAAAATTAAAAAATCATTATCCATATATTAAATATTTTAAAATATTTTAAAATAATTAATACTTTATTAATTCTTAAAAAATTACATATATATATATATTGAAATATAAAATAAAATTCCTAAAAATTGGTTAATTACTGGTAAATATATTATAAATTTTATATCATTTAAAATATTAATAAATCTTAGAATATCATAAGAGATAACCACTTTAGAAACTAGATTTTAATTTCATTTTACATAATTTTAAAATAATAAAAAAATTGAAAATTTATACAATGTAATTATTTGGAAAAATATTGGATAAAAATTTCACTGTAAGGGTAAAAATTCACATGAAAATATGAATTAATGGTATTATTGGAAAAACACACTACCTGTGAAAATTTCTAATAAACAATTTCAATTAGAAGGATAACATTTAAATATAATATTCTAATAGAATCTTACACTAAAAATTTCCAACGGAAATATCCAATGGAAAATTCCAGTTGAAACATCCACACAAAAATTCTAGTTGAAACTTTCACTTGAAACATCCAATGTAAAATTCTAGTCAAAACTTTAATAGGAAAATATTAGTTGAAACTTTCACTTGAAAAATCCAACAGAAAATTCTAGTGGAATCTTCAACAATAAAATTATACTTTAAAATTCAAAGAGAAAATTATTTTTATATCTTACACTATAAAATTCTAGTTAATAAATTCCAATATAAAATTCCAGTGAAAAATATCATAGAAAAATTCCAGTATCACCTTCCAATGGATTCCACTATAAAATTCAAGTGTGAACTTCTACTATAAAAATTTAGTGTCGACTTCCACTAAAAATATCCTACTGATTCATCCACTGAAAAATTCTAGTTAAAACTTTGAATGAAAAATTTCAATGAAATTTTACAGTTAAATTTTCTAATAGAATATTTTCTTCAGAAAATTTCTCTTGAATATTTCTATATTAAATTATTCTATAAAATTATATGTATATTTTCTATTGTAAGTTTCCCATAATTTATAAATTGAAATATTTGGATTGTAAATTGAATTGAAAAATTCCATTGGTAATTTTACTTTAAATTTTTCACTAAATATTATAGTAGAACTATTTATTAAAAAATTTAAGTGGAAAAATTCCCTGAATGTTCTTGTTATATCAAAAAATAAGAATTCTAATGAAAATTTCCAAAATAAATATTCATTAAAAACCTACACTAGATTCTTTTAGGGGTATATGCACTTGAAGTTCCTATGGATTATTCACTATATATTTCAGTGAAATCATTCAATAATAAAAAATTCATTTCACATTAACAAAATAAAAGTTAATTGTAAATTTCACTAATTCAGATGAATTATTTTACAAAAAAATCATAGATTTCATTAGAGAATTTCAAAAAAAAATCACATGGAAAATTTTCAAGGGAGAATTATAGTGGGAAATCTACTATAATATAAAAAAAATTATAAAAATGAATTAAAAAATTATAATGGAAATATCCTTTAAAATATCCACAAAAAAAACCATTGGGAAATTATACCATAAAAATGTAATGAAAAAAAACCATGGAAAAATCATATAAATATTTTATTGAAAACATAAATTAAAAAAGACAAATCAAACACAAAATTTCATATGCATAATTCCACTAAAACAATTTAATCAGAAATTATATTATAATATTTTACTAAAAATTATAGATAATTAATATTTTAAAGAAAAAGAGGCTACAATTTTCTTTGAATATGGGAAAAATAAATTTTAAAATCAAATGAATATTTACATTTCAAATTATCAGTAGTAAGTTTCATTGGAAAATTTCAAAATAAAAATAATTTGAAAAAAAATTGGAAAAGACATTTGAAAATTCTACTAGAAAATTACAATGAATGATTCAATAGAAAAATACATTAGAAATATCTCTTGGAAAATCCAACATGAAACTTTTCTTGTATTTTTTCACTGAAAGATTCATTGAAAGTTCAATGAGAATTCTATTAGAAAATTCCAGTGAAAAATTACACTATGAATTTTAGTTTAACTATAAAAACATTTAATACACACTCCTAAATATGGTTTTAAAAACGTTAACTTTAAATTTTTGGATTTGATACCAATAAATGTGACCCAATTTTTGTCCAAAAAAACTTTCAATATAAAAAGGAAATATTGGATCACTTAAATCCCCTAGAACCTTTTAGGATTATATTTTTAGAGGATCAGGTCAAGCACTGAACAACTTAGATCCATAAACAATTGTCTTATCAATATCAATATCATTATCTCCCACTATACCCATCTTTTATTACTTTACATTAGGTCATCAACATCATCCAAGTGAAACCATTCTAGAAATAATTCATTTAACATCCTTCCTCATAACATGGGGAAAAGAAACATAATAAATGGTGATATAAGATGCTAAATAAGCTTAAATAATTGAGACATGAATGATTTCATGAGCATAACATGAGCATACGAGCATAAGAATTTAAACATAACATTTGACAATTATACCTTAAATATCAATGTTCATAATCTTGAGTCATGGAAAAAATCTTGGAATTTTATAATACATGAATCATCTTACAATCAAAGAACATGATCTATGAGAAAATAACATTGTCATAAGACATAGAATTTGTGGAATACAAATAAGCATAGAAAATTATTTCCTTATTCGAAAAGGCTCACATCCAAGACCATCATAGTGGAAAAATATCAGTACTGAACCAAGTTCACTCCCCATTCCAGCAATATCTTATTGAACTAGGTTCACTCTCTATTCCATCCATGTCTTACTGAACTGAGTTTACTCCCCATTACAGACTTTTCTTACTAAACCGGTTTCACTCCCCATTCTATATTTGTCTATCTCATGAGATATAAATCTTTACACAATTATTTGGAGGTTGATATAGGTCTCACCCATCAAATAATTAAAACCATACATATGTGTTCAAAATAACTTAAATCATTCATCATATCAAAACCCATAAAAATGGTTTTCATAAACATTTCATCTTATCATAACCCTTGGAAATTAAATGGGTTTTATAAATATCATGTAATCATAAACATAAGCCATCTAGAGAAAGAATATGGATGGTGTCCTGGGATCATATCACCAGTAAATCATAAGTAACATCAAATGTTTTTGTCATTTATGAATGAATATATCATAAAATATTATTAAAAATATTCCTAAGAAAATACCCTTTCCATTTATGAAAATACTTTTTTTTAGAAATATTTTAACTTATAAAGGAAAAAATTTTATTTTAAAATAAACTTGTAAACTTATAAAGTAAGATTCAAATTATTAAGGCATAATGATGGTGGAAAAATCTTCTCATGTTTTATAAGTTAAAAAATATTCCTTTCATATGTTTTTAGAAAATTGATAAAAAACCTAGTTTGGAATATGAAAAAAGATTCCTTTTTAAAACATTTTATAAAAAGTGAAACATAGGTAAAAATGATTTTAAATAATTTTTTATGAATAGTTAAAACATTTTTTAAAGAATTTTAAGAAAACATGGATATGGAAGAGAAATATTTCCTATCAGAGACTTAAATAATCCATAATAATGATGAGATTGTGAAATAAACCCTTATCACTCTGTAATCAGTTGAATCGTCTTCCCCATGAATGAATAATATTTTAAAAAACATTAATTATCATTAGAATAAATAAATTCCTAATATAACATGTCAAAAAGGTCCATGTATACACCTCATAAAATATGGTAGGATCATAATATCAAAATGCTCCATAATGAAAGGAGATTGAGATGAAATGCCTTACAAATATCTTATAATTAAAGTGAGAATTAATCAAAAGAATTTATTATGTGTATCACCTGTAAATCCACAGAAAAATTTAAAATAAAAGAGAAGATAATAATAATTATTTTCACACATAATATTATCATATCATAATCCATGATGTATGAGTTTATCCCAAATAATTTAAATTGAGATAAGAATTCCCTTAATATGAGTCCGATTCACCACATACATTCTTTAACTTCCTAAATAAAAAACATAGGTTAATTTTATACTTTCTTAAATAATTTTTTTAAATTTTATTATTCCTTTTATATCACTTATTAATATTTTATATATAATTACTTAGTCAATTAAGTTCATATAAGATTTTTTGATGATGTTTGATTCATATGTCTAGAATGACTTTGTTAGGTTGAATATGGTAAAAGGGTTCATTAATCCATCATATCTAAATTAAAATTTAATAAAAAATAATAAATTATATATATAAATTAAACTTTTGAACCAAATCATTAAAAATGGTTGTGAAATATGAACTACATTACAATCATGGAGACAGTGGGATGTAGGTACACATGAGTAACATTGCTCTTTTTCAACATCATTATGGAAAGAAGGTAAGTATCATTTTATCTTTATTGAATGATAAAAATATACTAAATTTCATAATATTTACTTTGATATAAATATAATATACTTTTTAAATGGTGATGAAAAATTAATCACATCACTTTGTGGAGGTGATAATTCACACGTATGCCCAAACAACATTATCATTTTTAAGTGAATGGATGGTTAAAAAGTTAAATAATATATTATATTTTTATAATGATAAATATGTCATGAGTATTATATATAAACATTAATTCCATTATTATAAACAATCATTAGGTATGGTAATGGAAAATGAATCACACGGTTCGCAAGGCGGTAGTCCACCACACACACAAACCACATCTTTGTTTCCTATTTGACGGAAGTGGAGATGAATATAAGTTAGGTTATAAACATCATAAAATATAAGTATATTGAGGATACTTATGTTATTATTTTATTATGGTGTAATAATATTTGAAGGAGGTGGAAGAAGAAATAAAACTAAAACATATGGATAAAAACTACACCTCTTCTTTGGAAAACCTCTTTTAATTAACACCTTAAGACCTATAAGTTGGGTGTTACACATAAAATAAGGAATCTAGAATGAGGTCATGGATTATAGTAATGTATTTGGGATGATAATGGCCTAAAAGGGTTTTTATGTGTGAAGTATTGTTAAGAAGATGTGCCATTTTATAAGAGGGGAGGGGCACTCTTAGAATTTCTCAAAATAGTAAATTAATATAAATTAATTTTCAATTAAAAATGGATCCAAAGTGAGTTATTTATAATAAAAGATGATTATTTTTCTAAATAATAGCATAAAATATTTTTTGGATAAGTTTAGGTTACATTATCACCCTTATCATTTAGTTTTAACTCTTATTTAACCCTTTTAACTCTTACGGTGACAACATTGATTTTAACTCTTTGAGGGTAAATATTGTTACAATAAAATGTAAAACGACCTATAAATGTTCCATGGATGATATTTTAAAACATATAACAATTAATTGGATTAATTTATGGATTTTATTAATTTAATATTATTTAATAAAATATTATTTATTTAAAAATATCATTAATGTCAATTTTCAAACTATTCATTACATAGAATTTTAAAAATATCAATAAAAAATTTAAAATTATAAAAAAATATTTTATTACATACTTAGAATGTAATGATTGTTTAAAATTTTTTTATATTAATTACCAATAATTATATTTATTTTAATAATTATATTATTATTAGTTTTATTTTTCCATTAATTAAATAATTACCCCATCAGCATTGTGAAAGAATTTAAGGTTGTTATTTATTTAATAAAAATTAAAAATAAATTTAAATGATGTAGAAAAATATTTTATATTTAAAAATAGATTTTATAGTTTAAAATATCTTATAGATAACCCCATATTAAAAATGGTATAGATATTTAAAGGCATGAATGTGAAATCTTTGAAATTTTTTTAAAAAAATATTATAAGTGTTCTAATCTCATCAAAGTGACTCCAAAAGGCCATGAATTATAATATTTAATGATTATAGTGAAAAATAATCTTCCAATAAAATTTGGATAAGTTTTAGGGTTATTTTATAAATCTTATTATATTATTTTTTCCCTTAATTACCTAATTTACCATTTAATGTGGTAACAAATATTTACAAAGTTTCTATTCATATTAACCAAAAATAAAAGGTGTATATTTAATAAAATTTTAAATTATGAATAAAAACATGAATTATATCTTTTAAAAATTTAAAAAGAAAATTTTCATCATTTAATTAAAAATTAAACAAGAAAAAGGAAACGAAAAAAAGTTATTTTTGAAAAAATTGCCCTTTTAAGTATAAAATGTTTTATACTAAATTCAGGTATAAAATTAAATTTAAAGACCATAATTTGATAATTTAAAATAAATATTATATTATTAAATTAGGAAACTAGTCCATAATATAATTTGACTTTAAATACTTGAAAATAAAATACAATTTTCAATAAAAATCAGTATTGTTTATTATTCTTAAAAAATAACTATTTTTAGAAAAATCCTCAAATTTAACAATAGTATAATTATTATATGATGATTTTAAAAATAAATTTTATTTTTTGAATATAATTCATAAAATTTCCAAAAATTAATTATTTTATTCTCCCATAGAAAGAAATCAAAAACCATTTTTGATAAAAACATTACTTTGATGACTAAAATTATTTTTCTATAATTTTGATTTCTTATTTTTTAAGAATTAATCAATAAATTTGAATTTATTACAGACATTATACCAATTTGAAAAATTATTTAGACCTATTTATAACTAAAAATTTAATTTCTATCTTATATTGGTTTATATTTAACTAATTATATTTTGTTCTTCATGTAAGCTTGGTGTTGTGTATTTTTTACACCATCAAACATAATATTTCTTTTTAAAGTATTAGGATTTTACATTGATTCCAATGGATATTATCTAAAAAAAGTTATATATATAAATTTTATAATAAAATCACTCATTGGATTTTTTAAAGAATTTCAAGGTGAATTCCATAGTCTGAATTTTATTAAAATTGCAATTTATCAAGAAAAATTTCACTATAATTATTTATTTACTAAAATTTTTAATACAATAAATCAATTTAATTTATAGTAATTTTTTTCATATAAAATATTATTTAAAATGATGTCCTGAAATTTTATATGAATATTTTTTTTGTAAATTTGTAATTAATTATCTTATAATTTTTTTACATGTTTATAAAAAAATTAATTAGAAACAAAAAACAAAAAAATCACAACAAAAAATATATGGGTGAAATTCATTTGAAAATTTTATTATATTTTTATTTAGAAAATATAATAGAAAAATGGTAAATAATTCTACTAAAAATTTCCATTTGAAAATTCAATTAAAAAATCAACTGTAAAATCATAATGAAAAATTCCAATACAAAATCACATTGTATAATTTTTTGATGTTTTAGGAGTAATTTTTTCAATGCATGTGTCTATCATAAAAACTAAATAGATTTCATAATAGGAAAATTTTGGTATAATTTCCCCATATGAATTTTTATACAATTGTAATCTTCCAGTTTGATCAATATAGTGGCCCAGACCTCCCTGGTAATTGAATTTTTCAAAATCCTATTTTTGAGGTGTTCTAGGAGGCAACAAGGTCTCATTTACAATGTTTTCCATATTTATAGTTTTTCTAACTATGACTCAGTGTCAATAGGTTGGGGTGTCAGTAGGTTGGGGATTCAGTATTTTGGGCATTGGTAGGTTGTTTCATTAGTAGGTCGGGGCACTGGTAAGATTGGTATCGTTAGGTTGGTGTTAGTGAGTCAAGCATCGGTAGGTTGCGTCAGTAGCTCGACATCGATGGATCAAAGTCGGTAGCTCAGTGTCAGTGGATCATCGTTGGTATCTCGATGTCAGTGGATCATTGTCGGTAGATCAACATTAGTAGTTCGTGTCGATGGGTCACATTAGTGACTCGCTATCAGTAGGTTGTGTCAGTGACCTGCTAATGGTGACTCACCAATCTGTGACTCATTTCCATATTTTCCCAGTTTCTCCAGTTTCTCCCCTGTTTGAAGTAAATTGAGTTACCTATCATGTTTGACATTTTCTAAAGATGTTTTCACTATCATTGAGGATAATAATTATATCTTTAATATCCTAACGAACCTTAGAATTTGAAATAGCCAAGCCACATGGTCCTGACCATGATCTAAATTTTGAGTACTTTGAAACTGTCTCCCTTTCATTGATATAGGATCTGGTTTTTTTAAGCTGGGATAATATCTTCTCTATGTGTTTCCATTTCCTCTTGGTGCACCTAGAACCTTTCTTCCCCATGGAGTCTTGGGTTGTGCTGGGTCCTTTAGATTCATCCTTCCTTGGAGATTCCTACTGATCGCACGACCCTCTATTTTTGGCATGAGTAAGAATCATTGGTCGATTATTGTTCCTGGTAGGGATTTCCTTCATCTCTCTTAATTTTTGTATCATGTGGGGTGGGTGAACACATGTATCCTTTAGATTTTAGTCAAATACCAAATCTAAATTAACATGTTATGAAGATAATCAAATTATTATGATAACATGTCTTATAACCTTAGTAATAAATGAGGGGTTAGGATGATGATGATTATGTTTACTACTATTTTATCTCTTATCCTCGATACATGTTTTTAATTTTGTTTGTTGTATCCTTCTGAAAATCATAGTCGTTGGTTGTCTCTATTTGCGCACCTGTATTGATAGAGAATTACTATTGTAAATTTAGAAATTCGGTTAATAACATATATCAGGTTAAATATATGGATTCCCCAGGATCAAACTTGTTCTATGATCACCCCTGAATTATAAAAGTTGAATTAAAGAAGGAGTGTGGTTAAATCTGAATACAAAGGTGTGGGTGTGTGCTGTGTATGGTTCTATTTGATGTTGTGTTTGTGATGGTCATGTGTTTCTATGGCTGAGAGTGAGGCTATGTGTTTGGAGTGGTATGGGTGGTGTAATGGAATATCAAGTTGATATATTGGTTGATTATGGAATGTCTGAACTTATTATGCAGTGGGACTAAATCTGGGTTGTGGTTGGGTAGTGGGGCTATAGTTTTAGGTTGTGCTATGTTTATATAAATGGGTTTGGTGTTATTATGCATTGGGGATACTATGTGTGGTTGTGATGAGGAGTGTTGGTGGTTTTTCTTATTGATAGGAAGGACATTACTTCATGATTTTGAAGAATTATGATGGAAATGTTTTGTATGGGTGTTAAATGGAGAGGAAATGTGAAGTGGGTTGTTTGACTATGTGGCTGTTTCTTGTGCTATTTTTTGTAGTTTCTTGGGTAGGGATAGAATAAACAGATGTTTTGTTAAATAAAAAATAAAATTTTGTTAAATTAATTGGTTGGGGGTATAAATTGGGTTTGAGGCTTGTCTATGTGGTTGTGCATTTAGAGGTAGCAGCAAAGGTATTTTAGTGTGGGGTGGTTATTTTTTTGAAAACCAATAGGATGGGATGAGTGTTTGGAACCTATATATATACTTGTAGTTACTTGTGTTTTATCTTTTCACCCAACCCATGCTGAGATCTATGTGATGAACACCCCCATTTTTATGAGGGAGTGTGTCTTTCCCAACATCTCAGTGGAAGGATGGATGTATGGTTATTGGTTCTTCTATGCTCCCTCTCCTAGGCATTAATCTCCCAAGATTCTTTGGGAAAGTTGAAATGGCCTGAGTTATAACACCAGATGTATACAGGTGAGGTGTGTTTCCATGGTGTCCTTGGGATGAGTTCTGTTATGCTTTCTTAGGGGTCTTCAGGATAAGGCCCAAGTGTCTGTGGGCAGGAATGTGGTGTGGTTTGAGGCCCTATTGTCTGTGGATAGTAATGTGGTGTGGTTTGTGGCCCAGGTGTGTGCAGGCATAATGTGGTGTTGTTAGTGGCCCAAGTGTGTGAAAGTAGGTTTTTGATATGGGGCATCTGGATGATTTTTGTAGGGTCAGGACATTCACTATTTGGGATGAGTAGTTAACCAGTGGAAAGTGGGGTGGGGTACCCAAATATCAATGTACATATTATATTAATTTACTTGACTTTCATTTTTTGGTGAGTGTGACATGGTGAGGCTGGGGTGGTTAGTATTCCTTGATAGGTTCTATTGGTTTCTAATGTATTCTCACATGGTCTTTAGTATGATCTTCCCACTTTTGCACAAGAGACTTTGGATTTTTTTAACTGAGTATACATGTATGATCACCCTATGTATATAAAACTATTTTCAGTTTTCCAGGAGGATTACGGGGACCGTGCTAGGCCGTACTATCTTAGAATTTTGGATAGTTGTTGTGTCACTCATTAGACTTGTTTTTGGTACTTTATTTTGGAGTTTTACTGTAATTTATAATAGTTATACTTTTGAACGTGCATGTGGGATATATTTTGGTTGTTTTTCTACTTTTAGTACTTGGAGTTGTTTGGAATTTACCATCTTATCTCCCAATATTGTTTCATATAAAAGGGTAATAAATTACATTTTGTGATATTCTATACCATTGGTGATGTTCCCCACCCTAGGACCTATGGAAGGTGGTAATCAAGGGTCATTATATCCATTTTTTATCACCATATTAGGAGGGGAATATCTAGAGGGAGGGGGTCATGAAAGAATGGTATCAGAGATGATGTTTGAGATATTGGATAGAGTTTGGAGTTAGGCACAATGAGGATTACATGGGATGGTAGGGAAATAGTGCTAGGTGAGATTTATGTGTGACATCAGCTAGGGAAGAAAAGCTAGGACACAAGATTTTAGGTCCCCCTATGATCTGATGTAAGGAATCTGAGCTTACCAAACGATTAGGGGATGCTACACTATTTGTAGGGTAGAGAACCTATGAAATGTACACGCATAATAATGACTTATGTTCCTATTTTATTTTGGGTGTTCTGGGTAATTTGAATAATAAATATTTAAAATGAATCTTAAAAAAGATTTCATACTACTCAGTCTTAAAAATCCCTTATTTAATTTTCATCTATAGAACCTGGACATCATCCATGAGTGTCTTATAAAGATGTGTCTTAGCAAGCCGATACAAATGATCAGTAGAGGGTTGATCTTGAGGAAAAGTAAAACTAGTGGAAGATAATGTTACATTATTTCTAGTGATAGACTCTAGTAAAGTAATAGGGAAGTGTTTCATACTTTGAAATAAAGAGTTGGATTGAGGAGCTGATGATCACTTTCATCTTGATCTGGGATCTAATGGAGTACTGGGTTCCATTGGAAATTAGAAAAACTGAGTGGAGCTACATGTTAGTGGTGGAAATTATACTTGGGGGAGTGGAAATAAACCTATGTTCTATGAGTCGACATTGAGAAGGAGTTCTGGGAATAATTCCATTCATTGATGATGAAGGCGGAAAAGAGGCTGGAGTTACTCTCCCTCCAGTAGGGGAGTATGTTAGTATGGGAGTTGGGGATCAAGTTTAAGGATATCCTTCTCTTTTCTCTAGAACTATTTCTAGATGAGGAGTCTCAAGCATGACACATAGAATAGGCACTTCTCCCTTCTCTCCAGTATGTAGTTACTCCCTTCACCTTATTGACATACTTAGAGATTTAGAATAAGTATGAGGTAGTTTATAGGAGGCACTCACAAAAAGTGAAACTGTGATAGGGGATCCAACCAAGCTCTTTGAAGGGGAAGGCAATCAGCAGAAATTCTCAGGCATCAGGGCCTTCTAGGTTTTAGCTAGTGGGGAGACGACCCTGACAGTTTTTGTATCAGCCTTATACTCCTCGTGATTTTTCCATGGGATTAGGACCAAGATGATTCACTTGTAGAGGTCATGGGAACCTTAAAATTTAGTGACCAATTTGAGCTCAGTACTATAGAGGTGGGAAGATCCAGTGATCACCTCAATAGTAATTTCTATCTAGGCCATTCCAGTAGTAGGGATAGAAGGTTCCGGCTCCACTGAGGAGAGACAGAGAAGGTGGAGGTTAACCTCAGGGTGTTCCTTAGGGACCTCAACCTAGGCATGGTATGGGAGGCAATCATCAACAGAGGGGAATAGGAGTTGGGAGTGGTCGGTTACACACCATATAGGTGACATTTTCAGTAAGGATAGAGATTTTTGGAGGTATGATTAGCTTTTTTAGTAGTATTTCTTGTGCTTTATTTGATTCAGGATCTTCAAACTTTTTTGTTGCACCCACTCTAGCAAATGACTTGGGGATACATTTAGGGAGGCTTTCAGTGCCCCTGGTGTTGAGTAAACCTGTAGAAGGTCAGACTAGCTTGTTTGATGTTTCCTAGGGATGTAGAATAATGCTGGGGATGCATCAGTCTTGTGGGGATATTTTACTATTACATATGTAACCATATGATGTTATCCGTAGCATAAACTGGTTGTTTTCCATGTATTCTGTCATCAACTAAATCCAAAGGAGAGTCATGTTTTCAGACGTGGATGGCCAACATGTATCTTTTATTAGGGAACAAAGTTGTCGGATGGGAAACCGGTGCATGGAGCCACTTCTTTCCTTATTGGACGATCTGTATGTAGAATTAGTGAATGCTGAGATGGTGGAGGTTCCATGAGTTTTCAAGGTGTTCCTGGATATTTTTACTAAGGAGGTTTTAAATCAACCCCTTAATGTGATGTTGAGTTTGGGATAGACTTACAGCCCGGTGCCAGTCCAGTTTCGATGGATCCCTATCAAATGGAACCATCTGAGATGTGGGAGTTGTGGATCCATATTGATGATCTAATGAATAAGGGATTTATCAAGCCTATTGTGTCACTATGGGGTTCCCAAATATTGTTTTCAAATAAGGAATACAATGATATCTATGTATAGACTACCAGAGATTAAATATGGTGATGATCAAGAACCATTACCCCCTCTGGAGGACATACGATCATTTTGACCAGCTAGGGGGAGAAAGTTTATTTTCTAATATTGAACTACAGTCTACGTATCACCAGTTGAGGGTTAAGGAAAGTGATATATCGAAAACTTCTTTTAGGCGCAAGTATAGGCATTTCGAGTTCATGGTTATGCAATTTGGTGTTATGAACATGCTATTCGTCTTCATGGGGATCATGTTCTCCATCTTTCCTGAGTTCCTAGATTGGTTTTTCATCATTTTCATTGTTGAAATTTTGATATACTCGAAGTCATAGGGGGTTCGTACCTAGAATCCTACACTAGTGGAAAGATATCCTCTATAAACACTTATTTCCCAACGGTTTGAAAACTCCATTGGGATAAAGAAGCTATACAAATAGTTCTAGTAAACCATTGGTGTGAGAAATTATATGCGGGGTTTTCCCAACGGTGTAATAAAACCATTGGGAAAGAGAAATATTACCTATAGTTTTTAATAACTATTGGAAAAAAAGAAACTTGATTCAGGGCTCCCTTCCTATTTTTCACCCCCCCACGTGAACCCTCCCCGACCTCCGCCTCTCGACACTCTTCTCCCCTCCCCGACCTCAACCTCCTCAACCTCTTGGACTTTGCCTCTGCCTCTTGTCCCACAGACCTTCCTAGATCCCTCTCCTCCGACGACGTTCCCCCTTCCCCTCTTAACTCCCTCTCCGACGATGACATCCCCCTCCCCTCTCAGATCCCGACGACGTTCCCTCTCTCTTCTTACCTCCCTCTCCTGAAGACATCTCCCCTACCCTCTTGGCTCACTATCCTCCTCTGACATCCCCTTAACCCCTCTCCAGTCGTGCATGAGACCCCCCATGGCTGAACAACCTACACGACATCCCCCTCTCTTGGATTCCTTTCCTCCCGCCATTTCTCCCAAATTTGTTGAGGGTTCTTTATTGGTACTTCTGGATAAGAATTTGTCTTCTTTTTAAAAGAATGAGGCAATAAGAAATGCACTGTTAGGTTCATAGTTAGGATAACCATTCATATTAGTCGTGCATTTTATAGAGTTTTGGGTAGTGACCAACTCATGGTGTGGTGAATTATTGAGTAAATTTTGAATTTTTTCAAAATAGAGTCTTCCATAAATGCAGGGTTAGATTCACAGGTTTTAAACCATTAATTTTAATAATGCATTCAATAAAAAGTTCATGATTATTAAAAAACCTCATATTTTCCTCTATAGACCCCTATCAGACCTGATATTGCATTATATTTTTTTAATCATTATATATATGTGATGGGGTTTTATCGTCATTAAAATGTGCAATTATGTTGGTCAATTGGAGGTGAGTGATGATATATGATATTTTATGGGTTATTGTGAGGAGTTTCTTTCCCTTTAATTGATTGGTTAATAAAACCTATGTTGGATCTTCATATATTATTTAATTGGAATTGGAAAAGTAAAATGTTGGTCCGGGATTTCCGAGTTGGTTATTTGGATGGTATTCTCTACTAAAAGTGGGTATGTCTCTATTAACTATGGGTGTATTTTCCAATTGACCAATGTATTTATTAAAATGACCATGAAATACACATTTCCCAAAATACAGAATAACCATAGAAATCATAGATAGACACTACACACCATAAGACAGCCATGGGAGACACCCCTTGACATCTACTGATAGTTTAGGGGCCATTAACTTAGGAACTTCAGTCGATTGGCACTAAAGCTTGGAAAAATTCCCATTTAAAGTAGAAAATATACCAATTTTTTTTCTTAGTATAGTATAATGAAATGGTTTACACCCTCATGACCAATTAGATCATCTGGTTCATGGACTTGTGCCTAACCGGGTTCAAGAGAAAGATCAACTACTAAACAATTATTGTGGTCCCCATGAGGTTCTTTCCATAGTGAAGAGGGTTATGTGCACAATCTTCAACTCAACAAATGTATAATAGGTGCATATTCATTGGATAAGTTTACTATTATGGTTTTTCCAACAATATGCTATATAAAGAACATAATAAAAAATAAAGATATTATTAAATGGAACTATTTCCCCCTTGCTCGCAGGAACATGATTTGACCCATGGGGCATAGTGGTTCTTATATATTGGGCAGTGACATGTATTGTCTTAGGATACATGTATGTTTTTTTATTTTTTATTTTATTTTCTTTATCGCATTGGCCACTTAGGTATTTTACTACTTTATACGGACGGAGGGTAGTGATTCTATCCCGACTAGTTGATGTAGATCACTTTTATACTATAATACCATGAAGTGTGAGTGTGAGGAAACATTGGATGCTAGAGTAGCCTTAAGGTCTTCCATGATATGGATTTTTTTTTTCTAAAAAATTGTGTGGGAAAATTTCGAGAGTATGTTGGAGTCATGAAATAACCCCAAGTGTCTCCATGAGATAGAATAAATAACCCCATGTGTCTCCAAGTGTCTTCATACATCGTATCATCCTCACATGGGTTGGACACTCACCCAATCCTATCAAACATATACTAGTCTATCCTCTTAGTCACATAGTCTAGAGTCATCTCTTGAGGATTATCCCATGCCTCAATACACATCTCATCATCCAACTAGAAAAATAGGTTTATTCACCACATGATTTTCCCAGTCACAAAAGCACACCATGTTGAACCCATCTACATTCTTATCTCATCCACATGGGAATCCTCTCGGGTCCCTCAGACCCGTCCTAGTTTCTACTCATTGACTATAATCCTCATCCTACACACAATAGTCTTCTCTCATCATGTCGACCATTCCTTAATTATATTCTCAATAATCCGGTCAAGAACCTCATTAAAATCATATATTATAACCTAACCCCACTAACCAGGCTCCATCCTAAGCTAAATAACACCAAGCCTCTTGGCATTATAATTCCAATATGTATGAAAATATCTGATACCCACACTATCATCTCATCTTTCATCTCTTTAGTTGAACTCGTGAATCATTAAATGGAGTAAAACCTTTCATAATACATTTTATAGACTCAGAGGGACCATCCCACTCTAAAAACCCACCAATATTCCAATCTATACTCATAATTATTTCCTCAACAAATGCTAAATGTAAAATTTCCACACATATCACTACAAGGACCAATCCTCTTAGGAATATTTTACTTGATCTAAATACACATCTAGTCCATACAAATATCATCCCAATTTTAAGACATATGTTACACCACTCATATCCCAATCGATATCTTATCCACTTAGAGAACTAGTGACATGGTGATTTTATTTCCATAAATCACTAAAGAACCTTATCTAAACCTAGGCATCTTATGAACACCATATCTATAGGTTTACTATGTTAATCTATTTCCTTTTATTTACTATCCTTAGAGTCCATGACTACCATGTAACATAGTTATAATAAATCCCTTGGAAATCAATGACTGAATAATCATGTCATTGTTTAAGGGTATATAGAGGCTCTTAATACTTTCTTTATACAGGAAGAGATACTTAATAAATTTTATGATTAAAGTCAGAAAACACACTACTTAATTGATGACTTTGGGCAAAGTTTCTTAGCTGACTACCTCAAAAATCTCTCCTTGTATGTATTCTTTGAGAGAATTCCTTCATAAGGGGATGAAATTTGATGTGTTGGATGTGGAACCCATAGAGGTATACATCCCTTGCATGATAAGACCACATATCAGATTCATATGAACAACATGCATGAACCATAGAGAGATGTTCAAGGATTTACTATATTATATAGTGATAATCTATCCATAAATATTGACCTATACAGATCATTAATTTATAGATAACTCATTGAATCTTGTCTTGTAATATCAAATGATTTTTGGCTCTGTAACTACAAACACCAATGCCCAGTATTCACCAAACATTAAAATCTATACTCATCACTATAGTTAATATCGAGACAACATGAAACCGCATGCATATAATCCAAGACAAAATTGTATCATCAACCACTCATCCCCAAACATATGGTTCTCTCCACCATAATACAAGGATCACACAGATCAATTCCAACAAATGGTTGTCCACATCATAGAAATCACCTATCAATAATGTATACCCAATGGTACATTGACTATATCAATATAGTTCCCACCTTACCACAACTAGTATTATATAAAAACATTGTTCTGTCATCCTCTAGTTGAATTCACCCCGAAATGCTCAGTCCCACCCACCAACATGATATCACATATCTCTATCATGATGTTTAATTACTAGAAGGCATTAGTATATTATCTAAATTTCCACACATACAATTAGTATAATTCCATGGTTAGATCACCCACTTTCAAGCACCCATACTTATTGAGAATCAGTATACTAGACCACCCCACTCAAATATTAGGTCACATCGAGGATCATATAATGACATAATTATATGATGATTTGTATAATGTAAAGAAATTGATAAATGATTTGGTCATTTAGAATTCCACCAAGAAGCAATATAGGAAAACATCATATAGGTTATTGGTGACACAATGAGTTATTAAGATCTGTCATATCCAACAAAGAGGGATTAATTTCCAATATAACCAGTTCCTATACTGAACCACCAAGGGTCAATATAAATCCCATTCATGGAGAGATTATGTAGTTTTCATCAAGGAAAAATCTTACCATATGATCCATAGTACCATTAATTAAAAGTAATATTGTGGTTCAACTATGTATAATACTTCAAATAAGTTATATAAGAAAACAACATATAGGGTTTTTTAATTTAAACAGTTGAAGCCTCATAGTTAGTGACATCAATCACATTAAAGCACAAAAATGTCAACTGAACCCTAAATTCTAAGAATTATTCATGTGGGAAGGGCCCATGCCAACATGCTAAGAACTAAAAACCTAAATAATAATGGAAAATACATGCATCATATTTAAATAAATATCTCAACTATAAATATAAAAACCAAGAATAATAATACCTCATCCCTTGTATTGAAAAAAACCAAACTAAGATGAAATTCGATCCAAATTGATTATATACCATTTATAGGAAGAGTAATTGTTAATTAATAGGAATTTACTTTTTGATAGTATCATTTTGAAAAATGGATCTATTTCCCCCTTTCTTACAGAAACATGATTTGACCCATGCGTTGTGGTTCTTATATGTTGGGAGGTTATGTGTATAGTAATAGGAGACAAGTATTTTTTTGTTTAGTTTTTATTTTATTTTCTTTATTTCAATGGCCACTTAGGTATTTTACTGCTTTCTATGGAAAGAGGGTAGTTATATTTTGCAAAGGGGTCCAGAAGGGGTTTAGATTGATTCAGTCCGACGACTTAGATCCGAGGTAAGATTATATGGTTACTACTTGTCTCACACCTCATGTATTTGGGGATTTTAGTGTTTTTGACTCCATATTATGTTTTCGGTAGGGCGTTGGATCATTTCGTGTTGGTTTAGGTGGATTTGGTTATCTGCTTCAAATCTAGGTAAGTATTTAATGTTGTTGGTTGGTTTCTCACTAGTTATGTAGCATCTTTTATGTGTTTTAAGGTTCCTAATATCCTTTTTGTAGTGATTTGATCCCTACTTGTTGGTTTAGAGTCTCCAAGTCAAGGGAGACTCGCTTGCGTGTGCATAGGTAAGTATGTATATGCATGTTGGTTCCCCCGTGACATGTATAGTCACCCATGGCAGTGATTATGCACGTATGGGGATAGGTGTTCCCATTTATATATATAAATGCATACGCAGGTGAGTGGAGACTGGTATATGAATATAAACATATGTGTAAGGATCCCCTTGCACATGATCATGACCATGTGGGTGTGTGCATAGGGGCTAGGTGTCCTTGCATGTGTGTGAAGGTGTGTAAATAACACTACATAATACACTTATATTGGGTGTATTTATATTTTTCACACATAATTATATCATTGATCTATCCTTTATCTAATTATATGATATTTTTAAGGGACTTCATCTCAATCTCCTTTCATTGTGGCATATTTTGATGTTATACACAACATTCTTTTATACTGTTTATAATCAAACCCTATGAATTTTAATGTGATTCAATGGTTTTCAAAATGAATCTTTTTTAATAAAAATTATTTTACTTAAAGACAAAAGGAATTTTTTCTTTTAATGCATGCAGATACAATAACCTTTCCAATGTCGTGAACATTATTTATTATTTCTCTTCCTCTACTAGCTATAATGTTTTAAAAAAAAGTAAGAACTATATTCCTTTTTAGTTATTTTGGTATTGAAAATGGTTTTGAGAATTATTGTTTATATCAATATCCTGATATTATGCCTTATGATTTCTATATGGAAATTTTATTTTTCCTTTATGCGTGTTCATGTGTTATGATTATGTTATAGTTATTTTGAATTTATTATGTATATGTGTGGTTCCATGATAAACTGAGGGTGGGTGTGCCCTTTATATCTCTCCAATTCATTTGGTAATGTGATGGAGGTAAACATTAAGGTTTATCCTAATAGATTTAGGGAATATACTATAATGGGTGTTCCAAACGTAACATACAAGGTTACTCCCTATGTAGTTGTGAAAGCTACAATGTAAGTATGATATGGATTCTATAATTTACCTTTATGTTTTATGATTTATATGAAGTTTGTTATAAATCTTATGATTACATGATGTAATATAATTAGTTTATGTTTTATGGGGGAAAAGTATGATTTTTTTTGAAAATGTTTTCATGGGTTTTAAATATTTATGGACTAATGGTTTTATTCTTTATTTTATATTCCTTAATATGATTTTTATGCTCATCCCAAGTTTTTGAAATGTTTTCCACATGGTATAAGGATGGGTAAGATAAAGGAATAAGTTAATAAAATTATTATCCATAAAAATAATTCATGTTTTGTTTAAATGGTTTCCTTTAGTGGAAAAAGTGGATACTGAGTGTAATCATCCACATGTAATGTATGGTTCTATTATGTAATAGTTATTTCCTAATTCTCTAAAAATATAAACCTAAAAATATCCTCAATTTTAATTCTTGACTTAACTCAAGATTATGTAATGTTTATGTCTGGGTCCTTATAGTTGGAATCAGAGGTTTATTTAGACAACTTTGGAGATTAGGATGTTTCCTTAAGAGTTAGGGATATCATCATGGATTTTTAATTTTAAGGTTTATCAAAATTTCAATGTATTAGAAATACCTTTTGAGCCTTAATGATATATAATGTTATGGTTTCTAATGGTATCTTTAGAGACATTAACCTTTGAGTAAATTATGGGTTATTAATTTTTGGGATGAAAAATTAAAGGTATGAGATAACCTTTGAAGTAAAAATATGTTATGGTTATTTTTTAGGATTTTATCTCATTTTTTGGAATGTTATAAAATTATATAGTTTTAGAGAAAGTAAAAATGATAGGATGTATGACAACCCATAATGTTCGGCAAGTCCATGGGAATTGAACCCACAACCAAAGTGCGATTGTGATTTATCGCCTACAACTAACCTAAGTGAAGTCCCTAGTTCGTATGAATTATTCTTTTTTAGTTATATTATTTTATGGATTAATAATAAGTTGATTTTTGGAACTTATTTTTTATCAAATGGATATCCTTAGTATAGGAACATTATTTGGTGATTAAGTGATAAATGTTATTTTGGAAGACGTTCACTCTTTTGGGAGCACTATTTGCCCAAGGAAAATAGAATACTATGGGATTTCATTTAAGGAGTAATGGTTGAATTTTATTTTGGAAGATTATATATTTTTATTGTGTACATATGGAGATTTGGTTATCATGGAGAATGTGTAATTAGGTTAATTACTTTTAAGTATGAGACTTTAAGAGTAGTCGATGTTATTTGGAGATAAATGTTAAGATTTATCATGGAAGACTATGTGATCAAATCCTTATGAATTTTGTCTTTAAATATTAGTTTTGGATTATTTTGAGTAATTTTAAGGAAATTTGTTTGTTGAATGGTCTATGTAGAACTTGGGTATTGCTATTGAATTTTTGAGATTAAAAGTAGTCCTTCACCTTATAAAGGATTATTATTTTTGGAGAATTATCTGATATTGTACTCATTATTTTTTGTTTTCTATAATGTTTAAATATATTGGAAATATATAGTTTATCTTTTTTTGATTTTTTGATTCTCTATAAGTTGATTATAGTGCTTCAGGTGTGACCAAGTCATCTTGAATACTCATCATTTGGGGAAATCATGAGTTTTTGGTAGAAATTTATTAAAGGATTAAAATATACTTGATAAATAAGTATGTTTCCTTATGTTCTTAGTCAAGATAATAAATAAATACCTTAACTTTATGAAATGGGTATTAAAACAAAAATATTTTCTGTTTACTTTTCCTACTGGGAAATCAAAGACCATTAAAACCATCACAAGTTTGTGGTTTTCTGGTTTTCAAATTTATCCTGATCATTTTTATATCAATCTAAATAAAAACAATATGGTTATTTTTTATTCCATATAAATGTTTTCCTACATGGAATCCAAGTACGTGTTATCTATGGTGACCTTTTTTACTTCATTTTCTATCTTTTAAGGTGTAAGTTTTGTTAACCCTTTTTCCATTTTAGGTTTGCAATCAAGGTATTTTGAAAATTCATACCCTAAATAATGACCCCAAATTAAAATTGAGAGGAATAAATTTATTAAATGGGGTAGGATATAATATTTCAAGTTTAAAAAAATAAACACTATGTTCAATTGTGTACATGATACACTACATCGAGTTTAAATGAACAACTAATTATTATTATTTAAATGTTACTGTCATAACCTAGCTATTGGAATGGTGAAAGTGAATAGTATAAACTAAATTATAAAAATATGGTTTAAAAATGATTAAATAATGATTAATCTGTCACCAAATCTGTTATAAATTTAAATAAAAACCAATTGAATATAAATGATGTGATTTTATGAAAATGTATTTATAAGAGAATAATTGTGTTTTGTCAAATCATATCACTCTTTATGGTTTTTTATTTAATTAAAAATATATGTTATATATTAAATTTAATGTTTTAAATTCATATTATATTTTTTTTCTAGATATGACATAAGAACAAATTCAATTTTTTGGATAAAAGAAGTATTTTTCAAATAAATACTGTTTTAATGCCTTTTGATGGTAAACCCTTTTTAAATCTAGTTTTGAAAATTTTATAAGTTCTATTTGACATAATAAACTTATTATTTGGAAGAGGATCATAAAAATTTACCTTGGGTGAAATTTTGGTATTTTTCTAATGAAATTCATATTTTAATGAATAGTGAAAAATACTGTATTTTAATTCAAAACACCTTTTCATCTAATTTATTTATAGAGTTAGATTATATTTTTAATTGGGTTTTAAGAATAATTGGATTATGGTTTTATCATTTAATTTTTTTTTTCATTTTAAGTAGTTTAACATTTAAATTGCACATAAACACATGTCAATCGTTTGATAGATTTCACTTCTTAAAACCCGCTTTACAGTTTTGACAAAGTGAATTGATTTTAAATTAATTATTGAAACTACTGTGTTTTGAATTTGGAAAAATAGATTCCATATTTGGACTCCTAAGTTTCAAAGTTTTTAAATAGGTACCTTTTATTTTTGTACATTATGAAATGTAACTTCAGTAATTATTTTTATTTACCATGGTTAAAGGCTAAATTAGGTAAATAAGGGGAAAAATAATATTATCTTAATATAAACATACCCTAACACATGTAATAATCATATTTTTTGAGATATTTCTGACCATGAGAATCCTTGGTTTGATTTTAGGACACCATGGAGCCACTTGTGTGTGATAATGAAATGTTATAATAATTAATTTAAAGTTAATAGAAATATAACACAAACATATATCTTTTTACTTAAAAATTTTTAATATAGGGTTGTATAAATGGTCTATTTGAATATAAATAGTTATTATAAATCTAAAAAAATTTCTACATCATGTTATTTTGTTTATAATTTTTATAAATTATATAAATAAATATGTTTATGACACAATGATGATGTAGTGACTACCTTATTAATGAAATATTCGAATAAATGATATTACAAATATTAAAATAAATGTAATTTGAAAAGTTTGATTCCATCCAAGAATTTTATGGATTATTATGAAATGTTATCTTTGATTTAATTTAGTTTTTTTTGAATCAATATAGTTGTTATATCTTTAACAAAAACAATTACTAAATAGTGTTAAAATTGACATAAATGAGTTTTTAAAATAAATACTATTTTATTTAATGATATAACTGTCATAAAAATATTCAATTAAGAAAAATGTCTTATATAATGTTACAAAATTCATTAATTATCCACTTTGTGTTATCTTGGCATTTTATAGTGACTATATTGACTACATAGTGTAAAAATATAAGAAGACATGGTTAGAGTTAATTTATTTAACTAATGGTTGAAGCGAGAAGATAAGGTTAAATTTGTGACTTAAATTGTCTAAAACCTATTTTTTAGAGTATTATGGCCCATAATCATATTATCCTATAAATATATCACTTTTGAGATATTATAATTCATAAATTAATTTATAATAAAATAACATTTCAAGACTTTCCAAAAGTGCCCCTCCTCCCTCTTATAAAAGGCCACCACATCTACCCACTTACTCACACTCTAAATACCCTTATATCATAGAAATTTTTCTCAAATAAGCTCCATAAATACCTCCTTTACACATATAATCCTTACCATGGGCAGAAGGAAATTCGATAAATCCTTTGGACTCAAATCAAAAGGATTTACCAGATTTAGTGGTAATGTCTTCTCTCAAGGTCCTTTCATATATTTCACTTCTACAACCTCCTAAACTCTATTTATTCCATAATTTTATAACAAAACCAGTATAATCAATATAATATGATGTTTTTATGCTATTTGTTCGACCTACACTTACACATACCTCCATTTAATCGATATAGAACATATTGTTTCTGTGTACGGTGAACTACTACCTCACGAAACGATGATTGTACAATTTTCTACTACCACCACTCATGGTGACCATTATGATATAATTTTATTTATATATGATATATATTATATATATATTTTCTCTATGATTCTGTAATTTTTATTATTAACATACCTTTATGCTTTCCGTAATGTGTAAATATGATAATTTCATTTAAGGAAGTGTGGATTACCTCCCCTCAAAGTGATATGAATCAATCATGCCATACATGGAAAGTATAAAGGATAGAGTTAATGAAATTATGTAACATATATAACATATATATTATACTATAATTATAATATACCTATGTATCATTTATATTTTATTCCTTTAACATTACAATGAAACGAAAATAGATTTCATGTGTATGTTCGACCTACCGTCTCCATGAATAGTGAATTTCATTTCTTATCTCCAAATATTATGGACTATTATAAATACACATATAATGGATATATATGATATTTAAATAATGAATAATATTCTCGATGTGATGTAATTTTGACCACATGGTCTATTTACATAAAAAGTCCATTTTCGACTCAAGTACCGAATATCTACAAAACGACCGATATGAACTTAAATAATTATTTAATTTTTATAACATGGTAATAAGTGATATAAAAGGAATAATAAAATTGAAAATCTTCTCAAGAAATTATAAATTGACCTAATTTTATTATTCAGGAACATAACTATTGTACGTGACGAGTTAGACTCAAGGTAAGAGAAGTATTAACTCAATTTCAATTCATTGAGTTTAATATCATTGGTTTGTTTTTCAAGAATATGTGTGAATGAACTATGATTTTTTTCACTAAATATACAATTATATTGGATTTATTTATATTTTTCACACATAATTATGTGATTTATTTATCCTTGATCTAATGATATGATCTTTCTAAGGGACTTCATCTCAATATCCTTTCATTGGAGAATATTTGATATAATAAACAACCTTATTTTAAATTGTGTATAATCAATCACTTTGAAATTTAATGTCATTCAATGGTTTTCAAAAGGAATATTTTTTTATACAAATCATTTTACTAAATGGAAAAAAGGAATGTTTCTTTTTAACATACGCGACGACAATGACCTTTCCGCCCCCACAAGCATTATTTGATATTTGGATTCTTATACAAGCCATAATGTTTTTCAAAAGAAAAGTAAATACCATATTCATTTTGAGTTTTTTTGTATTTAAATGGTTTTAATAATGGATTGATTATATCAATATCTATAAATTATGTATTTTGATTGAAATGTGGAAATTTTATTTTTCCTTTATGCTTGTTCATGTGTTATGATTATGTTATGGTTCTTAGGAATTACTTATGTATATAGTTAGTTTCATGATAAACTGAGGGAGGGTGATCCCATGATATCTCTCCAATTCATAGGGTATCATGAAAGAGGTAAACGTTAATTTTTATCTACAGATATTAAGTGAATATACAGTGATGGGTATTCCAAAGGTAATCAGGAAGGTTACTCACTATGTTACTATGCAATATACAATGTAATTATGAAATGGATGCCATAAATTAACTTTATGTTTTATGATTTATATGATTTTTTGTAGGAAACTTATGATTTCATGATTTAATCTAAGTATTTTATGTTTTATGGGTGAAAAGTATTATTTTTTTTGAAAATAATTTCATAGGTTTTGAATATTCAAGGAATAATGGTTTTATTCCTTATTTTATATTCCTTACTAAGATTTTTATGCCTATCCCATGTTTTTGAAATGTTTTCCATTGGGTATAATCATGGGTAAGAGAAAGGAAGAAGTAAATAAGATTTTTATCAAGAAAAATAATTCATGGTTTGTTTAAAGGGTTTCCTTTGGGTGAAAAAGTGGATACTGAGTATAATTGTCCACATGTAATGTCTGGGTTTATTAGGTAATAGTTATGGCCTAATTCTCTAAAAATATAAACCTAAAAATATTTTCAATGTAAATTCTTAACTTAACTCATGATTTTGTAATGTTTAAAGCTGGGGCCTTATAATAGTAGGAGAAAAATCTTGCTATATTCCACCATTATCAAGATCATGACTATCTATCTAAGCCACAGGAATATCTAGTTGGCATAAAATTTTCCTAACAAAACCATCCTAATCCTCCCACTCACCCTTTTGAAAAAATATTCCTCCTTATATGGATGAAAAGGTAACTCTCCTCCTATATGAGTCGATATGAACATAGTATCGAAATGACCAATCCATACCAAGAATAATGTTGAATCCAATCATTTCCAGCAAGAAAAGTTCCAAAATGAATTGATAACCAACAATATCTTGAGAACACACCTTAAAATGTTTAATATTATCTGATTTCACTCACAATGATGTGTCCATGGTCAAAGTAACGTCCATGATTTCTAAAACTAATCCCAAACCATTCACAAAAAGAGAATATATAAATTAAAGTGATTATCCAACATCAAACCAAACAGAAGCTAAGGTAGATGATACAAGAATCATACCTCTGACATTATACAGTCATGCACCCATTATGGGTGGAGTAGTTTTAATAAAATGTAGAATACCTATCCCTCTTCTCTAGGATCCAATCTGACTACCCTGAGCTATTTACAATGCATGGTACTTCTTCTCATGGACAGAGGTAGCACCTCCCATGCCTTGTCTTAAACTGCCAGTGGAACTCTAGAAACCATCATGCTGAGGGGTATCTAAGCCCCATCACTACTCAGGTGCCTGTATTATCTACTAAAATTGGTATGTTATGGAATGTTCCCATAGAACATATAAAGATGGCCTAGTCAACCACATATATTAATCTTGACTATGGGGTATGGAAATTACTGGTTCTTGGGACCTATCATGCCAAACTAATAGAACTCTAAAGAAAAGTTGTCATGATATGGTTTTAAACTACCCTGAATACTCCTCCCCCAACTACCTTGGTGTAAAATTTCATGGAGTCACTTATTTAAACTCAATGAAATTCTCCAATTTCTCCATACTAAAATAGGCTTGAAACTACTCAGGACCTCTATGAGATTCCCATTTGTGATGAGTGAATATTTCATCATGTCCTCAATGATTCTCAAGGGAAAATGGTCACCTTCTACCTAATTTCATAGAAAATAGTATCTTGAAAATGCCTCTTCCATGAGATCTCATTGGGTTCCAAATATTGAGAAAAGCATTGTTGGTTGTTTAAACGTCTTTCAATGTCCAAAATTGCCTTTCCTTCCTATATCAGATGAATAGACTCATGATATTTTCACCAATAAAAATCTAATTATACAAATTTCATAGGAACTTCATCTATAAGTACTTATAAGATATCACATCCTATTTTTTATCTTCCTCAAAATATCCCACCAACACTTGGAAGGTCCAAAATACATATATATAGCAATATTCACCGATATTCATGGGTGTATCAAGATTCATGAAGATCATATAGAATAATTATATCAATAAACTAGAAGCCTAGGGTCCCCCATCCATAGTAAATGTGGTTAGATGTTACAGCTCAAACTCTCTTTTTATCTTAGACATCGGAGGCACGATACAGAAAATATCTCTTTCCATAGATCACAAAACTATCAAGAAGATATAAAAAAGATGAACATCTATCAGATCATAAGGAACTAAAGGAATATCTAGTTCAAATGAGTTAGTATAATGAACATTTCCACTCCCCAAACACTCATGTAAGATAAGATGAGGAAGAATTTTATCTGCAAGACAAATAAACAACTTAAATAAATGGATATTGACTAGTTCAACCTCAATAGTTGACTAAAACTGAGAACCACTAACTTCTAGTCCCTCTAAACATGGCTTACACTTTTTTTAGTATGAAATTTCAATTCATTTCATTTATTAGTTTTAAAATATATTTATTTTCACAGTTCAACATGAAGCTATATATCACATGTGAGGAAAATAAATTTTGTCCCTATAATGAAAAATGCATGATAATACATATACTTATGATCCTATTATGATGAATTATTACTCATATTAAACCATACCAGGATGCTATTACAATCCACTAGAATCAACAACATCATCGAACAATAACCTCACACAATATTTGAATCACCCATTTTGAAATAATATCAACAATAATAAGAACCCAATACAAACAAAAATCCCACCCATGGGTACTCAGATTTCCCCCTATATATTGGACATATACTCCCATGCAAAAAATCATTACCAACTATGGACACATCCAAGTATCATTTCTACATTTCCAAAATACTAAATCAATAGAAAAGAAAAACTTCTCCTCTAATATCACTTTGTAACGTCACCTACTTAGAACTCTCCCATGTGGAAAAAAGGGTTGGTTATAAGACCTAAAGAACAATTCTTTGTATGTGAAAGCCCTCTAAATAACAATGATGGTGTGAAATATATAGTAGTGAGACAATTAACCCTATTCTGAAGTGTTATCACATTAAAAAAATCCATATAAATTAAAGAAATAAAAGAACATAAAAATAAGAAACCAAAAATAAAATCCAACTAAATAATCAATAATTTATAATACGTATAATGTAATGACATCCTAGAATTTAACTAAGTGTATGGATAGAAATAATAAAATTAAAATACTATCATACTCAACAAATAATCCAATAGTACCCGATCCCAAAACCCATGTCAGTCTAACTTGCAAACTCTAGCCCATCCAATAAGAAAATAATCAACAACATGGTCATTTTTCCTTTTCCAAACCTTCATCCATGAAATCTGCTCAATTAACAAATGGAGGACCAAATAGGGTGTAGTTATAACTCATTAGGTTGACAAAACCATTTCCAAACAAACCAATCTAATAATAAGTGTATTCAATAGAGTGATAAACATGTGGATTATTTAATTCAAAAATTTATAAAATTCAACAAAAACCTACTTTGGCTCAGTGAAAAAATATCTCTGAGCATGTATCACAACCATGCCAACCACAACCATATAACAATTATAAAATAACATTCTTCAATTCTCTAATGGAATTTAATGGGGCATGTCTTATGGCCATACCAACCACAACCATATAACCACGGTATAAAACAAACTTCTTAGAAATCATGCTCGAATATCTTTGAGAATGTATCATGACTATGACAACCACAAACATATATCCATTGTATAATAAAATATGGGTCAAATCCCAATAAGTATTACATCGTCTGGTTCAATTCCTAGTAAACATTTCATTATGGAAATGGTCCAAGCTTGCTCATAATAAGCATTATGGCATTGGACTGGGCCATGCAACTCAATATTAACATTACAACATATAAGTGTGAAATTTACAGTTCAATGCTCCATATATATTCATTTTAGTAGGGATCAAAATTCCTCTAATAATAGTATTGATATAATAGTATCACATAATATTACTCAATGGTTAATTATGTGAATTACCATTTTTCATTCAGTTACCTCTTTTATTTATATCACAAATGACCGATAGTCAAATAAATAAGTAGTAAACCATAACATAGGGATTATATATCAAGAAATCACCTAATGTTATATATAATTATAAACACACATTAATACATTATCCAATTTAATTATATTCAATGTTCTCACACCCAACTGGTATCCATAAACATGGTCCATAACAAATTCAATCGAAGAGAATCCAAGGAATAATACCATTCATGATTTATTCAATTCAGGCTAACATTACATTAAAATAATCACAATATTTTACATTCATTGAACATATCAAACCATAGGGTTAATATTTATACCCCATAACATAATTGATGAACCCAAAATGGTTCCAATGGAAAAAAACAAAGTAGAAGAAGGTGTAGATGATCACAAAGAGGTTCCTAGATCGAAACTAATCATGATAATATCCTTAATGGAAAAAGGTCAAATGATTTCACCATAATGGTTGGGAGACCATGGGAGAGAAGGGAAAACCTAACCAAGATTACTTTCTAGGGGTTTAATATGTTATTTGTGTCTCTATAAGGTAGTTTGTAATTCCAAATTCACCTAGACAATGCCCTCAGGTCGAGAGGAGAAAACTACAATGACAAGAAATGAAAAATATACTAAATGAAATAATTTTAAATAGAGGTCATGGAATTACATAGTGTGTAATTTTTTATATGTCTTGTTATTATTTTTAATGTGATTATTCAAAAAACCCATCACCTCAAATTATATTATTAAAAACACCTAAACTTTACATGATGTGTAATCCATTTACACAATGTGTAAATGTTTTGAATAATAATTTTCATCCATTTTCCATAAAAACCTCAAAAACCATTTTAAATATTCTTGACATACCAAGAAACCTATTGTAACACTTGTCCAATATACCTAGACTCCACTAAATCAGATTAACCAGTATACATCCATGATCTTTTGGTCATTTTTCAAAAGAAAGACTCTCCATGTGTATCCCCTCCTGTTTTTCTCATGATTCCTCACAAAGTAAGACTAAATTTATTAAAATTAAAATTATTCATGATGGAACACCACCCCAAGATTTAATGATGATTTATAAATTAACATACTGAAATGAAAACGAAAACCACAGAGAGAGAAATACCAGAAAAAACATTTTATCTTACATTAGTAATGGAATTATAATCCCTGGATGATATGAACTATAATTTTAATATAATTCCATTTCATTTTGAATAATATTTAAAAGAAAAAATTCCTATTGTGTATGTTTTTATTCCTTATAATTGGTTTCCTATCTATGGGGATCTGTAATTCTCTATGAGAGTTTACATGTGTGAGATTTGTTTCCTAATTAAGGGGTCACCCAGGATGGTTCATGATAAGATTAATATTCTAATAAATGAAAATAGAGATGATGTTGATGATTATTAAAGTAAGAGGAATACATAAAATTTTTTTCAACATTAGGTCCTATATAATTATGAGGGATCTGTTTCAGATCAAGATGCCATGGTTTTGTTAGAGGAGGTGGAGACTAAAATCAGTTTAATCTATACATAGAGGAATAACTGGATTCCATTGGATGTCAGTATTATATGAGAATATAATCGATGCTAGTTGTTTTTTTCCATTAGGATCGCAAGGAGTTATCAATTTCATGGGATATGTCATATGATTAGACATAGGATGATCTTCTATCATTTATTATGAAGGCATCTTATTACAAGGAGATATTTACACTCTTCCAATTATGTTCAAGTGTTGTGGGGGTTTGTAATTTGGTATATGAACCATATTTTTATTATTAAAACCATATTTGTGATTCATGTACTAGTGATAGGTATTTCAAGGAGGTATGATGTCTAAATATGTAGAAGTATAACACCCCTTTCACATTTTCACAACATCTTTAGGATATAGGGAAACTTTTTTGTTAAGAGAATACTATATAGAATTGAATTTTCATGGGAGGGAATTCATTAGGAATCTTAGAGGATTTGAATTGTATCCCAAATTTCTCATATTCCTAGTTAGTAGAAGTTTTTTATATTAGAGAGTCAGTCCTAGAATTATTTTTCCCATTTCACTGAGGATAGTAGATCTCAATCATCTACATGGACATAATATGATATTTTCCTTTCAGTTAGATGTTGTTCCCATGTAAATAATATAATTATTACCTTTATTAGTATATCGTGAGGGGATAGTTAATCAGATTAGGTTCTAACAATATTGTAATATCCTCAGATAAGATAGTAGCTACTATACCAATAGTTTTATAGAGGATTTTGTTAGTTGAGAGGACATGGGGTGGGTAGAGAAGAGCCTTGTGATACCCCTCGTTCTTTAGGAATGAGAGATGAGCATAACCATAGAACTATATTCCATAAGGGCCATAGAATACATTAATATAAACATGGTTGGATTCATTAAAAATGGTTTCCAATATTAGGAGATCCAGATGTCATGTCCAGAATTATTATAATATATTCAACTGTAGTGTATTATTACTCGGATTCAAGATGTACACACTACTTTATTTCACCTGATTATTCTGTGTGTTATTAAATATGGTGGAGAAACCTTATGTTCATTAAGAATTGAATATGCTAGTTAGGCATCAAGTATGATTATTTGATGGTTTTATAGTCTATGATCCGACACTATGGTTGAGTCACTCCTTGAGAAATTTCTAATATTTATTGATAGAATTATATAAAAATAACCTCATTATTTATTAGTTGTGTTCTATGAAATCTTGATTGATCGCATATGGGGGTGACTATTATTTTAATATGACATTAATGAGTACATAGTGTTCATGGGTGAGTTTTAATATTAGATGGGTCATAGGTTTTTCAATCTATTATCTTATATGATGTCTTATTTGATGCTGAGTTCATTGGAGGTTTATCTATTAGTTTATCAAATGGTTTTGGTAGATTACCCTATTTTCATTCCTAAAATAATTGTGTTACTACCCCCTAAATGTGAGATCTTGTTTGGGATAGAGTTACAGTTGATAATTTATTGGATATCATTGTCCTTGTATATGATGGAACCTTCTTATTTTTGAGAGATAAAAATTCAGATTATTGAACATCATCATTTAGGGTTTATCAATTATTTCATCATAGGGTGATATGGTATTGTTCATGAATAAGGTAGATGAATTTATTTGATTGTGCATCGATAATTTTCACATGAATCTGGTGATAGTAAATAACCACTATCCACTTCCACAAATGAATGATCTATTTGATAAGGGATCTATCTAGTTACCGAAGAGAAATTTATAGTTAGGGTATCATTAGATAAATGTAAAAAATGAATAAATCACGATGAATATCATTATATTTAATTAAAGACTCTATATTTTCAGGACAATTCCTTTCCAAGTCATCAACACACTATCCATTTTCATTCGAATTATATGCCCTTTCATTTCTTAGTTCCTAGACAAGTTTTTGGTGGTATTCATAGATTATATCCTTGTATATTTTAAGTATGAGTAGAATCATATGGAGAAATTTAGAGAAATAATAAAGGTTCTTCTTCATCATAAAATATTAAGAATTTGTTTTTAATTGACTATTTTACACACTTGTGTTTCATTTAATTATACAAGTTGAGTCTCAATTGGAAGTAGCTACGTATCAATGAAAAATTTAGGTTATTGGTTATTTGGAATCCTCTATGAATTTAGTGTAGGTTCAATGTTTCCTTGATCTAATGATAAATTTCATGAGATTCATGCTTGAATATTCTCAAATTGTGATTCCACTAACATCCTTATCCTGAAGGATTAGGCTTTCTAAAGAAATATCCAATGATAGACTAATATTGAATATTCCAATAAAAAGATGTTTAATGTTTATGTTATCTATTTTTAGGAGGATTAAAAAATGTTTGAGGTTTGTCATGATGCTTCACATCTCAAATTAGGTTACATTCTAATTCTATAGAGTGTAGTCCTCCCTTATGGGTCTTGACAGTTATATCACCATTAATGTTACTATGTTACCCCTAATCTCAATAATGTAACATTTATTATAAAAAAGATGTTTTAGTGACACTGTCATATCAGTGTGATGTTTTTTGTCATAAAATATAATAATAACAATAGGCTTATCATTGCCTAGTGTGATTTAAACTTTAAAAAATAGTAAAAAATTAAAATATTGTAAGATCAATTATTTTAGATTTTCTATAGAATGATCTATGTTAATGTAATTTCTATCACACTAAAAAAGATATCTCTAGGTGATTTTATTTATGTCTATGTAGATTCCTAAATAATTATGACAAATATTGAAGTGATGCACTTTGATTTTAGTGTAATTGATGGTAGAGTGTCGATCTACCAGAAATATGTGTAGTCATTTGTTATGGAGTAGGTGGAAGAATATCGGTTGGGTGATTCAAATGTTGATATATTGTGAGATTGAGTATTTTTTTATGATTCAAATTGGGAATCATCTAAAGAAAATTAACATCAAATTCTATTCCAGGGGAGGCTCTGTATTACACACACACACACACACATATTTTTTCATTCAAATCATTGAAATATATCTAGTTATAATATCATAGTCAGATGTTATGATGGAACATTATTCTATATCCTAGGGATCCTTGAATTGATATTTTATAAATATTAAATATATTAATATAAAATTCACATATATAGTTTAACAAAAATAGTGGAAAAACTTATGAAAGGGGGATTATATCAGAAATATAAGGCCGTTGTTGATTTTAGAATGTAGTTTTTGACCTAGGAATGAGATAAACATAAGTGGCATCCAGTGTTCTGGTAAAATGTTGCCACTAGAACAAATAATAAATAAATACATTAATTAATTTATATTATTACATATTGAAGTAGAATCCTATAAAATATCTATAAATATATGGTTATAAAATAGTCACATTTTTAGTCATATAACTCTAATATCATGAGAGTGGTTGTTGGAGGAGGACTTGGTGAATGTCAACAGACTGAGATCATGATCAAGGATCATTTCAACATTATAGGATTTGGATTTACTAGGGATTTCAATGTGTTAATTTTCTTTTTCATTGATCAATACTCCCTGTTATAGAGCATTGTTTTGTGTGGAATTATCAAAAATTATTTATCCCAAGATGAATGTGAATAAATTTATCAAAATTTTTATTCATAATATGATCATGAGTTTTAGTACAAGATTATTATTCATGGGACTTAGGGGATTAAAATTATTTATTGATATCCCTCATAATTCATCATTCTAATATAAATTAATCAAGACCGACCCAAGCACTTCCAATATTCATTACTCATTTTTTGGTTTTTTTCTTTTCTTACCCCTTTCTTCATAGGTTCATAGTGGGACTTTTTGTTATCCAAAAAATTAAATAATTCCTAAAAATTGATCAATGTGAGACCATTATTCTGTGAAACATATGAATACCCCAGGTTTAGTTTATTATAGATGGAATGACCAAGTGGATATAGTGGAATAGAGAGATCAGAGGAGGAATAAGACCAGGTCAAAGATTACTGTTTTCCTAATTAGACATGTGATGATGTCACAAGCAATAGTGGTTGTTTCCCAATTGAATTTTATTGTTCAAATCCTATAATATATGATAGAATGGTTGATCAGCACTAGATTTGAGATTCTAAGGCATGATTGATTGAGATAACATATGAATCTGATGGAATGGTGACAAAATGAACCTCTTCAAAAAAACACACGGTATATAGTGTGTAATACGAGAATACACACCTTGTGGGACCCATGGTTGTGCTGTTATGGATTCCAAAAAGATGAAAATATAAAATTTCATGTGAAACATGTCACATTTCATGTGATCATAGCTATTGAATCACCATAAAACCTTGGGTACACGATCCTGGATGGAGTACATTATCTAATTTGTGTACTATGACATCACCAACTATCCACAGGTGATGCCATGTACACATACACATTCAAGTACTGTAGCACAACCATGTGCACATGGTCTTGGGAAAACTACACTAGTTGAGTTTGAGAAAACTACTATATGTCATGAAAAAATAATGTTCATGCTGATTATATAGAGATTTAAATAACTTTTGATACATCTACACATGGGTAGACTAAGGGATGGATTGAAACAATATGTACCCTTAGTAAATGACTTGTACAACATCTGTGGATGTTTAGAGCCCTTGATTTAATTAGTACAAACATAGTTTAGTTTAGTGTGATAACATGGTACTTTTACATGAGAGATGAATTTGGATTTACAACCTTGTTATAGGATTTGGAGCCCCTCATTGTATTTTGTATTTAATAATGTCCGATGTATCGCCTTGTGGGACAAGGTTGGGATCCTTGATAATTCCATGGTGGGGATTGTGGTATTGGCATGACCTCCATGCATGTGGAATAAATCCACAATCTATAAGGATAATCCATCATGGTTTTGTTTTCCCCTAGTAGCCCTAGGTGTTATAAAAAAACTAAAATATATTATATTTAGTGATACAATTAGTATATTTCAGTAAGGCCACATGAGAATGTCCTGTCATATGAGTTTCATTAGTGAAAGAATTTCTCAGGGAGCGATGCCTCACTAATGACCATTACACTTATTAATTGACCATTATACATGAATATAGTATATTTAAAAGTGTCCTAAGATGATTGGGATAAGGTAGATCATATATTGGGCTAGACAGACTGAGGTTTTTATTAGGTGATTTAAATGACTGCATCCCCCTCCTTCTGAATAGGATGGACTCTTTTCATGTTTTTTGGATGGGCTTGTATTTGTCCCATTTACCACATTCAATTTTTATACATTTATTTGGATTGTATGTGTTTCTTGAATTCATTTTATCAGTTGTTTTACTTACTCATCATTGTATTCACTTTGAGATGTGTACATTTGTACAACAACTTTCACTAAATCCTCCCATGTATGGGGTATGCCTATTTGAGGATTGTGTATATCCCATGGTATTTTGGAGGTGGTATTTGGGAATTCATGCATGGATTTCCACTATCTAGGAGGGACTTGGTGGGTCATGTCATGATAGTTTGGTATTAGAACGCAATTCAACCTTAGGAGTGAAGAATAGATTCTTTTCTACATATGATTTATAATTGTGATTTAGGGAAACTGTTTTTAAGTGTTTCAAGTTTGAAATTTAGGCTAGATACTCAATTCTTTATGTGGTGGATTATTTTTCCATTCACTAGGAATATGATGCCCATATTTTTAAATTGACACATGTACACACTAGTAATAGTGATAACTGTTGGGGGATGCATCATATTGGAATTGGTTTTGTTTCTTAGGTACTACTTGACTCATCTCCCCAGATATAATCATTGAACATGGTGCATCTTGTTTACTGTAGGATACCTCCATGATGATATATTGGTAGGATTCAACTTTTCAATCATTTTTATGATACAACAACTGATGAGGCTTTAACACATGGGCTAATATATAAGGTTTCACATCTTTGAGGTTTTCCAGTTATTCCACTAACCTTTGAACAATAGTTATAGCTAGTAGTACCAACTGAGTTGAATGTAGGAAGAGTGCACTACATGTGTTTCAAATGTAGGTACCTTCTATGTTTTAGGGTGATCCATGTACCCATTTACCATGTAATGTCTAATGGTAGTCCCTCGAGTTATCCTCAACCTAGGAACCTATACAGATAATATGGTTTTCCATGTAATGTGTCTCCATTAGAAATCCATTGGGAGATGATGGAGTCAATTGACATAGTCACTAGAAGATAAACTCAAATACTTCTAAAGATGTTGTCTATCTCATTGGGAGGTGTTTTATCTAGACATGTTGTGATCAATGCATATAAAATAGATTTTTCATTTATAGTTAGGTGGTATGGTCATGGAAGAGTATTTGGAGAGGTTTACTAATCTCTTTTGAATCTCCCTAGATAGGGTGTGGGATCCATTATTAGAGGCATAGACTTTTGAGAAGATATTATTCTAGTATTTTAGGGTATTATATATATCCCTTTTCATTCCTACTAATATTATAGTGTATGATAATACTATAGTAGAAGAGAGTATTCTTGAAGAGAAGATTCCAATATTGGGTGATGGTAGTGAGTACACAAGAGATGATACCTTATTATCAGGTAGCTTATGGCTATCAAAAGTAATTGGGCATGCTAAAAAATTCTAGAGACAATCCCAAGAAAGAGGATCAGTAGTTCAGGTATCTTAGGCTAGCTCAAATTACTATAGGGAGAGGTGGCACTTCTCATTTGACGGTCAGGGACACCTCACTCAGGATTGTTTGAACTACCATACAACCGAAAGGGAGAAAATCAATGGATATCCTAAAAAGAGTTAGTGGTCAGTGTCATGAGATCTTTAGGTTATATGAAATAGAATATGGGAATTTAGTGTAAGAATAGGTGGTATGTGGTTCTACATATTTCCACCACCACCGTAATGTTTTATGTGCTAGGATCAGGGAGATTGTGTTAAGGGGAGGTGACATATGCATATAGTAGAAGCTTATGAGATCAAGGATTGTGTAATAAATAGAGGTACAAACTATTTCATCTCTATATTAGATGCATCATTAATTTTATCATGAGACAACAACCCTTTTTATTTTCACTTATCAGGTTTTAGATATAGAGAATCCAGTTTATCCATTGGATCAACCCTTGAACATAAAGAAACTAATATGAGGTGACTGAGTTATCACACACTTCTCACGCCATTGTAACATGATACTTGGAGGTGATATATATATATGGGACCACTATATATTAGGGACAAGTAATTATGATTTCATATTAGGTACACAATATATATTAATAGTTAATCTCAAATTGTATATTTCTATAGGAGGATGCATTGTATCTATGGATATGGATTTGGTTTTTCCTTCATAGGAGAGATGAAAACCTATGAAGAGTAAGATGAGAAGGAATAAGAGAATATAGTAGATTACTCACTATATTTCTAGTATTTCTATTATAGAAATTCATACAATGGGATTTTCACTTCCTTTAGCAGTGGTGGAGTATGAGGTCATATTTCTTGAGGATGTGTTAGACTTAACAACCAAATGAGAGAAAGATTTATTTATTGAATTGCACCCCAATATGGACCAGATATTTGTTCTAGAATATCATATGGACCCCATAGAGAATAAATATATTATCATTCCATTTGAGGACTTGAAATATAATGGATTTTTGAGACCCAATGTTTCCCCCGGGTATCCACAATGTCATTATCTAAGGAGGATGTGAATTCTTGGGTTTTTATGGATTATCATCACCTAAAAAAGGTTACCATGAAGAACAATTATAAACTATATAGGATTTAAAACCTATTTGATCTATTAAGAGGAGAATAATGGTTCTCAATGTTGACCTTAGATCAGGATATCACCACCTATGGTTACAGGATGTGGATATACCAAAGACAACACTTTGATATCATTGTTGTCACTATGAGTAATTTATGAAGCATTTAGGAATAAAGAAAACCCCATAAGTGTTCATGGTAATTTTTTCATGGATTATTCATCCTTTCATGGACCATTTAGTGGTAGTATTCATTAATAAAATCTTATTTTACTCAATATACAAAGGGGAGAATACGAGAAACAAGAGTATGATCATAGATGTAATCAAACAGAACCATATTTATGGGAAGATCTTGAAGTTTTAGTTAAGGATTTTGGAGGTACACTTTTTTGGATATGTCATATAAGTTAATAGGGTAGTATTGGACATGAAAAAGGTCTAGGTATTGTTATATTACAAGATAAAAAAGATCACGATGGAGGTGAAGATCCTCTTTGGGTTGGAATGCTATTTCAAGAGATTCATACACAAATTATCCATAATATCAGAACCATTGACTACTCTAACCTATAAGAGACAACCTATCATTTATACATAGAGGTTCCAAAAATATTTTCATAGAGTTAATATAGATGTTTATGATCACCCACATCAAGAGATTTCCAGATGAGGGCGTTGAATACATAGTTTTATGTGATGCCCTAAGGACTGGACTTGGTTGTTTTTTTATGAAGAGGTATAATGTGATCGCCTGTTGGTGTCAACAGTTTTGAAAACATGGAAAGAACTATATGACCATAAATCATGAGTTTCTATCAGTATTCATGAACCTATTGTTTCTCTAGGATTTTGACCTCAAGATAGTTGAAAATCCTATAGAGGTGAATGTGGTGGAAGATGCTCATAGTAGAAGATATTGCTTGCAATTTTTTACCATAAATCCAGAGTAGTTACCCTCATTGTGGTTGTACATAGTTGAAATAGATGGTGCTTCATATCTATAGTTTATGGTTATTACCCCACTACTTATATAGATTGTTAGAGAGGATCAGTAGGAAGATACTGATTTTGAGTCTTTATATACTATGATATCCATTGGATGTGATCCTAATAGATTTTTTGAATATGGGGATTATGTAATAATTTTTAGAGGATGGATAATGTAACCAATGATGTTTCAGGAGAAGGTGATAATAATGTTTGATACATACACATTGGTGGGTAATTCAGATCTGGAAAATATGTACCTGGATATTCAACATCATTTTTATTTCCAAGCATTATCATGTTTCTAGTAGACATTGTCTATAAACAATGTACTTTTCAATAGGAGAAGGTTGAGGACTAGGTTCCAGTTACTTTAGATCAACCCCTTGAGATACTAGAGTAGATGTGGGAAGGAATATATATGGAATTATTGAGGTTTATTATACAGACATCAATCAGAAATGTTGAAATATTGATGATTGTAGATTGAGTACCAATGTTTCCTAAATTCTTGTCTATACAATTGATGATTTTAGTAGAGAGAATAGAAATACATTACATAAGGGAGATAGTCCATCTACACAGAGTTCCCTCAATGATCGTTTTAGACCATGATACTCTTCTCACATCAATATTTTAGAGAGGATTATACGAGGCATTTGACGATAAGTTACATTTGAGAATAGTGTATCACCCCTAGACTGATGGATAGACTAATAAAACCATCCAGTTTATTGAGGACATTCTTTTGGTTTTCATGATAGCCTTTGTTCATACATAGAAGGATCAACTACACTTAGAGGACTTTTCATACAACAAATGATACCAATCCACCATTGATATAGTAGTATTGGAAGACTTGAGTTAGAAATAATGTGCCCAAGGATGGTGTGAGCTATAAAAGAGAAGGTAAAGATTATCTAGGAGAGGATGAGGGCTTAACAATGCTATCTGAAGTCATTTGTGGACCAATTATAGAGGCCTTTAGAGTTTATGTAGGGAGAAAATTTATTCATAATAGCCCCCCTTGATGTGGATAATTTTATTTGGATGAAAAGGCATGTTATTAAGGGTATTATTCTGCCCTTTTAAGATACTATGTATGGTTGACACCATGGAGTTTTTTTATAACTATTTCTATAGATAGATAAGGTACATGGTGTCCTACACATGTTATAGGTAAGGATGTTTGTGCATGAAACATCACATGTTATCGATTGTAAATAGAGATACATCAAATATTGACCTACTTGTATAAAGTATCCTATAGGGATCTAGGATCGACAAGAGAAGTTCCTTCACTAGAGAGTGATTCCTTTGGTGTGTGTATGGTGGGAACAAAATATTATTTATGAGAACATATGGGATTGGGAGAAAAATATGTTATCTCAATACCCATATATATTTTTTTTTATTTTTTAATTTTTCATGATGGAATTCTATATGGTTTTGAGAATGAATCATCACTTTTTTCCCAGGTAATACATTGAAATATATCTAGTAATATTAGAAAATATGGGTGATGAAGTGACTTGTGATTCTAAGGATGATGATACCCGAATTCATATTTTAATAATATTAAATATATTAATTTCATGGGTATTTAGTTTCCATTATAAATTGGAATTATACTAGAACAGATTCTACAATTAGAAATCTAGGTATGCGCTTCAGTTAAGTATGTGTGTTATACCCTTGGCACAACATTTATTTTAATGGAATTAAAGTCTTGTTAAAATATATTCTCAAATGAAAATAATAAAAAAATTATTTATTTATATGTTATATTATGTATTGTTGGACTAAACTAGAAACCCTCTAAATATATATAGTTATAACACAATTGAAGGGTGAGAGTCATTAACCTGATATTATGAGAGGATCCGTGGATGGAGGACTTAGAAAATAAAAAATAATCATGATCAAAATTGAGAATAATTTCGAAAATGGAGGATATAGATCTCTCCAGAGATGTTGATGTGTGATTATTATACATCAGCGATTGATTCAACCTGAGATAGGATGTTGGTTAATGTGGTTTTATCACCATTTATTTATCTCATTAGGAAAATGAATAAATTATCATAATAGTTTGTTTCATGTTTCAATCATGCATATAGGTTCTGGTTTTTTATTCCTAATTTTTCATGGAATCAATATTTTTCATTGATATCCATCATTATTCATCATTATAAAAGAAATTATTTGATTCCAACATAGAAAATTCCATAGTTCGTTAATCATTTTTTGGGTTTTTTCTTTTCTCCCCGATTTATTTTCATATTAATAATGGTCAATTTCTTTGACCCAGAATTCTAGGAATACTCAAAATTAGATCATTTCATGACAATTTATATGTCAAATGGATAAATATTGTGGGTGAGTTTCATGATCGAGGGTTTGATCAAGTTCTTTTAGTAGAAATGAATGATCATAGGAGACATAAGATAAGATCAAAGGTACCCATTTTCTTAGTTTTTTACATGGTAATGAAACAGTAAACAACCATAGATTCTCAATCAATATGGTAAACTAAAATCCTATGATTGGATACTGAAAGGTAGGTAAACTCTAGATTCGAGATACTGTGGTGTGATTCAGGGTGATAATGTTGGAATCATAACACAAAAATATGGTCCATGAGTTTTTTCAAATATCATTGTATATGATTTTTAATCCATGAATACACAACATGTAGGAACCCTTGGCTGTGGAACTAGGATTTAAATGAAGATGAAAATATCACATGTTTTGTGAAACATGTCACACATTATATGAACATACATGGATAGTCAACATGTACCATTAGGTATATGGTCACAAATGAATGACACAAAATAAGATTTATACTTATACATGTCCATGTATACACAAGAAAGAAAGTGTACTCAGAAAAAGCCAAGTTAATAAAAAAAACATGTACACACATGCATGGGAAGAGTGTCAGTTGACCTCTATATGCCTTTTACTCCTAAGAGACATTCCGTGTATGTGGAGGTTTTTTAGAATAATGAGGCAACTATAAACTGACATTGAAGTGGTAAAAAAGACATGTCATGTACTTGAAGAACATGTCGTGTAATCCCAATAAAGAATTTTAGATACCTTTATTTATTTATAAAAAAATTAGTTTAGTTGAGTGTGATAACATGGTCCTTTCCCATGAGAGTACAAAAAGAAATTACATTATGGAAATATAATTTTGATCCCCTACCTGGGTTTAGTATTGGATAAAGTTCAACATATCCCCCATTGGGACTATGGTGGGATCCTCTATCATTCTTAATTGGTGTTCATGGAATCTGTGTGACCATAATGGATTGGGTTTCAATATTCTATTTAGAAGGATGATCCAATATTTCTTTTATTACCCCTATCAGACCTGTGTGTGATCACCTACTTGGATGATGCAATCTTCAGAGTTCTAAAAAGTGTACAATAGAAAGACCAGCTAATCACAAACTCTTAGATGAGTGTCCATAGTGACAACATGGCTTTGAAATAAATACAACCCATATTATCATTACCTAAAATCCAAGAGAAGAATATTATAGATGGAAGTATTAGGTTAGACCAATTGATTCCAGTTTTTTGTTTTTCGTATATCTATTTTTTATCACTATTATATCTCTTACCTAGTTAAAATATCTTATATTGAGCATAATATTCATGGTTCTTTATAAATAGTGTTTTTAGGGTTTCCTACATTGTATTGTTATAATTAAATATTCATTGGATTTTACAGAACATGTCATGAATTATGTATTTGATAGGCCATTTTATTTTGTACTAGGAGAAATGGGAGTAGGTTGAACATATATTGGTCTAGACTGAACAAAGTGATTACCATGTGTTTCATTTCACAATAGTAACCTCCTTAAGAGAAGGTTGGAATCCATCAGAGTTATTGGTTGGTCTTGTATTTGGACCCATTATAACATTATTTACATTCTATTATACTCTGATTTGTTATATATATTTTTCATGAATTTATGGTATCATTTGTTTTACATCCTCATAATTTTTTTGGGTTTATATATGTGTGCTTGTGTACATGTACTTAGGATAATACCTCCTATATATGGGATATTCATACTAAATTATTGTCTCCATAACATATCCTATTGGTTTTGTTATTAGTGTAGTCATGATCATATTTTCATCAACCAAGAGGGATCCACTAGGCCGTGTCTTTACTAGCTCTTCATTCCTTCCGCAATGCACGATGAAGTTCTCAATAAATTCCAAAGTTCACATTTAGCAGTGACTACTAGTGTACCTATGATGAGTCATGCCATGAGGAGTAAATTTTCATTATACATGAATAATTTTTATATTATAGAGTTTGTATTGTATTTTTTAGCTTTCCATAACCTGAAGATTGAGGATTATTTTCCTAGTGGTTTTCTTGTTCTATTTATATCAACCATTGAAAGGGGGAAAACACATCTATAGATTTCCTCACCAATTTACCTAAATATCATGCAAGAGATGATGACATTTGGGTGATTTATAACTATTTGAAAATAGAAACTTCACTTATTAGTGACTAATGATTTACTCCCAGTGGATTTTTTTGGATGTAGTATTTTGGAGAGATTTTGAGGCATAATGCGGTTTTGAAGATGATCATCCAATATCACCATACTTAGTTTAGATATTATCTGTGTAGAGGTCTATAAAATTATTTTATAGATCAAATATAACTTAAATAATCTTTTCATGTGTATATGTATAGTAAAACATAGTAGACTATTGAGACATTGGATGATATACTATGTGCCAGTATTCTAGATTTTTGGGGACCCTGTGTGAAGAACCTATAATTGGATGGGGCTTCTTATGAAACAATTTATAACTGTACCATTTTTTGAATTATTAAAATAATCATATGATATAACCTTCAAATTAATGATTTTTTATATTTTGGAAGGTTATTCTTTAATTCTATGACAATATTTTGTGTAGAGCACAATAAAAAAAGGTTATTTTGATTCCTAAGAAGCTAAAGGTGGAACAATATCATTAGTTGTTATATGATGATATTAGGAGGTAGCTTTTGGATATTGATATCAGAGAATATGTGTTCTTTATTATATTTACTCTTTATGGGAAGTGAATTTTTAGTCATCAGAATAAGCTATTTTCTTTATTTTTTGTGTTTTTTTAGTTTTTCAAATGAAATGGTGATATTGTGTATCCGTAATCACTAACCTCATAGATCAAAAAAATCCATGATGTTTTCCATGTATATAAGCCTTATAAAAACATTCATGATAAATTCCATGACAATAATTTAGGAATATTCAATGTTAGAGATTATTTGATGTTTGGGGAATGTTCACTAGAGATTCAGGACCATCATGAGAAGTTTATCCACCATTATACTATTCATTTGGTTCATTTCATGTGGTTACATGATTCCCTAGAGGAGAGAATATAGGGGCATGATTAGAAAACTCATTCTTATTATATTGTTTGTTTTTATGTTAGATATCATTAAAACCAAAATAATATTAATAATGAATTAAATTAATATCGTTTTAATGATTATAAATATGATTTTATTTATTCATATATAATATGATAATTTTATATCATTTTTTGTCAAAAAAGAAACAGTTTCATTCAAGCTAATTTTTTTTCATTGTAATATATTTTTTTCTCTAAAAATTAAATTTTCATATTGTAGTGTTTTAAAATAATAATTTGAACTTCATTTTTTTATTAAGCATATCAATAGTATCCATGGTTTATTTTTTTGGGATTTTCATGAAAACATTGACTTTTGAGTGATGAGTGGAAACTACCAATTTTTTTATAATAATTATTTATATTAAATATTTAGAAAACCAAATATCATTTTGATTACTTAAAATTAAAATTAATCACATTTTAACAATCATATTAAAAATAATTCCTTATTAATATTTATTATATTATATTTTGGAAGAAAATATTTTTTATGGTAAAAAATGAAATCTTTCAAAAAGAAATGTTTTCCATTGTGCTTTATGTATATATTATGAAAACAATTTATTACACTAGAAAAATTTTACACTTGAAAATTTATTTTTTATTTGGAATCAGGTGTTTAAAATGTTGAATTTTTTGTAATTGTATTTTTTTCCAAAATGAATTGTTACCACAATAAAATTTTTTCAACCCGATAAAGGCTAAAAGGGTTAATGAGGATTAATCTTAGAGGTAAAGAATAAAATATATCTAAAACATGTATTAAAGTTATTTTTTGAGATTATTCAATGATTATCATATCATTTCATTTAAATTTCACAAAATTGTAGAATGATTCATGGGAAATATATTTATATTAATTTAAATGTCTATACATTTACAAGAGTTCCACTCTCATCACTTATAAAAGGTTACCCGTATCCTCTATTATTCAGAACACTTGATAATTTTATTTAAAAAATACCTGAAAAATAAATTATCCCAAAACACTCACCATGACAATGTTGTCTTGGTCTATTCAAAATTACAATCCTTGGTGGCTTAAGGTATAATCTGATGATATATATCAAAGGGGGGATTTAATTCCCAATCGAACTTTTTCATGATCATTTCTCATTATACCATTTTAAAATATTTTATAAACACTATAATATAAAATAATTAGTATTTTAATCATAATAAATTTTTTCTAGGTTGATGTAATAACTCTTCTTTATCTCTTTTCAGATCATATGGAAAATGGAAACATCACATGTGTGTACATGGGGACTACCACCTCCACAAAGTGATGTTTCTCTCTTCCCATTCATGCCTCCCAAATCTATTTATAAAAAGGTAATTAGTAAATATATAAAATAATTATGAAATTTTAATGATTTTTAAGGATAATATACTACTTACCTTCTTACCCATTCAGTCTGTTGGAATTGATAACATCACCAATGCATATGTGTGGAATACCAGATCCATGAAGTGATGCGATTCATTTTTCATTCCCCTTTCCATGGATGGTCATTAACCTATAAAAATGAATTAATATGAAATTAATAACATTTATATAATATTGAAAGATTAAAATATAATATACCTTTTTTAAACATCATAGATATGCATGTGTGAAATACTACTTCCATGATATGAAATATTTAATATTACATTCCAACCTTTTATGGATTAGTATATAAATAACTTAAATTTATACACATTATAAAATTTTAATTACTAATATTCTACATGTAATAAAACCATGATCCCTTTGTCCTGGGTCAACCTATAGATGACATTTCAGACTTATATACCAAATGTCCACAAAAATCACAAATTGAGCTTTACCATTATCATAACCAAATAATATATGGAAAAAATAAAATAAAGGGAATGATGAAAATTGAATTAATTCAAAAAATTATCTTAGGAAAGTTAAAAAAAATTATTTTTACTGAGGATTTTAGACAAAAAAACGAAATGAGTCAGTACTCCATACAGGAGAATTTTTTAAAAAAGACTTATTTTAAAGTTATCTTTCGTACTGATTTAATTTTATAAGGAGTTTCATTTAATTATTTAAATAATATTATTATTTATTCTTAAAATATTAATAATTGAAATTTTAATATTTCTACTTTCTTTATGGTTTATTACAAATTAATCTTCTAAAAATGTTCAGTATAGGTTCTTTTAGATTCATTAAAAATTGAATAAAATATATTTTTTAAAAATATATGACCTTACCTAACATTACAACCATTAGGGATTTTATTCATGATCAGGATTCCCTTAATAGTGTCTATTATATTTTTCAATAAAAATATTTCGCTCAATATTCTAGTAATTTTATGGTTTAAATACTTTATATAAGGAAATAGAAACATTTTATCATCATTATTAGATAACTAGGTGTTTTATTACTTATGATGTTGAATTCCAATTCAAATGGGTATTAATATTAATGTGAAATATATATACATTTTATTCTAGATGTGTTTCATGTAAATTTCATAATAATCATTGGTGATTCTTATATATCTCTGATTATTGGTGATCCAAATATAGAACTTCAATGAATTGGGTAGTGTGAATTAATATTTTGGTAATTTCTTACTCCTAAGAGATATGGGAATTATCCAGTTATGTAAATTTAGTGTGTGGGTCCTTATAAGGATGTTGGTAATAATAATTTCCCATGGAAACCATATAATATTCAATCAATGAATTTTAATGCAATCCTTTGGATTGAAAAAGGTAATACAATGAGTTTTTGTAATTATGGAACATTTAAAACCTTTAATAAAATGAATGGATTCATTTACATGGAAACTTAATCATGTGTATTCATGTTTTCCATGAAACCAATATTTTTTTATGTTTCCTTTATTTTCATATCAAATATTAAATTGAAGCTATTTATAAATAAATCTTTTTCATGTTAAGGAAAATGATTATTTGAGATCAAATTATTAATATATAAATGGAAAACATTTATAAGGATATTTCAGATTTAATAATAGACTCACAGTTTTATATACTTTTATATACATTATATAGATTTCTTAATCCCATATTTTCAAATGTTTTTTATATGACTTAATGATTTATATAAATTATAATAAATTTTGAGTCTAGATTGTGGGAGTTACCTTGAATGAATTAAGTGTGTCTTTATAAATAAAAATCTATGTGGGAAAAATTGGCACTGTGGGAATCTTTTACTTGTTTAATGTTTTATCAAATTTTATATAACTATAAACAAAAAAGATACAACAAATGTAAGAAAGTATAAAACTTCATAAAAATCATGTAACTATGGGTTTATTAAGGTATGTGTCATTAAAGTTTGTATCAATTTAATGTTTTCGATACTATTATATATTAGGGAGATATTTAAAGAAGCATTAATTTGTTTTTTAATATGTATTTATTAGATGATGAGATATTTTTTTATTATTTTCCAAGTTTCATAATCTAATCATTATATATTAAAAATGTTTTTTATAGATTAAATATTGCATTTGGGTTACAAAGGAATCTGACGGAAAATTTCACTTCATACTAGAAACCTATAATTGATGGAATTAGAGGAATGTAGTTTTTAGTTGTGTTAACTCACATGAAGATGGATATAAATGGAATTACCAATTCAAGAGAGTGTCCCTATTATCTATAGACTATTATGTCAGTAGTAGATAATTTAATGAAAACAAAACCCTCTAACTTTTTATTGATCATTAAACTAATTGAATACTAAAGAATGAAAAAAATTAGAGAATACATTTTTTCCATGAGATGTTTGAAGCATCATATGGTAACACATTGATTTATAATTTTTAAAATAGAGATGGTCAATTATAGTGTTTGACTAATAAAACAAAGAAAAAATTGGTTATTGATTACATGGAATATATTGAATTTTATGACACCTTTAATGAAATGTATTTTTCTAATGTTATTTGACATTGAATAAAAAGGAAATTCTTAGATTTGAAGAAAAATATGGATGAATTTGTTGCTTCTAAGGATGGAAAGTTTAGTAGACTGGCTATTTTGGATCCAAATTTAATTTAGACTTTGATTATAAAGGGATAAATTTTACTTAGGGTTGAAGTCCTATTGATGAGGAGCATTGGTTACTTGTGAGATCATATGTTTTGAATAATTTTTCTAGTGTACTGATAAAGTCATTATGTAGTTTTTGGAAATTTAAACTAATTAGAATAAGAAGAGTTATATGTGGAGGACAATGGGTTATAATTCGTTGAAGAAACCTAATGTGATTAAAAAATATTCCCCTTATTAATATAGTAATGGAAAGAATAATTATAGAGAATGTATTTAAAGATATAATTTGTGTTACCACTATGTAGTTCCTAGATTCATGGATCATTATTTCCATGAAAAGGGAATTTGTAATGGTCATACAAGTAATGAAAATTGGTAGTGAAATATTTTAATTAAAATTTATTCAATAATCATGCTAAGGAATGTTAAAAGTTTGTTACTAAAGTTGGAAATAAACATGATGATAAATATATAGGGGAATAAAATTATTTTTCTACTTCTATGGCTAGTAATGGACCTTTAAATTAAGTGGTGATAAGAAACTTTCTTATTTATTAAAATTATGCCAATATATATTTTTATTCAGGAACCATAAATTCTTTTTTATTTTGTAAATTTATAATTAAGATGGGAATAAATATTTATGAAATATTTTCATATATCTTGGTAAAAACTCATGGGAATAGTATAGGGGGAAAAGTATTTATAAAACATATTTTTTTTATCATTTGTGGAATTTATTTTCTATTAATCCTTTCTATCATTCCCATTATAGATTTTTATATTATTCTAGTTATGTATTTGATCTTATTTAGTCTTTAAAATATATATTGTAGGGGTAAATAAGTTATTTTTCCTAATGAGTTCTCATTTTCATATTTTCATGAATTCAGAAAATTGAAAACATATCATGAAGAAGAGATACATATAACATATAGGAGTGAAAGTAATTTTATATATATTTATTAAAAGAAAGGAATTGCTCAAATGGGCAATGTACTAATAGTAAAATAATACATTGATGTATTTCATGATGATTATACTCATGATATTTCTGATCAAGTGGCTGAGTTCACTGTTGAAATATTTCCCTATGTTAATTTAATTTAAAAAACATTATATCAGATATATTTAACATATTTTTTAGATAAAAAAATGTCGTTTTATGAATAAATTAATAATTATTTCATCCACTCTAGAACTTCACCTCTTAGTGATCCAATTATTTTGGCTAAAATAAATCTTACATTCATGAGACTTTGTATTGATTATATATAACTCAATTAAATCATTGTTTATAACTTTTATCCTTTTACTCATATCAATGACATATTTTATTAGCTCTTGGGAGCACAATATTTTTTGAAAATTGATCTAAATTCTATAAATAATTATCTACGATTAATGTAATGGGAAACTATAAAGATATAATTTCAAAATAGGTATAGATATTATGATTATTTTTTATGCCTTTTAGGTTAATGAGAATTCTCATTTTATTTATGGATCAAATGGATCGAGTATTCCATGAGTATTTGAATATATATTTGGTTGTCTTTATTGGTGAAATTTTGGTATACTCTAAAATATTTGATGATCGTGAGAAATATATAAGGATTCATCGAATGAAATTAAATGAATATATGTTGTAGGAAAAATTAATTAATTTTGAATTTTGATTAAAACCAATTTCAATACATTATCATATTTTTTTTATATTAATGGATTAACTTATTACTAAAATAAAATAATTTGTTCTAATGGTGGAATAAGTCATTAAATTTCACTAAGATTAATTTTTTTTGGGATTACTGGTTAAAACTCATATTTTTTTGAAATATTTGCACAGTTATCAGGCCATCTAACTATGTTAACATAATGAGGAGTAATATTCTTCTAGATAATGGAATGTGTTGAACGTTTTAAATAATTGAAAAGAGGTGTTTTTATTAAACATATACTATAATTTCAAATAGAAATGGGGAGTTTCTTATTTATAGTGATGCTAATTTAAACGGCATTCATTGTGTCCTAATGAAAAATGAAGAAGTTATCATATTTGAATCTCATAAATTTAATGCACAAGAGAAGATTTATCATACACATAACCTTGAGATAGGTACATTAGTTTTTTATTAAAAAATGTCGAAGAATCATCTATATGTATTGAAATATCAAATATATACTAATAATAAATGTTTATTATATATATTCACTAAAATAGAGTTGGTCCTGAGGTAGAGAAGATGGCTAGAACTGATTGAGTATTATAATTTCAAAATTCACTATCATATAAGTAAATCAAACATGGTATTTGATTCCTACAACTGAAAAAAATTGAATCATTAACTATGCTACACATTGAAATAGATCCATTAGTTATTAATTTAGAATCTATTTCCTATAAAATCAATTATGCATTACCTCTTTCCTTTTGGATCAGGTACCTATAAAGTAATCATTGTTAGAAAATATTTTAATGTCTTAGAAGAAGATCATGGATTATATGAATTATTAGAATATATAAAAAAGTGGTATGTTTCTTGAGTTTAATGTATATAAAGAAGGTGTTATCATATATGTAAATATAATATGTTTTCCAATTGATTTCTATTTAATGAATGAATTTTTATGTGAAGTTGACATGATTATGTTTTCTTTTTATCCTTATAGAAATAATATATATAAATACCTTTGGGAATATTTTTGGTATCAAGTGATGAAGATGGATATATATGATTTTAAAATGAAATCATTTACTATTCATTAGATTAAATATGAATAAAATCTATCAATGTGAATTCTATATCTACAACTAGTTATAGAATGGAGACATGGGACCATATCTGTGGATTTAATTGTAGGATTTTTAATGAAATATCATGGTAATACTGAAAATTTTGTTATTTTTGATCATTTGAATTTTTTTTTCACATTTTCTATATATACGAGATACTATATCCTTACTTTAGAAATAAATAATTTGTTTATTTTAGATATCTAGGAACATGGTGTTTCCCTCTCCATTATATCATATTGGGATCCTATGATTAAATTTAAATTTTTAGATAGCACTTCCTAATATGTTATGAAATGAATTATATTTTATTGTATTATTTCATCCTCAATATGATTGATATGTTCAATTAATATTTTAGATGATATTATTTGATATTTATTAGTATATTATATGGTATTTTGTGATTAGTAGTTTTCATTAGTTTAGGTTTCATATAACTGATTTATTAGTTAATGTATGTAAATGAAGACTATTTATGCATTTTATGGATAATTGTTTCAGAATATAGCATCATTGGATGAAGAAGGTGAGAGGAAATTATTATTTCTAGAAATATTATAAGTGATTTATGGGAAATTTAATATTATTAAACACATGATGAGAGAGACACAATGTAAGAAAAAGTTTTTTGTAGGGAACTATAGGAAAGATCATTCATTTGTGGTAGGTGACTAAGTGTTTCATAAATTATATTCATAGAAAGGAATAATAGATTTAAGTAAAAAGGTAATTTTATCCCATGAATCATTATACCATATGAAGTTATGGATATTATTGTATCAGTTTTGTATAAGGATTCATTACCTTTGATTTTTTCCTGAGAATTTAATGTGATTCATGTTTCTTTTCTAACAAACAACGCAACTGTTGCATTTCATATTTTGAAACCTAAAGTAGTAAAGATAGAAAATAAAATATATTATAATGAAATATTGGTTCATATTTTGGATCATAGAGAAAAATTAATGAGAAAAATAGTGATTCAATAAGTTATAGCTTTGATGATGTATGAAAGGTTTGAAAAAGAATAATGGGAAACAAAAAATATATATAAGAGAAAAATATCCACAATTGTTTATATAATGAATAAAACTATGAAGATGTCATTTCTAAAAGGTGGATGAGTTATAGAACTAAATAAATGTTAATAATAAATAATATTTTATACATTTTCTTTTTTATAAATATATTTGAATTGAATAATATATAATATGATAATTTTAAATGATTTCTCATGTAATGAAGAAATGTTTTTATTCTATATGGAATGATTTTCATGAAATATATTATTTTAATTAATTGTTATATTTTTATATGTTACATTTTAGAATTAGTAAAATAATATTCATATTTATATTAATTATATCAAAATTATATTGGGGTCAATTTTTGGGGTTTTTTTGAAATGATTATTTTGTGAATGAATAGTTAAACATTCTAAATACTATTAAAAGTTTCATTATTTTAGAATAATTTTAAAAGTTAAATTTTATTAAGATTGGTTAAAAATTAAAATTTTACCCTATTACTAAATAAAGAAAAAATAATTTCATCGGAATCTATATTATATTCTATTATAGTATAAAATCATTTTTATCCTGAAAAATGATATTTTCTAAAATATAGTTTTCCTTTGATTTTGAAAAAATATATTGAAATTACATTATTCCACATAAAAATACTGAATATTAAAAAATTTATTTTATATTTAAAATAAGTAGGCTCATATTGGGTGTTGGGTTAAATATAAGTTTTGGTCATAATGAATAGTTACCATATTAAAACTTTTTCTCTCGGTAAAGGTTAAAAGGGGTGATGGGGGTTAAAAAAATAAGGAATAAAATATCTCTAATACATATAAAAATTTAATCGGCATAATGTATTTATTCCTTAAACTATGTTAAATTATAAATTTTAATAAATTGGTCCCCAATTACTTGAGCTTGAAATTTATATTAATTTAACATTTTAAGTATTTACAAGAGATCCACCCCCCTCACATATAAAAAGACACCCTCTATCCTCTACCATTCACTATAGATAACCCTATTATCTAGACCAAGACTTTCCCAAATCATGTCAAAACCCCCTCCCCATTTCGTTGATGTTTTAATCTTCAAAAAAGTTTAAATAATAGATGGGTTAATGTGTAAACCAAAGTGAGATTTCCAAGTAGGAGGTTAAAGTCCTAATCGGTCTATTTCAAGTAAATTAATTGATATACGTAATTAAAATATATTATACAAAATATAAAATAATTAAATTAATATCGTAACTATTATGAAATTTTATTATATTTTTGGAACATCTATTTTCTATATCTTTTACATCCTATCAGAAATTAAATCAGCACCTATGTGTACTTGCAGACAAAAACCTACAATAAGTGATGTGTTTAGATTTAAATTATTTCATCACATAGCTACTTATAAATATTTAATTAATTAATATAAAGTATTATATAAAATTATTATCATTCATTAATGAAAACATATTATATACATTCTTATCCATCCTGTTTATTTTGAAATTGATAACATCACTCATGTGTACATGTGGAATACCATATCCAAAAAGTGATGTGATTCATTTTTCATTATTAACTCACATGGTTAGTCATAAGGATTTAAATAATGAATGAAAATTAAAATTATAAAATAATTATTACTATCTAAATGTAAAATAAAATATATCATATTTAATTTCCATCTAGAAGAAAAATTGAAATGCCACACATGTGTACATGTGAACTACTGTCTCCTTAATATGACATATTTTACATTTCACATCCACCTTACTTGGATGTTTAAAAAAATATTCCATGAATATTTATAATATTTTTTTTCAAAATTAATGTTTTATATATAGTGAAATTATTATCACATTGACATTATTAATCATATTAATGTCATTTTGGACATTTAAACTGAATGTCCTCAAAAAGGTCAATCATGAACAAACCCATTTTATTAACAAAAAAAATAATGTTAGAAATAAAAAAATTGAATAATTAGAATATAATAAACATGGAAATGATTATTAATAAATTATAATTATAAAATAATTATATTACCTAGGAGAGTATATATAAAAATGATATGATTCAAAAATCAAGGTATGATACATTTTCCAAAAAATCATGTTTTAATGATTTCGATCTAATAGCTTTTTATTTATGTCATGGTTTATTTAAATTATTCATGAATGTTCTTAATTATAATTCAAATTTTGATAATGAAAATTTTCCAATATTTAGAACATTTATTCCAGTGTATTAAAAATTTATTTTAGGAATTTTACATATGGGTTATTTTCATCTAAATATAAAAGTTAAAAAATATTTGTTCTATTATATATGTATTGGCTTCACATTTCTAACATTGTAACCTTTAATAATTATCATTATTACAATAAAATATTCTATGTTTAATATCAATGGAACTAATTATCACAACATTTTTGGATTTTTTTAGTTTAAATTAGTTTTTATTAGAAAACAAAAAACACTTTCTCATTTGTATGATAGAACTGGAAGTGTTATTTCATATGGGATTGAATTACAATTTAAATTGTATTATGATTAATGTACATAATATATTTATTTTATTCATTTTATTGTTCACTAAAAATTTCTATGAATGATAGGCGATCTAGATATAACTTTGAAGATGGGTGAGGTTGATATAGATCTCCAATGCATTGGGTAAAGTGGCTGAGTTTATTGGTGATAAGTTTCTCCAAATAGATTTTGAAATAATATAGTTAAGTGACTCCATTATAAGTGTTGATGCAAGTTTTAATGTAATTATAATGATCCATGATAACTAATATGATTTCAAGGATGAATAATTAAAATATTTTTATTTCAAAGGTTTATCAAGTGAAAATATCTTTTAAAGTAAGGTTAATGACTTTTTCAAAAAAAGAGAATTTTTTTCCAATGAACAATAATTATGAGTATTAATTTTCTCTATGAAACCCATATATTTATTATTTTTATTTCATATGAAATTTTCTATTAATGATAATTATATATTATCTTTTTTCATATAAAATAAAATGGATATCTGAGCTCAAATATTTTATACATAATAGTAAAACATTCTTATAGATTTTTAGGTTTAATAATAGAATAAAGAGATTAATTTATTTTTTTGTACATTAAAAATATATTTTTCTACTCATAATACATTTTAAATTGTTTTTCAATGAAATTAAAAATGATTAGAAATTATCACAAGTCAAAAGTTCCATTTATGAGAGTTACATTGAACGAAGTACGATTTTCTTTATAAAGAACCTTTTATGAAAAAACGAAAATTGTGTGTAAATGAAAACATTAGTAAATATTATATTTTCTAATTCTCTAAAACTATAAATCAAAAATATCCTAGAAGTATTAGAAAGTGAATTCCTTACTATAAATTATGTAGCTATGGGTTGATTAAGATATGATTCATTATAGATATTGGGGTTTTGAAATTTATGACATTATACTCGTTTATAAAATGATTTATATATTCTAGGAATGTAATCATTTATTATAATTTGTTACTTATGTTATTTTTATAGAATTATACTTATTTTATAGTTATTTGGTGGGGTTGATTTTATATTTTTTCCCATTATATTACATTCTATTTTTTAAAATTATCTATGAAAATAATCATTTTAGAGGTAGCTGATATAAATATACATTAATTATGGACCCTTTAAATTGGATTATATAGGATTTAAATGGGTCAAGTAGGATTTTGTAAGAGTTTTAGATGTTTAGTGTTGTGTTTGTAGGTCTTTATGGGGGAATGTTCTCATCATATAGGTCATGGAGGTGGCTGCTTTGAGGTTATGGTCACATGAATTTTCTATAAAGATTTAAAAATTATGAATAATTTTTTAATTATATGGAATTATTATGAGATTACAAAAATTGACAGCACGTGATTCCGAGGCCTAGAGAGCCCGGAACGGAATTTTGAACTATTTTTAAGGTATGTTTAGTAAACGTGCGAGTGAGTTTTTCTATCTTTTGAACCAATTCTCATATTGAAAATTCAATGGAACCATTGAATTCACAATTCCGGGATTCACTTATTTGAAGCTTAACTTTGACTGGTAAGGGTCAGACTAAAAAGTAAATTTTTGGACTTTTAAAAAAATAATATTAAAATAAATATAAGTTATTTTATTCTTTTTCTTCCACCATTGATTGGTAGTTGGCAGAACCGCAGTGTAATGACTGTCAATAAATGAGGGGTATTTAATGACTCATCCCTTTTTTTGTGTAACTATAATGCCTGTGTGTCTAATAGGTTCATTAATTAATATTCATTAATGAATCATAGTAATGAAAAGAATTTGAAGGATTATTTATTTTATTAAACAAAACCTTTGGAAAGGGAATTCACAAACCATGAGAGGAAGCTCTGAAAAAATTCCAACAACGTTACCCTCCAACGAAGAATGGTGATTGATTGATGAACATTGGAGAACTCAAACCCGAAAATGATAAATGACTTCGAATGAAAATTCCTTCCTTCGTTCGCAATGGGTTCCACCAAATCCAGGTAGGGGATTTATGTGTTTTATATCCCTCTTTCCCCATTCTTGAATAATATGAAGAACACGGATCAATCACCCAACAGGTTGATCTGTGATTCATTATTTATTGTGGGAGGTCGTTGTAGGGTTACAATTTGGGGTTTTAATTAATCTTATAATGACTATTATTTCACCCCTTTGATCAAATGCTAGTGAGGAGGGAGCGAGCCAATCTGAAAAGGCCTGGACCCTACGTCGGTCTTGAGTTTTGTGCATTCTTCATGGGAGACCATGAAATTTGGAAACAAGATGATTCTGTGGGATTCACAGTAAAGGTGGTGACCTGGGACGACTGTAGGCATAGATGGGAAGGAAAACAGACCACCGAAGCATCTCCAGTGGCCCGTGGATGCACCCGCTGTTGACCGACAATAGTGGCCGACACGTGCCAGCCGCATGGAAAATATACACTCGTAGGTTCCGCGGTGGCTAGAGATACAACCATCCAAGACATGTTGGGTGGAAGTCATGGTGCCGACGCACCGTGTGGGAGAGGAGTGGCCTGCTTGGGACGCTCGGTTGGAAACCAACGGCTGGCTGAAGCCAGCTGTTTCAGAAGGATGGGTGGCACCTCGCTGGTGCCACCAGCTGGCCGAACTAAACATACCACGTCCAGTCCCTCAATAGGACCACTTGTAGGACAAGTTTTCTAAGAGGTCCGGACCCATGGGTTGGGCCGAACCCATGAGCCCAATGGACCAGCCATGCCGAACCCCTACCAGACCCTGACCTGACCGATCCTTTTTCACTAATACTTGAGTATCTTTCAAACCAGGCATCTAATTGATGCTCCATCTAAGGCATGAGGACCGTTACGACGAGGAAGTAATTTTACAAAACTCCACCCGGGTTTTTCTAGAATATGGAATATGACTGGGTTGGATCAGACTTGAATCCAACTGGGCCCTTTTTACCTTTTTTCCAATTTTTTAGAGACCGGGCATCCGATTGGCGCGCCTTCTGTTGCATTGGAACCCTTACGACAAGATAGTCCATTGGGATACTTATTAATGGGACTTAATGGTAGTTGAGGTAAGACTGATATCTTAATGAGCATAACTTGTGAAATTGAAATGCACCAAGTGCAGGAATCCTATGGATGGCTATCAGGTGAAGAGCGACCCTATGTGGATTGGCATGAGAAATACCCTCCATGGATTGGAAATAGAGAGACCCTCTGTGAATCCTCATGAGAGAGACCATCTATGGATCAGTAGTATAGAGACCCTCTGTGGATCGGCAGTAGAGTGACCCTCTATGGATCGACAATAGAGCAACCCTTTGTGGATCAACAGTATAGAGACCCTTCGTGGATCAGTAGAATAACCACTCAAGAGAATAAAATGATCTAGCTCAAGACTAATCATATTTATCCCTATTCTCTAAGTTATATACCTAGTGTAATATTTCATTTACATATGATTTTTTATTGAGATCGTGCTTTGTGGTTTTTCCTTTGAGGAATTTTGGGAGACCTTCGGGGGTTTTGGGGTCCTTACTGGGTATTGTTATACTCACCCCTGCAAGGGATTCAACCACACCTTGTTATATCTTATGTAGATGATGAACAACTTGACTGATACTTGGGGAGCCAGGGGAAGATGGTGCTCGGAGATGATTGATAGACATGGTGAACAGTAATAATTATAGAGGAAGAGTTGTACCTACCCTTCATGTAGGATTCTTGGTGGATGACCTTCATATCACATTTTCCCATTTTTTTCTATACTTTCTTTTTACACTAGTGGAAATATATGATATAAAAATGGTTTAAAATGGTTCATATAGGCTGGATAACAGTTGGTATAATATATACCAATGGTTGTCCAAACCATTAGAAATTAAGCCATGGGGGTAGACATATCCCAACGGTTATTCATAAACCATTGGGATATTTCATCTTACAGCACAATATACCAACAGTTTTCTATAACCATTGGTATGAATTTGTACCAACGGTTTTACACCATTGTAAAAAAAATCAATTTATATATATACCTATAGTTTTCTAAACCATTGGTAAATACTATTACCAAAAGTTTGAAGAAACCGTTGGAAAAAATTTAGTTAGTAAGTCTATACCAACAGTTTTTTAAACTATTGGTATAGAATTTTACCAATGGTTTGATGAAACCATTGGTATAGATATGATTTTTACATTTATACCAATAGTTTTGAAATCGTTGGAATAAAGTTTCTGCAGCTCCAAAAGCACTACCGGCCTCCTCTGCTCCCCTGAAATTATAGAAATCAGAATTAATTCTCTATAGAATTCAGAATTAACAAACGTATACATAAATCAGAATTAATTTCCTCCAATAATAACAGACCAATGAATAATTACTTCTCAATTACATGAAATTGAATACTCTATACATAATAAAAAAATAACACCAATGAATAAAAAATATGATCCAAATTGTATTCCATGAGAATAACAGAATTCTATTATAGCACACTAAACTAAATTCAGAATAACACAAATACACCAAAAAAACACCACTCGAAACTAAAACACCCCGAAAACAATATCTCAGAAACACAACACATGAAAATTTGATCCAAGGGGGTGGGGGGGTGTCCAAATATTTCCCCATGACACTTAGAGTCACTCACTCTACATTACGCACAGAAATAGTTATTTTAGTAGGGGAAGAATAGCCATTTTAGGTTTAGCCTCCCCCATTTTTCATGTAGGAGTGGAATAAAGAGGGTGTCTAGGGGGCTATCCTGGGAGGGGGTCTGTCCATGGTGGTGGGGGAGTCTAGGGGGGTGGGGGGGGGGGTCCAGGGTGTGGGGTGGGGACTAGGGGGTAGGGTGTCTTGGGGTGTTGTACAAGGGGGTAGGGGTGTCCAGGGGGATGGGGGAAGATGTGCAGGGATATCTAGGGGCTATCTAGGGGGGTCCAGGGGGATTGTCAAGGTGGTGGGTTAGTGTCCAGGGGGTGGGGGTGTCTGGGGTTTAGGGGTTGTCCAGGGGTGGTGGGGGTGCCCCGGGGGGGGGGGGTGTCTAGGGGGTGGGGTGGGGGTGGGGGTGTCTAGGGGGTGGGTGGGGCTATCCAGGGGGTTGGGGGTGCTGTCCAAGGGGGTAAGAGTTGGGGGGGGGGGTGTCCAGGTGGTGGGCTAGTGACTAGGGGTGGTGGGGGCTGTTTAGGGGTTGGGGGCTGACAAAGGGGGTAGGGGTATCCAGGGGGTGGGGTGGTGTCCAGGGGTGGGGGGGGGGGGGGGGGGCTGTCTAGGGGGTTGGGGGGGCTGTCCATGGGGGTAGGGGTGTCCTAGGGGGGGGGGGTGTCCATGGGGGTGGGGTGTCCTATGGGTTGTGGGGGTGTCCAGGGTGTGTGTGGGGGGGGGGGTGTCCAGGGGGTTGGGGGACTATCCAAGGGGGTAGGGTGTCTAGGTGGTGGTGGTCGGGGGGGGGGGGGGGTGTTTGGGTGCTAGGGGGGGGTGTCGAGGGGGTGGGGGTGTCTAGGGGTGGGGTGTTTTCTAGGGGGTGGGGGGGCATCCAAGGGGTAGGGGGTGTATAGGGGTTGGGGGTGTCTGGGGGGTTTCTAGGGGGTTGGGGGTGTTTTCCATGGGGGGGAGGTGTCTTGGGGGTTGGTGGGGGAGGGGGTGTCCAGGTGGTGGGGTGGTGTCTTAAGGGGGGTGGGTGGTGTCCAGGGGGTTGGGGGGGGGGATTTCCAAGGAGGTAGGGTGTGTCCAGGGGTGGGGTGGTGTTCGAGAGGGGGGGGGGCTGTACAAGGGGATATGGGGTGTCTAAGGGTTAGGGTGTCTAGGGGAGTGGGGGTGTCTAGGGGGTGGGGGTATCCCAGGGGTGGAGGGGTTGTCCATGGGGGTGGGGGTGTGTAGGGGGTTGGGGGGGAGTCTAGGTGGTGGGGTGGTGTCCAGGGGGGGTTGTCCAAGGGGGTAGGGGGTGTCCAGGGGGTTGTGTGTGGGGGGGGTGTCTAGGGGTTTTGGGGGGCTATCCAAGGGGGTAGAAGGTGTCCAGAGGGTGGGGGTCATCCAGGGGGTGGGGGCTATCCAGGGTGGGGGGTTTCCAGGGGGTGGGGGGTCTAGGGTGGGTGGGGGGCCTCCCAGGGGGTTTTGGGGAGGGGGGGGGGGGGGGGGGGGTGCTGTCCAGAGGGTGGAGGGCTTTCCAAGGGGTTAGGGGGTGTCTAGGGGGTTAGTGGGATATCTAGGGTGTTGGGGATGTGTTCAAGGGGGTAGTGGGTGTTTAGGGGTGTTGAGGGATGTCAAATGTGGGAGGGGTGCTGTCTCTGGGGTTTGGGGGTTGTATAATGGGTGGGGCTGTTCATGGGGGTGGGAGGTAGGGGGTTTCCCTGGGTGGGGTTTTCCAGGGGGTTCGGGGGGTTGTCTAGGGGTGGGGGGCTATCCAAGGGGGTATGGGGTGTATGGGGGGTGGGTGGGTGGGTCTGTAACACCCCATTATTTTATAGTATATTATCTTTTCAAAGTATTTCAATAACTTGTACTATACGCAACACAAAGTTTGAGCGCAACCCGACATACGAAACTAGTCGTTCAAAAAAATAGGTTATGAATAGTATTAACCACATTTTAAATTTTAGATATCATATATAATTTTAACATTCATATTTTGTGTTTCTTATACTTAATATAATAGAAATTCAATTTTTAAGATAAAAGTGGTATTTTTCAAAAAATGCAGTTTTTCCGCCTTTTAATGGAAAAACAATTTTGAATCCAATATTTGACACTTTTATATATTCAATTTAGTGAAATTAAATTCTTTTTTAGAAGAGGGACATAAAAATTTAGTTTGGATAAATTTTTGGTACTTTTCTGATAACTTTCATTTTTGGATGAATAGCGAAAAAATACTAAATTTTTATTAAAAATAACTTTCTAATCAAAATAATATATAGTGTTAAATTATATATTTTAGTGTTTTGAAAGTATCATAAGGCTATAATTTTCTCATTTAATATAATTTAGGTCATTGTATATAATTTCACATTTAAACTGGATATAAACAAATGTCAATCTTTTGACATTTATTATTTCCTAAAAACATGCTTTCTATTTTAACAACCGGAATTAATTTTAAATTAATTTATTCCACTTCTATGTTTTGATTATGGAAAAATGGATTCCAAATTCGGAATCAGGAGGTCCAAAATTTGTAAATATGTAACTTTTATTTTTATACATTATGAATATTTACTTCAGTAAATATTTTATTTATCATGGTTAAAGGGTAAATACGGTAAATAAGGTTAAAAAATAATATTATAATAATAATAAATTACCCTAACATGTGTCCTATTCCTATTTGTTGATAAATTTATGACCATGGACATTCTTGGGTCGATTTTGGGACCCCATGGATCCACTTGAGAGTGAAAATGACACTTTATATTTATTAATTTAAAGTAAAGACAAAGATGACATAAACATATATCTTTCAGTTAAACATTTTTTACATGGTGTTATAAAATTTATATTTTAGAATATAAATAATAATTATAAATATAAAAATATTTCCAATATAATTATATTTTATTTATAATTTTTGGACATTAAATAATTAAATTTATTTATGACACAATGATTATGCAGTAAGTACATTATTAATGAAAAAATCAAATAAATGGTATTGTAAATATTAAAATAAATATAATTTGAATGTTTTGATGCCATAAAATAATTTTATCGGTGAATATGAAATTTTAGGATTGATTAAATGTATTTGGTTCTAAGTAATCAAGTTCTGATGACTTTCAAAAAACCAAAAACTAAATAATGTCAAAATTGACATAAATGAGTTTTTAAGATAATACTATATTATTAAATGATATAATAGTCCTAAAAATCTAAATTTCGGAAAAAAGACTTATATAATAATATATATGACATTAATGAACCACTTGGTCTTCTATTGTCATTTTATAGTATGTTTATTAGCAATTTATTATAATAATACAAGAATACATGGTAAAAGTTAAACTATTTACTAAGAGAAAAATCTAAAAGATAAGGTTAATATGGTGACCTAAACCTATCTAAAACCTATTGTTTGAGAGGTTTTTGACCCATACCCACCTTATCCTATAAATAAATCGTTTTTTATCCATTATAATCTGAAAATTATTTTATTATAAAATAATATTTCAAGCTTTTCCTAAACTGACCATCACCCATCTTTTAAAAGGGTACTCACCCTTCCCTCAAAATCACACCTCCAAATCCATTTGGATCAGAAAACCCCAGACCAAATATCCTACCAACATCCCTAAAATAAACCTAGAGGAAGTAAATTTATCAGAAATCCAACCTAAGGATCCCTTTTGATCAACTCAAAAGGAAACACCTGAAGAAGAAGTAATAATTTCACCACCCTATTTCAAGTTCTTTTCCTTTTCCACTTCCTATTTCTTTGTTGTTTCCACACCAAAATAATAAATCAAGTACCTACTAAAAACTTTGTTGTTATAATGAATATGTTACAACCATAATCATTATTATATCCATCATATAAATGACAAAGTCACCATACATGCGTATGTACGACTTACCGTCTCCACGTCGTGGTGTAGTTTATTATTCAAACACTTCATTATTTGGATGGATATAATAATGAATATAACTGATTTAAATAAGAAATATAACATTTTAGTTATTATTTATATATAATATAACATCCAATTACATATGATTTCACCATCAATATAATGATATTGTTGCTCGTGCGTACGTACGGATTACCATCTCCATGGCGTGATGAGATTCATTTCCACGTTCACCATTCAATGATGATTATAAAAATATATATTATTAATAAGTATGTAATATATGAAAAAATAATTCTACTGGATATATATATATATTTATATACTTACATATAACTTTTTCACTTAGTTCTGTTCAAATACGATATGAAAACGGATACAACGTTTATGCATATGTATGACCTACCATCTCCATAAACAGTGCCTTCCATTTCATATATCTATATATTATAAATATTTATATTCTAAATATATATGATATATAAATCATGTTTTATATTCTGTATGTATTTAAATCATTATATAAATTAAACAATCAAGAATAACAAGTTAAAACACCTACCATAAAGAAAGCGATTATTACCCAAAATGTTAATTTAACATGGAAATCATTATTAAATGGGTAGTATAAAGTAATAAATGAACCATGTATGATATAATAAATTTTAATATGGTTCTGATATAATTTAATAACATACTATGGTCATTATACGGGAGGTTAAAAGTACCCTCTAACAAAGGAAAGTGCAAGGTAAGGGTAAATTCCTCAATCTCATTATTATTCGAGATTGTTTACGTGTATGTTTTTACTAGGAAATATTTATTATCCATGTCCATATTTCATAAAATATTTTTAAAAAGTATTCTTTTTAAGGGAATATTTAACTAAAAAATCATTTTAAATGTTTTAAAGATTTATTCTTCAAAAACCATTCTCATTAACGTCCATGTTTTCAAAATGATTTTAAGGATTTATTTATATGAACAAGAATGCTTTAAAATATTAATTCCATTCAAAATTTTCAAAGTGGTATGGGACAATTTGATTCAAAAATATCTTTTAAATTTCTTCCTTTATAAATTGTGTGACTTTAAAATTATTTTATGAAAAAGGGATATTTCTCTCAAAGAGTTTTACTGATCAAATTTAACTATGTCAACATCCTTTACTGGATATTATTATTGATCGAGGTTGATTTATTATGATAAAAATATTCTATATTGTATTGAAGGTTTTGTGATATGTTTGACTATGGATGTTTTATTTTTATACCATTCATGGTTTATGGATAACGTATTGACATTTTGTATGCTAGTTTTAATATGAATGTTTATGTTATGTTTAAACCTTTTCATATGAGGAATGAATTAGACTTAGTAAGTGATGGGTGGGGATCGATATGGATCCTTGATGCATCGGTAGGTCTCATGAGACAACCTAGTGTCTTGGAACAAGGCATTGACAAAATTTTATTTGTAGTCTTGGAACAAGGCCTTGACTATGTGGTTATGAAATCTGGAATTACGCATTCCATCATTATAAAATTGGTTATTGATATTACATGTGATTATTGGACTAGTAGAATATCCATGTGAATAAGTAAATGAAAATATTTTATTTAACTTTTCCACATATTATTCTGAATTTTAAGTTTAAAAGGATTTTGTTTTTGTTTTACACATTTCCTTAAATGTTAATGATTATTTTTGAATGTTTCCACTATATTGTTATCCTTAATGAGAATATGAACTCACCCATTTCTATGTTTTATTTTTCCCAATATGTCAAGAAGTATTTTATGACTGAACTGCATGGATAATCTATGGGATATGATTGTGGTAAATGGAGACAATGTTATTTTTGTTTTTCATTTTATAATGTAATTTAACATTCATGTATGTAATCTATTTTCCAAAACTTCTAAACTAATTGGTCCTTTGGGACATGATTCTTTATAATCATGCCAATGTATTAAAATAATGCATCGACTTTTGGTAACTCGGGTCAGAGAGTTATAGGTTTCATGGGGGGTTGGGGGGGGGGGCTATCCAGGGGGTTGGGGGGATGTTCGGGGGGGGGGGGGGTGTCCAGGGGGTGGGGGGGTGTCCAGGGGGTGGGGCTGTCCAAGGGTAGAGGGTTTCCAGGGGGTGGGGGGGGGTCGGGGGGTTGGGGAGGGGCTCTCCAGGGGGTTGGGGTGGCTATCCAAGGGGGTAGGGAGTGTCCAGGGGGTGGGGGTGTCCAAGGTTGGGGGGGGGGGCTATTCAGGGGGTGTGGGTGTCCAGGGGTGGGGGTGTCTAAAGAAGGGGTGAATCAGTCACATCAAATTATCAAATCAAGTTTTATTATTCATAGATAATGAATTAAAGATAACATGACCTACCTAGTCAAACATATATTCAGGCACAACAAATCATCAAAAATCAAATGTCATTAATATCAGTCAAAAATGTAACGGATCAATATGTACCTCATCACCATCTCTATCATCACTGTCATCATCAGCCTCACCCCTTTTATCATCATCGTCCCCATCATCATCCCCTACCTACTCAATTCCCTCCTCCTCACCCTCGTACTCGGCCTCCTCCTCGGCCTCCTCCTCTGCCTCTGCCTCCTCCTCAACCTCCTTCTCCGCCTCCTCCTCAACCTCCTCCTCACCCTCCTCCTCCTCCTCCTCAACCTCCTCTTTTCGATCATCTCAAACACCACTAGAATTTCCACCTGGTGTACCATATATAGAATTCATCGATGATATATATTCATAACAAGTTGTGCTGGCCTCTGGTGGAAGTGTTGGATATAAAACATCCATCATTTTCATAAATGAAGTTCTTTCCCAAATAGAATATTCTGCCATCTATGTGGCCCTTTTTTTCTACCTATTCTGCATGTTCCTTTACCTGATGGAACTCAATGGAACTACAACACATACCTGAGGAGGGCCAATACCTCGTTGGGACTATAATCTCCCCGGGTTGGCAGTGTACTTTGCCAGGGTGCTCATCTCCCAACACCTGATGTAAGTGATCATTTGGCCCAAAATTTTCAGGTTCCCAAAAATAAAGGGGCTTTAAAGGAGCATGTTACAAATATAAATAGATTATTAAGTTAAAAAATAGATATTACAATTTTAAATCAAAAAATTAAAACTTACAATTCGTTACTGAGTTAGTTTATTAACCAAACTTCTATCTTTCATCATTCGACTCGAGAAAAACAGTTTTTCTCAAGGCACCCGTCCATCAATATTCAATTTTTCCCTCTAAAATGGAATTGAATTTGGAAAACCATAATTTAAAATAGGTTAAAAATAAATAATTTCCTAACTAAAATTAAATAACAACTTTATCAATCAAATAAATTATTGAGTAAACAATAGAAGGTGCAAGTCATAAAGAAAAATTTTAAACAACTGCCATACCTAATTCATCTCATGATTTGGAATCATAGTACATCCCAATGTGTGGTGGTATTTATTTATCTTCAATGTTTATTTATTTCTTCTAGATGTTTCCTAAATAAAATTTAATAATACAAAAGATATTCTTAACATAAAACATTAAAATTTTCATTTAAATACCGCAAATTTGATTAATACCTTAAACTAGGTAGTCGTACAATGAGTAATCATCTACCGATACTATTATATAGGACAATAATCAACAACAGGGACCACCTCTATCTCTATTCCAACTCTAGAACACCAGCCAATATACAACTTATTCTTTTAGGATCTCTAAAGCTAACCTAAATCCTTTAGATGTGCTGTCTGTACACCCTCACCATCGGGAAAATTAATCCGAAGCTGAAACCAAAATATTAATTCATAAAAATACAAAAAATAATATATTTCATTAAATAAAAAAGATTTTTTACCCATATCTCTTCACATGCATCATACTTGACTTCATTTGGCAACTGTCTCTATGAGAACAGGCTGACAGGAATGATGTCAGAGTATTGGGAAAGCGTCATGAAAAACCTCTGGCATTGACGACCTGTTTTTTCAATCATTTGACTATCTTAATTTTATTACACCATAAATTTCATGTGGCGGTTACACACTACATGCATGTGTCTACTCTTCTTCCCCACCTCTTATCAGTAGATGTATCTATTATGAAATAAAAATAAATATTTTATCAATACATGTTATAATGAAAATAGATAATAGTATAACTCTTTTTTAGGGTTCTATAAATATACCTATGGTATTTTTATCAATGGGTGCCACTGGATCCGTAGAAACTAAAGGAACAACCTATGTAGGTGGAGTGGGTCCTAATGTATGCATTGTAGGGACAGACTCTGGTGGAGCAGGAGTTGAAGAATATGGAATATAGAAGCTTAGAGAGAAGGAAGTAGAAGTATAAGAATATGGCATAGATGACTTTCCAAATGTTGTATGGGGAGTGGGAATCATAATCAGATATGGTAAATACATGTGAGGAGACTAAGATGTAAAGGGTAGAGAAAACATGAGAGGCCTAAATATCACGTGTGTCCCAAAAGGCACACCAGGATCAAAATGTGGGATAGATGGTATGTTAGTTGGCGGTGAAAGGTCTAATTAGGTATGCCAACTTGATTAGCTAGCTCTCGTACCACCCCCCTCATACGAACACCCTGAGTACTGGATCCACTACTAGGATGATCATCAAATAATTCCCTCATAAGAGGTGGATCCTGCAATTTTTTTTCAAAAAAAATTAATCACATGAAATTATATATTATTTAAATATATATATTTGAAATAAAATACTCACTACAGGCACTAGTGGTGGAATACCCATCTTAGCCATGCGACGATTGTTGTCCATCATATTTTTCTATCTCCCCTCTTCAATTGGTTGCATTTTACTACATTTGAAAACAAATATGGAAGTAATTAGAAAAGGATATGTAATGTGTAATGTAAAAAACAAAATAAATGGGAGGGAATATGAGAATTCATGGATAATTTTACTATCCATTGTTTTAGGTGATCTTTAATAGATATATAATGAATTTAATAAATCGTACAAAATTTAATAAATAAATTTAATTTTTAATCAGATGGTTATTTATTAAGAAGACAAACCATCCTGTTCATAAGGGGTAAACAACTTGTCAAAATTAAGGAAAAATTTAATTTCTTTAGCCTAGGTAGATGATGAAGGTTTCTATACATGTTTTGAAGAAGAAGAAAAATCCTCATGTTCATTATCTGGTGAAATTTTAAATGGAGGTCTTAGAGTTATACTAATTTTATACATGGTTAGTAAAGCATTGAAATGTTCACCAAGTTAGAAATGTTGGTTTCATAGGTTTGAATATAGTTGAATTCAAAATTAGAAAATTCAATTCAAATAAAATTGAAACCTATAAACATTGAAAATTAACATAACCATGAAGTCAGATACAACATATTTGTAATAAATATTAAATCAATTTTAATAGTAACAACATTAATATCCCAAGTTAAACTATTCCAAAATAATTGAGAATATGGATGAATGATTTTATATATTTCCCACCACAACTTTAGGTTCACAGTCAACTCTGAAAATTGAGCTATTGGAGTCATCAAAATTAATAAATGGGTCATTTCCAATGGAAGTAGTGCTGGTGTAAATTTCATCATCACCAACATCAAAAAATATGTCTTGAAATTACATCAATAATGACTCCAAATTCAGGTCGAAGATGGTCTTTGACATAAAAAACTTGTTTCTCCATTGATTCCAATACATATGGTTCATCAGTAGAAAAAGTGCGATTCATATAAATTAATCGAAATCCACAATCATTAATAAATGTTCCCTACCTTTTCATCGAATCAAACCACTAGAATTTCATCATCATGGCTTGTCCATGAGAATAATAATCCAATATTATTATTTTTTCAATGAGTCCATAATAACCTACATTTTCAAATCGTTGTATACTATATGATGCACTATAATAACAGTCTGTTGTGGCAGTAACCATAACACCATCATCCTGTGTTCTCATGTTATTTTCTCATTTAGTGATAATAAATCTTTACCCATTGATAACAATTGATTTACAGTCACAGACCACAGTATTAGGATCAAAATCCAAAGCTCTTATTTCCTTAGAGAAAGAGTCAGCAGGAAAAATCAATACCTGAATTATAAATGAATATTAAACATTATTAAATATTTATTTAATTATTTTAAATAATAATATTTTTACCTTCAATTTTAACCAAGAAGAAAACTCTTTTCTTTGAAAAGTCTCCCTCCTTCTCAAAGATAAAGAATGATGCTTTCTATTTATAATTTATTTATATTCCCTGTAGATAAAAATAGTATCATTTTAATAGATATATATGTAATATATACTTATATTCAATTTGATTACCTGATTTTGTCATTGAACAAATCATAGTTGAAAAAAACTATTCTATGGGCCATCTCCCGACCTTATAGGCTTAATGTCGTCAATGTATATGATCCAGAAATTACTCCTATTTGAGGAAGTGATGGAAAATTGGGATCAATATTATCATACTATTCTTCTTCGTTTCTCATTGGTTTGTTCATTCTTTTAGTAATATCAGACCAATATATAGATTAAAAATCCATACATTCTTGAACCAAGTAACTGTTCACGATAGAACCTTAAGGATGATTCCTGTTTCAGACATAAGTCTTTAATGAGTACATATTTACTTCAGTTGGATATATTCAATGAAAATAAATAGGTCCTCCATGAAGTATTTCAATTGGAATATTGATAGTCAGATGCAACATGCATGTGAAAAATGATGGAGGAAATATTTTCTCTAACTGACAAAAAAATAATGGGGAATATGACAACATTTTTTGCAAGAAAGACTTAGACAACTTCTTAGCACAAATATCTCTAAACAAATGGAAGAACAGAATAACATCCAACCTTACATTATTGGAAAAAAGATGACAGATTTCTATTGGAATCAAATCATGTAGAAGGATGCGATAATCACCAGTATTCAAATATTTTGGCTTCAACTCTCTTATGTTGACCAGTTTAAACAGAATCCAGACATTTCCCCCAATTTCCAGAAGCGCCCATGCAGAAGGATGTGATAATCACGAGTCTCCCCCACACCCCTACAACCCCCTACCCCCTACAACCCCTACCCCCTGGAAAACCCACCCTCCAACTGGACAACCCCCCACATGGACATCCCCCTTTCCCCTACAACCCCTCTTAGGTTAATTTTATTTTAAACAATTTTGTTAATTATGAAAGGAAAAATTTCATGTATTAGACATTTAATTATAAACAACCCATTCAATTTATCAAAACATGAAAAATTCAATTTATAAGTCTCTATGGATCACTTAGGAAATGTCATTGGGGAAAGGTGAAATCACCAACATGGTTAATTGTAATTTAAAAACTGGGCCAAGAACACAGTATGTGGGGTGATGTCCAGGAGGTGGGGTGGCATCCAGGGGGTGTCCAAGGGGGTGGAGGGTGTCTAGGGGGGTGGGGGTGTCCAAGGGGTGGGGGTTTCTTAGTCGTGGGGGTGTTAATGGTGGTGGTGGGGGGGGGGTGTCCAAGGGGTGATGGTGTTCAGTGGGTGGGGGTGTCTGGGGGGGTGTCCAATTGGGGTGACAGGTGTCCAGGGGGTGGGGGTATCTAGGGGGTGTCCAGGGGGTGGGGGCAGGGGGGGATTTCCAAGGGTGTGGTGGTGTACAAGGGGTGGGGGGGCTATCCAAGGGGGTGGGGGTGTGTAGGTGGGTGGGGGTGTACAGGGGGTGGGGGTGTGCAGGGGGTGGGGACGAGGGATGCCCAATGGGGGGGGGGGTCCAGGGAGGTGGGGGTGGGGGGGGGTGTCTAGGGGAGACAATACCCATATAATACCATGTGAATTACCTATACCTAATCCAACCAATATCACAATTCCAATCCATCACCCAAAAAACAAGCAATTCATCCTCAATATTACTACCCTTCCCATTTTTCCTTGAAAAAGAAACTATAAATACAAAATCCCAATCCAATTTTCAACTAAACTAAAGTCCATAGAAACTACCATATTATCCCACTAATTTTTTTTAAACACCTACAACACTACCCCAACCGTCCCCAATCCCTTCACATGAACCATCCTTATATCCACTACCATTTACCATATTTGAGTGGGGATACCTCTCACCATAACCCATTAGTTCATATGGCTCTTGAACTCTACACAGAAGGAGTGACTATGAAGACTTCAAATAAAAGTGATTTACACAATCATGACACTTGAATTGTAGAGAAAAATAGAAAACAAATCAAATAGTTTAGTATACCATGATATAGACCACACAAAACTCTAGTTTCTGCCAAATCAAAAAAGAAAAAAAAGAAAAAGATGTATAACATTAAAACTAAGGTATAAATTACTAATTTTAAGTGTAGAAATAAAAAATTGCTTGATTAAAGATGAATCTATCAGGTGGAAGGAGTTTCACAGCCTAGGGTAAAGAGAGAGCTTCTGATTAGGGTCTGCAATCACATGGATGAGGGAGTTGGGATGCTTTATATTTGGGGGAAACCATTCCCAATGGTTTTTAAAAACTATTTGGAAATATATTATTTACCAATGGTTTTATAAACCTATTTGTATACATTAGAGAAATTATATATTTCCCAACGATTTGTATAAACCGTTGGGAAATATTCATTATAAATACACAATGGCAACAATTTATTCAAAAATTTGGGAATGGTTGGTGTTTTTATAGTATAACAATAGTTTGTTCAACCCATTGGTATAAAAGCACTGGGAAATCCTAAATTTCCACTTTTTTTAGTTGGGTTTGTAAACTAGTCCTTCTACGTTCGATTCACACTTTTCCTATTAATAGTTATACTTTGTGGGTTTCTTTTATTGTGTACCTAGTTTGTATGACTTACCTTTTTGGGATATTCCTTTCTAGTGCTAGTCTCCAAACCATGGCCTATGGAAGGTGATCTTGGGGTAGTCATGGCACGGGCCCCGAGGGATGGGTCATGACAAAGTGGTATCAAAGGGAGTTGATTCTACCAGAAGAACTAAGAGTCTGTGTTTTCAGTGGAGCAATAGTGTTAAGTTTCTTGAGTTCGGATTACAGTTTGGGTAGTCCAATGTTGGTGTAGCAACTAACGTATCCATATAATAGGACCCTGAGTTCTGATTTCTGACTTGATACACAATAACATTATTTGCATCTGTTTTGAAAATGTTTATCTTTTGATCTCTTTTGAGTTAGATCACCAGGTATAACTTATTAGTAATGGAGTATATGTTTCTTTACAGGATGAAACCATGTAGAAAACCATCCATGATTCCTGTGAGTGATCACAATGATGGCCCACCGAGCGATGAGGAATTAGTGTAGGGCCCCTTGCAGCGATAGTACCTTCATGTGGTGTACCAGTAGCACCATAGGGAAGAAGTTTCCCCCTGTTCCACCAGTGGACCATGCATGACCACTGATTGAGTTTCATGAGTTCTAGAAATACTTTCCTCTGAGTTTTTTTGGGGAGATAGATCCATAGGCTGCTAAGGACTAGATGGAGTCTATGGCACAAGTTTTCCGCTTGGTTAAGAGATCAACAGACTAGATAGTGATCCTATCTGCAATTCTCTTTTTGGGAAAAATAGGGAGATGGTGGAACCTGATGCTCTAAACTCACAGAGAGACAACTCTTTCCAGGTTGAACATAAATAGCCTCTTTAGGGCGTAGTTTATTCCAGTGACATTAATCTCAATGCGTATTTAAGAGATACTTTACTTATAATAGGGAAACTTGACAGTGGCCTAGTACTCGGTGAGATTAACTGACCACTCTCACTAATCCACCAACATGGTATTAGAGAATTTATTCAAGGCTATAACCTTTGACCAGAGACTCCGACAGGAGATCATAGCATTGATGATATCTCTCAACATCCTCACATAGGATGTAGTGCTAGACTGAGGACTATTGGTGGAGAGCTTCCTAACTGAGAAGGCACCGATGGTGAGAGCCACCCCTGGACAACAGGAAGCCGAGTCATTTGCAGTAGACAGTAGGAAGATGAAACAAAGGACCAAACATGAAAAACATTCTAGAGAATGACCCCAGGATGTAGGGTCAGAGGTGCAGAACTCGAAGGGCAGTGGAGGTCAGCAGAGAAGCAGACTGTGATACTCATGCAGTGGGAAGGGTTACATGGATCGTGATTGACCAACCCACCATACTGAGGATCAACATACGATCGAAGTACAGTCGAGGCTGAGGTAAAGTTTTGAGTGAGTAGGTATGTAGGGTGGTGGATGTGGCATAGGAGCAGGCCATACAATAGGAGGTGGGTGATAGTTTGGGGTACTATCGCCACCACCCCGACCTCATGGAGTAGTGGACATAGAAGAGCTCAGATTCAGGAAGAAGGGGATTATTACCATGACTCCCCTGAGGTGATTTGAGGTTTGATCTGTGTCTACTTCACCCTAGATGTAGTTCTTATAGAACCAGGTTCTATTCACTATTTTATTTCCATGACTCTCGTTCCGAGGTCAAAGATTCTGGTGGAGCCTTTGGCTCAATCCTTACAATTAGAGAGTCTTATAGGAGAGGATTAAATGATTACAAAATGGTGTGGGCTATGTGAGTTCACTCTAGGAGGTGAGATATTTAGCTGGTATCTTACAGTAGCAGCATCGAGGCCTTATGATATCATCCCGGGTATAGACTGGTTATCCACATTCCATGATCATATTGACTGTTTTATGCACAATGTGCGGTGTGTCCACAAGGATGGGATTAGGTTTTCCTTCTCCAGTGAGGAGAGAACCTTTGAAGCACAGGATGGACACTCTCAAAGGAGAGTGCAGCCGATCACTCATCAGTTGGATATCCTCACCCTTGGTGTAGTGGACAATAGGAGTCCGAGCTATCCTGTAGTGGTGGACTAGCATGTGAATGTCTTTCAAGAAGATGTTCTGGGACTATCTCATTGTAGAGAGGTAGAATTTTACATCGACATGTACCCTGGTACAATGCTGAAATCTACACCATCATATCAGATGGCTCCCATGGAGTTTCGTGATTTGAGGTTATAGTTGGAGGACTTCTAGAGGAAGGGGTTTGTATGGCCCAATGTTTCCCCATGGCTAGCCCCAATTTTGTTCTCCAAGAAGGAAGATTGGAGTTTGAGGATTTTCATGGACTATTGGTGCCAGAAATAGGTGAATATGAATAATAAGTATCCTCTATTGAGTATTGATGATCTCTTCAATCTTCTGATGGGATATTAGTGGTTTTCAAAGATAGACCTCTGATTAGGCTATCATCAGCTTCGGGTACGGGATGTGGATGTACTGAATACTGCCTTCAAATTCCTGTATGGCCACTATGAGTTTTTTTCATAATGCCTTTAGGCATGACCAATGCACCAAAAGTGTTCGAGGGACTCATGAAAATGATCTTCCAGCTTTACCTCGACCGCTTCATGGTGGTATTCATTGATGACATCTTGGTGTACTCAGCATTAGAGGAGGAGCATGACACAAATATGCGAATAGTACTGAATATGCTTTAGGAGCACCATCATTATGGTAAGCTCTCAAATTTCCTTTTTTGGATATGAGTGGTTGAATTTCTAGGACACGTTATCTAGAAGGTTGGAGTAGAGGTGGATCTGGAGAAGATAGAGGTAGTGCTTTCTTGGGATCCACCTAGGAGCATGACCGAGGTGCAGATTTTCCTGGAGTTGGATGGGTACTACTTGAGATTTGTACATGAATTTTATAGAGTAGAAACACCCTTTTTAGCTTTGAAAATGAAGGAAAACCCATTTGTATGGATGGATAGATACCCAGAGAGTTTCGAGTAGCTGAGGCAGAGATTGATGAGTTCCCCCATCTTGAGGATACCAAAAGTGGGTGTTGGGTATGTAGTCTACTGCAACACATCGGGGACTAGACTAGGATGTGTCCTAATGAAGAAGAGAGTGGTGATCAACTACGACTCACGATAGCTGAGGAAACATGATAAGAACTACGTGACCCAGGAACTCGAGTTAGCTGTAGCGGTCTTTGCATTGAAGATGTGGCAACACTACATTATGGGTGAACAATTTACTCTCTTCTCTAATCACAAGTCAAAGATATATCTTATCACAGAAGGACCTGAACCTGGGACAAAGACGATGTATGGAGTTCCTCCCGGACTATGACTTCAAGATATTATATACTCATGGTAAGGGAAACATAGTAGCAGAAACACTCTGTAGGTGGTTGGGTTTATAGCTACTGAGTGAGGAGACTATGCAGCTAGCCGCATTATAGATATCCTTCATGGATAGAGATAGAGCATCTTACCAACAGTCTATGACTGCCACACCACCACTCCTTCAACCTGTTTGAGAGGAACATCTTGGGAATGTTGACCATGAGTCCCGACGTGACTAGATATCCTCCAGACAGGATTCTGATGGATTTTTGATTGGCAGGGAGCAAGTAATCCTTTTTAGAGGACGCACCATGGTACTGGTGACATATCAGGAGGAGGTGTTGAGGGATTTCCACACATCCCTTTTGGTGGTACATAATGGAGTGGAGAAGATGTTCCAGGACCTCTAATGTTAGTACTAGTGGCCAGGGATGAAGAAAGTGGTGGAATATTTCGTTTCACGATGCCTCACTTTTTAGCAAGTGAAGTTTGAGAATCAGGTTCCATTAGGCTAATCACAACCACTAAAGGTACTATAATGGAAATGGAATGGTATCTCCATAGACTTCTTGACTGGGTTACCACGTACATCCAGGGGCCACAACTCTATCTAGGTGATCATTGTTTGACTCACTTAGTCGGCCCATTTTCTACCCATATGAGAGTAGTGATCAGTAGTGGTCTTAGGAGGCCTCTACGTCCAGGAGATAGTAAAACTTCTTGGGGTTCCCTTGACGATCGTTTTAGATCAGGAAGCTCTTTTTACATCCTATTTGTGGAACGGATTATTAGAGATGTTTGGGACTTAGCTACACTTGAGCACCGCCTTTCATCTTTAGATATATGTTCATATGGAGCGGACCATACGAACACTTGAGGACATGATTCGTTCTTGCGTCATTGATTTTGGTCGTAGTTGGGAGGACCACCTACCACTGGTGGAGTTCACATTCAAGAAGTGTTTTCACTCCACCATCGACATGACATTATTTTAGGCCTTTTAAGGGAGACCATGCAGATCACCTCTATATTGGACAGACCCAGGGGAGTCAGCACTTATGGGTCCAGAGTTGGTGCAGGATACCACTGAGAAGGTGCAGATCATCCAGAAGAGGATGAATACTACACAGAGCAGGCATAATTCTTATACTGATAGGATATGGAGACCCTTGGATTTCATGGGGGAGGCCATGTCTTCCTATGGGTCTCACCCCGAAGAGGATTGCAGAGATTTGGCTGGGGAAACAAGCTATCGTTGAGGTTCATCAGACCTTTATTGATCTTGAGCAGAGTTAGAGAGGTTGTGTACCACCTAGATCTTCCCCCATAGATGCAAAAAGTGCATAATGTTTTCCACGTGTCACAGCTGAGGAGATACATGCATGATCTGTCACATGTCATCAACTGGGGAAAGCTGTACATTGACGATATGGCTATGTGTGCAGTGTTCCTTGTGGGAATAGAGGATCGAAAAAAGTAGGTCCTATGGGGGTGGTCAATTCCTCTGGTGCAATTTTGGTGACAGAACTAAAACCTCCAGGAGAGCACATGAGAGTGGGAGTCTCAGATTCATGCTTAGTACCTCCATTTTTTTCATTAGATTTTTTTTGGCTTTCGAGGATGTAAATTCCTAAGGTGGGGAGAATGTAAATACCCTAAAATTACATATAGTCTTTTTAATTATATGAAATTATTACGAGACTATAAAAATTGACGACACATGATTCTGAGGTCTAGAGAACCCGGAATGGAATCTAGAACTTTTTTTAAGGTATGTCCAGTAAATGTACAAGTGGATTTTTCTATCTTTTGAATTGGTGCTCGGATTGAAAATCCTAGGGAACTGTTGAATTCACAATGCCAGGATTTTCATAGGCAAAGCTTAACTTCGACAGATAAGGGTCAGATGAAAATGATAATTTATGAACTTTTGGAAAAATAATAATTTAATAACTATAAGTTATTTTATTCTTTTTCTTCCACCATTGAGTGAAGTTAGCGGAACCGTAGTGTAACAAAGGTCAATAAATGAGGGGAATTTAATGAATCGTCCCTTTGTATTTGTAACCACAAAACTCCTGTGCTTAATAGGTTCATTAATTAAGAATAATTAATGAATCATATTAATGAACACAACGTGGAGGATTTTTATTTTATCAAACAAAACCGTTGGAAAGAGAATTCACAAACCACGAGAGGAAGCTATGGCGAAACTCCAACGACATCACCCTCCAATGAATATTTGTGATTTATCAATGACCGTTTGAGAACACGAACTGGAAAATGATGAATGACTTCGAATGTGGATTCATTCCTTCATCAGTAATAGGTTCCACTGAATCCAGGTAGGAGATTTATGTTTTTTATATCCCTCTTTCCCCATTCTTGAATATTATGAAGAACACGGATCAACCAACCAACGAGTTGATCCACGATTCGTTATTTATTACGGGAGGTTGTTTTGGGGTTATGCTTTGATGTTTTAATTAATATTATAATGATTATTATTTCACCCCTTTGATTAAATGCTATCACAAAGGGATCAGGCTAATCCAAACAAGGCCCAGACCCTCTGATGCTCATGAGTTTTGTGCGTTCTTTATATGCAACTAAGAAATGTTTCCACCAGATGATTCTGTGGGTTTCTTAGTCAAGGTGGTGACCCGGTAGGCTTGTAGGCATATATGGGAAGAAAAATGGACCACTTGAGAATATGTGGTGGCCCGTGGAAGCACCCACCAGTGCGGCGCTCCCAGCATGGTAGCGCCGACGACCGACCGTGTGGAGAAGAAGCACCGACAGGCACCACGATGTCTAGAGCCATGGCTATCCGAGCCACAGTGGGGGGAAGGCGAGGAACCAAAACTCAGTGCAGGAGTGGAGTGGCCCGCTTGGGCCTCTCAACTGGACACCAACAGCTGGCTCTAATCGGTTGTTTTGGAAGGACGGGCGGCGCCCCGCTGGCGCCAATGGCTGGCCAAACCAGACGCACCGCGTCCAGTACAACAACCGGCCTACTTGGGAGCCTAGTTTTCTAGGTGGGATGGACCTGTTGGCCGCACTAGACTTGCGAGTCAGGTCATACCCCTACCAGACTCAGACCTAACCTGTTCCGTTTCACAAAAACTTGAGTATCTCACAAATCGGGCGTCCGATTGACGCACCATCTACAACGTGAGGACCCTTATGACAATCTGATACTTTTAAGATACTCCGCTTGGGTATTGGAATAATTTGGAATATTTACTATTTGGATCAGAATTGAATCCAAATGGGCTCTATTTACCTTTTGCCTATATCTTACAGACCGAACATTCAATTGATGCGCCATCTGTCACGTTGGAACCCTTACGACAAAATAGTACTTTGGTATACTTATTCATGGGAATTTTGTTCTGGTTGAGGTACAAACAATATCTTGAGTAGAAGAACCTATGGAAATCAAGCGCACGATGTGCGATAATCCTGTGGCTAGATGTCAGGTGAAGAGAGACCTTCTATGGATCATTATGAGAGAGACCCTCCATGGATCAGATTTAGAGCGAACCTCTATGGATCGGTAGTAGAGAAAACCTAGGTGGATCAACATGTGAGTAAACCTCCATGGATTGATAGTAAAGAGACCCTCTATGGATTGGTAGTAGAGAGACCCACTATGGATCGACAGTAGAGAGACCCATTATAGATCAATAGTACAACATCCCTTCATAGATATTCAGTAAAACCTCTTAATAGAATAAGATGATCTAGATCAAGAGTATTCATCTTTATTCCTATTCTATATGTTGTATACTTGGTGTGATATTTATTTTACTTATGATTTGTGATTAAGATCATGCTTTTTGGTTTTTCATTTGAGAAATTTTGGGAGACCATTGGGGGTCCCGAGATCCCTACTGGTTATTTTTATACTCACACCTGAATGAGCTTCACCCACACCTTATTATGTCTTATGCAGATGAGGGATAGCTTGACTGAGACTTGCGGAGCCAGGGATAGATGGTTCTCGAAGGTGATTGATAGAAATGGTTAGTGGAGACGATGACAAACGACAAGATATAACTACCCTTCAGGTAGGATTCTTGGTGGACAACCTTTAGAGATTTTTTCCCTTTTTTCTATAATTTTTTTTCAGTTGGGTTCTAATACCGGCCATTTTAATTTAATTTCACACTTTTACTTTTAGTAGTTCTAATTTCAGTTTTATTTTATTGTATAACTAGTCTCCATGTGTATAGGTTTATAGGAAATTCCTTCCCTTTTTGGGATATGCCTTTTCAGTGCTAGTCGCCAACCCCTGGCACATGGAAGAAGGACATGGGGTGGTCACAACATAAGCCCTAGGGGATGGGTCATGACATTTTCAGTCTTGGTGATGGGTAAACCAGGTGTGTAAAATAACTTTTTTGGGTAGTGATCACATTTTATAGAGTATCCATTTCATATTTACCCTATTTTTAAGGGTGTGGGGTAAGAAAATTCTTGATCATGTTTTATCTATAAATAGAAACAGTGAAATTCTCACTTCATTTTAATGCTTCATAGATAGTTTCCTTATGGGAAATGGCCATGGAGAATCCCCCATGGTAGGGGTTATTGGCGTTGTATCAAGGTGATGTCGTGTTGTGCATGAGTGATGAAAATATAAGGCATTGTTTCTATATAGTATGGATCAATCTATGGTGGTATGGAAACAAAATGGAGAAATACACCCCCCCTTGGTGATATTCTTTGATCAGTGTTTGTTAAGGAAACTTGAGTCATATTGAGTACTCACACTCCATGATATGGGGTTGACTCAATCCAATTTATAGTTATTTGTTTAATTATTTAATTTCTACACTCATGTATGTAGGTTATATTCATAGTTAACATTGAATTGAACAATATAGATATTTGTAAACCCATAAATTCTCCCTTGTTCTATATGAATTATGTGGGGTTTGATGGGTGTATTCAATATTCATGAAATTTTGAATTTAGGGTTCTTCTCTATTGCAATAGTTTTTTTTCAACATAATAGAGATTATCAAAGGAGTGTCTAGACCTCCACTGAGGATAAAAATCCCTAGAAATTAGATATTTCTTATTGAGTTCAAATCCTTGTTGATGTATCTTCATCACCACGAACCTATATAGATATATTCATGCCTAGGCCTTTCTAGAACCCCTTCCCTTTAGTGTTACATATTTTTGTGTGTGTTATGAGTTCCATAATAATATTTTTATATATGATTAAATATTTATATATTTTTATTAATATTAAATGATTATATAGTGGAATTAACCTTAATAAAGACTATAAACCTAAATTAAGGAAATTAGGAATATTTTAAAGTAACTATTGTAACAAGTTTATAATTGATCATTTAATTATTATGGTAACCTATTGTAATTTAATAGATAGTTTAAAATCTTAATGGGGTTATTATATATTCTACCCTTTTAATTTTATCATACTAAAATTGATTATGTAATGTATATATCATAAATAAAAAAGAGAAAAAGGAAAAGAAAATGAAAATCACATAATTCAATAGTTTTTCATTAGAAATTGGTATCCTAATTATTTTTTGATGTCATCAAGTATAGTGGATGATAATAACTACTATCAGATGTTTTTATTATGTTTTATACATATTAAACATACATATAATGAATAAGTTAAATTGAATATGGCAATGAAAATGTTTTATAATATAAATAACATTTTTAGATAGTTATAAATACATTATTAATTTTTATATGATTATATTCATAAGAAAAGTATTATTTATTTCATCTTATTAATGTTGATTATTGGAAATGTGATTCACTTCCTAGTTTTCACATTATGGTGAAAATGATCTTTTTGTGATTTGATGTGAAATGGGTATGTGGTTATATTATGTTGGGTGGTTGGATTATTATAAACTATGGTATGAGATGGTTGATGATAAGATATATTATAATAGTCGTGATATGGGATTTCATAATTTCTTATATATTATGTTGAGGTTTTTTTCATGATTGGTGGAAAATAATGAGTTTGAATTTCCTGTTTTCTTTGGTTCTTCACTAATGTGTTTCATCAGTATTTTTATAATATTCTTGATTTTTAGGCATATATATTCCTTGAGTTGGGGTTGGTTTAGACATAGAATTATTTTCATTATGGAATAATGACATAATGTGGATTTATTAGACAAAATGGGTTTTAATGACTGTAATGTTGTTTTAAATGTAAAATATAAATTATATAGGAATAATTCACTAAGGGAGTGGGTTAAAATATAAAATTAAAATAATAAATATATAATATAATTGGATATTTATGGTTATGACAATTATTAAAATATAATTGATGATTGAGTTTATTATGTGAATAAAAAAGGTTAATTACAATAATTATGAATGATTAATAATGAACATTGATCTAAGTATGACTAGAATATTTTTAGCTTTATGGTATTAAAGACAAAAAATGATTTTCTTGGGGGACGTTAGGTATTACATGAGTATAAGGTAGAATATCATCCTTTAGACTTTTTGGGTTCAATACTATCATTATTTTCTATAATTTAGATATACACTATCACTAAAGTTAGTTCATCAATAAGAACACATGCTAGCCTTGGGTTTTGGGTGTATTTCCAATATCTTGGTTGTCTATGGAATAAATTGGGGACTAGTCCTCTATCCCCACTCTCTTATACATATATAGAACATGTATTTGTAATTTGTTTTGTGATCTGGAGGCTTACCATTATAATATGTGTACCCATATGTGAAGTAATGATTCTCAGATATGATAAATATATATATAAAAGATATAGTGGCATAATATTATAATATATAAATTTATTACTTGTATAATATTCATGAGTAATAATGTATTAATATATATAGTACATTAAAACAAGACTACGATGACACCTGGTTTTATGATGTTACTATGGGAATCTGATTATGATTTTCATATTTTGAGTTTAGAAATTAAAATTACAATTTAGATATTTGGTTTTGATGTATGGAACAAATGCGTGATTTGAATTTTAGAGGAGATGATAGTTCTAAGATTGGATTCATTTGGGTATAGGTTTAAAAGTATAGTTTGAATGTGGTTGGGTGGTACCATTATTATATATATATGTCTTTTATTATTATTTTTAAAAAATTCAATGAATTACATAGTGAGTGAAATTTAAAGAGTATGGAAATATAGTCCACCTATTTATGAGATGGGTTGGTATCTCAATTTACATAGTGGATATTTGGTAATATTCTTCTATGTTTCCATGATAATTTTTAGTGAGGATTATAAATATAATACAACTATTCCAAACCATATATATATATATAATATTTTTATAGTCTGTAGGATGGACTTAGTGATAGATCTTGGTGTTAATAGATCGTAATAGTTGTTCATGAGTAGACTTATTTCTGCACCATTTCAATTACTGTAGTTAATGGATTGTTTTGAGTATCCCTTTTTTTAAAACACCAATGAAATTATATTCATATATCAGGATGGTTCTTATTCATTTAAGTTATATATTTGACTAGTGGATATTTAATTATTTCATGGGATATACAGAGGGTAATGCCTTTCCATATGTATGCAATAAATACCTTTAGTTCTACTCACCAACCGGTGGCCCATTTGAGACATTATTTGGGGGTCACACCCATAATTAATTACAAAATAAGAGGGGTACTATTGGTGGTGATTTATTATATTTCATATTTGTCACATCAACATATATTCTTGATATATCACTCTTTGATAGCCTATAATGAATACATTAATAAAAATACATGGATAAGTTATTAATCATATAGTTATATTTCAATAAAAGAGATCGAGATAAGTATGCTCATTAATATGGAAGGTTAACATACATTATTTACTTATTCATTAATGTTCAATTACATATAACACACCCTAATAATTTTAATTCTGCATGGTCATAACTCATTGAAGTTCATTCTGGTGCATTAATGTATGTGATTCATGATATATGTTAATAACAATATCAAGTATAAGGAGTAAAAAAATTTATATTGATAGGAATATCTAAGGAAAATATCATTTGGAATAAATATTCATAGTTATAACCACATAACCTCCTATAATGTTTATTACCATGTGAAAAACATCATGACTAGAATCCTCATCCACTTATATGAATCTATGACTAATGATCTAAACATCATCATTGTCTGGTCAGATAGGTTTTATCCAAAAAAAATGACATAGTTTTAAGAATATGGTCACAAAAATTTAAGGCTATCAATTGGGTTTGGGACTACTCTAACCTTTCTATATGACAAATAGTCTATCAATATTGTCATATTACTATTAAACAAAACTTTTTAGACATCATGAGAGAAGTTATTTATTAATATTATATTTTTTGTAATATATTGATAATAAATATTAAAATATTAGTTTATTATAGAAAAAAATCATACCAATAAGTTACTCTAAATACATTTTAGTATCAATTAAATTATAGGAGTGGTTGAACATACATCATAGGTTACTTATGAGAAATTCTTGGGGGTGTTATCATTGATGAAATATTTAAATAAAATATGAATTATAATTTCATTAATTATATTAAATGATCTAACCTATTCAATAATAAAATAAAATTTCAATATAAATATATACAATGTAAAAAAAATGAAAAAATAATGGGATAATATGGAATTCAATTTCTTTCTGATACCGTGTCATTGACTAGTGGCCCAATTTCAAAATCTAAGTGAAGGATATCATAAGATATCTTTTATAAGGGAAATCGATCGATTTACCTTCCATAAATAATTATTGAATAATTATTACTTGTATTAAGATACAAAATCCCTTATTTTGGATGTTATTTTTGAAATCAATAACATTTTCCATTTTTTATATTACAATTCTAGAAAATCCTCATAAATATTATTATTCCTTGGATTTGTAGGTAACTAATAATTTTTTCAGGCCTATGGATAAACATTTATGTTCTTAAAATTTCTATATAATTACATATCAAATACATTTGACATAATATTGAATAAAATATTTCCATGTGAGGTAGGTTGTGATGTGATCATTGATAAATAAATGACGTTTCAAATATTTGACTATAAAATAGGAAAAATTGGAATTGATTTCCAAAATGAATCATGATGGATTTATTTTAATAACTTATTGAGGTTAATAAATTATTTTATTTGGTGTGAAATGTTATTGGGATATTAATATATCCCTTTGTGTGAAAAAATAAGTTTGGGGGATTAGAAATGGTTGTTTTCATAAAACTATACTTTGACTACCGATGAAAAATATAACCTTATTTCAAGTAGAAATAATAGAAAAATGAAACACGTTATGTTTTCAAAAGATTTTAGATGATTAATTGTGTCACAACCCGTCCCCCGGGGCCCGTGCCGTGAGTACCCCTAGCCCGCCTTCCATAGGCTAGGGGCTGTCGACTAGCACCAAAGGCGTGATTCCCTAAAACTAGGAAGGCATTGCCTTTATAACCTGTAAACACACACATCAGATACAATCACGAGTAAACAGAATAACCAATAAGAGAATATGATAAGTAAAAAGGGGCCAAAATACAAGCCCAACTAGAAAGTAAAAGAAAATGAGGGTACAAGTACAACTGAGGAAAAAGGAAAACAAATACTGAGTCATCCCCTGAGGTTCCTACTTGAAGGGTAGGTACAGATCGCCTTCTCAGCACTCCATGTACGTCCGTATCCTCCGTGTACCATCACGCCGCAATGTCCACCTCCGGGTACCGACCAGTCCTGGTACTCTCAGCCTTGGTCAGCGCTATCTGTCATCTGCATCCAACACAATGAGGTGCAGGCATAGCCCGTGAAGGTGTGAGTATAATGATACCCAGTAGGGACCCCGAGACCCTCAAGGTCTCACAAAATCCAACACGGATAAACCACAAGGTATGAAATCAACATATAACTCCACTTAGGTATATTCCCATACATATACCTAAGTTATCAAGTAATCCATATCAATCACGAGGAAAACACAATGTTAGTGACCCATCTCACACAGGTATACAACTTTTGTTGACAGTTGAGATGATCAGATGTAGACACTGAATAATATTTTCTATCGAACCCACACAGGATCCAGGAACAGAAATTACAACTGTCGAACCCACATAGGATCCAAGAATAGTAATTAGAGCTATCGAACCCACACAGGATCTAGGAACAGTAGTCAAAGCTGTCGAACCCACACAGGATCTAGGAACAGTAGTCAGAGCTGTCGAACCCACACAGGATCCAAGAATAGTCGTCAGAGCTTTCAAACCCACACATGATCCAAGAAGAGTAGTTAGAGGTGTCGAACCCACACATGATCCCGAAATATTAGTCAGAGTTGTCGAACTCACATAGGATCGAGGTACTGTCATCAGAGCGTAGCTAGCTGCAGGGTTTCCGCACAAAACACGCTTGATTCTGGGAGAGTCCGCTCTTCAAGCCAAATTTCAATACATCAACTTCCAAGAAGTACCCCGAAAAAGTATCTAAATGTCCTCCATGTCATAGGGGTCTCAACGAAAAATAAGACACGTCAATCGGACGCCCGGTCTGTGAGTTATTAGCCTTTTAGTCTCGGGGTCCCGATTGGATTCGTGCACGATCCAACCTGAGCATAACTCAATAATACCCCGAACTCTAGTGGGGTATAATAAAATGAAACTTCACACTCCAAGATTACTAGCTTTGTTGACGGTTCAACAAATGGGCATCCGGTGCCAAAGATATGGCCAAAATAAAGTAAATGGGGGTTGCAGCGGGCCTGGGTCCGGCCCGACCCAGTCAGACCGACCCTACCGGACTTAGTCTGGGCCGACCCATTGGGTTCGACCAAGATGGCCGCGAAGGCCGTGAGTAGCATGGGGGCGCAGACCGGTCGTGAGGGTGCGGACCGGCTGCGCGTCAGTGTAAGGGCGGTTCGGCCCGAAGGCACCGCGAGGGGCGTGGAAGGCCGACTCGGCCAGGTGGGCGAGAGGCACGTCTCGGCATCTCAACCCGGATGTCCGAGACCGGTTTGGCTAGCACCACGAGAGGCACGACATGGGTGGAACGGGGCGCGCGGGGCGCATGGGCTGTTGTAGTTCGGCCGAGAGCACGATAGGTGGCTGGGCAAGCCAGCGGACAGGCCGGCGGGCAGCCGGGCAGGGCGCGGCTAGGTCGGCAGGTCGGCCGGCGGGCAGCCGGGCAGGGCACGGCTAGGTCGGCAGGTCGGCCGGCGGGCGGCCGGGTAGGCGGGTGGGGCATGGGCTAGCTTTGGGCAGCGGCTCAGCTCGACGAGCGGTGCAGCCGGTTGGGTCTCGGTTGGGGCCGGTTCGGCCGGTGGCGGTGCAGGACGCCGCGAGGACAACACAGATCACAGAGGCCGTGGGTAGCATGGCCTTTGTCTTCACCGCCTTCATCACCTCATTGCATCGTCGCCATGCCGAAGATCATTATAAACTATGACGATAAAGGGGTCAGTCCATGTTGGTTTCGCACGCACCCTCTGTGTTTATGGTGGTAACATTTGGCTCATCAAGTAAGAAAAAAGTTGAACTTCAATTTTTTTAGAACCACTGCAATAATTCTTTTCCAACCGAAGAATAAAAAATAAGGAAAGTAATATTACACAAATAAACCCCCTACCATTTCTTCATTGTTCGATGATGAAATCGCGGGAAGAAGATGAAGGAGATCATCGTTCGTCGCATCTGCCGCACACTTAGAATCACGAGCTCGTACATCTTCTCATTGATGACGTTGTGTAGGGAAGGTCGATTGAAGACGCCCCATGTTGGTAGGATCCAAGGATGAAGGTCGAAGGAGAACATTGCCAACATTCTTCGTTCATCGTTCTTCGTTCTTCATTGGGAGCTTTCTCCCAATAATTCTCCTCTCCAAAACACCCAAGTGAGAAGTTGTGCCAAATAATAGATTATAATATCTATTATTTCTTTGGCAAGAATTCAAAAGAAAACCAAACACTTGTTTTACACATTAAAAATTAAATAGGAGGATTTGGCTCCATTAATTTGTTGTGTTGGAAACATTAATGTGGAGGAAGCTCAAGAGGCTCCTCCACATTAAAGAGGGGGGCTGAGAGGTTTTCTTTTCCTCCCATTTAATAGGGATCAGGTGGTCCCCTCCCCTATTATTCAAAATGAGAGGTTATGTGGTCTCGGGTGGTCCCCACCATATTAACCTCACATGGGAGGTTGAGGCGTGGTGGTCCCCACCTCCATAACCTCTCATGAGAGGTTATGGCCAAGTGGTCCCCACTTACAACCTTGACATGGTGGTTATAGTTCTAGTGGGACCAACCTCTCAACATCCACATAGTTTTTGGTAAATTAAAAATAAAGTGTCAAACACATTAACTTTTATTTTAATCTTTCACAGAAAACTCAAAAAAAAACTTTCATTCCCGACCCACTATCGTCGAGGTGAAAGTCTCCTTAAGTGAATACCGGTGCTGCGAGTTCAATGATGCCCTCTGTTTTCTATTCTGATCACTGGTTCAAAATTTATAAAAACCCGCTTGTTCATTCACTGAACATACCTGAACAAAACTGCAGATATTGATTCTGGGCACATCGGGCCTCAGAATCACGCGACATAAATTTTCACGGACTTGTAAAATTCCCTTGTATTTTAAACAAACATTTCCACAGAAATTTCGGGTCTTTATATTATCCCCACCTCAAGGCTTTATATCCCTATAAGATACAACTCGAATTAAGGGAAAAATTGGGGGTACTGAGCACACATATGTGACTCCCGCTCCCATGTGACCTCTTGGAGATTCCCATGCTACCTGCGAACACACACCCAAGGTATTGACTGTCCACATAGGACCCACTACTGTCAATCCTCAATCTCCACTGGAACCTCCATAAAAGTATCCATTTCATCGATGTCCAGCTCCCCATGGTCGATGATGTGAGAAGGGTCATGCACGTATCTCCTCATCTGAGATATGTGGAAGACGTTGTGCACCCGGTGCAACTGAGGTGGAAGAGCTAAGCGGTATTCCACCTCGCCAACTCTGCTGGGGGCCAGGAAATTTCCGATGAATCTCAGAGATAACTTTCCGCCTCGACCAAATCTTCGTAGACCTCATTGGGGTGAGACCCATAGAAAGATGTGGTCACCATCCTAAAACACCAGAGGCCTCCATCTCCTATCAGCATAAGACTTCTTCCTGCTCTGTGCAGTCTTCATCTTCTCCTGGATGACATGCACCTTATCTGTGGTAGCTCATACCATCTGTGGTCCTATTAGTGCTAACTCCCCCGGGTCAGTCCAACACAAGGGTGATATGCAAGGTCGCCCGTATAACACCTCAAAAGGTGCCATCCCAATGGTAGGGTGATAACTTTTGTTGTATGAAAACTCCACCAAAGGTAAGTGATCCTCCTAGATGCGATCGAAGTCGAGGACACAAGCATGTAGCATGTCCTTGAGGTTCCGAATGGTCTACTTAGTCTGACCATTCGTCTGAGGATGGAAGGCGGTGCTTAATCGAAGTTGCATCCCGAAAGCCTCCTGCAACCCCTTCCACAGATGGGAAGTAAACCGTGCATTACGATCGGATAAAATAGAAGAAGGTACTCCATGTAGCCGCATAATCTCCTGCACATAGAGGCGTCCCAAGCTCTCTATTGAACCCTGCTCTCTGTTCGGTAGGAAGTGGGCCAACTTGGTGAGTCGATCGATGATCACACAAATAGATTCGTGACCCCTGGATGTACAAGGAAGTCCTGTCATTAAGTCCATGGATATACCATACCACTTCCACTCTGGGACCTCTAAATTCTGAATCAATCCTACGGGTACCTGGTTCTCTGCCTTCACCTACTGACAAGTGAGGCACCAAGAGACAAAATCTGCAACTTCTTACTTCATCCCCAGCCACCAGTGCTGTCGTCGGAGGTCCTGGTACATCTTCACAACTCCTGGATGTACCGTTAGAGGGGATGTGTGGAAATCCCTCAACACTTCCTCCTAAAGTGACTCTAGCACTATAGTACGTCATATGAAGAGGATGACGTGCTCCCCAAATTTATAAAACCCATCAGGTGCCTGCCCTGTGGATATCTGAGCACAACGTGTCTTGCAGTTAGCGTCTCCACGTTGTGCCTCCCTGAATTGCTGAATAAGTGGAGGAGTGACTATAAGAGGCTGAAGGAACGCTGCTCCATCTCTATCCACAAAGGATATCTACAAAGCGTCTAGCTGCTCTGTTTCCTCGCATAAGAGTTGTATACCAGACCTCCTGCTGAGTGCATCTGAAACAACATTCCCCTTCCTAAGAGTATAGACTATCTCGAATTCATAGTCCTAGAAGAACTCAAGCCAACATTGTTGTCTCAGGTTCAGGTCCTTCTGATAGAAAATATACTTAAGACTCTTGTGATCATAGTACACAATAAAATGCTCTCCCATCAGATAGTGTCACCACATCTTCAAGGCGAAGGCCACTTCCACTAACTCCAGGTCATGGGTAGCATAGTTATTCTCATGTTGTCTCAGCTGTCGAGAACCATTTGTGATCACTGCTCGCTCCTGCATCAAGACACACCCAAGTCCGTTATCTGATGCGTCACAGTAGACTACGTACCCTACGCCTTCCTCTAGAAGCCTCAAGATGGGGGTACTAGTCTGCCTCTACCTGAGTTCCTGAAAGCTCTGCTGGAATCTCTCCGACCACATGAAGGGTTTCCCCTTCTTCTTCATGGCTGACAGTGGTGCTGCAACTCTGGAGAAGTTTAGAATGAATATATGGTAATAACCATCCAATCCCAGGAAACTTCGTACCTCTATCACACTCTTAGGTAGATCCCAAGAAAGTACCACCTCAATCTTCACTGGATCCACTGTAAATCCAGCCTCTGAGATGAAATGACCAAAAACTTGAACCTATCAGATCCCAAACTAGCACTTCGAGAGCTTACCATAATGCTAGTTCTCTCAGAGTGTGTCCAGTAATACATGCAAATGGTAGGAATGCTCCTCCTCAGTAGTCGAGTAGATAAAAATGTCATCGATGAAGACTACGATAAAGAGATTGAGGTACGGCTGAAAGATACTATTCATGAGTCCCATGAACACTGCTATAGCGTTGGTTATGCCGAATGGAATAACCAAGAACTCATAGTGACCGTACCGATATCTGAAGGCTGTCTTCTACATATCCTCATCTTGAACTCTGAACTGGTGATAGCCTGATCTGAGGTCTATCTTTGAGAACCCCCATGCTCCCTTTAGCTGATCAAAGAGGTCATTATTCCTCGGGAGTGGTTTCTTGTTCTTCACGGTCACCTAGTTCAGGATATGGTATTCGAGACAAATCCTCAAGCTCCCATCCGCTTTCTTAGTGAACATAATCGGGGCTGCCTAGGGAGAAAAACTGGGCCGAATGAATCTCTTCCCCTGCAAGTCCTCCATCTATACCCACAGCTCATGAAGCTCCCTGAGATCCATTCGATAAGCTGGTGTAGATATCGGTGTCATCCCAGGGTACATGTAAATGTAGAATTCCACCTCTTTGTGAGGAGGAAGACTTGGAACATCATCAGGGAAAACATCCGTATACTGTTCGACCATGATAGGATAAGGCAGACTCTCCACATCAACTTCTCTGAGGGTATGGAAAGCCAACTGATGAGTGATCAGCTGTACTCTCCTCCGGGCAAGTCTAGCCTACGCTGCAAAGGCTCCGTTCTCACTGGTGAAGGTAAACCTAGTCCCATACATGTAGACACACCACACTTTTCACCTAATACAGTCGATCTGAGCATGGACTGTAGATAACCAGTCCATACCCAAGATGACGTCATAAGGCCGTGATGCTGCTACTAGGAGATCCCGGTCGAAGCCCTCACCTCATAGAGTAAGCTCACACTATCGGAACCAGTGCGTAATCGTTGAATCTGCTGTCGTAGGAGTCTCTAGCCGTAAAGATTGAACCAACAGCTCCATCAGAATCTTCGAGATCCAAAATAGGGTGGTGGAAATGAAAGAGTTACTGGAACCTTTGTCTATAAGAATGGTAGCTAAGGTGTATTAGACACAGATCGTACCTCAAATCAGCTACAGAGCACCGTGATCGTAAGCCTCAGCTACATGGAGTTAATCTATCGCATGTCCACCTGCTCCCTGTGGTTGGGGTGGACCTCCTGGTGGTGGTGGTGGTAACATCTCAAAATGTCTCCCTCTGCCAGCTACATGACCAGATCCTCTACCATGTTTTCCTGTGCCCTGCAGATCGCCTCAATCGAACCTCTGCCTCTGCCTGGGAGGTCCCTCAACTGTCTGCTTTGGACGAAGGGTCAGATAGTCACGAGCCATGTGACCCTACCCACCGCATGTGAAACACTTCCTATTCCTTGAATGAATGGCTCTATATCGTGCTCCTCACACAACCGAACCCATGTCCTGAGGTCATCCACCAGGTGGTCTAGTTCGCTTGGATCTCTATGAAATCTATTTGCTACCTGCTGTAGAAGACTCCTCCACGTGACGCCCGGTGGCGGGTCTCGCTACTAGTGACTGATCAGCAAGAAAACTCTTCCCTAAGAGGGCTCTCTCAAGAACCCCTACCTGCGTCGGGATGCTGAGGGTGATCATCAAAGCCCTCATCTCTCGCCTGATCCCGTGCTCGAAGGTTTGGGCCCTGAAGAATGGGTCCCACACCGTATCTATGGAGTAGCGCAAGAGGTCGGTGAACCTCTTTCAGTACTATGCCACCATCATGCTACCCTACTATAGATGCAGTAGCTCCTGTATCCGCACTGCATGTAGGGTGGCTGGGATAAACTCTGCCCAAAACAGGCTCTCGAAGTCTGCCCAGAGAAATGTCACCTCATCATGCACTTGGAGCATCAGGATCCACCATCTCCCTTCTAATTCCTGAAGGAGACTCATGGCAAGGATCACCATAAGTTTTGTTGGTGTACCTACCAGTATGAAGACTCTCACCACAACCTCCAGCCAATCCTCAACTACCTACAGGTCCATCTCGCCCCTATACCTGGGTGGCCTATAGATCTGGAACTCATGCAACACACTCAGGCGGCGTGCACTCTCTACTGCTAGGGCTGGTGGCATTGGTGGCCCAATGGGTAGTGGTACCGTTGGTGCCTCCACTATAATAGGGCCCTACCCCGAGGCCTCGTCACTCAGTGGGCTTCCATCTCGTACAACTCTCAGAACCCTGGCTGACTGTCTATATGGAGGCATCTTGAAAAGAAACAGGTGATCTATAGTCAAAAAGTTATACCTGGTGTGCTGACTCAAATAAATCACAAAGAAAATTCTTCAAAACACACACACAATCAGGTTTTTCGTGCACTGAGTTGGAAATCAGAAGTCAGGGTCCTGGTGTATGGATACATCGACCACCGCACCAACACTAGACTCCCTGAACTGATAACCACACTCAGTACCCTTAACACTATTTTTTCACAGAAAATATCTGATTCCTAAGTTCTACAGTTGAACCAATTCCTCTGATACCAATTTGTCATGACCCATCCCCCGGGGCCCATGCCGTGACTACCCCAAGCCCGCCTTCTATAGGCTAGGGGCTGGCAACTAGCACCAAAGGCGTGATTCTATAAAACCGGGAAGACATTTCCTTTATAACCTATAAAAACATGCAGTAGATACGATCATGAGTAAACTGAATAACCAACAAGAGAGTACAGTAAGTAATAAGGGGCCAGAATACAAGCTCAACTGGAACGTATAAGAAACTAAAGGTACTAGTACAGCTAAGGAAAAAGGAAAACAACCACTGAGTCATCCCCCGAGGATCCTACTTGAAGGGTAGGTATAGATCACCTCCTAATCACTCCACATTTGTCTATATCCTCCATTTACCATCACGCCACAAGGTCTACCTCCAGGTATCGTCCAGTCCTGGTACTCTCAGCCTCAGTCAGTGCTGTTCGTCGTCTGTATCCAACACAACGAGGTGCGGGCATAGCCTGGGTAGGGGTGAGTATAACAATACTCAGTGGGTACCTTGAGACCCTCAAGGTATCACAAAATCCAACAAGGATAAACCACAAGGTATGAAGTAAACAAATAACCCCACTTAGGTATATGCCCAAACATATACATAAGTTATCAAGTAATCCTTCTTCAATCATGAGGATAACAAAAAGTTACTAACCTGGCTCAAACAGGTATAGAACTTTTGTTGAGAGTTGAGATGATTAGATATAGACACTGAATCATCTATTTTATCAAACCCACATAGGATCCAAGAAAATAAATCAGAACTATCAAACCCACACAAGATTCAGGAATAGTAATCAGAGCTGTCGAACCCATACAAGATCTAGGAAAAGAAGTCAGAGCTGTTGAACCCATAGAGGATCCAGGAATAGTAGTCAGAGCTATCAAACTCACACAAGAACCAGGAACAATTGTTAGAGTTGTCAAACCCACACAGGATCCAGGAATAATAGTCAGAGTTGTAAAACCCACACAAGTTCCAGGAACAGTAGTCAGAGCTATCGAACCCACAAGAGATCCAGGAACTGTCGTCAGAGTGCAGCCAGCCATAGGGTTTCCGCACAAAGCACACTTGATTCATGGATAGTATGCTACTCAAGCCAAGTTTCGATACATAAACTGCCATGATGTACCATGAAGAAGTATCCCAAAGTTCTTCCACGTCATAGGGGTCTCAATGAAATAGATATAACATCAATCAGACACTCAGTCTGTGAGTTATTATCCTTTTAGTCCCGGGGGCCCGGTTAGATTCATGCACAATCCAACTTGACTTTAACTAAAATATACCCTAAACTCTAGTAGAGTATATTCAAAGGAAAAATCACGCTCCAAGATTACTAGCACTGTTGACAGTTCGTCAAACAGATGTCCGGTGACAAAGTTATTGCCAAAAGAAAGTAAAAGGGGGTCACAGCGGGCTTGAGTCTGGTCCGACCAAGTTGGACCGACCCGACCTGACTTAGTCTACGCCGACTCATTGGGTTCGGACCAGACCATTGGGACCGAACCACTAGGATGTGAAGGCTACGAGTAGCGCAGGGGTGTGGACCGGTCGTGAGGGCGCGGACCGGCCGTGCGTCGGTGTAAGGGAAGTTTGGCCCAGAGGCGCCACGAGGGGCATAGAAGGCTGGCTCAGCCAGGTGCGCAGGAGGCACGACTCGGTGTCTTGGCTCGGATTACCGAGACCAATTCGGCCAGCGCCGTGAGGGGTGCATCTCGGGAGGCACGGGGCACGCAGGGCGCGCAAGCCGGCGTGGTTCGGATGTGCGCACTGGAGGAGGCCGAGCAAGGCGCAGTCTAGCCGGCGTGCGACCGGGCAGGGCGCGACAAGGTCGGCAGGTGGGCGGCCGGGTAGGCCAGTAGGTGGCCGGGAGGCGGCTGGGCAGGGTGCAGCCAGGCCGAAAGGCAGGCCGGCAAGTGGCTAGGTAGACTGGTGGGGCGCGGGCCGGATCGGGGCAGCGGCTCGGCTCGGCGAGCAGCGCGGCCGGTGGGGGCTCGGCCGGGGCCGGTTCAGTCGGTGGCGGTGCGGGACACCCTAGGGGTGGCGCGGATCACGGAGTCCGCGGGTAGCGCAACCTTTTTCTTCGCCGCCTTCGTCGCCTCATTACTTCATCACCATGCTAAAGATCATCATAAACAAGGACGATGGAGTGGTCGAGCCATGTTGGTTTTGCCCGCACCCTCCGCGTTTAGGGTGTTAACATTTGGCACATCAAGTAAGAAGAAAGATGAACTTCAAATTTTTTACAACCACTGCAATGATTCCTTTCAAACCGAAGAAGAAAAAATAAGGAAAGTAATATTACACAAATAAACGCCCTACCTTTTGTTCGTTGTTCGACGATGAAGTCGCGAGAAGAAGACAAAGGAGATCGTCATTCGTCGCTTCCGCCGCACACTTCCAATCACGAGATTGTACATTGGCTCGTTGACAATGTTGTGGAGGGAAGGTCATTTGAATACATCCCACGTTGGTAGGATCTGAGGATAAAGGTCGAGGGAGAATGTTGTCAGCATTCTTCGTTCTTCGTTCTTCATTCTTTGTTGGGAGCTTTCTCCCAATAATTCTCCTCTCCAAAACACCCAAGTGAGAAGTTGTGCCAAATAATAGATTATAATATCTATTATTTCGTTGTCAAGAATTCAAAAGAAAACCAAACCCTTGGTTGGCACATTAAAAATTAAAGAGGATTTGGCTCCATTAATTTGGTGTTTTGCGAACATTAATGTGGATGAAGCTCAAGAGGTTCTTCCACATTAAAGAGGGGGGTTGAGAGGTTTTCCTCTCCTCCCATTTAATAGGGATTGGGTGGTCCCGACCCCTATTATTCAAAATGAGAGGTTATGTGGTCTCGGGTGGTCCCCCCTATATTAACCTCACATGGAAGGTTGAGGCGTGATGGTCCCCACCACCATAACCTCTCATGAGAGGTTATGGACTGGTGGTCCCCACTTCCAACCTTCACATGGAGGTTATTGTTCTAGTGGGTTCTACCTCCCAACATCCGCATAGTTGTTGGTAAAATAAAAATAAATTGTCACACACATTTATTTTTATTTTAATCTTTCACGTAAATCTCAAAAAAAAACTCACTTTTGTTCCCGACCCACTGTCGTCGAGGTGAAAGTCTCCTTAAGCGAATACCAGTGCTGCGATTTCAATGGTGCCCTCAATTTTCAATTCCAAGCACTAGTTCAAAAGTTATAAAAACCCGCTCGTTTGTTCACTGAACGTACCCGAAAAAAACTTCATAAATTGATTCTGCGCACACCGGGCCTCTGAATCATGCACCGTAAATTTTCACGGACTCGTAAAATTCCCATGTATTGAAAAAAAAAATCCACAGAAATTCCAAGCCTTTAAAAATTGAAATTTTATTTGTTATATTAGGTTTTTAATAAATTTTTACTTTAATTAATAATGTGTGGAGTTGAATATAATTTATATTGAATTTCTTATATAATTTTTTTTGGAAATATAAATATTAAATAAAATTTTCCATGAATGTAAATATTATTTTTATTATGGTGGTTTAAATACATGTGCATGTATTTTTATATATGTTTTATTTAGTTGGAGGTATATTTTTCTTAATTGAAAATATTATTTATGAATAAATAAATGAGTATTGAAATATAGGGTAAAATATGTTTCTAAATTTATGTTTGTATATCATATAGTTAATTTTATTTTATAATATTTTAATAATTTTATGAAATTATATTTTTTAAAAGTTTTATTTTTTTATTCATTAAATATATTTATGATTTTTTATGATAATAAATTTTTACATGTTTATATTAAATATGAATGGATACTTATTTGAATTTGGTTTCCTTATTTAAGAGGTTTTCAAGAATATTTTTTTCTTGACACCAATATTTTTGGACATGTTTTTTATGCAAGTTGGGTGGACATACATTTTAGTTTTGGTTAGAATATAGTTATAGGAAAATATTCTTATCTAAAGAAAATTAAAAAATAATTTCAAAAAATAGGGATCAGATGATGATTATTCTCGATCTAATATAAAATTTAGGAGGGAGGGTGGGTGGTATTGTTTAAATACCTTCTTTTCATAATGCTTGAAAATACACTTTCTAAGAAACCACATTCCTCTTTTTTAGGAAGAAGGTAAATTTGGATTAACACCTTCTTCTCTAAATGACTGAAGATGAAATTTTCAAGAAATATGAACTCTTACTAAACTATTTAAAGAAGGAAAACTCTCACTTATTACCATTATTAGTGTACATTTTTTTTCTAATATATATATATATATATATCAAAAATTAAAACAGAATTTAGTCATTTTTTTCATTTAAATTGCTTTGAATTAAGTATTAAAAAATATTACAACCCTTAAATACCAATCCATTTACACATTTTATAGGGGAGTTTACCTTGATATCACTTTATGACTATTAATTTTGGATTTATGTACTACCATTTCAGCACATTAATATAATAAAATAAAATTATTAATAAAAAAATAATATCAATACACAATAATTTATTTAAAAATGTTAAAAATCAATAATAAAAAATATATAATAATATAGTATTATTTATTATTATTTAATTAAAAATTAAGTAATAATATAATAATTTATTATTATTATTTAAATTATTAAAAAATTATATCCAACAATTAATAATAATTCATTAATTAAAAATTTAATTAAGTATATAATTTGTAATTATTAATAATTTAATGGTAAATTAATTACAAATAATTATATTCATTATTAATAGAGTTAGTAATTAATATTATATTTTTCATTCATGTCATTTATTTGTGATTTCAGGCCACTATCAATTTTTGACAATAAAGGGGCCTACATTATTGGAAATCGAAAAAGAAAGCAATATATACCATGTTAGGACAAGATGAAAAGCTCTTCATAATAGGTAGATGGTGTATATTTGAAACACACATGCACTTCCAGGTGGGAAGAACCAAAAGATAGATTTTCATTTCAAGTCTAATCAAACATCTATATGTCCTCATTGCCTTCTGATGTGGGATAGAAGGGTTCTTTTTCATTTGACTATCAACATATTTGGGCTAGTCAGTTTGAATATAGCTTGTGGTTGTTGGTGTAATGGGGAACCACATAGGCATAATAATGTAGGAAATTTGAAAGAGATATGGGTGTGAGGGAAATATCATTCCGCTATCTTCCCATGTGAATTATTTTTTGAATAGAGGGGTGACCTGCAATGATTCCTTGGTGGGTACCATGACACAAAAATTCATGGTAATGTGCGATTAAACTTTCATACTTGTAATATGGTTTGATGATTACTAGTAAAGGGTGGTGTGGAATATTACTGGTGACACAACATGATAAATGCAACTCATTCTGGCCATTGAGTCACCTCCATCAGGGGAATTTTGAACACATACAACTAGGCCTTCAATCCATCAAGATCCTTGGAATTCAAGTTATAAATATGTAATAAAATATGTCTGATGGGTGATTTTCATTCCTTATAGGGAGGTATGATTATTGACTGATTGGGTTTGTATAATGTGTGTTTTGTTTGATTATTTTATCCCCTCTACCTAATTTACACACACACACACACATAGACAAATATATGTATAGTGTATGTGTGTAATTATTATAAATAATACTTAATATAAATAATATTTATTAAAAACATAATAATTATTTTTAATAATACATATAACAATATATTATAAAAAATGGGTGAACTATATGAAACCCATGGTCCCTTTATTAATGAAAAATAAAAGATACAAAGCCGATTCAATAGAGTAAAAATAAAACAATGTCACCGAAAACAACGACCCAAAAGATACATCTTTCATAAAATGATAATTCAATGTTAGAAAAATACTTCTCATAGAAACATCACCTAGATGAAAGCATAAAGAAAAAAAATTAAAATCCATTAAAAAAACATCCAAGAGAATTTTGTTAATATAATAAAACGTTTTCAAATTATTATTAGAACCAATATAATATTGTTCCCCAATTATGATGGAACTATGAAAACATATTTAACATGGGTGTCTTCTTCATCTCATGGTTTTTTAATTTTTACTAGGACAATAATTTTCATATTCCTCCATATACTTGAGGGAAGAATCAATATCCAAATAATCCTCACCTAAATATTCCTAGTAGACCATCACAATTTTATGAACATGATATCCAAGACTCTTACTCAAGAAAATTATATAAAGATTCAATTAACATAATTGAATTAGAAATCATTACCTTGACACCCAATGATCTTTAATTTGATATTTTATATGGTTATGATCTATTAATACATTATTTTATATGATAATATTCAAAAGAATTAGATGTTATTCCTCTAATAATATAGAAGCATGAAAATACCATAATATTTAAATATATGTTAGGAGAAACATTCAAACTTCATTCGAAGAGTGATAATATAATTCAGTGAATTCCAAAACCATTTTTGGGACATAATGAGAGTAGGTAACGTCGTCTATGACACTTATTTTAGAAATATCACGCACCACCACATTGAATTTAGGAGATCGTATCTCTCATGTTTTTTTTGTAGAAATATCCATGTCCTTAGAAAAATTTGGCCTTGTAGGAAGATTCGTTAATGGTGGATGTTCCTACGATGATGTTGGTGTTGTATCACTACCATTTTTTTCTAGAAATGTGACATGATCCACCCTACCTATTGTGAGAGACATAAATTAAATTACATTAGATGACTCATTTTATGATATGAGATCATTGATCCTTTTTGAAAATAAGGAAAAACGTTTTCTTCAATCCAAATTGAATCATTATTATTGTGATCAATAGTGTCCAAGGGAATCATTGGATCCAATTTAGGACCCTTATTAATGAAATAAAAATCTAATTACTAATTGTTTTAATTAGTATAATATACCTCTTACCATGTATAATTCCAATGACTACTTTTTTTCATCTAGAAAGGTAAATAATTCTCAACAGTTCTATGGTCTCCATTTTTGGACATTCTATGTGAAGTTTAATTAACACCAATTCATCTAGTTTTGATTAGGGAACTAAAAACACATTACTTTTATCTTTATTAAATCAAAATTTAAAAAACTCATATGCCTCGAACTCTAATAATTCCATTTCAATTTTACTCAGTTTAAAATATACACCATAATCTTTTTATTAATGAGAGACCATATCATTACACTTTTGAAAAAAAATTCATTTTAGTGGATGATAACATCTTATACTATTAAATTTGTTTAGAATATAACTTATAAGAACCAAAATAATAACCATTTCCATCCCATTCAAAATTAACCTTTGGTTAAGACATCAAACTATCCATATATTTTCTTTGAAGATAAACATCAATCTCCTTGTTAGAGAATCTAACCGCCACTGTAGAGAATCTATTGTATTATTCCTAAGAAATAACCACTTATTTGACAATTGGTGGTATATTATCTAACATAGAATCATCCATTCATAAATTATTTTTTAGCATTGAAACTATCAGTCAGATGAAATTTTTATATGAAATAATATAAAATTAAAATTTAATGACATTTATTCAATGAATGTCCAAAAAATTCGCAATTTTTCAAAAAATTAGGGAATTTTTTATAATCAATTTCCAATTCCATACTATTCTCAACAATATAAAACATAATAATAAAAATAAAGGTTTCAAAAAGGTAAATTAAATAAGGGACTCTATAATAATAATAACACTTATCCAACTCTATTTATTTATTAAATTTGATATTGACTGTCACTATTGATGAGATATCCCATAGGTTATCAGGAATCAAGATGATGAACATAAGGCCAAAAACATGATTCCATTCATAATGAATTTAATTATTTCTAATATAGGGTTAAAAATGGTATCCATATTAGATTATAATAAAACCCATCTTGAGGAAAGCACTAAAAAATTCCTAATCCCTATCTTTAACCTCTGATGATGGGAAAAAATGTTCTAAAATATGTTACCCAACAACCAAAATCAAAACAATCAAAACAAAAATATATATACAACCAAGAAATAAAATCATGGGAACGAATTATTTATCATTATTATAATTATTTAAAATCTTAATATATAATACTTCAATTATATATAATTTTAATTGAGAAAATCATAATTAGATTAAATGAAAAACAAATTTCATTCATTGTAATGTTCCTAGAATTTGAATTTGAGAGAAGAAGGCACACAAAAGACATCCATGAAGAACCATTATTTTGGATGATGAAATCCTTCATACAAGCATGCATATTTTCAATGTTAGATAAATCTATTGAACCATACAATGACTCGGTATTTGATTTAAAAATGAAACATTATGAATAATTTTTGTACAATCACACAAGAATTCAATAATGAATCCAAAAATCACTATGAAATCTCTATGAGTAGAAGTCATCAATATAGGGAATTATCTTCCAAAATAACATAATTAATTGATAACTATGTTTGGGTAATGAGTGTACTAGTAAATGAAATAAAACACCTTTCGTTGACCTTACCCACTACCTTGTGCATTGTCCACACCATGATAAAATTGAGTATGACCACACTCAAACCTATATCGACTTATATATAGAGTGTAGACACATCCTTATATGTAACAGTTGAATAAACCATAATAGAATTATATTAGAATATATAACAAAATTAACATAATTAAAAATATTTTTAATGGAGTTAAAAAACTTTTATTAATATAAATAATATTATGATTCCCTATGTTGTTGTTTGATTATTTTTTATTTTGTTTAAGAATTTGATAAATACCTAAAATAATTTTTATTTTAATGGATAATTATAATTTCCTTAAACATAATTTTAACATAATATTTAATTTACCTTTTTTTATTTTTTATTTATTATTTTTGAGAAAGTAATCCACATAGAGTATTAAAATCTTTATTCATTATTTTTTAGCTTATAGTCAGTGTAATTGTTTGATGTCTCAGAATTACATGAACCTTATGGTCACATGACATGACATATGGATGTGTTATTATTATATATTGATTGTTCTATTCTTATCTTGAATTTTAGCATAGTAAATTTATTCATATGGAAAGTAATCTTCATAAATTATTAGTCATTTTAACATGGGGTCGATAATTTTCACATGTGAATTATCTGAATTTTTTTCTTATGGTCACTTAATCCTCTTGGTACGTTGATAATTTAATCATGTTGTGGATCATTATGATATGTTTATCTTCAAAATCTATACCTTAAAGCATGTTTTTTGTATATGTGGCCAAAAACTGATGTTTAATTTAACCACAATATACCTAAACTATCACTGTCCACCCATTACTATAAATAAAGTCAAAGAATCTCTATATTTTACAGATTACTCAATTTTTCATACTTTTTGATATTTTTATTTATTTAAAATTTTTATTATTTATTTTAATTGATTTTTTATTCCTAAATTCATTTTAATCCTATTAATACTATTTTTTGTGTTTTTTGGAATTCCACAAATAGTAGTTAACATATATTTTAATTATTCTTATATTAATTCATTATGATAAATTATGTTGTTTAAAAATGTTGAATATATTTTTTGTGAATTATTTATTTAATGTTTCAATATTATTGTTTGATGTTAAAAAACATATTCAATTTATTTTCATCATATTTAATGTAATACATTGTGAATTTAGATTTCGATCACATATATTCATATTATGAAATGTATTTCAATTTTTTTTTGAATTTTAATGAAGTGAATTATGTAATTAATATTTTCTTTCATTTGGATGATTATAATGGAGATATATTTGAACATTAACGATGAATTAAAATTGGTTTAAATAATATTTTCTATTATCTAATGATTTTTTTGGAATAAAAATATATATGTAACACACTATCTTAATTAATATTTAATTATATAGTAGATTACCAATATATTATTATTATTTTTTTTAATTTTATTAAAATGGATCAAGACCCAGGGAATGATAAATAATATGAGAGAATAATAACTGATAATATACTACTATTATGAATTTACTTAAATATAAACTTGAATACTCTCTTATGTAATGCTATTCTATGAACATTTGAATTTCAATGTGATCCTCTATAAACATATTATCATCTTCCCAATTAAATCTCAAGGGAAACACAATCCTCTTCAATTAATACTTATACCCTGAAGAGATGTACTAATCCATTACTCAAGAACTTGAGGTCATGCTTCCTCTTTCTACACCACCTTCTTTTTCTTGGGTGTATTTAATAATATAATATTTTTTCTATCTCAATCACATGTTGTTATGAATTATTTTGTACATATACCAAAAACTAATTCTCTCATTGGGTTTTCACTCAATTATTTTATATTTAGGTATTGCAGTTTTGGAATATGGTATTAAAAATTAATGATAGGTTTTATCTTCCTCCCAAAATATATTTTGAAATGGATTGTGAATCTTTATTAAAAGTAGGGTTTCAATATTGGTTATAACTACACCATAAGAGTTATATTTTATTGGTTATGATTACAATAAAAAATATTCTAGGGTATAATATATCTCATTAATAGTAGGGAGGTGTAATAAAATATTTTGGATAATTTCCAATAAAAACACTATAAAATTTCATGTGTTATCTATTTATTTCCCCCCATTCATTATTTTTTCATCAGGATGATAATTAAATTTGAAAATATAATTTTTATTTTTAAATAAACTATTTAAAAAATATTATAAATATATTCATCCCACCTATAGACCTTATTACTTATTAATACAACCCAATAACTTGTATTTGGGATTAATCCTCTCTAACATAGGTTTGGTTACTTATTTTTTTGAGCTAACCTAAATATCATCAACATTACAATCAAGGGAATTTTTTTTATAGAATGAATAGTATAACCATAAATATAGTTATTTTTTTTAAATCCAATATATTTAGATAGTAATGAGTATAGATATGGGTAATCTAGGATGGAGATAAGACTCTTGAAAACCATTATAAATCACTAGAAAAATGGTAAGACTATATAAATTAGATGATTGTAGTACTAAAAAACATACAAGATATTATTATCCTAATTTTTTTTAAATTAAATATTTATTAATATTTTTTATTATTTTTATTAATTAAAATGATTTTCCGCTGTATTGTCATGTAATATGGTTCATTAAATATGGAATATTTTTCATGTAAATCACTTTGGGTAAGATAAGTTGATTAAATATAAACTTGGAATGCTTACAGATATATATCATGATTTCAATATTAGTGAAGATGGATCTATCAACTAAATATCACATGGATTCACTTGAAATGTTAATAGAATTAATACCCTTGGGGAGATATTGAATTATATTGTTCCTGTTAAAATAATATTGAGAGATCTTCAAAATAAGACACATGTGAAGAAAGTATAAATAAATTTAATCATGAACCTTAAATAATATAAGATGGACATAGTCATTGTTTTATTACTTCAATAATATATGTTGTTAAAGAACAGATCTGAAGTGGAGTCTTAAATAATGTAAAGTGTAATTCAAATATAATATTTTTAGATAAATCTCCACATTATAAATCACATGATAGTGTGATGGAAATATTTAATTTTACTAATGATTTTTACGAAATTATATAAATAAGTGGTAGTTTCATGAAATTAGTTGGGTATTATAATAATAATGATTGTTGAAATAATAAATGTTTTAATATCCTGAGTTTTTAAAAGGAAACACTATGTTTGAGATCAAACAAGATACACAATATTTAGCATAAATGAACAACTTAATATTGTTATTTAATATGATAGTTACCACATAACCATTATAATGGTGGGATGGAAAATGATTAAATAAATGATGAAAATATTTTTTACACACAATGAAAAAATTATTAATTGGTTACCAAATTAAATAAAAACCAATTGAATATAGGGGACATGTTTGTTTGAAAAAATATTTAAATGCAAAATAGGCGTCTTTATAAAATAATAAAATCACTATTTTTGGACTTTATTAATGAAATATATATGTAATATATTCAATGTAATGTTTAAAATTCATCTTTTATGTTTTATAGAAATTATATAAGATTAACTTCAATTTTAGGGATAAAAGGAGTATTTTTCTAAAAATATAGTTTTACCACATTTTGATGGATAACCCTTTTTAGATCTAGTTTTTTGTCAATTTAATATGTTATATTTTAAAAAATAAACTTATTTTTTTGATGATAGAAATAAAAATTTACTTTTATTGAAATTTTGATATTTTCTGTAAAATTAGTATTTTAATGAATAATAAAAAATACTGTATTTTAATTCAAAACTGTATTTTTGTCTTATTTATTTGTATTTTAATATTATCATTTTAATTGGTTTTAAAGTATATTTATATTATGTTATTTTAATTTAATCCAATTGTGGTAATTGGAAGTAATATCACATTGAAATTTGATATAAAGACATGTCAACCCTTTGATGGTTTTTACCTTTTAAAAACCTATTTTCTCATTTCGACAATGAGATTAATTTTAAAATATATTTTGGACACTTTTTTGAATTAATTTTTCAAAAAATAATATACATTTTTGTAATAAGTTTGAAAAACTTTGTTTAATTGGATAAAAATAATGTTTAGTGAATAGTAACTTTAGTATTTTATTTTCCACAATTAAAGGGTAAATCAAGTAAATAAGGGTCAGAGTAATTTTATAATAATATTAAACCACCATAAAATAGCTATAATCATATTTTATGAGTTATTTCCGACCAATACAACCATTGGGTCAATAGTTTGGCTTTTGAAAGACACATGGGTGTGATTATGGAATTTATAACATTCAATTTAATGGAAAAAATACAATAAACCTGACTTTTATTACTAATTTGTTAATATGGGGTTATATAAGTGATATATTCAACTATAAATAGTTATTAGAAATATTAAAAAATTTAGTATTTAAATAAATAAATTTAATTATGACACAATGATGATACACTTATAGATTTATTAAAGGAAGGATCAAATAAATGATATAAATAATATTCAAATAAATATAATTTGAAATATTTGATACCATAGATGATTTTTTTGGATTAATATGACATGTTAGTATTTATTTAATGTAATTTTTTTGAAGGAATCAAGTTTTTATGATATTTTAAAAAAGTCATCTAATGAATAGTGTCAAAATTGAGATAATTCATATTTTAAAATATAAAAACTTTAATTAAATGATATAAAATTACAAAAAGTATAAAATTCATCCAAATAGATAGGATATTTATAAACATTACATTAATTAATCATTCATTGGACTTTTGTCATGATTTGGTAATTACTTTAACCCTCTAAGTGTAAATTACTTGATAAAATGGTAAGAGTTAAAAGGGGTTAAAAGAAAAAGAAAAAGATTAAAAGATATTAAAACTAGGCTAATTTTTGTTGGATAAAGGGTATTAAAAAAATCATCTTATATTTTAAATAAATTAATTTTTGGACAATTTGTAACTGAACTTGAACTTATATTAATTTATTTTGTAAGAGTTTACGAGGGTGCCCGTCCTCTCTCCTATAAAATGGTACCCAATATTCTCTAATACTATCAATTAAAAATCTTTTTGTTTTGGCCAAGATCTACCCAGAAACCTTCCTAAAATATCTCCCTACATTATTGAATCCATAGTTTAGGCAGAACCCCCTCTTTAGTGGTGTTAAGGTTTTCTTCAAAGGTGGTCAACCGAAAAAGAGGTATCATTTTTAAGTGTTTCTATTTTATTTATTCTTCCACTTCCTTAAAATTTTATTCTTCCAAGATGAAATAATAAATTTTTTATCCTAAATATAATTATATGTTATTTTGATAATATCATTACCTAAATCCATCTCCACTTCAATTAAATGGGAATGTAATTAGACATTTATGCGTAAGTGTGAACTATTACCTCCACCAACTGCTCTAATTTATTTTCCATAACCATCTCTCATGACTGGTTATAGTAATGGAATTAATGTTTTTATATAATTTTCATGAAATATTTATCATTATAATATAACAATATATCAATTATGTTCTTACTTTCCATGCATATAAAAATTACAATGTCGTTCGTGTGTCTGTGTGAAATATCTTCTCTACAAAGCGATGTGAGTTGTTTTTATTCTCCACATCACTTGTATGATATATATAATTATATTTTAATGATTATTAATATGTTAATAATTTTATAATAAATTGTTAAAGGTAATATAATTATTACCTTATTTCTATAATGATCAATGAAAAATGGAAATGTTACTCATGTGTACATATGGCTTAACATATCTATGATTATAACGTTGTACATTTTTCATAACATAAATGAGTGGTTTGATTTAAAAAGTATAATTGATATATAAAAATGATTATTATGTAATTAATGTTATTATGAATATGATTTACTTATGACCACATGGACTAATAACATCAAACCATGTCCATTTTTTACACAATTAACAAATATCGACAAAACATCTGATACAAACTTCAAGAATTATGTAATTTTTATAACATGGTAATAATTTATAGAAAAATAATAATAAACTTGAAAAAGGTTCTCAATCAAGTAAAAGTTAACCTAAGTTTTTTATTCAGGAAGAAAAAGGAAAAAATGTGATGAATAGAATTGAATGTAAGGGACTTCATCTCAATCTCCTTTTATTGATGCATATTTTGATAATATAAAACTCCTATTATACAGTGCACAATCCACCATTTGACATTAAATTTTAGTAAACAATTTTAAAAAGGGAATCTTTTTTATACAAATCATTTTACTAAATGACAAAAGGAATTTTTTTTAATGTATGCATCGATAATGAATATTCCACCACCGTAACTGTTATTTGATATTTTCCTTCCTCTATAAGATTTAATATTTTTAAAAGTAAAAATAAACCCCTTATTTTCTTTTAGGTTGATTTGGTATTGAAAATAGTTTTGAAAGTGGATTTAATATTTCCATATCTTGAGTTTATTTCTTGTGAATGCGAATGAAATTTTATTAGTGAATTTTTTATAATTGTAATATTTTGTGTGTTATTATTATATAATGGTACTTGGAGATTTTATGGGTGGTTAGGTGATTAACACCAAATGGGTGATTACATGATTAAACAAACATGGGTGGTTCCATAACAAATCAAGTACAGTTTGTTATGTTATAACCTCCAATGCATTGGGTTTGGAAGTCGGCCAAATGGATATTCCATTTAGTGATATGTGTGGAAGTATAACGTATGGTTATTCCATTTTTGTATGATTATGTACAAAGTTATTTTTATATGTTATATTTTTTTTATGGGATCTATAGTAATACATTTTTACCAAAAAGGGTAATCAATGATATTATATTTATTTAAGAGTATTTACTACTTCTTTAAGGTGAAATGTATTACTTTATGATAAAGTATTAAAGGTTTACAAGTTTTCAACAAACTAACTTATTTCCATCTTTATATATCCCTTACTTTTTTTTATGCTCATACCAAGTTTTGAAATATTTTTCACAGGACATAAAGAAGAATAGAGTCAAGGATAATATCATGGAAAATTTATACTGTTTAAACATGAAGTGAAACTAAGTTTTTTTTTAATTTTATGTTTTATAAAAAATTGATAGTGAGTAGAAGTGTATAATTTGTAATTTTTATGTTGTTATGTATGATTTATGACCTAATTATAGAATTTTATAATCCTGAAAGGATACTCTATGTGAATTAAAGTCAAATTACTAACTTAACTCAAGATTATGAAATCTTTAAGGATGGGGCCTTATAGTTGGTATCAGAGGCTGGTTTAGAAAACTTTAGAGGTTTGGGTGTTATTTAAGACTATGTGACAAGTTTTATATAACAAAAATTAATAGAATATTAGGAAGGGTCCTAGTTATGGAGTGTTATATAACATGAATAAGTATATCTTAGTGTTTATCTTCCTTATAATATATTATATGATGATTTTATTGATATACTCACTCTAACATTTTTGGTTTTATTGAATGACTGGATCCAAATGGCAGCAAAATACCAATGGATATGAAGGAAATGTGGTGGTTCTTTGAATAAGAAACCGAATTAAATAATAGATACAACAATAACTCTCGTGGTTATTTTAAACCATCTATAAGGATTTAGGAGTAAAAAATGGAACCTCGATGAGTTTTTTAATGCATCATATAAGAGAGAAATGAATCCCTGTGAATATTTAGGTAATGATCATAAAGTTATGTATATTAACCAACATATGTGTTAAGTATGTGAAGATAAAAAACTAGTAAAATGTTTTAAAGCGATTGGAAGATGTTATAGATGTAGCAATAAAGGAAATAAAGCAATAATGATCCAAAGAAAAAGGAAGTGTTCAGTTGAATCAAGGAAAGGGAAATAAATTCATTCAAATTTATCAATTGAATGTCTAAAATGTGAAGAGTATGGTCATTATTAATATAGGTGTCCTATGAAGAAGGTTCGGTAATGAGATTAATAGGATCATACAATTATATGTTTAGTAATACCTAATTCCATTCCAATTGAAGACGAGGAAACTGAAAATCACCTATGAAAGGTATGGATTATTTATTGTCTCAAATTTTGAAATTATTTAATCCTAGGAAATGATTCATGTTTTTTTTTGAAATAAGTATTAAAGAATAAGATGGAAAATTATGGTTTGGTTATCATGAAGAACATATAATGATTAAGAAGTATCTTTATAAGGGATTAAAGAGTTATAGTAGATTTTAGGATGATGAAATGTTTAAAAGTATTAGTTACCATTTGATGATAGGATTACTTTGGAAGATTTTTTCAGTATGTGTAACCTTGAAAATTTTTATGTTAAAATTTCATTCAAGGAAGAATAATCTTTTCTTATGTGGAAATAATAAATAAAGTAATGGATAACCTTTAGGATTCATATGAACTTTTTTTGGATGGGATTATGGGTTATTAATTTATGGGATGGATAATGAAAGGTACAAGATAACCTTGGAGTTCTAAAAAGGTAATTTTTATTTTTGAGGCCATTAGGTTATTTTTTAGAATGTTATAATAATTTTATAGTTTTTGAAAAATGAAAACCCATAGGATGGGTAACAAACCATCACATCTGACAAGGCTGTGGGAATTGAACCCACAACCAAATAGTGACAAGGGCGCATCGCCTACCACTGGAGTACATAAAGTCCCTAGTTTGTATGGTTTTTTAGTTAAACAAGGTTATGGATTAAGAATAAGTTGATTTGGGAGACATATATTTTATGGAATAGATAACCATGTGATTGGAAAGTTATTTGGTGATTAAGTGATTAATGTTATTTCAGAAGATGTTAATCGTTTTGGGAAGCCTATATTATCATGTAAAATAGAATCCTATGGTATTTTAATAGAGGAGTAATGTTTTATGTATATTTTGTAAGAATCTATGATTTTATTGTGGTCTTATAAATATTGGGTTATTTATGGAAAGTATTAACCTATCAGTAAGAATATGTGATTAGGAAATTACTATTTGGTATGAGACATTCAAAGTGATTTATAAAGATTAATGTTAAAACATATCCTGGATGAATATGTGATCAACCCCTTCTAAATTTTTGGTTTTAATCATTGTATTATTTTGAGGAATATTAAGGAATTTTTTTGTTGAATGGTCTGTGTAGAACTTGGGTATCACTGTTGAATTTTGGAGATTTAAAAGTAGTTCTTCTCTTTATAAAGGATTATTATTTTTGGGGGAATTATCTGATCTTGTAATAAGAATTTTGGTTTTGGTTAATGTCTAAAGATATGGTAAATATATAGATCTTATTTTATGGTTTATGTGATTCTCTAGAAGTTGATTCTAGTGAATCAGGTGTGACCGAGTAATCTTAAATACTCATTGATTGGAGAAAAAGGTGCATTTGAGGTGGTATTCAATTAATGGATGAAACTATACTTTTTTGGTAAGTATGTTACTTAATATTCTTATTATAATCCATAAAATAATTCCCCAACTTCATGATAAGGATCTTAAAACAAAAACGTTTTCTGTTTTCATTTCATACTATAAAATTAATGACCTTTTACCCAATAACAAATTTATGGTTTTGTGATTGTTAAATTTTTCTAATCGTGTTTTAATGACTCTTTATCAAAAATTGAAATTTTTTTTATTCCTTATACATTTTTTTCTACATTTAATCTCAGTATGTGTTATCTCAAGTGACCTTCATACCTTCTTTTCTTCCTTTAATGTGGAAGTTTTGTTAATACGTTTTCTGATGTGGGATTTCAATAAAAGAATTTTTAAAAGTCATACCTTAGTAACCAACCCCAAATTCAAATTTTGAGGTATTAATTTCTAAATTTTGAGAAGAATTTTACGTCTCTAGTTTTAAAAGGAAATACTATGTTTGATAACATACATGATACACCATATTTAGCTCAATTGAACAACATATTATCACTATTTCATATGATAGTTATCACATAACCATTAGAATGATGGGAATTAAAAGGATTAACTAAATTATGAAAATATGGTTTACACATGTTTATATAATGATTAATTGGTTACCAAATTAAATAGAAAATTAAATAATAACCAATTCAATATAAAGGATATGTTTTTCTAAAAAATTATTTAAATGAAAAATAAGTGAGTATATAAAATAATTAAATAACTATTTTTGGATTTTATTAATTCAAAATATATTCAATTTAATGTTTAAAATTCATATTATATGTTTTCTAGATAATATATAAGAATAAATTCAATTTTACAGATAAAAGGAGTATTTTTCTAAAAATGTAGTTTTACCGCATTTAGATGGAAAACCACTTTTAAGTATATTTTTTATCACTTTTATATGTTATATTTGAAAAAATAAACTTATTAGTTAAAAGAGATATATCAAAATTTACTTAGGTTGAATTTTTTTTATTTTTATGATAAAATTCATATTTTAATAAATAGTTAAAAATACCGCATTTTAATTCAAAATTGTCATGTTGTCTAATTTATATATATTGTTAGATTATCATTTTAATTAGTTTTAAAGTATATTTAAATTATTATTTTATTAATTAATATAATTTTGTTCATCTAAAGTTATTTCACATTGAAATTTGATATAAACAAATGTCAATTTTTTTTATGGTTTTTACTTTTAAAAAACCCATTTTCTCATTACAACAACGAGATTAATATTTAAATTTAATTTTGTCACTTATGTGAATTTATTTTTCAAAATTATCACACATGGTTTTAACCAATATGAAAAATGTTTTTTAATAGGATCAAAATATGTTTTGGTGAATAATAACTTTATTATTTTATTTACCACAGTTAAAGGGTAAATCAGGTAAATAGGGGTAAAAATAATATTATAATAATATGAAACTACCCTAAAAATTATCCTAATAGTATTGGATGAGTTATGGCCGACCAAAAAAACCCTTGGGACGAAATATTGTCCTTTGGAAGCTAAATGGGTGTGATTATGACATTTATAACATTTAAATTAAAGTAAAGGCAGAAATATCATAAACATGACTCTTATTAATAAAACAATTTTAATATTGGGATATATAAAAGATATATTAGAAAAAAAATATTCATTATAAAGATAAAAATATTACCTACATCATGGTATATTATTTATAATTTTTATATATTAAATCATTAAATTTAATTATGACACAATGATGATGCAATAATAGATTTATTAAAGGAAGAATCAAATAAATGATATTAATAATATTAAAATAAATTTAATTGTAAATATTTTATACCATCAACGAATTCTATATAAAAATATGAAATTTTTTTATCGTGTTAATTTATTTTTTTAAAAGAATAAAGTTGTTATGATATTTAAAAAAAAGCCTTTTAATGAATAGTGTCAAAATTAACATAATTCATATTTTATAATATATAATATTTAATTAAATGATATAAAATTAATAAAAATATAATATTAGTCCAAATGGTTATCATATTTATAAAAATTAAATTGAAAAATCTTTCATCGGACTTTTGGTATGATTTATGTATTATTTCAACCCTCTAAGTATAAATTACTTGATAAAATGGTAAGAGCTCAAAGGGGGTAAAACAAATAGATAAGGATTAAAAAATATGAAGACTGGTATAATTTTCATTGGAATATGGGGAATAAATAAAAAATCATTGTATGATATAAGTAAATTAATTTTGGTTCAATTGAAATTAAAAATTGAATTTATATTAATTTAATATTTTAAGCGTTTCCAAGGGTGCCCCTCCCCTCTCCTATAAAAAGGTACCCACTATTCTCAAATACACACACTTCCAAAGCCTTTTTATTTGGCCAGGATTTATGAAAAAACCTTAATAAAATCCATACCCAAATCCCTGAATCCTTATTTTAGGCTGAACACCCTTCTTAGAGGTGTTAAAGTGTTCTTCAAAGGCAATCAACTGAAAAAGAGTTATCATTTTATGTGTTTTTATTTTATTTCTCCATACACTTTATTAAAATATTTTTCTTTGAAGATGAAATAATACACTCTTTTAATTGATATAACGAGATGTTATTATGTTAATATTATCACCTAAATCCATTTCCACTTCCATTAAATTGGAAAAGAATTAGTCGTCCATGCGTACATGTGAAATATCACCTCCACAAACTGATCTAATTCATTTTCCATAGAAATATGTCATTACTAGTTATAATAATGGAATTAATGATTATATATAATGTTAATGAAATATTTATCATTATAAGATAATAATATATCACTTATGTTCTTACTTTCCATGCACATAAAAATGATAACTTTGTTCATGCGTATGTGTAAACTATCAGCTCTTCGAAGCGATGCAAATTGTTTTTATTCACCATGTCACTTGTATGATACATATAATTATATTTTAATTATTATTAAGATGTTAATAATATTATGATAATTAAGGAAATATAAAAAAATTATTAACTTTTTTCCATAATGATCAATGAAAAATGGAAACATTACTCATGTGCACGTATGACATACCATCTGCATGAATATAACACTGTTCATGTTTCATACCATAAATGAATGATTTGATTTAAAAAGTATAGTTTATGTATAAAAAATAATATTATAAAATTAATGATATTCTAGATATTATGGACTTAGGACCATAAGGACAAGTGACATCAAACCATTTTCATTTTCAACCCAAAAACCGATTATCAATAAAAACTATGATATATATATATATATATATATATATTAGTATCTTGGGTGTAAAAGTAACATAAACACACACAAACCACACACACAGACCGAAAAGGAAGGTCATAGCCCCCAAGGGTAGCTCACCCACCAAGCCTTATTTATTTAGTACAAAATGTATGATATGAAATTAAAGAATTATGTAATTTTAATAACATGGTAATAAGTGATATAAAACAATTAAGATACTTGAAAAGGTTTCTCAATAAAGTATATGTTAACCTAAGATTATTAATCAGGAAGGAAAAGAAACATACGTGGTGAATCGAACTTAATGTGAGGGACTTCGTCTCAATCTCCATTCATTGAGGCATATTTTGATAATATACACCGCTTTCTTTAATATGATGTATAATAATCCATTTGAATTATAATTTCATCCAACAGTTTTTAAAAGGGGATATTTTTTATATAAATAATTTCATTAAATGACAAAATGAATGTTTTTAACATATTCGGTGACAATGAATTCTCCACCACCATAACTATAAATTTATATTTTGATTCCTCTATAAGCCATAATATTTTTAAAAGGAATAAAACCCCTTATTCCATTTTTGTTTTTTTTGATTTTAAAAATTGTTTTGAAAGTGGATTTAATATTTTTATATCTTGAAATGATTTCTTGTCATTTTAAATGAATATTTATGAGTGAAATGTTGAAAATTTCAATCTTTTGTGTGTTATGATTATATAATATAACTTGAACATTTGATGGGTGGTTACATGATAAACCAAATATGGGTTGTTACGTGATAATACATAGACAGGGGGTTCTGTGATAAACCAGGTATGAGTGGGTATGTTATAGCCTCAAATGCATTCGGTATGAAAGTCGGCCGTAAGGCTATTCCATTTAGTGATATGTGTGGAAGTCGATAGTATGGTTATTATATTTAACTATGATTATGTCCCATGTTAAATTTATATGTTATATGTTTCTTTCAATAAGTTTTATGGTAAAATTTTGGTTACCAAAAATGGTATGTAATGAACTTATATTTAGTGAAGAGTATTTACTATTTCTTTAATGTGAAAATTATTAGTTTATGATAAATTATTCATGGTTTACATGTTTTCACAAGAATAATAGTTTTCCTTCTTTATGTATCACTTACAGATCTTTTTTATGCTCATTAAAAGTTTTGAATTTTTTTCACAGGACATGAAGAATAATAGGGTCAAAGATGGGATCAAGGAAAATTTATACTATTTAGACATGAAATGAAACCATATTCTTTTTAAAATTTTTGTTTTATGAAAAAAATGTATTGTGAGTAGAAGAGTATACTTTGTAATTTTTAAGTTGTTATGTATGAGTTATGACCTAATTATATAAATATATAAACCTAAAAAGATCAATAATGGTAATTAAAGTCAAATTATTGATATAAATCAAGATTATGTAATGTTTAAGGCTAGGGCCTTATAGTTAGTATTAGAGATCGGTTTAGAAAACTTTAGAGGTTGGGGTGTTATTTAAGAATAAGTGATAAGTAGTATTTAACCACAATGGTTAGCATATTAGAAATATTCATAGTTATTTAGTTTAAGATGACATGAATAAGTATATCTTGGTGACTATCTTCTTCATAAGATTGTATATGATGATTTTATTGATATACACACAATAACATTTTTGGTTTTAGTAAATGGATGGATCCAACATGCACCAAATTAGGAATAGATTTGAAGAAAATATAGTGGTTCTATGAATAAGAAACTGAATGAAATAGAAACTGCAATGACAACTCTCATGGTTATTCTAAACCGACTATCAGGATTCATGATTAACAACAAGAACCATGGTGAGTTTTCTAATGCATCATATTTGTGATAAATGAATCCCTATGGAATTTTAGGTAATGATCATAAAGTCATGTATATTAGACAACATATGAATCAAGGATGTGGAAAGAAACACCTAGAAAAATGTTTTAATGGGATGGTAAGATGTTATAAATGTGGCAATGAAGGTCATAAATAAATAACCTACCAAGGAAAAAGGAAGCATTTAGTTGAATCCTGGAAAGGGAAAGAAGTTCTTTCTGATTTATCTATTGAATGTATCAAATGTGGGGAGTATGGTCATTATTAAAATAGGTGTCCTATGAAGAAGGTTAAGGAATGGGATTTTTAGGACTGTACAAATATATGTATAGAAATACCAAATTCCATTTGAATTAAAGATGAGGAAACCGAAAAAGGCTAATGAAAGGTATGTATTACTTTTTGTCTTAGTTTTTGAGATTATTTAATCTTGGGACATGACTTATATTTTTGGTTGTAAGATGGAAGTATTAAGGAATAATATGGAAAAAATGGTTTGGGTATCATGAATAATGAATAATTACCAAGAAACCTCCATATAAGGGATTCACGAGTTATGATAGACCGTAGGATGATGAAATGTTTAAACGTATTAATTATCTTTTTATGATGGGATTACATTGGAAGATTTTTTCTAGTATGTGTAACCCAAAATTTTGTTTTGTAAAAATGATATTCAAGGAATAATTATCTTTTCTTGTGTAGACATAATAGTAAAATTAACGAATAACCTTTAGGGTTCATATGATCTTTTTTTAGGTGATTAAGGGTTATTACTTTTTGTGATTCAAAATGAAAGGTATGAGATAACCTTTGTGGTTAAAATATTTTATGGTTATTTTTTTAAGAAATTATCTTATTTATGATAATTTTATAATAATTTTATAGTTTTATAAAAAGGAAAACCCATAGGATGAGTGAAAACACATTGCATCCAGTAAGGCCCTATGAATTGAACCCACAACCGAAGGGTGACAGGGGTGCATCACCTATCACTAACCTAAATGAAGTCACTCGATTGTATTAATTTTATATTTAGTTAAATGATTTTATGTATTAAGAATATGTTTATTTGTGAGACATATATTTTATGGAATACATAACCATGGAATTAGAAAATGAATTTATTATTAAGTGATTAATGTTATTTTATAATATGTTCACCATTTTGGGAACCCTATATGATCAAGTTAAATAGAATACTATTGGATTTTAATAGAGGAGTAATGGTTGAATTATATTTTGGAAATATATATGATTTTATTGTAGCATTATAGATATTTTTGTTATTTATGGAAATGATTAACCTATGAGTGAGAATATGTGATTAGGAAATTAGTTTCGGGTATGAGACATTAAGAGTGATTTATGGAGATAAATGTTAAAACTTATCCTATAATACTATGTGATCAAATACTTTTGAATTTTGGGATTCAGTATTAGTTTGGATTATTTTGAAGAATTTTCAAGGCATTTGTATACTAAATGGTTTATATAGAACTTGGGTATTACTCTTGAATTTTAGTGATTTAAAAGTACTTCTTCTCCTTATAAAGGATTATTTATTTTTGGGTAATTCTCTAAAATTTTACTAACCCTTTTGGTTTATGTTAATGTCTAAATACAGGGAAAATATATAGATCGTCTTTTATGGGTTATTTGATTCTTTAAAATTTGATTCTAGTATGGTTGGTGTGACAAAGTCGTCCTAAATAGTCATCGATTGGAGATAAATATGAGTTTGTGGTGGAATTTGATTAATGGATGAAACTATACTTTTCAAGTAAGTATATTTCCTTATATTTTTATTATAATTAGAAAAATAATTCCCCATATTTCAGAAAATGATCTTAAAATAAAAATGTTTTCCATTTACTTTTCCTCTAATCAAATCAATGATCTTTTAACAAATAAAAAATTTATGGTTTTTTGATTGTTAAATTTCCACTGATCATGTTTTCTATCACTCTCTATCCTAAATTTATAGTTATTTTCCCCCATATTCATGTTTTACTAAATGTAATCCTAGTACGTTTTATCTCAGGTGACCTTTGTACCTTTTTTGCTTCTTTTAAAGTGAATGTTTTGTTAATCCTTTTTCTAATGTCGGATTGTAATAAAGGTATTTTGAAAATTCATACCTTAGTTAACAACCCCAAATTAAAATTGAAGGGATGAAATTTCCAAGGGTTGGGGGTATAATGTAACATCTTTATTTTCTAAAAAAACACTATGTTCCAGAGAATACATGATACCCCACATATTGCTTAAATTAACTTAATATTATTATTTAATATGACTACTATCATATATCTATTACAATTGTGGGAAGTTAAATGATTAACTAAATTATGAAAATATGGTTTACACTTGTTTATATAATTATTCATTGGTTAACAAATAAAATATAAAATCAAATAAGCACCAATTGAATATAAAGGATGTGTTTTTCTAAAAAAACTATTTAAATGAAAAATAAGTTAGTTTATAAAATAATAAAGTTACTATTGTTGGATTTTATTAATGAATAATATATTTCATATAATAAATTTAATGTTTAAAATTCATTTTATATATTTTATATAAATTATATAAGAACAAATTCATTTTTACGGATAAAAGGAGTATTTTTCTAAAAATGTAGTTTTACCGCCTTTTGATGGGGAAACATTTTTAATTCCAATTTTTTTCAATTTTATATGTTTTATTGGAAAAACTAAAATTCTTATTTGGAATAGAGACATCAAAATTTACTTTGGATAAAATTCGGTATTTTTATAATAAAATTCATATTTTAAAGAGTAATAAAAAATACAATATTTTAATTCCAAACTACCTTTTTGTCTAATTTATTTATATTTTTAAATTATAATTTTAATTGGTTTTAAAGTATATTTAGATAAATTTTTATAATTTAATACAAATTTGTTATTTGGAAGAAATTTCACATTTCAATTTTATAATACACATGTAAATTTTTTGACGGTTTTTTACTTTTTAGAAACCCGTTTTCTCATTTCAAAAGTGGGATTAATTGTTAAATTTATTTTTTCCACTTCTATGAATTGAATTTTAAAATACTAACATACATGATTTTAATATGTATAAAAAATTTCGTTTAATATGATCAAACTTTTTTTGGGTGTATATTGAATTTAGTATTTCATTTACCATGATTAAAGGGTAAATCAGGAAAATAAGGGTAAAAATAATATTATAATAATATAAAACTCCCATTACAGTTTTCCTAATATTAATTTATTAGTTATGGCCAAACAAGACAACCCTTGGGATGAAATTTTTCCCTTTGGAAGCCACTTTGGAGTGATTATGACATTTATAACATTTAATTTAATGTAAAGACAAAAATATCATAAACATGAATCTTATTACTAAATTATTTCTAATAAGGGGTGATATAAGTGATGTATTTGACTATAAATAGTAATTATAAGGATAATAATATTACCTACATCCTAGTATTTTAGTTGTAATTTTTATACATTAAATGATTAAATTTATTTATGACACAATGATGATGCAATATTAGATTTTTAAAAGAAGAATCAAATAAATGATATTAATAATATTAAAATAAATATAATTTTAAATATTTGATATTGTACATGATTTTTTTGGATGAATATGTCATGTTAGTATTGATTAAATGTATTTATTTCGAAGGAATCAAGATGTTATGATATTTTTTAAAAGTCATCTAATGAATAGTGTCAAAATTGACATAATTCAAATTTTAAAATATAAAATAATTAATAAAATGATAAAAAAATATTAAAAAATATAATATTCATGTCTAAATTTTCCCTTAATTAATCTTTCATCGGACTTTTGGCATGATTTGGTAATTATTTTAACCCTCTAAGTGTAAATTACTTGATAAAATGCTAAGAGGTAAATGGAGTTAAAACTAAAAGATAAGGATTAAAAAATATTAAAACTTCTATAATTTTTACTGGATGATGGTTATTCAACCTAAAATCATCTTATATTATAAATAAATTAATTTTGGGATCATTTAGAACTGAAATTGAATTTATATTAATTTAATATTTTAAGAGTTTCCAAGGGTGCCCCTCCCCTCTCCTATAAAAAGGTACCCACTCTTCTATAATACTCACCCATCCAAAGTATTTTTGTTTCGAAAATATCTACCCAAAACTATTTATAAATTCCCTACCCACCTCTTTGAAGTATTATTTTTGAAAAAAAAACCCTCCTTAGAGGTGTTAAGGTGATCTTCAATGGTGATCAACTGAATAAAAGGTATCATTTTTTAAGTGTTTCTATTTTATTTCTTCTTGCATTTCCTTCAAATATTCTTATTCCAAGATGAAATAATAACTCCAATATCCAAAATATATTGAGATTTTATTATTTTAATATCATTACCTATATACATATCGACTTCCATTGAATGGGGAATGAATTAGTCTTTTGTGCGTTTATGTGAACTATCACCTCCACTGACCGATCAAATTTGTTTTCCATAGCCTTATCTCAGGACTGGTTATAATAATGGAATTAATGTTTGTATATAATTTTCATGACATATTAATCATTATAAGATAATAACATATCAATTATATTCTTAATTTTAATGCACATAAAAATTATAACATCGTTCGTGCGTACGTTTGGACTATCACCTCCACAAAGCGATGTGAATAGTTTTTATTCAGCACATCAATTGTATGATATATATAAGTATATTTTAATTATTATAAATATGTTAATAATATTATCATAATTTTGGAAATATAAAATAATTATGACCTTATTTATATAATGATAAATGAAAAATTGAAACGTAACTCATGTGTACGTACGACTTACCATCTCCATGATTATAACATTGTTCATTTTTCAAGCCATAAATGAATGGTTTATTTAAAAAGTATAATTGATGTATAAAAATAATTATTATGTCAGGAATATTATTCAGTTGATGACATACATATTACCACATTAACTTATTACATCAAACCAATTTTATTTTTGACTCAAGTACCAAATATCGATAAATGTATGATACAAACTTAAAGAATTACGTAATTTTTATAAAATGGTAATTAGTGACATAAAAGAAATTATAAAATTGAAAAAGGTTATAAATAAAGTATAAGTTAACCTATGTTTATTATTCAGGAATAACAAGGAACATACCTGACGAATCAAACTTAAGGTAAGAGACCTCATCTCAATCTCCTATCATTGAGGCATATTTTTATAATATACACCACCATCTTTAATACAATGTATAATCAAACCTCTGACTTTTAATTTCATTCTACATTTTCCAAAAGGGAATCTTTTTTATAATAACCATTTCTCTATACAATAGAATTAATTTTTTGAAATATGCAGTGACAACGAATTATCTACTATCGAAATTGTTATTTGATATTTCGATTCCTCTATAAGTATTAATATTTTTAAAAGGGAAAATAAATACCTTATTCCATTTTTGGGTGTTTTGGTATTAAAAATGGATTTGAAGGTAGATTGATTATTTCAATATCTTGAAATGATTTCTTATGATTGAAAATGATATTTTATGAGTGAAATGTTGATAATTGAAATATTTTGTGCGCTATGATTATATAATCCTACTTGGAAATTTGATTGGTGATTATGTGATAAGACAAAGATAGGTGGTTACATGATAAAAAACGATGGGTGGTTCCATGATAAACCAAGATGGGTGGTTATGCTATAACCTCCAATGAATTGTGTAAGGAAGTCACGCGTTTGGCTTTTCAATTTAGTGATATGTGTGGAAGTCGACTATATGGTTATTCCATTTAACTATGATTCTATCCCAAGTTACCTTTATTTGTAATATGTTTCTTTCTATGGGTTTTATGGTAATAGTTTCTATACAATAAAGGTTAATAAATGAGATTATATTCGCTGAAGAGTATTTACTACTTCTTAAAGGTTAAAAGTATTACATTATGATAAAGTAATAATGGTTTACATGTTTTTGAAAGACTAATAGTTTTCCTTCTTTATGTACCCCTTACACTGATTTTTTATTCTGATCCAAATTTTTGAAATGTTTTTTACAAGAATTAAGGAAGAATACAGTCATGGATGAGGTCAAGGAAACATTATGCTGTTTAAACATGAAATGAAACCATGTTTTTTAAATTTTTGTTTTATGAATAAAATGGATAGTGTGTATAAGTGTCTACTTTGTAATTTTTATGTTGTTATGTGTGAGTTATGACCTAATTATATAAATCTATAAACCTGAAAAATACTCCATGTGGATTAAAGTCAAACTATTGACTTTACTGAAGATTATGCAATGTTTAAGGCTGAGTCCTTATAAATGTAATACTAATTATAAGGATTTTTATAAACTAACTTTTTATGAGTATATATTGGAGGGAAATAAATAAAAAAACTATATGAAAGTGAAGAAAGAAAGAAATGAGAAAGTGTTTAATAAAAATGATAAAAAGGATTTAATAGCTACTTGGAGATGTATAGAATAATATGATTCATGTTTATTATCTTGAATAAGATATTTTTTTTATAAATTTTTCCTTTTTCTAGGACTAAATTAATTTGATTTTATTATATTTTTATTCTTTCTATGGTTTTAAATTACTTGAAATGGATATTAAAATGTTATATGGTAATGGTTTTTTTTTGAAGAAGTTTATATATCTAGAAATCCCATTTACGATAATAAAAAGTTTCATAATCCAGTTTTTACACTATATGATGATTTATTTGGTCTTAAAAAGAGAATTATTTATGGTATAATTGACATAAATTGTATTTTTAAATATTTATTTTAATAAAGGTAATGTTTTATTAAATTTTTATTAAATTTATTTAAAATGATATTTTGATTTTTCAAATTTATGTTGATAACATATTTTATTGACCATCATAAGAATTACTAAAAAAATAACTTTCTGACTTGATGGAACTTGAATTTTTTGTGTTTATTGGGAGAAATTTAATTATTTTTTGATCTTTAAAATTTTCAATTAGATAATGGAAAATCTTTTAGTCAGAGTGAATATTAGAACGATTTATTTAATAGGTTTGAAATTGATACCTGTAAATCATTTAGAAACCCTATAATTATAAATTATATAATATATTAATATTAATCTATAATAAAATTATATCAAATGAAATATATCCATGACTAGTGTATTGTTACTTTTGATAGATTCAAGACATCATATTACTATTAGTGTATATTAATATGAAAGATATCAATATAATACAAAGGAAAATCCCATAAAATATGTGAAATTAATTATAAGATATGTTAACAAAATTGTTAATTGTGTACTGTGTTATTCTAGATGGAAATCTTTGATTTTATAAGATATTTTGATTATGAATTTGAGTGATGCATACATGATTAAAAATTACATTAGCTATGTGTCATTTTCTTTGTAAAATTTTCTTTTCTTTGAGTAGAAATAAAAAAAATTCAGTTTGTTTATCTATTAATAAGATAAAAAAATTATTTCACATCTGGTTATTCTCAATATTTATAAATAACAAAAAAAATGTGTGATTATGTTTTTAATTTTTTAATTATTCTTATTTATTGTGATATTTACACTATTATTTAAATTCCACAAAATCAGTTATAACGTTATATAATAATTTATATTAATATGAATTTTTTTTGAGATTATATAAATAAATGTGATACCCTTTTTGAATGTTCTTTAACATATAATCCATATGAGAATATTTTTACAAAAACACTATATTTTTTTAATATTGATAAAAAAAATTGATCGTAATATGAAGATGATTTATTTTGTTATCTTATTTTACTCTTGTTTATAAATTTTAACATAATATAATCTCATTGGGGTGGATTTATTATTTTTTTCTATGTTGAGTTGTTTTAAAATCTATTTTAAATTAGATTAAATTGTAATTAATGTTTTATAGATATAAAAAGGAGAGTTATTTTTGTGTCCACCGTTTTTTGTTATTTTAATTTAAAATTGGATGATTTTGTTTGGGAATTTTTTTTTTATTTTATATAATTTTTTTGGAATATTACCAATACATTAAATGAATTTTATTTGATTGGATAACGTGATTTTGTCAAGGTATCAAATGTACGTAATGTGTAATATGTTTTTTTTTGCATTTTCAAAATCCTATTTTTTATAATGGATTTTTTGTAACTATTTAAATATTTATTCATCATGTACTTCTTATTATAGTCACTTGACATGACACATCATACACAATCACTTATGCTTTATGGTCACATGACTTGATGCATGGTTTTATTCTCAGGGTAGGACAAATTTCTTCATGGTTTCATTATTTTTTTCATAGTATTTTTTTCAGGTGGTCAGGGATTTTATCTCCTTATCACTAATTTTCTAATATGTTTTGTACTTTTATCAATATTTTAATCCATACATTGTTCAAAAAGTCCATTTATCATTATTTTATATCAATACTGGTCCTATGCATTTGATCTACATGGTAGGTTAATCTTTATGGAGAATTCCTCTCTATAAGTTGTCTACCATGATGTCAATACCACAAGGTAGGTTATACACCATGGTAAATCAACTCTCATGATTGATCCTTTACAATAAATATATCATGAAAATTTTCAGATAACTCTGATTATTCTATTTTCATTTCTTTTTATATTTCCATTTAATATATGTATTTATTTGGAAATTTATTTAATTACATTATAGACATAAAAAATTCAAATTAAACATATAGGTCCTAGTAATTTTTTTTGTAATTTTTTGAATACATTTTCACACACACAAATATATATATATATATATATAAATTTTTATAATTTTTACACATAAACAAATATCCCAATGTTTCAAAAAGAAGAGTTTATTAATTATGTGTGGTTTCATTGTTGGTAATGGTTTAAATTTATATTCAAATTATAAAAAATATATTCAAAATATCATTCATGTATTTAATGAATTATGGTTTTAATTTATATTTCAATCACATATGTGAATGTTATGGAATGCCTTTAAAATTTAAAAAAATGAATTTTATAGTAGAAAAAATGTTATTTTTTATGAATTCGTTTGATTGATTATTATGAAGACATTTTTGGATTTTATTTATGAACTAAATTTTTTAAGAAAAACACATTAATAATTTATTAATAAATTATTATTTTGTAACAATAATTTATCACGCCTCTCTATATATTAATTTTGTATCATTTTTTATTATCTTACTAATTTTGTGTTTGTTGTTTTATGATTATGAGAGTGTAACACCATGATATTTTAAGATTTATTATTTTTTGATTAAAATATATTTCATTAATTTCATTTGTTACATGAAACATTATATTAAGCTTATGTTACACACAACACTAGGTCTGCGAGTGTTTTATACCACACTGTGTTTTTTTTCAAATCCTTGATATATTATTAATATAGTTTTTAAGAGGGACCCTTATAATATAATCGTCAATATTTTGAGATATGAAAAGTAGTAAATAATATTTAAATATTTATTATATTGTTTTCATATAAATAAAACATATAGAAAATATAATATTTAATTTTTCGTAAAGTCATTATATTGTTAAAAAAATATTTTGCAAAATAAAATTGTTCTCAATCCTTTTTCGGAGGAATAATAATATTAATTTTTTAAACTTATAAAATATTAATTTGATAAAATTAAATTCATTTTATAAATCATAATTTCAAAATTATCTTAGGGTGATTTTTTTGTATTTTCTACAAATTCTCATGTTTTGATGAATAATAAAAACTAATAAATTTTAATTGAAAATTTACATTTCATTGAAATTATTAATAAAGTTAATTTTTTTTTTAAAGTAAAATTACTTCCATTATACATACATTAATCAAATTTAGTTTTTTGGATTTTTTTCATATTTAATATTGATGTAAAAAATTTGTAAACTTTTGATCATTTTCTCTTTAAAAACCCACTTTCTCGTCATTTCTTATGTATAAATTTAAAATTTAATTTTTCCAATTTTGTGAATGAAAATTTGGAAAAGAGATTAAATATTTTGAATCAGAACAATTTATATTAACTAATGTGTTTAGTATAATTTTTCAATGAAATGAATTGTAAAAATAATAAAAACTATTTACTGTGGTTAATGTAAAAATTGATTTACTAGGGTTAAACTAAAATGATAAGGGTAAAAAATGATCCAAAATATTCTGAAAACCCATTAGAGTGAATTATTTATACCTTATAACTTCTATAATCTAAAATAATGTTTTTTTACCTTTTCATATGAAAAAACATGGGTTTGATTCTCTCTTTTGGAAAAATTACATGTTTTCCTATCACCACACTTATTAAAGGCCATGCATTCTCCTTTATCACTCACACAATAAAAAAAATTGGTTAAAAAAATACCTCCCCAAATAACTTTGCAAATTAAATCCTCTCATCCTATAATCCTTTTTTGGATTTAAATATAAGCTAGGATGGATTCTGGGGAAAACCTAATGAGGATTCCCGAGGAAGAGGTTGTGTTCATCAATTGGTGTTTTTGGTTTATTTCATCCTACACCATAAAGTTATTAACAAAAAATTAAGATATAATATCCTGAAATTATTCCCAATAATGATATTTTTTATGTTATTGGTGTGACTTACAACCATGTTCACTACCATAACATGGGTTATGAAATCATAGTTCATGTGTATGACGGACATCCTCCTCACAAACCAATGTCTCACGCTTTTTCCATTATAACCTCTCAAGGATAAAATTAATGATGGAATAATTTTTTATATATGATATTTATGATAATATTATGATTCCTGAAATATTTTATCATGCATACCTTCAGTATTTCCATTTTTTGGGAATATGAAAACATCACTCATCGATATGATAGACGAAGACCTCACTGATTAATGTGATTCATTATTGATTAATATAAAAGGTAATAATGATACATTTAATGAAAATTTGTGATATATTTGAAAAAAATAAAATCTTGAATGATAATATATCATTTATCTTTCCTTATTTCAATTTTAAAAGAATATTGAAACAATGATCAAGTATACATACAACCTACTATCTCATTGACTAATGTATTTCATTTTATATCACTATATTATATTTATTAACATATAAATATATATAATGATTATATATTATATTTATATCATGGTTAATATTGATTATATTTTGAAACCATAATCAATATAGGAGGAAAACAAATAAACAATCAAAACATATGTGAATAACCAATCATTTATTACCAAAAATGTAACAATAAGATGAAATTTTTAATAAAAGGATAATAAATTGTCATAATAATAACATATTTTTATGAAATAAATAAATAATTTTCTTTTATAAATGTATAAAAATCAAATATTTATTATATAGGAGGTCTAAACGTGTATGGTGGAAGTCAAGAAATAATGCAGTGATTTCTTGTCAAATTTTTTAGAAGACATGAAAATTCACCACTCATTTAATTTATTTGCTATATATACTAACACATTGATATAATATAAAATTAACATAATAATTTTAATGATATTTAATGTTTATTTTGATTTTATTTTTTGGGGGATTACAATTATAATGATTACTAAAATAATAGGATGTGTTTGTCTCACTTTTATTTTTCTGCGAGACACATGCTATATTCACCCCATGTTTATTTTATGTGAATTATATACATCCCATGAATGTATTTTATGAATATTATCATTAAATTATTTGTATTTATATATTCATATTATCAACCCTCTATAATGGGGTTTAAAGTTCAAATGTTACCAAATATGTATGGGTTTCTGTCTTAATTTGGATTCTTTGAGACCTATGTTATGTTACATACACATATTCATTCCTAAGGTTTATATAAATTCCATATGACATGTAATATTTAAAAAGTATTTTTACACATGATAATTTATGTTCCATTTTATGATATTCATTCATGGTTTATACAATTCAATGAAAAAAATGGTTGTTATTTTTTACAACCTCAGTGTTTATTGGGAGGGTTTATGATTTTGTTTCTAATGATAAAATATTATGATCCAAATATTATTAAAATCAATAATTTTCTAATACACAAGTTATTAATGATATTATCAACTCATTATACCATATTTTCTCTCTTATGTGATTGAAATAATTAATATTTTTTTATGAAAATCATACTTTATTTTTCTCTCCAGCCAGAAACATCAATTTCCTTAAAAAACCAATATTTTAGATTTTTTTTGGAAAAATGGTTTAATTTTATACTATTATTTTGAAAATAAATTTTTACTCATATTTTAATATTTTATACATTTCATTGAAAATTATATTCATGTCATTTTCCAAAAAATAACCATTTATATTTTTCTAAAACTGTAAAAAGAGCCTTTCTTTTACCAAAAATCAATGAACGAAACATCCAATATTCACGACCATTATTTTCATTGTATCTTCTAGAACATTTTTTCAATTATGTTTTCAATGAAAAATATTTTTAAAATTATTTCCGTTTTAAAATAACTATTTTCAAAGATGAATTTATATTTTCCTTAATAATTTTTTTAAATGATCGATCAATACCATTTTTCATCTAATATGACACGCATTGATGTTACCTATGTCTTACTATGTAAATGATATAAGGATACCAGTATTATTCATTACCTAAATGAATTATTTTTATGTTGGAATTATTTATATGAAAAAATTTTATATTCTATGGGTTACATGATGATAAAATTCTTATGAAACCCACTCCTTTTATGGGCAATGCTATGCTGGAATAATGGAATGATTATAAAACATGAATATTTTCTACAGGTTTTGATATAATGAAATGTTTATGAAACCCAATTTATTTAATGTGTTATGATATATTGAATTATTTATGATCTTTCAAAACAAATAAATATGGTTTTCATTAATATATGGGTGGGACCTATATCTACCTTCAATGTAATGGGTAAGGATTAATGTTCTACATGCTTAGAGGCTAAAAATTTGGTTAGACCGTGCCCAAAAAATAGAGTACAGGGGAGTTTAGCAAAATATTTATAGAGGATACATGATAGGTCATAGAAATTATAAAGTAGATACATGGGTGGATAGACAAATCCTAAGAATTTATGAATTTAATGGTGGGTATCCATGAAAAAATATTTTACATTACTTTTGGTTTTCCAAAAATGTAAGTCTTATGCCAATATTATGCTCTCATAACTCATGTTATTTTATTTCCTTATGATTTATGTATTATGAACTTGCAATATTTATTTTATGACTCATGCGGATGACATTTCACATTAAATATATGGTTATCAATTGTTATGCTGAAGTTCAAATAATTTTTGGTTCTTGTTATGTTTACATATCTCCCTTGAATATCCTTAATGGGCATCCCAAATCATCATTTCTTATGGTTCCCTTCCCCTGGTTGTGGGAAAATATTTTATGTAGGGTATGTCTATGAGGAGCAATAAATGAGGAGATAATTGTGGGACATATTGATGATATTTTATGAAATTAGAAGATTGTGTACCAAGTATCCAAATACTCTAAACTTTTACGGTCCTTTAGAGTGGGTTTTCTTAATGTATTTAATATTAATCTAAAAATATTTAATATATATATATATAAAATTTTATGAATTTTATAGTTGGTATCAAAGGAATGGATTAATTAACCTTTGGATATTACAATGAGATAAAATTAGTGAGATCCTAAGGGATGTTTCCAAGGAATTTATTGGGTTTTCTATAAGGATATATCTAAGAATGGGCAAATGTATATGAAAATTTCATAGAATTTTGGTAATCAACATAGAATTTTATTTACATGAAATTATATAACATTCTAAACACTACATATTGATGTTGATCTAGAACAAAGGTACCTAGGGGTAATAACCCTGAAAAGGGAAGATTGATCTAGGGTTGAGAATCATCTAGTGCATGACAACATGCCTTTATACACACCTAGTTTGACACATTTTTGGGATATGATTTGGAAATTTGCTAAATCATTACAAACCATCATGATGTATTTTAATATTTGATTCATTTTAACGATATAATAGTAAAACAATTTTTTATAGATTTAAAATTTGTAATGATTTAGAAGTAATACAAGTAAATTTCCACAATTATGTGGTTCCTCACTAGGATTAGTGATTCCCATAGTATAATTTTGGTTTTAGTCACCTTATATATTCTAAAGAAACAATGTTAACATATATTTTTATGAATACGTAAATTATTTTTCTCTTATGAAACCAAATGTTACAAGAGATGGTAAAAAATTATTATCACTCTTCTCAAAAAACATTCCCAAGCTATGAATCATGATGGACATCCAAAAAAAAGAGAGAAAAACATTCTATTGAACCCTTCATAAGGAAACTTCAGCCTCCATCCAATGGGTATTAGGATCCACTAGTTTTTGATCAATGGATCATATCCACTGAAACGTTATTTTTAATCCTCTATTGTTTAGAAAATTAGAAAGTCATTTTGGTTTTTTACCATTTAGAAGATAAATTTGATCAATGATTGAATATTATGAAGAATAAAAGGTTACAAGATCAAACACAATCTATGGATTGGGATGAGTTAATGAAAATATTATTCAATATATACTTTCCTCATATTATTTATACAATTATGGAGAATTTGTTCCTTGAGTTGGTGGAAAAAAATGGTGAATCTATTAGTATCTATGTGGAAACTTTTACATTAATTATGATGTAAACATTTGATATTATCATCCAACCTGAATCTAAGGATGATCATCTCATCAGTGGATTAAAATAAATTTTCTAGAGGGTGTTATCTATAAAAGACATTAGAACCATTGATAATATTATTCTACTTTCTATTAAGGAGGAACTGGTGGTTGGAGTTACATATCAATATCTCATTATGAAAAAATTTGAAAAATTTATTTCAATGGAAAAACAAAGAACCATGGAGTGAATAATATTATTATTCATTTATGCTCAATGTGTGGTAAGAATCAGGTAGGAAATTATCTTTGGGGGGCTACTAAGTGTTTTATGTTTGTAAAAAAAGGCCATTCAGAAGATAAATCATGAAATGATGGAAATAAGTTATCTAATGATGAAAATAATGATAAAGAACCCTATAATTCACCCAACACACTACAATGTTTCAATTGAAAATATTTATAGAATTTTGCTAACAAGTTCCCAAAACTGAAGGATAACAATAATGTTCAAAACCAATAACCTCTAATGAAAAAGGAAAAAATGGAATGATTATTCATTCATAGTGGCTAAATTTAATCATGATAATTTGGGAAAACTTATCCCAACTTCCATAATTGTAAATTTCATGTTTTATTTTGTATGAATGAGGCCAATTAAAATCATATTGATCATCCTTTAGTGAAATTTCATGTGATTATATAAATCTACATGAATTAAATAATAATTAAATCACATTTAATATTTTATTAGTACAAGGTTGAGACAAATATTCCAATATAAATTTTGATCATAAGATAAAATATTACTTAAGGAATAAATGGTGAATTATCTATTAGAATATTTTTTTTCTCTAGGTAATATTAAATTAAGAGTAATGGTTACCATCATCAGTTTATGAGTTTAATTTTGATCATATATCTGTAGTCATTGAAACCACTATTGAGGTTTTATATTATGTGATCATATCAAGATTAAGTATATTTTATGAGATATTTATAGGAATTAATCCATTTGGTTTTATATATAATAAAAAGTTATTTTATGATGAATTCCTTTACACATTGTGGGAATATGATTAATTAATGTAGTAATAATTAGGGTTTATCTTAAATTTGATGTTGAGATTATTATGTGTTACTATGGAACACCTTATATTGTAATTATAATTCATTGATATCCGAGAATATTTCCTTTTGAGAGAATAATTCAAATCCTAGAGGATAGGCTAAGATACCATACAATGGAATGAAAAGTTAGTTGGTATCATCACCTTCCAAAAGTTGAGTTTTCTTATAATAATATATTTCACTCAATAATTCAGATGGGTCCTTTTTGTGCCCTTTATGGCAGTAAGTGTGAAACTCAAACATACTGGAATGAAGTTGAAGTAAAAATCTCTCGAAATTTGAGAAAGGGTTCTTAGAATTTAGATAGGGTTAGTTTCATTCATCAATTTTTAGGATACACACTATTTTTTCATAAATGTTATACCAATAATCATTAATGCAGTTTAGAATTTGAAGTTGGTAATAAATAGTTTCTATAAATTGCTCTGTGGAAAAAAGAGGCAAAAATATTCCCTTGATATATCGATACCATTAAAATACATGATCATATCAGGACACTATCTTATTTTTTGGTTATTTAACTAAAACTATATGTGGTTCATGATGTGTTCCATATATCAGATTAGATGAAGTACATACCTCATACATCATATTTACCGAACAAAGTGGTCATACCACTAGAGCATGATATTTCTTATATGGAACAATAAGTAGAGATTATGGATTGAAAATAAAATTTTATATGAAACAAGACCACTCACATATTCATCGTTAAATAGTGAAAAATTAGCTTAAGAAGGCTGCATGAGAACCTAAGGATGAAATGAGCAAGTTGTATCCTCTTTTATTTTTCCCAATGTGATGGATTTAAATGGTAAAATTAATTTTAAGGGTGTTAGAATATAACACTTCTTATATACATATTTTTTTTCAAAATAATAAAATTTCATTTATAGCATGTGTTTTAGGAAACACCATGTTAAGATTTCATTACACACAACACCGTGTTAGCTTGTTTGACACACAACATTGAGTTTAAAGAAAACTACGATATATTGTTAATATTTTTATTTAAATGCAACTGTGTTAATATTGAAATTAAAAATAGTGATATGAATTGAAATAAATAAATTTTAAATATTTTTTATAATGGTTTCATATAATTAAGGAATGTTGATAATGAATTAAATAATATTCAGTAATGTCTTTTTATGTTTCAAATATATTAATCTCCCAAAATATGTTTTAAATGTATTTTTTTGAATAATAAATAAATTTCTTTTTGACACTTATAAATTTTTTTTGATAAAAATAAATTAATTTAGAAAATCATAATGTTAGAATTATTTTGGAGTGAATTTTATGGATTTTTCTAAAATTTTTATTTTTTGATAAACAGTTAAAAATACAGAATTTTAATTGAAAATTACATTTTCATTTAAATTATATATTAATTTAAAATATATTTTAAATTAGTTTAAAAGTATAATTAGTCCTACTATACATCTATAAATCTAATTTATGTCAATGGAATCAATTTAATTTTTAGTTTTATAATAAAATTACAATAAAATTTTTAATATTTACTCTTTAAAAACCCACTCCATCATCGTGTCTCTGAGATTTAGTTTAAACTATATTTTTCGACATCAGTGAATGGAATTTATTAAAATTTATTACATATTTTTAATGAGAATAATTTATATCATCTAATAATGTCAAATTAATTTTTACCAAAATATATAGTAAATATAGTAACAATTATTTACGGTGGTAAAGGTAAAAATGGTTTTGTCGGGGGTTAAAATTAAAATATAAGGGTAAAATATGCAAAAAACACTTATAACACGCATTTTTTAGAAATATTTAGTTCTTATCCTCTTAGTTATCAGGAATAATCCATTTTGTATCATTATAACATGAATGAACTTTGGTTTATTTCTTCATTTAAATAAAATTCAAACTTGACACTCACCTCAATTATAAAAGTCCAAACCTTATCCAATCTTCTACATAAATTAATGTAATTTTTATTCATCCAATAACTTACTAAATTACTTAAAAACATTAATCATATCATCCTATAATCCTTATATTTTATATAAATCCGTCCTTTGAATGTTTTTGGTGCAAAACTATGGAGGATACCTGATGAAGAGGCAACTTTCATCAATGACCATTTTTTATTTCTTCCTCCACCACATTTAATTCATATTTTCCCACGTTTATATAATAAAATATTTATCATCAATATAATGAGAAGTTTTTGTTTTATGGTAATTACCCACAACTAACCCCACTTCTATTCAACGGGTTAGGAATTCATCATTCGTGTGAAATGAGGGCTTCCACCTTGTGAGTAGATGTCCTTCATTTTTCAATTACCACATCTAAAGGAATGAATTAAGGATTTATTTATTTAATAAAAATGATATTTATGCTATTATTATTCATATATAATTATTATATCATACATACCTTAATAATTTCTATTTTTTGGGAATATGATCATGTTTCCCATTTGTACGGTGGATGACCGCCTTGCGAAGCAATGCGATTCATTCATGATTTATATAAGAAGATAATATGGATGGTTTTAATTAAAAATATTTGATATATATGAAATAAAAATGATTATTAAATGATAATTTATCATTTATAATACTTTCATTCAATCCAAGGATACATTGAAATCAATATTCATGCGTACATACGACCTACCCTCTTCATAAATGAGGTATTTCATTTTCAAAAACTATATTTTTCTGGATGACTATAAATATTTATATAATGAATATATATTACATTTATATAATCTTTATCCTTCTTTATATTATGGAAAAATGATCGATTTAGAAGGTAGAAATAATTAATTAACATGTACATGAAGAACAATGAGGTTATTACCCGAAACAGAACTTTAACACGAAATTATTAATAAACAGTTAATAAAAGGTAATACGAAAATAATACATGGTATGATATGTATAAATATTTTTATATAATATATTTATAATAATGTTATATTTATTACAGAGGATTTTTGAATGTGTATGATAGATTTCAAAAATTAACTACGAGATTTATAGTCTCTCATTTATTTTTGGGAGACACATAAAAATTCAACACTCATTTATTTTTTGTGGTTTATATTATTTCCCATTTATAAGTAATACCATTAATACATAAATTTAATGATACAAATTTTTAAATTTTTATGATTTTTTGGGCCTATAATTCAAAATATTAGTAAATTAGTAATGGATTTCAATCTCACATTTATTTTTCTGCGAGACACATTCAATATTCACTACTTGTTTTGTTTATGTGGTATATAAACTACCCATGAATGTATAATATAAACATTATCAAAAAAAAATATGGTGATTTAAATATCTATTTTAGGATCTATCTTTCATGGGGTTTACAGTTCAAATGTTTCCAAAGTTTAAAGGGTTTTTTCTCAATATCTCTTCTTTGATATGTACATTATTTTATGAACATATATTCATTAATGATATTTACATAAATTCCCTTTAAAATTTAATATCGTTATTTTATTAATAAAAATTACATTTTATGTTCCATTTAACTTTATTATTTCATGGGTCATAAGATTAAAAGTTAACAAAGTGTTATTTATTTTATGTTATAATCTAATGGTTTTTGGAGTTTTTATTATGATTATGTTTCTAATGATAAAATATTATGATCCATCTATTAAAAATATCTTGAATATTTTCTTTACTCTAATAAATCATGATATTTTATTATAATATTACCATTATTCCAATCATTTTCACATCATATAATTGAGAAAATATAATTAGGATAACCTGGCATTATTTCTCAATTCGGTTGAAAAATCCATTTTCTCCCAAATTTTTTTTTATAAAACTTTTTCCAATTTTTTTATTATTCTACTGTGATTTTGATGATATATATTTACAAATTATGGAATTTTTTACAATATGTTTAGAAAGTAATTTTCCTTCTATTTTTCCAAATAATTCCCTTTTTTATTTTTCCAAAAATTTGAAAGGAATCATTATTTTAATATGAATGGAATGAATTAAATATTCCTTAGTATTGAAAATTATTTTATTTAAATCTTACACTAAATGTTTAAATGTTTTTAAAAATAAAAATATTTTCAAAATATTTTTTGATTTTAAATATATTTTTCAAAGTTGAAAAAATATTTTCTTTACAAAATTATTCATATGACCAGTCAAAAATAATTTTCCATATTAGATGACACCATATGATGTTACCTAAGACTTAATATGGATTTTTTCCATGGAATCCATTCATAATAATTAAATTAATTGTATCTTCTTATGATGGAATACTTTTTATGAATCATTTTTTCTTCTACATGTCACACCATGATAAAATCCATAATAAACCCGCTCAATTTTCCACTTTTTATTCTATGATGAAATGATGAAATTATTATAAAAGATGTATACTTTATATTGATTATTATTTGATGAAATTATTATTATACTAATTTCATTTAATGAGTTATGATATGATAAATATTTTATGATCATGTGCCAAAATTAAATTTTATTTTTCAGTATGATATTTAAGAGATCTATATCTCCCTATAATGAATTGGGTAATGATATCTTATATGATCTTAGAGGTTACATGGGTGTTTAGATCATGAACAAAAAGGTGGGTATGTGGGTTGTTAGACCAATTCCAAAATAGGGTACACCAGAGGCTATCCCAAGCCATATGAAGGTGCATGGGAGGTTAGCTCAACCCTAACATGTTATAATGTTTTGGTGTGTAGAATTGACATAATATTTTACATGATTATGTGTTTTCCAAAAATCTATGTATTATTATAATTTTATAATCTCATATCTCATCATATTTGATTTATATATGATTCATGTCATAAGAAATACTAATATTTATTCCATGACTCATGTTTATGATCATTGATATGCATGGTATGGTTTCAAAATGATATGATCATGTTATAATACTCTTTTTTATGTTATACTTTATATAGACATTATTTATACTTTATGAGAATATGGGGACACCCTTTCACATGATTACTTTCTCCAAGTTATAAAGAATGGTTTTATGTAGGGTATGTTTATAATGAGTAATAAATGGGAAGATCATTATGGGAAAAATTAAAAATCATTCAATAAATAAAAATATTTTGTACATAGTCTTCAAAGAAACTAAACTATTACAAACCTTAAGGATGTTTTTTTCAATATATTGAATATTAATCTCAATAGATGAAATATCTATGTTTTAAAATCATAGTTACTTAAAGTGAACCTAATAATTTTAGACACATCCAATCAAAATATGTTATCATCTTCAAGATGAACTTCCAAGGTGGTCATAATCTTTATTAACAACAATAACTTCCATAAAGAGATGTGTTCATACTCTACTCATGAACTAGAGGTTATTCTTTTTCTGTATTCATCTTAATATTATTCCTAGTTACAGTCGTGGCTATATTAATTTGATCTAATACTCTTAGTTATGCTTGAAATTTTGTTTATAGTTTTATCAATAAGACAATCCTCTATTTTGGTTGTTATTCATGGATTGTCATGTCAGTTCCTTTCATATTGTGAATCACATATTGTAAAGTCATTATATGTTATATCCTTCTCAAAATAATTTTTTTAATATGATTGAATACCAAAAAAATTCAATTGTATTCATTAGTTATACCTTCATTAGGAAAGGTATGTTTAATTAGGTGATAATTCCCCACCTAAAAGAATGTAGTGAACAATGTATCTATAGAAGTGTAGACAAGTTTAAGTATATATATAGTTTCATATTAAAATGAACTACTATAATGTTTCGGATTATCTCTAATTATTTCCCACTAATAAAAAATATTGATTATATAAGATAATTATCTTTGAAATTATTCTCATTAAAAAATTTATAATAGCTATTTCACACATCCTTCAGACCTCCTTCCGTATTAATTTGGCCAAATAATTGGTAATAGAGTTTAATGATCTTATAAAAAGGTATAATTTATTATTGGTTTTATTTATAATATAAATAACCTAAAAATAATATATAATATATTGATGTTGATTTTTTAAAATTATTGGAATGAATGTAAATCATCATTAGATTACTCTAAATCCACCACATATTGATGGAAATGATTATATTCATTATAAATATTGATTGGAGTGAATCTTTATGATACATAGTGTTGATGAATATACTATAATGGAAAAACTATATAAATTATATGATGTTTACCCCAACACACTTACATGAAATGACACTTCAAAGTATGTTTTCAATTACAAAATTATGAATATTTTATATTAGTCAAATATCATAAATATTTTGAGAAATATATATTCATGTCTAGAAACACATAAAATATTAAAAATTATACAATTTTCAAACCATATCAAAGATAATATTATTATAACATAGCTCATAATTTTTTAGTAAGAGTATGTAATGAGAAATAATTTTAGTAAAAATTTTTCCCAAAATAATAATAATATTGAGCAGTTTTTTCATACAATAAAAACTAAACAATAATAATGAAATAATAAACCTAATTCATTAAACTTGATTACTATTTTATAGATATTAAATAGGTGGATATCAGCTTTATTTAAACACCTTTAAAAAAATTTAAAATATCATGTAAGAACCCGGATCTTCTTTTTAGGCATGTTTTCTTTCTTCTAGTCATTTTTGAGAAAAAGGGGAATTTATGGAAGTTTCTAAAGTACACGCCATGTACTTTATGAGTACACTCCATGTACTAGGTCGCTGTAGGAGGTCGTGTGCTGGCCATGTGATGGACACACACACAACCATGTGGGGGTGAATTGGAGGCCGCCTAAAGAAGAGTACAGGAAAGGATAGTACACGCCATGTATTTTTTTCATTAAACGTACTGGGGTCATGTTTAATCTCTAGAAATGTATTATTCTAGGTTTTGTTTAGCCGAGAGCTCCCATATGGCTGTGGTCTTCCTCTGATCCCCGTATTGAGCATCTGATCTCCAATTCGATCGTTGTGGATTGCATTGGGATCGCCTCAGTAAGCTCTTCCTTCTACTTGAGCTTCATTTCATCATTCCTCTTCTTTCTCAAGCTATCCAATGTTGAACATTTTAGAAGTTTTTGTTAATCTTCAGAATTATAAGGTGATTAAATCCCTAATACTCAATTATATTGATCTCCCAATGCCAAGGTAGGTGGTTTGTTCCTTTTCGTTAAAATTTTTGAGTTATATGTTGTATTTTTCCAAATACCCATGATCGGGGTATTGAGCGTTTACCATTTTAGCCCTATTTTTTTCCTTCTATTCTTGTATGCTTGAGTGGAGGTTAATTAAATATGAATAGGGTTAATTTATATGTTTTTTATTTTTTCCCATGCATGATTTCCCGTTTTGACTATAGGGTCTAGTTTGCTTGTTAGGCTGAAATTTACTTTCCCATGCCTAGTTGTAGGATGATGTGATTATTCTAATATGCTGATATGATGTAGACTACTAGTCTAGTTTTTCTTGTGGTTTACTTTGGCCGATATGTGCTGCTATTTTTGTTTGACTTACACAGGGCCGTGAGAACCTGGTGTATAGACCATTGAGAGAATGGACATAAGGTCTTCTCCAGAGTGTTTGTTTTACTTACGATGAGAGACCATAGAGGGAATTGACGTATGTGCTTCCTCATAGTGTATGTAGATCCTCGACGCAGGACACATGGGGAATAGAGATTAAGTTCTTCCCCAGAGCACCTTTAGTTACCGATATGAGTCTATAGGAGGAATTGATGATGAGTGATTTCTCAGAGAGTCTATGCTTAAGCTAAACCAGAGGGGTTAGACTAAGTGTACTTCCCAGAGGGTTTCTTGTGTTTCTAGGTAGGACCAGAAGGGATAGGTTGTGAGTACTTCCTAAAGGGTTACCTGTATTTGATTACCTACTTTTTTAGATGATGCTTGATATATGATACTGAATTCATTGAAACTATGAATTGTTTATCTTGGGTACTTCCTTGTTTACTGAATTTATCTGCATGGTGCCTGCCATATATTCACTGACTTTTAGGCATAGATATCATGGTTGTTGGCTACTGGGATTTAGTCTCACCCACTATTTGGGCCATGTTTTTGGGCTCAAACAGATTATATTGTTGCAGGTATGGATAAGGTCAAGCGCCCTTCTACTTCAGGTACTTGATTTTCTATAGAGCTGGAGTGCATGAGACCAAGATATGGCTTGCGATTCTGAGGAGTTGTTTACTTGATTTCTTTTGTAGTTGGGTTTATTACTATTGTATTCCAACATTGTGATTTGTTTGGATGCTTTCCTAGATATATATATCATGCATCATTCATATATATATATGTGTGTTCTAGTTTATTATTTTCTAGTATTCTACTGTTAACTTTTGTATTGATTATTCCGGCTTCCGCTTTTGCTATTTGAATCTTCCTATATGTTACTATGCTAAGGAGGGAATAATTTCCCCACTATCACACTCAAGGCCCTTATTGCTAGTCAGTAGCCTCTAGCATTCAGGGAAATGTGTTTGAGGCCATGTGACCAATGGGGTATGGGTCACCTCTGGGTGGCTTCCGAAACTGGGATATTACAATGTGGTATTAGAGGATTTATTTTTCTTCTTGACTTATTGTTTTGATCCTATATTTGGGGATATGACGAAATAGGTACTTGGTAATAAGCTATGCCTGATAATAGCTAACTCGTGTATAGGTAAAATCCAATCTACCTCGTTTGTTGAAATTTTTCTGGTTCTGAAAGTTTACGGTTGATCTGATTTTCACAATCGGGTGACTCACATGTATTGTGCTATTATTGTTGAAGTTATTCAGGTTCTATTTCTGTTTCAACCTAATGAGATGAAGGTATGATATCTCATGCATCATATAGGCACTTGCTAAAAATCACATGTCATGCATACTTGCCATGCAATTTAGGGTGAATTAGTGATTTCATGTTGTTGTGATAGGTGGTGTGCTAGATATGCATGCTATTGTGATATGTGACTTGATAAAAATACCTGTTGTTTGAAAGGGTATTGTTTTTGTAAGTTTTTTTTGAATGAACACCAAACTTTGGTTCTTGAGGTATTATGGGACTTCATGGACCGAACTTTGGTGGATCATTTCCCTGTTTTCCTTGATATAACATGTATAAGATGCCAAGATTTGATTGATGGGGAGTATGGGCCCTCACGGATCAGAAATTGGCACTTTGGTGTTCCTTTTAGTGTTTTTTGGGGCTCCGGAGTAGTTTCTGAGGCTTACTGTCAGGAAAAACCCAGAATACACGCCGCGTAGTTTTGACTACACACCATGTGTACTTATATTCACAAAGGAACTGTTTTTTCTTAAGTACACACCATGTACCTTATGTACATTCCATGTAGTCTATAGCCATGTCATAGGCTGTGTGGGCAGAGACACGGGATAGGGAAGTTCTTGTTGGAACATGCTATATACCAGTTGAACACGCTGTGTAGTGTTGACCCTTTGTCCGCCCATGTGACTATCAACACGGATAGATAAATCTTATGTTATACATGTCGTGTCAGTTCTAAACACTCCATGTAGTGTAATATTGGAATCTGGCCGTGTAAATAACAACATGGGTCAGTGTTGTCTTTCCTAGTACATGCCGTGTTCGTATATAACCTGCAGTGTAGTGTCAGCCAAGTATCCGGCAGTGTCACGAACAACACAGGTAAGTGAATCTCATCTAGTACATGCTGTTTCTAGAATAAATACACAGTGTAGTTTCGTTCTAAGGAGAACTGTGTGGCCTAGCTGTGTAGAAGGACTTAGTCAGGGGGAGAAAATTCAAGTTCACGTCGTGTGTAAGGACAACACACCGTGTGTTTGGGGTGTTACACGACTAGCTCTGGCAGGAGTACACGCCCATGTGAGAGGCTTAACGGAACACGTCGTGTAGTAATTATACATGTTTTGTAGTCATGTTTTATAAAACATGAATGCTTTATTTATCTTGTTCCCTTCTTACACTTCTAGTTTTTAGTCCTTCATAATCATGATCTAAGGTGTGCGTTTGACCGTGCAGAGTCATGTTGCCGAGACGTCCTCCGGTTGTACGCCAGTTGCATGGTAGCGATCAGACACTGAATATGGATGATCATGGACTACCTACAAGTCCTACCATTATTCCAGTCTTGGCACCAGCTGTTATACCAGATATAGGTTCTGATTTACAGTTTAGGGAAGGATTTATGAGGATGATGCATAACCTTTTGGAAGCACCACCTCATGCCCCGTCGATGGAAAAATTGACGCAGGTCCTTCAGTAGTAGAATCGTCCCACTTTCTCAAGGGATGGAGGACCCCAGGCTGCAGGGTCATGGATATAAGCCATGCAGATGATCTTTGAGCTTCTGGAGATTCCTCTAGAGTAGTGGTTCAAGCATTCTACATATATTCTTCGGGATTCTGCCAAGAGGTGGTGGGATGTGATCTCACAGATCGGACACCAGCAAGTCATGACTTGGGGGGATTTCCAGTGTATCTTCTATGACTAATTCTATCCAGAGACCTTGAGGTATGATTGAGCCGGAGATTTTATGAGTCTAGAGTAGGGTACTCTTTCGGTTATGGATTATTCCTTTCATCTTTATGAACTATAGTGTTTCACACATATTTCAGGAAGTGATCAGTTATTCCTGGCAAGGATGTTTGAGGATAGTCTGACGCATGACATCTGATCGCAGATGAACATCATCCGGTTGACCTCTATCACTTCTTTCATCAACTAGGCGCTGATCACAGAGTGCAATTTGAGTGATTTTGTAGTTGTGAGCTAGGTCAGCTCAACATCTGGAGTTAGTATCCCTCCAACTGATAGCAGGAAGCGCTGTAGGGAGTCTTCATAGGGGGATTCGAGGAGGCAAGACACTTCTTCTAGTGGCCAGGTGGTGTGCTACTGGTGTGGGAAGAGTGGGCATACGAGGCCAAAATTCCTGAGGGAACCAGTGGAGTGCCGATCTTGTGGAAAGATGTGTCATCTTCAGCGTTTCTATCAGTTCTTTTTGTAAGAACCCAGATCCTTGTTTTCAGGTATGTCTTTCTTTTTCCTGGAGTTTTTGAGAAAAAGTAAATTTCTAGAAATTTTTGAAGTGCACATCGTGTACATTCTGAGTACACGCCGTGTACTCCCTTTCCGTACCAGGCTATGTGCTGGCTATGTCCGGGCCACACACACGGTATGTAGGGGTGAATTAGAGGCCGCATAAAGAGGAGTACAGAAAAGTATAGTACACGTCGTGTACTCAAGAAGTACACACTGTGTATTTTATTTTTTTCATTAAATGGACCGGTGTCATGCCTAATCGACATAATCATCTTCTTCTAGGACTCGTTTGACCGAGAGATGCCGTACGGCCGCATAACTTCTCCGAATCCTCGAGCCTTCATCCGTTCTCTGAATCGACCGTCGTAGATTGCGTTGGAACCGAAACAGTGAGTTCTTCCTTCTCCTAGAGACTTGTTTTCCAATTCCTCCTCTTTCTTAAGTTATCGTGGGTTGAGCATTTTGTGTTTTTTCATAGATCTATGCCATTCTGAGGATAATCAAGCCTCGTGGTTCAAGTAAATTGATCTCCTAGGATCGAGGTATGTGGTTTGTGCCTTACCTTTCGATGTATTTGAGTTTATTGTGAAAATTCCACCTATACCCGTGAACGGGGTATTGCGTGTTTACCTTTTTTACCTTGTGGTTATTCCAGCCTTACTTTCATGCTTGTGTAGAGGTAAATTGATCGTGTTTGTGGATAATTGTCATGCTTGGATGTTTTTCCCATGATTTGTTCTTGTTACGACCTTTGGGTCTTGTTAGCCTTTGGCCGTTGTACATGTTTCCATGGCTTGTAATCATAGAACGAAATGATGTTGTTAACATACTTGTTGCCTGTAGACTGTTTAGACAAGTAGCTATATAAGTGTACTTTGGTTAGCCAAGTATCTCTATAGGTGTACTCTGGACTTATATCATTTATATGCACTGACTGGCATGGGACCATGAGAACCCGATTCTATAGACTACAAGGGATAGACCGAGTGAGCTTCCAAGAGAGTCTTATACATTATAGAGTATATGGGGATAGACCGAGTGAGCTTCCTCAGAGATTCTTGGACATTATAGACTACAGAGGATAGACCGAGTGAGCTTCCCAGATAGTCTTAGTTATTATAGACTACATGAGATAGACCAAGTGAGCTTCCTAGAGAGTCTTAGTTATTATAGACTACAGGAGGGTAGACCGAGTGAGCTTCCTCAGAGAGCGTTTATCTTGTTTGAATTTCATTAAAAACCTTCTCAGGTTAGAGGAGGAATTTACCGAGTGAGATTCCTCAGAGAGTCTGTGGTATACCTGAGGCTATTGGAGGATTGACTGAGTGAGCTTCCTCAGAGAGTCTCTAGACCTTGGGGCCAAGAGGGTTAGACCACGTGATCTCCCTTAGAGTGTCCCTGACTACCCTAGACTATAAGGGGAATTGATCGAGTGTTCTTCCCCAGAGAGTCTTAGAAATTCTTATGACCAAACCAGAGGGGTTAGGCTGAGTGCACTACCCAGAGGGTTGTGGTACTTCTTGGATAGGACCATAGGGGATGGATGCAAGTACTTCCTAGAGGTTTTCCTTCTTGTGTTAGCTGTTACTTCACCTCTGTTGTTGTTATGTGGATTGATCACTGTGGTATATTATCCTGTTTATTGCTTACTGTTTACTGACTGCTATTGCTGCTACTGTTTACTGCTTACTGTACTGTTACCTGCCATATACTCACTGACTATTAGGCACAGTTCTTCAGGTGGTTGCCTACTGGGATTTAGTCTCACACCCTGTTTGGTCCATGTTTTTGGGCCCAAGAAGACTATGTTGTTGTAGGTATAGACAAGGGAAAGCGCCCTTCGACTTCTGGTACTTGATTTCCTTGGAGTAGGAGATCATGGGACCAAGACGAGGCTTGCGATGCTGAGGAGTTATTTTTTGTCTTTCTTTTGTACTTGTTTTGGTACTGTTTGTATTTCCATCATTGTGACTTGTTTGGCTGCTTTCCTAGACATATGTATCGTGCATCATTTTATATATATACATATGTGCTCCAACTGTTTATTGTTTCAGTCTTCCGTTGTTTACTGTTATTGGATATTACTACTTCCGCTATTTCATGTTTATTTACTTCTGATGTGTACTCTTCCAATGAGGGAATAGTTTCCCCACTATCACACCCAAGGCCCTTGCTGCTAGTCGGCAGCCTCTAGTGTTTAGGGAAATGTGCTTGAGGCCATGTGACCAACCGGGTACGGGGCACCTCTGGGTGGCTTCTGGAACTGAGACGTTACTAAGTGGTATCAAATGGATTATTTTCTCTTGACTTACCCATTTGGAGCCTTTAGCCAGGGATAGTATGGATTCGGTACTTGGTAATAATATATGCCGGGGAGTAGCTAACCTATGTATAGGGAAAATCCATACTACCTCGTTTATTGTAGTTTTATGGTTTTGAGATTTTACAGTTGATATGATTTCACCTAGAGTGATTCACATGACTTGTGTTGTTATTGTTGTTACTATTACGATTCCATTTCTGTCACAATATGATGATATGAGAGTATGCCATCTCATGCATCATATAGGCACTTGTTAGAAATCACATGCCATGCATTGTTTCCATGTCATCTAGGGTGCATTAGCGATTGTATGTTGTTGTGATAGACTATGTGTAGATTATGCATGTTGTTGTGATAGATGATTTAATAGAATCTTTGTTATTCATAGAGGATTTTTTTTATTGTAATTTTCTTAAATGAGCACCAAATTTTGGTTCTTGAGGTGTTATGGGCCCTCTTGAATTGGAAATTGGTGAATCATTGACCTGTTTTTCCTTATATATGACTGTATTGGATGCCAAGATTTTATTCATGGGGTTTATGGGCCCTCATAGATTGGAATTTGGCACCTTCATGCCTTGTTTTTCTGTGTTTCTGGGCTTTGGTGCAGTTTCTGAGCTACTACCCAGAAAAACCCAGAATACACAGCGTGTACTTTAGGACTACACACCGTGTAGTTTCAGACTGTGTCACTGACTATGTGAGCATGAACACGGGGTTTAGGAAATTTCTTTAGGAACACGCCATGTACGGTAGGTGTACACCATGTAGTACAGAGCCGTGTACCCGGCTGTGTCATGAACAACACGGGTCGGGGAAGCTCGAGTAGAACAGGATGAGTTGGTAAAGAACACGTCGTGTAGTCTTGTTCCAGGTACCCGGCCATGTCACGAACAACACAGGTCGGTGTTATCTTCTCCTATACACACCATGTTTTTTTGGAACATGCCGTGTAAGGGTCAGCCGTGTAGCCGGTCGTGTAACTAGCCACAAGGGTCATTGGAACCTTGTCCACTACACGCCGTTTCCACAGGGAACACACCTTGTAGTCTCAGTTTAGGAAGACTGTGTGGGTTATCCATGTAAAGAGACTCAGGAAGGGGAATAGAGTTCAAGTACACACCATGTGTGGGGACAACATGCCATGTAGTTTTGGGTGTTACATGACCAGAGGTGGCAGGAGTACACTCCCATGTCTTTGGTTTAAGTGAACACGCCGTGTAGTTTTTATACATGCTATGTAGTCATGTTTTGTGAACTTGAATGTTTACTCCTCCGGTTCCCTTTTTGTACTATTGTGTTCTCAGTCTTTGATAATCCTGATCTAAGGTGTGATTTTGATATTTTTAGAGCTATGCCTCCAAGACATCCTCTGGTTGTACGTTATTTACTAGATGGTGATCAGACACCGAATACAGTTGAGCAGGGACCTCCTGTAGATCCTCTAGCAGTGCCAGCCTTGGCACCAGTAGTCATATCTGTCATAGGCACCGATGCACAGTTCAGGGATGATTTCATGAGGATGATGCAGAATTTTAAGGGAGTGCCGCCACCTGCCCCGTCGATGGACGAATTGACGCAGGTCTTTCAGTAGCTGCATCCTTCTACTTTCTAATGGGATAAAGGACCCTAGGCTGTAGAGTCGTGGTTAGAGGACACACTGACGATCTTTGAGCATCTAGAGATACACCCAGAGAAAAGGGTAAAGCTATCCACTTATATGCTCCGAGACACCACCAAGAGGTGGTGGGTGGTGATCTCGCAATCAGGGCGCCAACAGAGTATGTCTTGGGATGAGTTTCGCCGCACCTTATACGACTAATTTTACCTAAAGACCTTGAGGGAAAATAGAGCCTGGGAGTTTATGAGTCTACAATAGGGTAATATTTCTGTTATGGAGTACTCGTCCCGCTTTACCAAGCTGCAACGCTTCACACCGATCCCAGTAGGGGATGAGTTTTTCCTTGCTAGGAAGTTCGAGGACGGTCTCAGGCAGGAGATCTGTTCCCAGGTGAATATCTTCAAGTTTACTTCAATATCCTCTATCGTCAACCAGGCGCTGATCACTGAGCACAACCTGAGGGATTCTGGAGCAGTGAGCCAGGGAGGTTCGACATCCAGAGCTGATGTTCCTCCTACGGATAGTAGGAAGCACCGTAGAGAGTCTTCTCGAGGAGATCAGAGCAGGCGAGATGTATCTTCTGGTAGCCAGGTTATATGCTACCAGTGCGGTAGGAGTGGGAATACTATGCCCGAGTGCCAGAGAGACTCGATGGAATGATGATATTACGACAAGGTATCCATGTTTAGTGCTTTTGTCAGATCTTCTCACCTTCAGCTGTTGGTAGGAGTTCATCTATGACCCCGCATTCAAGAGATGCCTCGCCAGTTTCCCACTAGTCTGGGAAATAGAGTTCTTCTGGACATTCGGGCCGAGGTGGAGGTCGCGGCCGTGGTGTTTAGTCACCAGGTTAACAACGACAGCAGAGTGGGTCAGCTTAGAGTGGTCAGCTAGGGGCCCAGGGCTACGGTGCAGGCCATACTTTCACCGTGGAGCAGACCTATCAGGAGAAGGATCCTGAACCTTCTACAGTTTGATGTACGATCTTAGTAGCCTCATTTTTATCTTTATCACTTTTCAATACTGGTGCTTCGAATTGTTTGATCTTTTTTGTTGTTGTGGAGAGCCTTGGGCTCTGTATCTTTTCATCTGTCGACTTGTTGAATCTTGACACACCGTTGGGAGCTAGGACATCTAGCGTACGTTAGTGCAGAGAATGACCTCTCAAGGTTGCAGGGTGTCGTTTCTTATAGGACCTATATTTCGTAGAGATGAAGGGCTATGACGTCATTCTCGGAATGGACTGGTTAGTTCACTTCTAGGCAGTCATCAATTGCTATCACCACAGGGTGAGTTTCGTATCACCAAAGGGCGGATCATTCCTTCATATAGGTGAGTGGGATGTCTTGGCAGGTAGAGATGGACCAGTGAATCATGGGCTAGGAGAAGTTACAACCTCGTTTTCCAGTCTTTATCTGGATGACCAGGGGACTTCACAGTTAGACTTTCCTCCAGTGGTGGATCGTTTCAGGGATGTCTTTCCAGAGGACTTTTCAGGTTTGCCTCCGGAGCGTAAGGTAGAATTCTCGTTTGAGCTCGTTCCAGGAGAGGCACTGCTGTCCATTACTCCCTATATGATGGATACACTTGAGTTTCAGGAGCTTAAGAGGCATTTGGAAGAGTTACAGGAAAAGGGTTTCATCTGACCCAATACTTCTCCTTGGGGTTCGTCTGTCCTATTTGCGAAGAAGGCAGATGGCACCCTTCAGATTTGTGTGGATTATCGAAATCTGAACCAATTGACAGTCAAAAAACGATATCCCATGACAAGGATCGATGACCTCTTTGATTAGCTTCGAGGAGCCCGGGTGTTCCCGAAGATCGATTTGAGGTCCGGTTATCATTAGTTGCATGTTAGACCATCAAATATACCTCTTATAGCCTTCAGGAGCAGGTATGGTATATACGAGTATACAGTCATGCCATTCGGTCTCACGAACGTGCCAGAAGTTTTTATGGAACTGATGAACCGAGTGTTCCATCCGTACATTGATTCGTTTGTGGTGGTTTCTCATGGATGACATCTTGGTGTACTCTCACACACGACACGAACAAGACACACATCTTGAGATCGTTCTGAGTACACTGAGAGAGCATCAGATATATGCTAAGCTCTCGAAATGACACTTTTGGATGGATCAGATTCACTTCTTGGGTCATGTCATCTCAGAGACAGGAGTATCAGTGGACCTAGAGAAAGTGAGATCTGTAGTTTCCTGGGAGCAGCTGAACAATGTATTTGAGGTGCGGAGTTTTCTAGGGCTGGCTGGATACTATAGGCGTCTAATACAACACCTTTCAATCCTAGAAGCATCGCTGATAGGTCTGAACAAGAAATGGGAGAAGTTTTTGTAGTCAGATTCATGCGAGTCAACCTTTGAGGAGCTGAAGGGGAGGTTGACGTCAACACCGATACTGGTCTTGCCAGATCTGAGCAAGGGCTATTCTGTGTACTGTGATGCTTCAGGTATCGGGCTGGGGGCTGTGCTTATGCAGGGATATGGGGTCTTTGCTTATGGATCTCGGCAGTTGAGGCCACACGAGAGGAAGTATCCAACACACGATCTAGAGTTGGCAGCTATTGTTCATGCCTTACACTGTTGGAGACACTACCTTCTGGGAGAACACTTTGTGGTTTTCACCGACCACAAGAATCTCAAGTATATCTTCACTCAGCATGATCTGAATCTGAGACAGCATATGTGGGTCGAGTATCTTCAGTCTTTCGACTTAGAGCTCACCTATACACTGGGTAAGGGCAACGCAGTGGCTGATGCATTGAGCAGGAGAACTTAGATTCAGGTACTTCAGGAGGCCAGCAGTGAGTGGCAACTTATGGCTCTGTTCTATGAGATGCATCTGGAGGTGCACAACAGACAGGGATAAACCTACCTATCTTTGGTAGCTGTTTCCTCTACACTTCGTGATTGGGTATGGATGAGGCAACTGTCAGACTCAGAAGGCTTAGTCCTGTGGGAGAGTGTGTCAGGAGAGAACCCTCTTCTTGGATGGACAGTGGGTGAGGATGAGATCTTGCATTTCCAGGGATGCGTATGGGTGCTAGAAGACATATGAGAGGAGATGATGTGGGATTCAAATAATAATACTTAATTATTAAATACATTATAATTATTTGAATCAGTGATTTGAAAATTAAATTATATCTTAGAGGTTATATCATGCACATCCAATCCTATTAAACCCATTATGTAATTCCATATAATTTTGGGTCGACTTGATAATTTTCTACATCCTGGTGAAATAAAATATGTGTTGATATCATTGGTCCCTTAGTTTTATAATCTAAATAAAAAACATATGAAATGTAATCATTTGGTCAATATGTTTTTCAAAATAATCCCCAAAAAACACTATCTCCAAACTCCTCCCATATGAATTAAACAACTTTCATACCATTCAATCGACACCTAATAGAACAACAACCTTCTTAGAATGGAAATAGCCTATGTTTTCCACAAAAAATACATCTCTAATAATATTATGTATAGATACAAGAACCAAGAATTAATTTCGTATAAATTGTAGGTTTTTCATATTAAAATTAGTACTCAAACATATATCTATATAATAGAACATAAAAAATTAATTCTGACCAAAATCAACATGTTAATTATAAAATTAATTTCACACATGATAGAAATCCATTCAATATGATCTATACAACAAAATTAAATTAGAGAATATATAGGGGCCCAAAATGTCAATATAATTATAGACCTCAAAAATTGATCAGGGAGAACACACCATCAGACCACCCCAAAATAAGAATAATAATAAAGACTATTACTGGTGTGATCCAAAATATTTGATAACCACTAGATCAATATTGGCCTATGCTACCATCGAATTAAAAATTTCAAGAACTGGCATAAAACAAGTTTTTCATAATCCTGTGGTTGTGTATGTAAAAACATATCTATTATAATTCCATGAAATGAAAATATAAAAAAAATATCATGTCATATTTGAATTTTAAAATCCCAGATATTATTTGATGAATAAATCAGATAAAGTAAATAAGATATATTGAATCATCATATCTCAAAACAATATACTAGATTCCAAATAAATATTAGAAAAAAAATAATATTGTAATACCTACAATGCTCAAACTAAACATATTATATAACTTCAACATATTTTAATAGGAATCAAAATAAAGAAATTAGAGGTTTTACTAAACCCAAAACAATTCCAACATCTCATCAAGATTTATTTTCTTGGACTAAGGGGGTTACATACATTATAAGTTGAGAACTTTATTCCAATATTAATTAAAGTATATTAGTCATAATAATTTAATAGGGGGCCTATAACCTAGTATCACTGTCTCTCTAGGGGGTTACGGAACCCATGAATACAATAAATTACTCACAAGGACTCATTTATAAAATCTTCATCACTTAGAAAATAAAACTACCAAAAACATATAAGATAAATTATGTAATAGTTAAGATACATGTACCATTGATTTCTATATAGATAAATTTTCATTATGGACTACCAGATTTTCCCTTTCACACACTAGAGTGAGAGGATATATAAAAACACAATATAAGACAAATTGTGTAACATGTAGTCATAAACACATGACATGTTGACCTTATAGGGAATTTTCAAACATGCATTCTCGTTCCAATTTTATTATGTCCTATATAATGTAGTTACATGTAATTTTTTAGGTGGGGATAACAATAATATAAATGGTAGTACAAAAACCAAAAAATTACCATATAATCATCTATTAAAAATAGAATGGGAAAATAAAATTAAGATTGGAATACCTTAATATTTTAATCTATTATAGTGTAGATTATTTTAATAGAGATTAATGAGGAGAAACTTACAAAATCCACTTTATTATGGTATCCACTAGATGCACGATTATCCTAGTATAGAGGATAAAGAATTATATATTTGGTTACTACTAAATAATTAAAAATAACGAATAATGGGGATTTATATTAGGGGAAACATTAGCCAATGAGTTTATATATATGAGATCCAAACCATTATAAAGGGTCTAAATATTTTTATATAGTCGTTCAATGTCCCACTTTGGAAATAAAATTTAATTATAATGTGACATTTAATTTCATAGATGATTATATGTTATAATACCATGTAATTTGGAGATCAATACAAAATGTTACTCAAAAAAGTATGGTAGCTATAATTAAAGAAAAATGTTAAAACAACTATTTTCATATAATGTGTTGAATTACATGAAATTTCATGAAACTTGTAATTGCATGGTGTAAAAAAATAGTTAGACCACACAACATTATAAACTAAAATATCATGGTGTTTCCTTTAGTTAAAAAATCCATCGATATACCACATTCAAAAATGTAGTATATTCTTATAAAAAATTCACGTTATGTTAAATAAAATCTAACAATAAGTGAAAAAATAACAAAATCAACTTTTACACATCATCCAAATCATAGTTTTGGAATATCTATCCTATATTTGCACAAAATGATACCTCAAGTATAGTATATTTTAAAAATATTTTTAGAATATGTTTTAAATATTCATCAAAAATCATTTAGGTATCTCCCAAATATTTATAAACATGAACCTCATTCATTAAACCAAAAAAATGTAACCCTGTGGTCCTTTATTGAAATGAAAATAATAATAATTTAAAACTAAATAAATTTATTAATTTATAATCCTCTAGAAAAGTTTCTATGATACTCAAGGAAAAAAATGATATAGTGTGATCTCAATAAAAATTATACTCCATACATATGTAAATAATTTTCATCATATAGAAATATAAATATTTATATAATATATATCTTAATTTTAATTATGTGTCCATAGGAAAAGGGCTATGTTAATTAATTATGTCCTTATCATATTCTCTTGATTATTTGAGTATAGAATGTCTAGGTCGATGAATACATCAAATTACATTCATTTGAGGGGATGACTACATAACATACCCCTCATTCACATTGATAATTACACTACAAGTACCATATCAATTTATTGAAAAAAATTTGTTAATATTTTTTAATGTTAGGTCCCAAATTACATATTCATCCCATGAGAGTATAAATATCCACTTTGATACAAATTAATCGATGACATGATAAACAACATACTTAATCCCCCCATGATTAGATAATATTCAAGGATTTAATGATAAATATATCAAAATATAAATTTTATCATAGTAAGAATATTTTTAATGTCATTTATGGGGATTATATAAGAATAATTAAACCCTTGAATATCATATGCATAATGGTTAACCATCAAGGTGGTATAAATGGAAGGATGTCCAAGAAAAAACTCATTTTAATCCTCAATATAATATCAAAAATATCTATATAAAATCTTATTAATCCAAGTAATAATATTTCACACTAACTATAGTACATCATTATTAAAATTTGATAGGGATTACTCAAAATAATAAAAATAGAGTTGAATTATCATTTCAAAAATAACAATATACACACTTAAAACCAATGAATTAAAACCTAAATACTTCATCATATATAAAATTACATATTCATATTCATTAACTAATGTAATATTGGTAAAAATACCATATATCATCACACTTCTAATATTATCTCATTATACATACCACTAGAGAGGACTTAATGTTGCTACACTTTTTAGGACTTCTTATAGTTCAACACAACTATATATAGTTATTTCAATATATGTATGTGACCATACGATAAAACCATCCCACTGTAAAAATTTTATGAGTAAAATATAAAGAGAATTAGAATTTTAATAATAGCTAGACTTATGAATTATATTCTTAACATTGAAAAATTGAACATAGTATTTAGACTCCATAAAATCACCTAATCAAATGTTAAGAGTTTAGTGACATTTTTCTCTACATATAAATATTTAAATGAATATCAACATCATCTAAAAACCACTATGTAAAAAAATAATGGACATAGTTTGGGGAAACAAATTTTACACTTTATAATACACATTACCAATAAATCCTTAAATCATTTAGGTTATAATTTAACATTAAATATGTTCTGATAACTAAATTTTACACCTTAAATTTTGAATTAATGACCAACCCATCATAATATCAGTATATTATTTGATATTCAATTCTACTTTTTAAATTGTTTAATATTTTATTTCGTAATGTTGTATTTTATTAAGTAAAATCCAATACCAAATGCCTCAAAAAATATATTCTCTTTACAATATCAAAGTAAGAAAAATAATCATTTTTATTAGAACACAATCTTTTATTTATTTTTAATATTTAAATAATTAACTATTATATCCATTCTATAAATTCTTCTCAATGTTTTTAGAATGTTATCCTAAAAAATAATAGTTTATTATTTTAAATATTTCATTGATGGCGGTGGGAAATCATTCCAACATATATTATTTAGAATATCATAAATAATTTTTTATATATACAAACATATATGTATATAATTTTTATTTTAATAAATTAATATTGTGATTAATCATAAACCATGTGTATTAAAACTATCATCTCATTTTCATCAGGATAACACTTTTTTAAACAAAATCACTTATAACATCATAGAAATTAGATGCAAATATTAACTTTTAAACATTCAATTAAGATTAAAATATTATTTTTCATTAAAATATATAATTTAGTACACCTTTTCCTTATCAAAACCATATAAAATACAATATCCATCAATACCTACAATTAATATTACTTCTTGTGTATTTAAAAAAATTAAAAATATAAAATTGGTTTCATATACCATTCTGAATAAAATAATTTCTATCTAAAATAATAACACTTTATGTTAAATTTATTTATATTTTATCCAAACACTTCATATATATTATGAAATTCTGTCCTATAGAAAAATTATTCCTCTTTATCAGACACAATTTTATGTTCCAATGCCTGAGGTTAATAATCAGACCATTAAAACTTCATTATATATCTTAATCATTTATTATTGAGTTTTGAAGAAACTATAGTAGATAGTAGACATTCGATGTCATGTTCATTTATATTACCCAAATTTGGAAAATAAGGAAAACCTTTCTAAAACTCATTAATTATTTGGTAATATTTTCCATTAACAATACCAAAGTAATTCCATAGAAAAATAATTATTTATTTGATAACTCTGGCATCTCTTAGTAATTAAAAAATAAAATCAAGTTGAGTGCTTGAGTGATATCAATATTCCATTATATAATCTTACATTTAGAAAAAACATTAATGATAATAGAAATATATTATTCCTATAAAAGGAATCTATATTAATTATTTTTAAAATGAGTGCATTATTAATCACATATATGTTGTGTACTAACTCATGGAATTTTCCTCCCTACTTAAGATAAATTATTATGTTCACATACATTTCCCAGAATAATGTTACATTAATATCAATATTTTAAAATATTGTGCTCAATTTTTTGTTTGATTTTTTTCATTCCTTTTTGTCAATAAGAGATCCTTTTATCATATGGGTAAAAAAATTTAAAATTAAATTTATAATTAATATTATTAAATGTGAATAATCTAAAATGAATACATATTTCACATTACATCAAATCTATTTGTGGGAAAATGTCATTATACCTCCCAGCATTGGGTTTTATTGGAATTACTCTCATTACAATGCTCTTTATAGAATCCATCATGAAAATATTATACTATATGTTCATTGGTTATTTGAGTAGAAATCCTTTACCCATCCATCATAAGGATAATCTCAAAACTATTCCACTATTATCTTAATCCTATTATGGATTCCCATTAAATTTTGACAAAAATACAATGAATAAATTGGAACATCATATTAATAGGGTTCCTTATTATATTCGTTCAATAAATAAGAAAATATATTGAAAACAAACATCGACATGACCTACCTAATTGGATGACCGGGGACTTGAAAAGTGATTTCATTAGAAATAATATGACTCCATGAATTTTTATTAAATGCTAACAAAAAGATATTACCTATTTTAATCTATTTAATCATATTCTCATTTAAAATGGTTTAGTTATAATCGTTATTCCTTCCACAAAAACAATCATTCCAAACCATATTTATTTTGGACTTTATAGAAAAATTATAGCTTTTGATACAAACAATAATTTTATTGGGACCATAACTATATATAAAATATTATATTACATTGACAATGTTCATGAAATTGATTCATGTATTGACATAAAATTATATGAAATAAATAATTATTAATAATTTAAGCATGGAGTGATAGGTATCCAACCTCAAAATTTCTAGTTAAGGAATCATAATTTTTACATTGAGTTTTCAGACCCACAGTCCCACTAAATATCGTTTTCCAGTCATGAGAGATTTCAATAAAATTATAATTATAACCCCCAAAAGTATAAAATATATTTAACATATTAATTCATGGTCATAAAATATAATAATAATTGTCATGGTTGATGAAAAATAGATTAATTATCATGTGATATAAGTAAATGTTTAAATTAATTTAAAATAACATATAAAAGTACACTATCACCTTATACTAGTGTATAAATTAATTCAAAAAATAAATATATGAATAATAAAAAAGTGTATAGAATTCAATAAATTAACAATTAATCTATTCAATCATGAGATAAAAATATAAGAACTATTCAACAGTAAAATATAAAAAAATTATTATTTAGTCATGGATAAAATAAACATTTCCATTTAGTACAATATAATCAAATTATATTATCATATAAATGGTTTTGGTATAAAATCCTTCATATTCAATTATATAACACATTTTGGAATAATTTCGTTATCAAATTGGGAAAAATTCACATTTTTTTGTAAAATATTTTTTAATTTAAATGAATCTATATTGATTTTATTTAAACAATTAATCATTTCATTCAAGAGACATTTTGGAATGGATGAAATAAAACTTACATAATTAGTTTATAATATAAGAATTTTATTTTCATATTGTTCTTATATCTGTAAATACTTATAATAATTTTTATATTTTAACCTATTTTATAATTAAGATACACAATATAAAATAATCACAAACTGTATCAACATTAATGATATATCACAACTTTAAAATAGTTTTTTATTTGTTTCCAAGATCCTTCCACACTCCACATGATACCCTCCATAGTTAAGTCTAAGATGTTTGATAATAATTTCCTAAAAATGAATTTATATAAAAATAATAATAAAAATTGAAACATTTTATGGTTTTACTACTAGTTAAAAGTCTTTTAAACGGAAGAACATGGTAAATTTGGTGGTTATTTTTTGTATTCTAGAATGTATTTTGTCATAAAATTATATAGGGACAAAAATTTAGGGCATGATGGTTTTTGTTAGGTATAGTAGGTCATATACCCTAAGAGGGGGGGGGGGGGTGAATCAGGGTATGATAGATTAAAACTAATACCCCTTTGAATCTTTTTTTTCATAAATAAAAACACACTTCTCTCTATCTCCCAAATCAGTATATGATCAAAAATGAGATCATGCACCGGAAAAATATATTTTACTGGGTTCACACACAGTGGGATAAGACCAAGGTGCATACAATGGTGATGTGACCATATAAAAAATTCACTAAAGATTACATCCAATTACAAGGTTTGGGATAGATCGCTTCTATGAAGAGGCTCGATTCCTTTACAAGATTTATGGTCTTCTCACTATATTCCCATAGGTCACTCCCTAAGTCTCTTTCAATAGCTCAATGTTGGTGGAAAGATCATTGTCTTTCTCTTTCTTTTCTAACTACTCGTGGAATGGATCCACTCACAATTTATGGACATGTAAGCCCCTTAATTTTCATGAAATCATACCTATTTAACTATAGGTAGCTGCTCTGTTGAAGTCTCTTTTTCACTCATAGATGAAATCTACCTTTTCGTATACTATTAGGTTGCAGAAATTTCTATTTCAAAATGATTTAGTGCTTTTGTAAGATTCCTTGATTCCTCTATGAACAACCTTGCATATTCAGCAAACTGTGTAGCAGGCATGCTTCAAATACCACCTTTTATATGATCTTCCTTCACTTCCACTACCACGTATCACCTCCATAAACAAATTTTTCACACCGCTTCTATTTACCATACATCCATCTTCTGAAGATTTCCTCTTTCAAAGTCAACTTTTACTCTGAACACCACCTCTTTTACATATACAATTTTCTTTTTTGGCCTATAATGCTTGAAGAAACCTCTTCACAAACCCTTTAAATGAACACCATCTTCATTTGTGTACTCACCAAACACTTTCGAACTTAACCGAATTTAGTCCTGAAGCCATGATATTATCTAATAAAAAATGATCTCCCTGAATGATGGGATTAAATCCCCTTGTATAGGCCAATAGATCTGCAAAATCTACTAATATGATATTTTCCAATTCATAACCACTTATCGTTGTCACACAGACGGTTCTACCCTACGCGTTCTACATTCAACCACTCATCCTTCGTAGCAGCTTAAATAACCATCACATTTTCACCAATAAAACCTTTTGTAGATTCTCATATCACCACATTGTTTCTTCAAATGAAAATCTATCCCAAAAACTTTAATCCTTTTATGTACCTCATATCTTCATCACAAACTAAAATCCTTTGTCACAAACTATTTTCATTTTGTGAACCGTTTCTCCTACAATGTCCCATTCCTTTGATAATTGCTTTCATCGATTCATGTACCACCATCCTCATTCCACGAGCTATTTTTCATGGGCTATGTACTATTACACCATACATGGAAATCCTTTTTTACCAAATTAAACAATCAATTTTAAGGCCCAAAAATTTGGTAAACATTTGAAAACTGCACCACCTTAAACACCTGCTTCAGAAAACACCAACCAATATCATTTTAGGTAATCTGGCTTGTTCAACAAACTAAATCAAACCCAAAAAATACTAATATAACACCTTGAATAATTTTTCCCAAAAATATTTCCCTTTTGGTTTGTAAACAACACTTCCATAATTTTCTATCTCATTAAACCTTCTTCAAACATCTTATAGAATTTTCTTATTGCGATTAATATAGTGATTAACGATTTACTCGTCACATTATCTAAGATCATATGATCAATGATCAATGTGTTAAATAGGATTATAATGAAAATTTCATCATTGAATCGCATCATTCCATTAGAAAACCACTCTTATTCTTTGATTATGATCCTCAGATATCTTAATAAGTAATTTTTAATTGATCATGTATAACATCATCATATTTAATAATCCCCTACATCACTACTCCACCATACATGTTTAGCTCATCTTCAACTCCCCCTATCTCACCAAAACCCCTATCTAACTACTCCACCTAATAGCTTATCCCAGTGTCTTGGCTAAGAAACTTTCTCCATTTCAATAGCCACAATTTTTCCACTTTTTCAATAATCCCAAAGAAAACATTATGGTTTTCTAAAACATGGTAAATATAACACATATATACATTATGGAAAAATACACCATACCTCAAGTAGAGGCAGCTCAAACTCTACAATTTCTCAAGTACGGGGAGTCTACTGTACTCTCAAAGCTATTCGATGACATTAAAATTATTCTTTGGGTAATTCATTTATTATAATCTCTGCAAATTGTATATCTATAGGCACATTTTCCAACTTCACAAACCCTTTCTCCAACTTCTCCTTAATAAAATGATACTTCATTTTAATGTTATATATTTTTGATTAGTGGAATATATTTTTTATAATATTTTTATAAAATTAATTATTATAATGTATTCTAATTGGTTACGTTGCCTCAACTCTAATATAATGATTTTTTCTCTTCATCCAACATAGTTGTGTACATTCTTGAGATGATGCAATATACTCAGCTTATGTGGTGATCAGTGGAATGTAATATTTTTTCTTTTTTTCCAATAAATACACATTCCAAAAATTTATAAAGCACCTCTTTATGTTGATTTCATGTCATCTTTTTACCCAGACCAATGCACATATATATCCCAAAAACTTTTGTTGATATTCTTCATTATACATTAATTAGAAATCCTCTAGTCCATTGATATTCCAAAGTATTCATTTTTACTTCATGCAAGTGGACTTTTATGGGATTACATTGATACTATTCATCTTAACATGTGGAAAAAACAATATCTTCCCCTCTCATTATTAAGTAAAATATACTTCCAATGATCTGCCTGTATTTTGAAACATTGATTGCTTTACCTTCATCTCCACTAGATATTTTAAGCCGAGTTACCACTAGAGTCTTGATCTCCATGGAATTATCCATTACAAACCTTCCCAAAACATCCTTGGATAATTTATATTGAAAAATGGATGTAAAATTATTTCCTTCTGTTAACTGTAAACCAAGGAGAAATTTTAGTTCACCAATCACTAACATTTCAATCTCACTTTTCATGAATTTTGAAATTGTCTACCTTGTGCATCATCTGATCCATTGAATATTATTTTATCTATATATACCATCAATATAATCCTTTGATACATTTTATTGTTTACTTATATATTGTTATCAACTCAACCATGCTGGAAACCATGGTTCTTCGGAAACTAGTCTATCTTTGAATACCATGCTCTTGGTGCTTGCTTCAATCCATATAAATCCTTCTTCAACTGACAAAAGTTGTTCCCATAATCATTAAATAAACAAATGTATTATCACTATAAACTTCTTCTTTTTTAACTCTATTTTTAAATTTTGACTTGACATCCATCTGGAACAATTTGAACATTCATTACACTACTATGGCCAAGAATAATCTTATTTCCTCTAGAATTAAAGTAGGTGAATATGTTTCATCTACATAAATTACTTATATCTTGGAGTTTCCTTTTTATACAATCCATTTTTTTGAATAAACACACCATCTTCATTCGTCTTTTTATGAAGTACCGATTTAATCCTGATGAAGTTCATGTATGCTAGTCTCGAAAAAATCGACCATGTCTGATTTCTCTCAATTTGTTCATTCTTTTAATTCATAGCCTAAACCCAATTATAATAACCAGATACTTAAATTAAAAATTTATCCTATACATGTGATACGTATTATTCTTCCTATAGAGTCTTAATCCTCCTTTTCTACACTAGTGTTGTTTTATCACTAATTATTTTTCATTTATCAATTTCATCTCTTCTCTTCTGTCTTTGGGTAGATAAAGAATTTGGATCACCCATTTCATTATTTTAATATTATTTTTAATAATCCTTTGGGATTGGAGAATCCCTTTACATTCTTATCTCTTTTCCACTACCCTCCTATGAATGATAATGTATTTTGTGAAAATTTAATTCATTATTTACTATTGTTACATCACGACTTTCAACTTCCTTTACTAAACATCGGTAGATGCATTTATAAGATTTTCATTTATGGAAATATCCAATAAATATCCCTTATTACCCAAAGGATTTAATATTATTATTTTTCTACTTATTTAGAATAAAACAATTACTTCCAAAAATGAAAAACTACTTCAATGATGGATTCTTTCCATACAATAGATTATATGGAGTCTTCCCTTTATTCAGACATAGCAATGCTCTATTTGAAGTGTAGAATACTTTCATCACTATTTCGTTCCAAAATTTATATGGAAGGCCTTTCCCAATGAGAATTTCTTTGTACATGTTGTTGAAAATCAAATTTCTTCTCTCCACTACTCTATTATGTTGTGGATTTTAGAACGCTAAAACATTATGGTGTATCCCATGTTTCTCGAGATAATCCTCCACATGTTTATTTATGAATTGTGTTCCATTATCCATCTAGATCTTCTGGATTTTTTGATCTATCATCTTTTCAACATCCATTCAATATCATGTAATGAAACTGAACACCTCAAACTTGTGGGCAATGATAGATACCCATGCCATTTTGGTACAATAATCAATGAAGTTAACATAATATCTCCTCCCATAAAAATCCCTTATTGAAATTGGTCCACACACATAAATATGGATCAACACATGAAATCTTATTGACGTTTTATATTTTTTATTATATACCTTTAAAATGATCTTCCCTTGTTTCCTGGCATCACATGTGTGTGTGTGCGCATGATGAGATGATAATATAGGGAGATAATGAGAAGCATCATATTTCACCAAATATTCCTGGGATGGTTGTCTCCCGTGGCCAAGATGTTTATACCATAACTTATTTTCTTCTTCCTTGGACAGAAAGTGCATATCATCTTCTCTAATCACAAGGTAGATATTCTCTTTTGTACACATTCCCTACAATACAACAACATCATCATTTTCCCTAATGACACATAAAATATTGGAAAAGATTATGGCATGTCTTGAGTTACACAATAGACTTATACATAATAGTTTGTGACTAATACCATCAACAACCCACACATATGCCCGTCTCTTGTCTTTTCCCCCAAAATTTTCTTTCCCTAAGAGAATAACTTTAAACCATTCATCATTACCAAATATTAAAATACCATCTTTATCATACCTAATTCCCATCACCGCATATTTGTTTCCTGTCAAATGAGAGGTGTATCCAATGTCATTGATCCTTATCCTGATACAATATGATGCCTTGAACTCAATATCTTCATCCAATATATGAATAGATCTTTTTTTAATCCATTTTTATGAATTCATACCTGGCTTGGATTGAATGTCTATAAATTCCATGAAATATGACAGAGCAGTTTCATCTTATAAGGATGAAAATTGGTTTATAATTTTTATCTCATTTGATGATACATTTGTACATTGTATATAACCAACCTCAGTCTGCTTTAGCATTTTCTTCTATGATGTTGATGAGAAATATATTCCCATGTGTTTGAATCCTTCACACATGAAATAGTGACCATGAAATGATGACCTAGAAAATTGGGCTCTATATGATGGTATATGTTGGTCTTGTTCCAATTTTTACCTATTTTCTATAGAACAAACATTTTCTGAGTGTCCCAACTTTCTACAACAACAAAATATTTTCTGCAGTACATTCTTGTGTGGAAATATTGAAACACTGATTATCCCTGGTGTTCTCTGAATCATAATTTTTTTTCGTACCCATATCAATCTTCAATATCAGAGTGGGTGCCTATGGTTGGACATAAACTTTCACTACCTTTTGTTTTTGATTAAGCCCCATACCAGCATTATCATTAGGATTTGATTGTTAATTCAATTCGGCTGGAAAAATATGCTTCACATTTAACCTTTCTATTTCTTTTATTATCCATTTTCACAATGTTGTTATTTGGGATAACAATTTTTCATTATACTTAACACATTATCACATATCGATGAAATCCTCTTTAATTTCTTCTATACGTTTGATTTTTTTATTTTCTGAATTCATTCAAACTATCGATATCTCTTTTTTATTATCCAATTTTGAGTTCATACTCAAAAACCTTTTTTGTGAATTCTAGCATTAATACTTCAGTATTTCAATTTATTAATTCAGATCAGATGTCTCTTCTTCAAATTGTTTCATATAAAGTATTGTATCATGAACCACTTTATTAGATTTATTTGTTTTGGATCTCTAATAATCTATCTCTTCAAGAACATATTTTAATTCTGATTGAAGATCAACTCTTCCTTATATTTATCTCTTTTCATTTTCATAATATTCTTTTGTTAAGGGATTTCTAACAACTACCACCAAAGGACCCACCTCATGATCCTTATAGTCCATCAATTTTCTTCGTCAGATTATTCTGAAATTTCATCTTCTTTTAAAAGAATATTAAACTATTTGAATAATTTTCTCTTATTATTTCTCATACCTTTCACATTGAAAAAGTACATCTTTTAGAAATTTTCAACATTTTTTTTCATTGTCATATTTAATATTTTTGAACACTTTGTGACAAAATTCCCTATCATTCCACATCGAAAGAATAAAAATGGTAGTTTACCATTGAATATTCCTTTTTATATTTGATGATTTGAGGATATAAATCACATGAAATCATTCAAATTGTCTTCCTTGTGACTATCTTCAATAGAGAGATTCATTATGGCCTTGAATGTCTATTATTTGGACATCCCCCTTTCCACTGCATCATTATCATCATTTCTCATTTCATATACCACAATATTATTATTCATGTTATCCATTTTCATATCCTTTGGAATTTATCTTCTTATACAGAAACCTTTAGATGAAACCGAGGTTGAAAATTTCCAATGATGCACAAGAAAATATTTATATCTTCAATAATTTCTCTGAGACAGTGGATGTCCAGCAAAAAAAAAATTCCCCTGATAAAATAATGTATCAATAATGCATTAGGGTTCATTCTGAGATCCTCATATATAATCAATTGAATGTGAATCTACGATTCTATAACTTTTTATTCACTCTCATAAATGTTAAACCACTTTTCCCACATAGCATATGAGGTTTTAGATGACAACACCATTGTACATATTACTTTGGATAGGGCTCCCCCTAAATCATTGATCCATTTATAATTTACATACAATTCTATTCACTTATCTTTTGATAAAGAGAAACACTCAATGTTGGCCTAAATACCATGCATCATTGTTGTAAACACATCCATTACCAAAGATCAGATGTAGTGCTGCATCTGATTCTTCCATAGTTTAGAATTTTTTCCTACAAAAATCATAATCCCATTGTGATTTACCACCTCCATTTCTTCTACTAAGAACTAATCACCAACTCTTATCCTTCCCTAAGACAACAATTTTTAGGTATACTAGGTCAAAGACCCTAAGTGGGGGGTTAAGTAGGCTATGACATATTAAAAATACTACCCCTTCATACATTGTTTTTTTAATAAAAAAACACTTCTCTCTTTCTCCCAAAGTAATATATGAACCGAAATGAGATCATTCATAGAACACAACAATTTTAATGGGTTCAACAACACTGAGCTATGTCAACGATGCAAATAATGGCAATGTGACAATTTACTGAATACACTAAGGCTTAATTACTATTATATGTTTTAGGCCATATAACATCTATGTCTATGTACACTACCTTTAAAATATTTAGGGTCTTCTCACTTCATTCCCATTGCTCACTCCCTATGTCACTTTCTCTGGCTCAAATTCATTGGAAAGGATCACCATCTTCATCTTCCATCAGTCACCACTCTTAGAAGGAATCCACTCATAATTTGTAGACATTTAGGTCCTTTAGTTTGAATAAAGACATCCATACTCAAATATATGTAGATTCATTGTTGATGTCATTTTTTCACCCGTATGTGAAATCCACTTTTGCATGTACTGTTAGGTTAGAAAAAATTTAAATTGTAAAATATTTTATTTATTTTGAAAGATTACTTGAGTCCTCTAGTAATCACCATGCTAATTCCACAAAATTCATAGTGGGTATGCTTTACAGGAGACCTCTTATGAAAATTTCTTTAGCTTTCACTACTGCATACTGCCTCCACAAACCACTTCTATGTACAAATTCAACATATCAGACTTCCTTCTTCCAAAGAGTTCCTCTTTCATGGACCTCTTCTCCTCTATGTACCACCTTTATTCCAAGTATAATTTTCCATTAGAGGGTATTGTGCCTCAAAAATCCACTTCCCAAACCGTTGTCACGAACTCTGTCTCCTTTTGTGTACTCCGTATGAACTCTTTCAGAGTTATCTGAATTTATTCCTAGTGAAAAGATATTATATAATGAAAACTTCTCTCCCATAATGGTGGGATTATCTCTCCTTATAGAAGAAAATATTTCCAAAAAAACCCCAATCATGGATTTCCCAAATTTTCACAGTGTATCGTGATTCCATGAACCATTTATCCCTATGTGGTCCACATACTGCCACTCTCCCCTCACGGTGTCTTAAACCACCATCAATTTTTCACCAAAAACTCCCTTCACAACTTCTCAAATCACCACCTCATTTTTGTGAATGAAAATCCATCCCACTTACAACAAACCTACCATGTAAAGCATGAATTCACCATGAACTGCAATCCTTAACTACCCACCATTTTCGTTTTGTGAACCCTTTCTCCTACGATGTCCCCTTCCTTTGAAAATTTCCTTCACTGTTTTCCATGCCACCATTCATGTTCTACAAAATATCCTGCATGATCCATATACTCTTCACTCATACATAAAAATACTTCCTCTTCCAAAATTAAACTCTCGATTTTGAGGCCCAAAATTTTGGAATTCACTAGGTAACTGTGCCACATTAAACACCAACTTCGATAAACACCAACCAAACTAATTAATGATCCTCAGGCTTTCTCAAAAGACACAATCACAACCAAAAAATACCAAGAGTAAACCTTGATGGATTTTTCCCCAAAAGATTCCCAATCACATATCTTTTCAATAAGGATGATCAAAAGATCAAAACATCAAGTAAATATTTATTGTATCATGGTATGTCTACTGAATAGAAATCAAAATTCTGTAATGATTGGATAACCATAGCATAAGTCATCAAAATATGATTCTATATTTTTATTATTTTCTATCAACAATCAATGTTATCATTTTATGTGATATAATTTTTGATCTTATAACTATTATATTCACCCAACCTATTTCCCAAAATTGTTTGGTCACATTCCATCAATTTCAAAAAACAAAATAGTCATTCTAAATGGGATGATATCAGGGTACATAGAAAAATTATTTTCAACATACTTTATTATATAAAATTTAAACACCATTAATAATTAATATTTATCATATTAAAATGATTATTTTCATTGTGTTTAACACTTATCTAAAACGAATCAAAAAAATATAACAAAAACCTAAATCCATATTATCTTCTTTTTAAATTGTACTGAACAATATAGTTAAAAAATGGATTGAATAACTTTTACCACTTGATATGAGATTATCCACTCAAATTCGATTGAGATATCAGTGGATCAACCAATGGGTTCATCCATAATAGGGTATCAACATGCTACATGAATCCCGAAGTGATCAAGAATGTCTATCCTTTATACATGTCTTCTAGAACATCTAAATTAAAGGGTAATGGGAAATAAAGAATATGAGAGATTTGGGGGATAAATTTATATGTAAGAGATCCACACCCCTATAAATAATTTGAAGATATTTATATATTGATACAAATAACCTATTTGTAACTTGTTGGTTCATTTATATTTATTTGGAGTTTCTAAATTGATTGAACATTACAACTCCATAAAACATATAAATAAATTATCATAATAATAATTTAAAATTTAATTTTCTATTCAAGTTTTAAAAATGCCTCTAATCATCATCACTTGATGATTCATCCATACATGATAGCTAAAACATAAGGTTCTTTTTGAAAAAATAATTTCTTAATATTTTTATATGATCTATGAAAAGAACTATGGTGTCATGAAACACACCCTGTCATGGTGTATTCAAAGGTAAACCAGGATGTGGTCTAAGACACCACATATTTTTGGTTCATTTAATTAAAAAATAAATCATTCCATTGGTTTGACATGGTGTTTGGTCCTAGATATTGTTTAGTGTGTACCACCATAGGCCCAAATTTTTATTGACATAGGACATAGTGTATTCACTTACCCAAATGCTTTGTGAGGTTGTATAGTCAAGATGAAAGCTACTGCACTGAAAAGTGGGTCTTGTGGTCTACTAAATATGTATTGTTACCCTTAGTCACACATTTCATTTAATTTGTCAATATGTGTTAATATTATTCACCAACCATTGATATAAAAGGATATGTTCTATATTGAAACACATCAAGGATTTTTTAGTCAACATGAACCCTTTCCACTATATTGAAATGAAACATTAAATATATTCAAATAATTTCAAACCAGGTTATTAGGTTTTATTACCCAAAAATACTCTCTCGATATCCATTCATTCATCATGAAATCTCACTATAATCATTATAACATGTTGGCCCCTCGTTGTTGACTATGTATGACTCCATCAAGAATCACTATCATGAATCAAAAGAATTTAGTTACCTTCATACATCATTTTAATCCATGTTATTACACTTGAGGATCCATAATTAACTAATTAAATGTCTATAAATCAATAGTGTGTCATCAATAATTCTCTTTTCATCACCTCATTTCTATAGTAATGTCCCTACATCAATTATATTCTATGAATTCCCATCTATATATTAAATTTCTGTATGTGTCAGTATTCTACTCCACCAATGTCTTATCGTATTGAAATATAGATTCCATTAATGATAATATATTGTCCTAAAAGGGGAAAATAGTGAGATAATGTAATTTTGGGCTACAAAATTTCAATGGTATTGTGTCTATCCATATATAAATGGAACATTAATAAAGGGTATACATTATAATAAACAATAATATTGTAAATGAAGAATAAATAATGGTATTGAATGTTAATGATTAAAATAGGAATTATTCATGATTAAAAATCACTAATAATAATCATTTCATCAATGATTGGAAATTAATTTTTTCAGTTCCTTAAAATGGAAAGCTAGGTGAAGGAATAAAAATGGAATTCTTACCTAATCGGTTAATAAACTTTTATTTAGAAATGGTCATGAATTCATCAATACCCTAGGTTGTAGTAGACTTCACTTCCATGACCATATAAACCAATATTACTGATTATTTAGTGGAAATGGTTTCAATTATCAAAATTTGAGAGATTGGTGTTATATTAGATTATCAGAGGATACTGGTTTTTGTTATTTGAATTTGTAGTTAAAAAAACTCAAATATAGTTATGCATGGCCCAAAAATACAACAATAATTTCCTCACATATAATAAACCCTCTCATTCAAGACATGATAATAGTTTCAAATTATACATATAGGAATACAATGAGAATATTACAAATTTTTATAGGTTTATGGAATTTAATATATCTTTAAAAATACTTAATATTTTTTAAATACCTATAATATATGTAAAAAACTATAAAGAAACTACATTAATAAATGTTTTTAAAAATATTCATAATGTTTATATGAATAGCCCCAGTGGATAACTATGTGATCATGGTTTACCATGTTAATATTCTCATTTGAAATATTTCAAGTGTAATCCTCCAAGTGAATTTCTAAAACACAACAACAAGACTCATCATCTCCCTTGTTGTTTTTGGATTCTACACTTACAATCACTATTAAAAAAAAATTGTTTTTTTACAATTTTATATAGAGGACCCCACAATTTATTCCTCCTCCATGGTTAAATCTATGACTTTATTCATTTTAAAAATTCATTTTAACTATTTAAAAAAAATCCTTTTATTAAAATTTTATTAATGACTATGTATCCTTACTCAAAATAAATTTTAGAGAGTGATTATGTCCTATAATAATTCCACCCTTACATGGACTATCGATGCAATAAAATAAGTGTAGTAAATATTTTTTATAGTTTTAAATGGTCATTCGATGGTGATTTAATCCCTGAAATGGAAATCAAAATGAAATAGTTCTATAAACCATGTAATATTTTTCTTCTACTCTTGATTTATTTATTTGTTTCACTTTAACTAATAACTATAAAAATATTCCGGTAACATTTTGAAAATAAATATAGAATAAATAATGATCATAACATATGAATACTCGTATGATTAAATAATTTCATTATATTTGATAAATGGATAATAGAGCTTATGAAATATTGTGGAGTCTCTAAATGGAAAATTACCATAATGTAGTTAAAAATTCAACCATTCGATGATATAATTTCAAAATTATTATTTAATATAAAGAAATATATCCAAAATAATATTAGTGTTTATTTAGTACTTCTCATAATATCTTCAATGATATATATTATAATTCAAAATATTTTATATATTAAAAATAAAAATTTAATTATCTTGAAAATTTTCTTCTTTATTCAATAATAATGAAATAAAAAAATATGTATGAGAAAATAAGGATGATAAAATTATATAATAATTTTATGTTTTGATATTATAGGAATAATATATAATGTATTACTCAAATATATTGGTTTATAGGACTGATTTTATTATTATTAAAGATTAAAATTATTGATTTTGGTATGTGATAATTATGAAGAAAATGATTTTAATATTTTTTCATAATTATTTTCTCTATTTATTAAGAATCTTGAAATTATTTATAAATTAATTTTTAATAACTATGTATTATAATACTAATAAGTAGAATTATTAAGGAATGAATAAATTCCTTATTGTAATATTTTTATTGGGAAAATAAGTTGATTTTTCATTATCATCTATTATAATATGTTTTAAATAATTTTCATCATTTTTAAATTTGTTTATGTGTTATTAAAAATTTATAAATAAGTTATGGTCAATGATAGTGTTGATAAAATATTAATGAAGATGAGATATATTTGAAACAATATGAATATTTATGAGTTACTAGGTATTATACCCAAATAATTATGGAAAAAATCTATTTATATAAATTTTAAAATTTAAGTAATTATGATTATGAGGTTAAATTTCAATTATTATAAATTTTTTAAGGGGGTTACAATGGTTTATTGGGGTAATTTTAAAACATTGAGGTTATTTTGATACAAATATTTTCAATATAATAGATACATTTATTAGACTAGGGTACATGTATATGCAAGTGGATTAATGCCACCTATTGATGGTGTAAAACTTATTTTTAGGTATTTTCATTTGAAACATTTCCAATATTCATGTGTTGGTAATGAAGTATTTTAGTTTCATTTCTAATATGAATAACTAAAATTTTACCCAATATAAATTTTATTCTTCATTATTTTAATTAAAATTGGATATTCTAATAAACATGGGGAATTTACTAACATCATCATATGACATCAAAATTTCTCCAAACCCTTATAATTTCACTCATATGGTATATTGGAATAATATATTAAATAATTAATATACATGGTTGGACATTGTAACACCCAGACCCCTCTAGGATGGAGCCGATGAATTACTTGTGATATTCGAATGGTTAGAAGGAATGGAATTTCCGAAGGAATGATCATTTTAGTAGTGTTGAATAAACTAGATACATATATGTTTCTAAAATTACATTGTAAAGGTTTACAAAATAAAATACATAACGAAAACTAAAACTACAACCACAAGAACTCAACAAATGTCATTCTCTTCATCACTTGTTGAGTGTAAACAATGAAAGGGGTGATCTCAAACGCTCATTAAATGTTTCAAAAAATGGAAGAATGAATAAAATAATAAGTGAATCATAGTCAAATTTACATAATCAATATGTCATGGTGAATAAATGAAAAACTAATTCCATTAATAACCTGAGAATGATACTGCATCCATAGATTTTTTCATAGTGAAAACCTCGTGGATAATAATAAAAACTGATAATGAGTAAAGATAATTCTTATTAATTTGATTTCATGTTTCTGGCACATGAAACCATAATACTATAAAAACAGTTTAGTTCTATGGGTTAAAACCCGTCTGATTTTTTAGAAACAAACTCGAAGGGTTTGTCGCCAACTGATTTGTCTCATTAGACCATCCAATGCATCCAGGGGATATATCGGGCCCCACCCACCACTGAATGTCCAAATAATTATGTATAAATTGATTAAATACATGATAAGTATGCCTTTTAAATATCCGTATAGAGTAGAGTATACAGATTCATCAATATGTCCATAATTAAAATAACAATCCAAACAAACTCTGTATATAAAATGGTATACGGTTTAGAAAACAAACATATCCATGATATGGGATTTTGGATATTTAATATAAATATAATTTCAAATGAAAATTTATCTCAAATGGGTAGTAGGTAAACCACATAAGGATTATTAGGTGTTCCATACAAAGTTTTTCACAGCCAAATAGAAGTTGAGACAATGTCCCTTACAACAATGTAATCGGTCGAATCATATTACCAGAACTTAATAAACCAAAAATGAATCATTTAATAACATGAATATAAATAGAATAATGTTATTACATATCAAATTACAGTACACATATACCAAATACAAGAAATAAGTGGTGATCAATGAAAATATCATAGAACTGAAAGTGAGATAAGAACCCCCTCACCTTTTGCTCGAGTGTGTTCTTCGTTTGATTTAATGACCTGAATAAAAAAATTTATATTAAATAATTAATAATTCCATAACCTCCTATATATTTAATTTATTTATTATAACCTTACTGGGTTCATTAATGGACATTTCATTGGGTTTAAGAGGTTCAATTTTATTGTTTTGGAAGCATTTTCTTCCTTGGTTTTCATGATTCGTTTACTTGATTTAATGAATGGAATTTCATTTGAAATGTGGATAAATATCCAGAGTTGTTAATATATATTATAAGTGAAAATAATGAGATAAAAATTATCTTATAATTATTTTGTTTTATATACCATGATGATGATTCCTTAGTTAAAAGTTTATTATAAATATTCATATTAACTTGGCCATTTTGTTCATAATGAACTTGTTTTGTATCATTATTTTATATTAAGAGTGTCTAAGGATTACAGAACATTAATTAGGCAAAATACACATATTATTATCTGTTTCAACCATTAAAATGGTTTCATGACCAGTAATGAAGGGGAAAGTGATGAACGAAACTCCGTCGTCCACAAAGGTTATAAATTGGAACCTCATGGACATTGATTTCGTTTATAAAAAATAAAAGGGAGGGAGTAAGGATATTGATGATATTACTTCCATTAACATGACATAATTCTATTATATAAATGATACTGGAGTTTATCATGGTCATTTGTATAGATTAGGTGAGGAGAGAGAAATAAAATAGATGAACCTGAAAATAAAAGAAACAATGAGAGATCCCTTATGAAAATTCGGCAGCCTAATAGCGTTGGTTAAAACATCATAAAATGAAATGATGAGAGAAAAATAGTATCCATTCATATTGAAATAAAAATTACAGATTAATAACACATAAAATCTAACCCCAAAAAATGATAATGGAAAAAATCAAATAGATAACAAAAATGGAGTGTCGTCTAAAAGAAGATAATGAAGGACCCTCTTACCTTGTAGAGAAACTCCTAGATCTTGAAGGATGAGACCTTGGGGGATTAAGGAAACCTTGGGAGTAATCCTAGGGAGGTAATACCTCTATATCTTCAAGGATATTTAGTTTTAATGAAATAAAATGAAGGGGGTGAGTGGGTATTTATAGTAATTAAGAGAGAGTTTTTTATTAATTAAAAGGGACAGCTCGTTAGTGGTTTTCGCAAAACCATGGGCTTTCCCATGGTATTTGACCATGTATTAAGCCACTTGGGACACCTCATGTCATACGATACTGTACACTAGTCGACCAGCCCATTATATTAAAAATTACATCATTATGATGTCATTAAACTACCAAAAACTCAAATTTGTATTTTTACCATTCACGAAAAATTCAAGTATTTAAGAAAAATCCCAAAAATTCACCCTAACCATGTTTTGACGTGTAGAATTAAAAAATGAACTCCATTTTTTGAAAATAATTTTCTAAGTATTTTTTAATTTAATTTTTTTTAAAATCAATGTTAATTTGATAAAAATAACAATTTAAAGGTTTAATTAGTTTCGTATTACATTGAAATATTAATTAACATATCATTATCTTATTACCTTAAGAAAATAAAATATTATCATTATTTAATATTTATAAGGGTCATATTACTATTCATATTACTATTCATAAGGGTATGTTAGTATTTATCATAAAATCAAGTTGGTTCTATCAGACTCCAAATGACTTACTGGTCACAACTCCAGATGACTGTTTTTTGAAATTCAAAACACAGAAGTGGAAAATTTATATTTAATGGATAACTTATAACTTTATCTTATAATGTTTTTTTTTTCACAAAATACTTAGTGCTTCATGCCATATGGGCTATCTAATGAATAGAATGTATTTAAGATCAACATACCATAAAATGCTTGGGGTGTTATTTTATTCCCTCCTTCAGAAATTTCAACCTCAAAATTTTATGTATAAATCCCACAAAAAAGATGTGGGTGGTTCTTCCTCATGAAATCCTTTGGTTCCCATGTTTCTTCCTCCATATTTTTCTTTCTCTAAATAACCTTTACTAGATTATTTTTCCGATTTTTCAATACCTTCTCCCTTTTTTCAAAAATCTAGATAGTATTTTTACAGTATGAAAAATCAGGTTCCAGTTCTATTTATTCATATGTGAGTTCATGCGTTGGGTCTGGCATGTATTTCTTTAACAATGATACATGGAACACAATATGAACTATGTAGAGATTTGGAGGTATCACGAAATGGTAAGCTAAAGCTCCGATTCTTTCCAGAATTTCAAATGGTCTGATGTACCTGGGGCTCAGTTTCCCTTTCTTACCGAACCTCAAGACACCCTTCTATGGAGATACTTTCAGAAATACATGATTTCCCACTTAGAATTCCAAGTCCTTTCTCCGATTTTTAACATAACTCTTCTTGCTACTTTGGGATGATTTAATATGGGATTTTATTTTCTTCACCTTTGTCATGTTCTCTTCAATATGTTCTGAGCCTATAAGTTTCCTCTCACCAACTTCATCCAAACAAGTTGGAGTTCGACATCTCTTTCCTTATAATGCATTATATGGAGACATTTGAATACTAGAATGGAAACTATTTTTGTAGGAAAATTTCACCAAAGGCATGTATTGATCCCACATACCTTGGAAGTAAAGAGAGCATGATCTCAGCATGTCTTCCAGGGTTTGAATAGTCATTTAAGATTGTCCATCAGTTTGAGGGTGATATGCAGTACTCATACGAAGATCAGTATTCAAAGCCTTCTAGATACTTTTCCAGAATTTTGATGTAAATTGGGGATCTCGATCAGAGACAGTAGATAGTGGTGCACCTTGATGTCTCACAACTTCATTAGTATAAAGTCTTTCCAGGCGCTCCAGTGGAAAATCCTCCCTTATTGGAAGAAAATGTGCTGATTTGTGAGATGATCATCTATTACCCAAATGGAATCATTCCTTATAGGTGCCCTCGGTAGTCCGGTGACAAAATCCATCGTAATTTTATCCCACTTCCACATAGGAATGGGTAGAGGTTTCATCACTCCTTTGGGATGTTGTCTCTCTGCCTTCATTTTTTGACAAACTAGACACCTTGACACGTAGTCAGCAATTTCTCGCTTCATATAATCCCACCAAAAATATTCCTTCAGATTTCTATACATCTTTGTGCTACCCTAGTGTATAGATAAATTTGAGCTATGAGCATCATATAATAGTTCCCTTTTTAGATCAAGTACTGATGGAATGCATAACCTCTTCACAAATTTCAGAACTCCATCTTCATACACGAAGTCAGCCAGTCTCCCATCCTTAACTACATTAATTTTCTTGTAAAAATTATCATCATCAAATTGATAAATTTTTATCTTATCTAGTAAATATGTTCTAGAAATCATTTTAAAGAGGAGTGATATTTCCCCTTCCTTAATAATTCCCATATCCATCTTCAATAGTTCTATGAATATAGGATCTCTTTCAATCCTCATTTGAGTCAGAAGGCCATGATCTTTCGAGATTAATGCATCTGGAACCTTATTCTCCTTTCTTGGGTGGTATTGTATTAAACAATCATAATATTTCAGTAACTCGAGCCATCTTATTTTCCTCATGATGAGTTTTTTTTATGTGTTAATATAATTCAAACTCTTGTGGTCCGTATAAATCTCACATCTCTCTCCGTAGAGATAATACCTCCATATTTTCTGAGAAATGATTACAGATACAAACTCAAGATCATGAGTTGGATAATTTTTCACATGAGTCTTAAACTTTCTTGATGCATAATCAATTACTTTATCATTATGCATAAGGACACAACCTAGTACATTCTTTGATGCATCTCTGTATATTACAAATCCATCACATCCAGATGGAAGAGTCCAAATTGGATCATTGACCAATATTATTTTCAATTCATCAAAGCATTCTATACATTCTTTTTTACACACAAACTTAACTACTTTACGTGTGAGCATGGTTAGGGGATTAGCTAGTTAGGAAAAATTCTGAACAAAATGCCGATAATAACCTGCTAATCCAATAAAACTGTGTACCTCAGTTATGTTTTTTGGCATGGGACAATCTTGGATATCATTTTTTATCACATGATCAACTAGGATTTCATCCTTATATACCATATGTCTCAGAAAAGAAACTGATTAAAGCTGGAATTCTCACTTTCTAAACTTCCCATATAATTTACTTCTTCCAAGAGTTCACAGAATAACCCATAAGTGATTCTGATGGTCTTCATAGCTTTTTGAGTATACGAGGATATCATCAATGAATACCACAAAAAAAATTATCATGATATTCCCTGAAAACTCTATTAATTAAATCCATGAAAAAAGAGGGTGCATTTGTCAGTCCAAAAGGCATCACTGTAAGCTCATAAAGCCCATACCAGTTCCAAAATGCTATCTTAGGAATATCCTGCTTCCTCACATGCAACAGATGATATCCAGATCAAAGGTCAATCTTTGAAAATTATTGATCTCCATGAAGTTGGTCAAATGAATCATCAATCCATGGCAGAGGATACCTATTCTTTATTATAATAACATTTATTTCCTTGTAATCAATGAAAATCCTCATGGATCCATATTTCTTCTTGACAAAGAGAACATGGGCTCCCCATGGAGAAACACTAGGTCAAATAAATCATTTTTTCACTCAAATATTCTAGTTGTTTCCTTAGATCTACTAATTCCACATTGGCTATTCTCTAGGGAGTATTTGATATAGGTCTTTCATCATGAATTAAATCAATAGATAACTCAAATTCCCACACTGAAGGATGTCCATGTAAATCCTCTGGAAATTCATCAAGGTACTATTTCACTATGTGCACATCTTCATTTTGAATATTAATTTCCTCACCCATAGATATTGGTTTATCTTCCTATCCAAGTATTTCATTAAGTAGAGCTACTGGGGGTGGTTCTGGATAAGAATCGAGTGGTGAAGTTGCTACCTTAAAGACAAGGGATTCGACACCATTTTCAAAAATTATAACTTCCTTCTTCTTAAAATAAATCTTTACATCATCATTTGACAGCCAATCCAAACCGAGAATTATTTCAAATTAAGTCATTGGTACGATGATAAGGTTAGAAACTAGAGCACGTTTTGGTGTCTGGAGGGGGACTAATCGACACATCTTGGTTTCAATGATACATCCCCTGGGATTTTTGACTAAGAACACCTTTATTAAATCAAATTGGACATATCAAATTTTCTTGGAAAAATGGGAAGTTATAAATGAATGTGATGATCCAGAATCAAATAACGATTTGGCTAAATTTGAAGAAAAAATTAATGTACCTGCCACCAAATCATTAGGAACTTCAACCTCCATGATTGTAATCGCATAGGATCTCCCTTGTTCTCTTGGACTTTTCTAAGTCATGTTTCCTTGACACATAGGACACTCATTTGAATATTGTCCCATATCATTTCAATTGTATCATTGAATATCATGGAATTTTTTCTTCCCCTTTCATTCATCATATTGATTCCCCTTTTCCTCGCAGTTATAGGAGAATCCCATTCCTTGTTATCATTTCCCGAGATGATTCTTTCAATAGTTCTCACATAATGGGAATAGATTTTTTCCCGTGATCTTCTTTGGTGCTTCCCCTTTTCCTTTGTTATCTGAGTACTACTTCTTATCTTGGTTTCCTTTGAAAATATTTGATCTAGAAAATTCCCTCTCTATTTTTATGGAACATGATACAATTTCACCATATGATGAAAATGATTGAGATGTTAGTGACTTTCGAAGACTTGTCTTAGGACCATAAAAGAAATGATCAATCATGTATGCCGAGTCACGTACGTAATCCATGACATACATGGAAAGCCTTGTGAAAGTAGGATCATACTCTATAACTCTTTCTTATTCCCTTTGTTTTAAGCTAAGGAATTTCCTCTTCATTTCAGTTTGTTTCTCATGAGGGAAATATTTTTCAAAGAATATTTCCTTAAAAGTCCTCTATTCCATATATTTTATTTCTTCTACCTCTATTATATTCTGAATCAAGGACCACCATTGATCAGTGTCACCCTTGATACAATATACTGCCAGTACTACCTTTTCATTTTCATTGCATCTTAATGCCATGAATATATTTTCAAGGGACTTGATCCATTAATGATCAACCACTGGGTTAGTAGTCCCACTAAAATATGGGGGCTTCTTCCACATGAAATGATCCAACAGAGGTTTCGAATTATTATTCATTAAAACTGGAGTAAGTTGTCCCAATATGGTCATGATCTGATCTTCTCCAACATTGAATGTGTTGACTTGCTCAGTAGGTAGGTCCCTACCTTGCCCACGAGTATTGATTTCCATTCTTCCATTAGACGCCATTTCTAAATAATGGGATAAAATATATTATTTTGTGAATCTCAAATAGAATATCACTCAACATAGATTTAAATTCTATGCATAGCTAATCTAATAAACATGGTTCCTCTGAGGAAAAAATTTAACTTAAACTCCTTCATAATGGATTGTAAATAAAATGTGAATTATCCTAATAATATCCCCCAGGATTGTCATAACCAAGAGTGAAACAAGGCCCATTTTCATGTACCAGGATACGGTGGGTCAATCCTAAAACTCCTTGTCAGAGTTTTCACTCCTAGGTACATCTCTACCAGAGCCACCTCTATCTACTCGTATCCAGATAGGGATTTATTTGATATAAAGATTCACATAATATATTCCTTAACAAAATACCAGGACATTCTTGTACATTTACCCTCAAATACTATATTAGGTCTTTGTTCCCAACTATATTTTTCTGAATCTAGTTTCCACGTTTCCTACTAAACATCCTCTAATACCAACTGTAACACCCCAACCCCTCTAAGCTGGAGCTAGTGCATTACTTGTGATATTGGAATGGTTAGAAGGAAATAAAATCATTAAGGAACAATCAATTTAGTAGTCTTGAAGAAACTAGATATATATATGTTTCTCAAAATTACATTAGAAAGGTTTACAAAATACAATACATAACGAAAACTAAAACTGCAACCACTTAAACTCAATAAATTTTCTTTTCTTCATCACCTGTTGAGTGTAAACAATGAAAGGGGTGATATCAAATGATCAGTAAGGGTTTCAAAAAGTGGAATCATGAATAAAATAATAAGTAAATAATTTTCAAACAAACATAATCAATATGGCATGGTGAATAAATGAAAAAATAATGCCATTAATAAACTGAGAATGATGCTGCATCCACATATTTTGTCATACTGAAAACATCAAGGATAATAATAAAAACTGATAATGAATAAATAGAATTCTTATTAATTGGATGATATTTATTTGGCACATGAAACCATAATACAGTAAAAACGGTTTAGTTCTATGGGTATAAATATGTCTAATTTTTTGGAAACAAACTCAAAGGGTTTGTCGCCAACTGATTTGTATAATGAGACCTACCGATAAATCAAGGGGCTATAGCGGGCCCCACCTGCCAATACATGTAAAAAGAATTCATTATAAATTTATTAAATACAAGATCAATATTCCTTTTCAATATCCATATAGAGTAGAGTATACGGATTCCTCAATATTTCCATAATTAAAATAACTTTCCAAACAAACACTGTATGTAAAATGGTATACGGTTTTGACAACAAACATATACATGATATGAGATTATGTATAATTAATAGAAATATAATTTCAAATAAAAATTGATCTCTAATGGGAATTAGGTACACCACATAAGGATTATAAGGTGCACCATACAAAGTTAGTAACAACCAAGTAGAAGTTGAGACAAAGTCTCTTACAACAATGTAATCAGTCGAATCATATGAACATAACTTAATAAACCTAAAATGAATCATTTAATAATATGAATATAAAGAGATTAATGTTATTACATATCAAATGACCATACACATATACCACATACAAGAAATAAGTGGTGATCAATGAAAATCCTTCAAAAATGAAAGTGAGATGACAAACCCCTTACCTTTGGTTTGAGTGTGTTTTTCGTTTGATTTAATGAATGGAATAATCAAATTTAGATTCATTAATTAATAATTCCATAAACTTATATACATTTAATTTATTTATTATAATCTTTTTAGGTTCATTCATGGCACTTTTAATGGGTTTAAGTGGTTCAATTTTATTGTTTTGGAAGCATTTTCTTCCTTGGTTTTCATGATTCATTTACTTGCTTTCATGAATGGAAGTTCATTTGAAAAGTGTATAAATATACAGAGTTGTTAATATATATTATTAGTGAAATTAATTAGATAAAAATGATCTTATAATTATTTTTGGTTATATACCATGATGATGATTCTTTAGTTAAAATTTATTACAAATATTTGAATTAACATGGCCATTTTGTTCATAATGAACTTCTTTTGTATAATTATTTTATATTATGAGTGTCTAAGGATTCCAGAACATTAATAAGATGGAATAAATATATTATTATCTGGTTCAACCATTATAATGGTTTCATGACCAGTAATTAAGGATAAATTGAAGAATGAAACTCTGTCGTCCACAAAGGTTATAAATTGGGTCCTCATGGACGTTGATTTCGTTTATAAAAAATAAAAGGGAGGAGTAAGGATATTGATGATAGTTCGTCCATTAACATGATATAATTAATTTATATAGATTATAATAGAGTTTATCATGGTCATTTGGACATAGGAGGTGAGGAGAGAAAAAGAAAAGAGATGAACATCAAAATAAAAGAAACAGTGAGAGGTCCCTTATGAAAATTCCGCAGCCTAACAGCATCGCTTAAAAGTAATAAAATGAAATGATGAGAGAAAAAGGGTATCCCATAATATTTAAATAGAATGTAAAGATGAAGAAAACATAAAATCTAACCCCAACATTTGATAATGGAAAAACTCAAATAGAGAACATAAAAGGAGTGTCGTCTAAAAGAAGAGAATGAAGGATCCCCTTACCTTGCAGAGTAACTCCTAGTTCTTGATGGATGGGACCATGGGGGCTTAAGGAAACCTTGGTAGTACTCCTTTGGAGGTAATACCACTATATATTAGAGGATTTTGAGTTTTTAATCAATGAAAATTATGGGGGAGAGTGGGAATTTATTGTTTCTAAGAGAGAGTTTTTTATTAATTAAAAGGCACACCTCGTTAGTGGTTTTTGCAAAACCATGGGCTTGTCCATGGTATTTTCCCATGGTTTAAGCCACTTGGGACACCTCATGTCATAAGATATAGTAAAAAATACTACCAACCCATTATATTAATAATTACATCATTATGATGTCATTAAACTACAGAAATCTGAAATCTATATTTTTACTATTCACAAAAATTCATGTATTTTAGAAAAATCCCAAAAATTCACCAAAACCATTTTTTCAAAATGTAGAATTTTAAAATGAACTAAATTTTTTGAAACTAATTTTATAAGTATTTTTAATTTAATTTTTAAATAAAATCAAGGTTAATTCAAAAAAATAACAATTTAAAGGTATAATTAGTTTTTTATTACACTGAAAAATTAATTAACTTCTCATTATATTATTACCATAAGAAAATAAGATATTATCATTATTTAATATTTATAAGGGTCACATTACTATTCATATTACTATTCATAAGTGTACGTAACTATTCATCAAAAAATAATGTTGGTTCTATCAGACTGCAAACGACATACTGGTCACCACTCTAGATGACTATTTTTCGAAATTCAAAACATAAAAATGGAAAATTTATGTTTAATGGATAGAATGTAACTTTCTCCTATAATTTTTTATTTCACAAAATACTTAGTGCTTCATGCAATATGTTATTTCTAATGAATCAGAAGTATTTAAGAGAAACATACCATAAAATGTTTGGGGTCTTATACACATGGATAAAGAACCATGTAGATGTCCTTATTTATGATATTTGTATGGTATAAACTAAATATATAATATTTTATAAATGGGTATATGTTAATTTATTGTGGGATTTTTTTTATAAATATTAACATGGCCTTTATTGAGGATAGTCTTGGTATAGGGTACTATATATTTCATATGGTTATCATACGATAATTGTTATATGTTATAGTTATCAGTGTATTGTTGGTACAATATTTAAGTAACGGTTACACCCTTTATGGTAAGTATTTGGGATCTTGATAAACATTTTGTAGTGGATAGGAGATAGTATATCTTCATAAATTCCAATTATGCGGTGATGTTGACTAAAAGGGGTGATGTTAACCAAATTGGTATATTTTCATGATATGGGTGATGTAAAAAATGATGGGATGTGTGATATTATATTAAATTAGTGAATTTGAAACCACTCTTTACTTTTATATCTTGATAATTATGATCGTGATCATTGTAACACCCTGACCCAAACCACTAGGTTCGATTTGGAGATCCACAACTCCTCATCTGTGACACCCCATAGGAAAGTGATTTCTAATATTTAGAGTGTGTCTAATGTGCATAATTTGGATAAATTACCCTAAGTACCATATACTTTCATAAATAATATAAATAAAATATTAAACAACTAAGAGAAAACAATGTTGAAGGAAATCATATCAAAATGCATACTTGTCATACCATAAAAAATAAATAAGTAAATGAGATCCAGGTGTGGTAAGCCTAAAAATGTAATCTTGTACATAAGTAATGATAAATAAATGTACAATAAATATCCCTAATTATGTCGTCATGTCACCTTAGACTCCAATCCTTTGTCTCCTTAACTCTATTCTGTTGGATTGCTGGTCATGAAATCTAAAGGTACACAAAGATGCTCATGTATGCTGTGAGTAATATTCCTAATAAAACACTTCCAATTCATCCATAAAATAATTGAATATAATATATAATTGTATATTTCATGACATAAGTAAATGATAAAATTAACACATATAAAAAAATGTGTCGAGTGGTCATGCATAAACCATTCCTACACAAAACCCATCCCATCCAACTTTAGGTCAATTTCACTAAGGAATTTTTGTCCTATTAAACTATAATAGAATTAATGGATGCACCTAAAAACCCACAATGATGGTGATCATTGTCATGAAATCCATACACCCCACCATGATGATGATTTTTATCCTTGTATGGTGGTATGTCCTCCCGACATGCATAACATAATTGGATAATACTAAAACATGGGATGGATTTATCTATCATTGGGCATCAGCTAATGGAATATCATCCCACTCATGGACTAATCATGTATCAACAATAATTTGGGTGATCATACACATACTAAAAAAGGAATCATAGTTCATAGCCACCATCATTTCACCATGTTCCCATTTTAAGGGGCCAGCTAACCATACATGAGAAACATATCGCCCAAGTACCTATTAAAAGGATTCACTAGTTGTTTAATACAATAGGAAAATTTTGTTATAGTAAACACATAATTAATATAACCATATTTCGTAAGAGTATACTTGTAATCACATGGTCACAATGAAATGAATGCCTCATGTTCAACTCTCTCATATACATGAAAAAACATTATCAATATGGGTTATCCGGGATAATTAAACATGTCATAAAAATTTAATATGAATGAAAATTAATTTATAGGAAGAAACTACCACAATATTTTTTATTTTATCATATGTTATGTTAATTAATTATGACCCAAATAATGTGTGTCTTTTTTTAGATTAAACCGTTGAACAAGGAATCCAAGAATAGATTCTATGTATTTTATTTCCAAAAATAAATAAAAACATCACATGAAATAAATTTTCCACTCTCTATGATAATTTACAAATTGATAAATTAATCCATATCATGTTATAACAATTTCATCCCCATATATTTATTATAAAACCTCATATGATAAAATTAACTCTCTATAATAATCAAAAATAAAAATATCGTAGAACTTTATTATTATTATCCATTTATAATTTTGTATTTTTACTATATATGAATTCTCTATGATTTTTTTAGAATTTTTTGATGGATATAATCTATAATAAAATATAGAAATAATAAATTGAAATTATTCCATTAGAAAAGAGCACACTGAAGGGAGGATGGGAGAGAGGATATGAAATTCTGGGAAATCAGATGATGAAATTGGTTTTTTCAAAGAAAAATTTGATAATCAAGGATAAATTAATTTTTGGGTTCCCAGAATCATGGGAATATTATAAAACTGAAGGATATTATGATTCATTAAAATTAGAATGTGAGTAATGTATGGGTTCAAAACATTAAGAACCACTAATAATGTTATCCATTTATTTTTTATTTTTTCAAATCATTAATTAGATCTATTTAAAATATTCAATAATATCAGTTATGAATTTTTTAATTCATAAAATTTATTCACTTGAATTATGTTTTTAATTATAATTAAAAAGTTGTTATTTGTTCAAATAAGGAATAAGGGAACAAAAATTTAGAAAAATACATACCCTTAGACGTAAAAGGGTGTAGAATAAATGTAAAATGGTTTTTCCATTACACATGTCAAGAGTTTATAAATTACCATATGTAGAGAATTTATAACCTTATAAAACCATATTAATCTAATAGTTACCATTTTTTAGTGTCGGGGTTCCCTTACACAATAGAGGAATTCATGACCTAACCCTTACAGATAGAAATTTTTTCTTTATGATGGTAGTGGAAAAATCGGATTACCCTTATGTAACATTTAAGAATCAAATTATACATTTAGGTATCTAAGGAACATATATTAATTGAGAATTTAATTCCTCTATTTAACTTTATAAATCCAAGTTGAAACTATTTTAAACATTAAAAATCATTTTTATATCATGAGTTACCCTAATGAAAATCATATAACTTTCTTAAATGTAATTATTAAAATGAAACATTTTTAAAATTTTCAGTAATGGTCTTTGTATATAAAAATAAAATGGTAATTTAAAGATCATAAAACTATGTATATTTGATATCTACCCCTCTAAACATTTCTCATCCCTAGTATGTTCATTCAGTGGTCTTCCTCAATCAAATCAATATATTGAGCCCAGGAATTAGAATCCCACTCCCAAGTCATCTCCTTGATCCATTTATTCTATGTCGGGATTCTGAATCCTAATCCATTGAATGAATTTGGGGTTAATTAATTTTGTGTTATACTAAAAAAAACCTTAACACTCATGTTTTAACCTCTGTGTGAGGTTGTTGGGGGTTCCATGGAGTAGTTCACTACAACTTCATGATCAAGGGGTCGAAGTGCCCAAAACAAAACATTTTAGTATCCTATAAACATTAAATAATAGTAGAAGTGCTAATCAGGTGTCACCGTCAATGAATTATAGTAGTTTGGACTTAATAGAGTAGATTTATTTAGGACAGTATAATATTGTGGACATTGACATCGAACTATAGCATTGTGAAAATAGGGAGACAAACATGTTACTATAACTCAATAGAAATCAATCCAATGGTTACTATCACACATTAGACTTTTTGTGTGGTTGGTGGCATAGTTGATTAATATTATTTGAGATATAATTTCATGAGAGGGTTTCCTACCCTAAGATTGTACCCAATAAATCTTCTCCTTAAATAGTGAAGTGTTATACCTCTCTTAGGTTGTAGAGATAATTTTTTAATTCCTGTAAATTATTATATATTAGAATATTCTTCTCATTATTTGTTTGTTCACATTTACCCTAATATTGGTAATTTTATGAAAATTATTTCTCTATTAAAATACTCCTCATTTTCCCATAAGATCTAAATAATTAATATAATCTTCCTCCAACAAAACAATATTTCTCTAGTATATGATCCACGCTAAGAATTCCTCAAATGTTGTATCTGGATCCACCTAAGAATCCTTAGATTCTATAGAAAGTGTTGGATATGGAATGTACATATGAAGGTGAGAAATATAGAACACATCATTCATGCACTGATAATGTGGAAGAATTTCAAGTTAGTATGACACTACTCTAATACACTTATTGGTCCCAAAAAAATCCCACATAATATAAAGGAATGTTCCCTTTCTTCCATAAATCTTGATTTCTTTATCAAGGATTCAATTTCAGAAATAGATATTCACCAATAATTAACTTAAAAATATAACATTATCTGGTCTATATTAAATAACTATTTGTTCAGTGTAATCACCAACAACTACCAGATCTACTAAGACCTATCTGCGGTTTCTCAAAACATTCTAGACCCAAAAACTCCTACCTCACCAACCTCATGCCAACATTTTGGTGAGAGTAGAAACAATCAATAAATATCCTCAAAGGGTTCTATCTAAATTAAAGCACCGAAAATATTGTAGTTTGAAAACAAAAAAGGATGTATTCTCTTCTGAATCTCCATTGATGACAAAATCAAAAGCAAAGTGCATATCCTATAAAATAATAATCATCTGATTCAACTATATTTTTGATTGGTGATGGTATATTGTGCTAAATCATAGCTGAGTACCAATGAAAATATGTCATCACCTCTCAAATAGTGACATAAAATCTATATCTATGTCAAATAAAATTATCAAGGGGAATCCATTCAATTATATGTTCTAATAGATATACAGTTTTACTAGTTAAACTATTGTTTGACTCTCATAGATCAATATGAAATTATAGTGTTTCATTACATAATAAAAAATCACATAAACCACATCGTCAAACCTTTTCATCCTGGTTAAACCTATCAAAATTCCAATCATAACATTCTCTCACTTCAACATGGTCTCTCAATGTAGATGAATAAAATTATAAGGTCATTGGTTCTCACTATTTATCCTCTATCATGTGAGGAATCCTAAAACGAATCAATCAATAAAAATATTCATCCTTGGAAACAGGAATTATCTCTTTAATTAGTGTTACATATTTTAAAATATAGGTTCATCCACTCGCTCTGAGGTATGGTATTATCTCATAAGATAATTCAATATGGAATCCGAGACAACAACACTCCCATGTACTAGAATCACATCATCACCATCCAACAACCACCTTGGTATTGGGTAATCCCTAGATGGTAGTTCCTACATCATAATACATTGTGGGTCAATATCATTTCTATACTTTAACTGTATAAAATAGAAAATTTGAAAACCAATAGATAACACATCATTGATCTCTGATTCCGGAAAGAAATAGTCTTCCAATCAGCCGATAAGATCAACAAGAACCATTGTTCTTCTGAATTTCATCCCCAAATCTACCATGTTATGTATATATTATGGCTATGATCATATTCAATGACATTACCATTATATTGTAAACAGTACATAACAAAGTAAAATATCTCTAGGAACTCTAAATAGATCATCTTCAAAATATTTGGGTCCCACAATATGATGATATAATGGAGGATATTGTGGATCGTGTAAAAAACCTCTCAAAAAAGAGATAGTTTGAGAAAAAATTAATTCCATGGGCCATCGATATCATCTCCATTTATAGAGTAAGATATTGCTTCTCATGGGGTCATAGATATCATGACCTATAACATAATAATTTCTCTATCAGCTTCATTTCTTCTCCTAATTAAATACTTGATTCATGTTAGTATATAAAATATCTAATCCATGGACTTAAAAATTTAAACAATGGAGTTTTCTTCATCCTCCACTTTAATGAAATAAACACCTATTAACACTATTTAAACCACTAAAATGCACATCCTTTTTCCTCAACACAGTCAAGGGATATGATAAATGGTAGATTTCTAGGATAACTTTTTTTATTATCTCATTAATCATTAAATAATACTTGTCTTGGACATGTTAAATTAATTTTTCTAGAAAATAAATTCCAAAAATATCTCTAGGTCAAAAAATACCTATCTTTGGCACCACATGTCCCATGAATTTTACATCATACATATGAATGTTACACTATAAAAATTATGTTTAAACAGATGTGCTCAAAAAATATATAAGAATGTATCAATATGTGTGGATAGCTTATCTAGGGTTAAATAGTATATAAGGATTTCATCAACAAGACCCACAATGAATGAGTCCTAATATTGGAGGGAGGTTATGTTTATGAGATCCATGAACATTTATAGCTCCATCATCAATCCAAAAGTGATCACCAAGGACATGTAATTACTATAACTAAAATAAAACACATTCTCCATGATATCATCATATATATCTTGTTACTAGTTATATCATAGTCGAATATCAATCACAGAGAACCATCAATATCTTCATAATTAATAAAATATATCATCAATCCTAGGAAATCAATATTTTTTCTTCATAATCACCTGATTCAACTTCCAGTAATCCATGTAGAGTAAAATAATACTATCTTCCTTCATGGATAACAAAATAGGATCACCTTATAGTGATGCACCTGATAAAATAAATACCTTATACCACAAGTCCATAAGATATACCTTAAACTCAATCAACTAGGATAACAAGATATGATAAGTGGATTTGAAAATAGGTGGTACATGAGGGATTATCTACATCTCAAAGTTAACTCTTCAATTCCAAAGATGTCCTGTGAATTTCTTTTATAATATATATCCTAATATACATCCATAACTAGTGGAAAATAAGAGGGGTGATTCCACATATCTTTTCGATAAATCCTATACTACATTATATGACATGATCATCCTATGTTGACACATGTCTAGACAAACTATACCATCTCTAAATTATTATTGTTTAGATATAATTAACTTTTTTCCCTTGGAGGATGTAAATAACACCCTTTTAAAATATCAATAAACTTGAGCTTGGTAACTAGTAAATCGGTCCATTCCAAGAATAAAATTGAATCTCATCATCCTTAGAATCAGGATTTCCCATAGATTTCCATAGATTAAAATGAATATAGGTCACTCTAGGTAAATATTGTGAGGATCCATATTCATACCCAGTAGTGTATTGAGGAAAATTAGCATATAATGTAACACGATAGGTATTTCCAGCCTTGTATTCACTTTTGTAGATAAAAATTAATGGGGGAAACACCATAAAACATAGATGTATAAATTTTATATGTGATCAAAATAATGACTTAAATAGTAGAAAGCCTCTCACTACCATCCATTGGATTATAATCCACTACATACACTCACTCTTCTTTAGTTCCACAATATTTCACCCAATCCACCATATATTGGGTAGTCTACATTCTCTTATATGGTTCTCTTATACTACATATAATTAAACTAACATCACTATTCAAAGAATCCCTCAAACAATAACATTGCTGATTACAGTCCTTGTAACAATAGATCCACTCAAAATATGTATTTCCAAAATCATTTTTATAATTCCCCCATTTATTGTAATTGAAACATGTTATAATCGCTACCTATAAAAGATATTGAGGAACTATTACTCTATCTCATATTACTTCTACCTAATTTCACTTAATCATCCTTCCCCATATTACTAAATAAAGATTATCTCATTATAGTTAGTGAAATCATATTAGTAGGCCCACACTAGAATAGAAGTTAACATACTACCCATTCTAACTCTACCCCTTCTTAAAATTCGTATGCTTTTAAAGAACCATAATGTATGTCTTTAGGTAAAAGACTATAACCTGTATTCTAAGATCATGTCTAAGACCTATCTCAAACATTCATGTCTTTTATGCCTCATTTATAATAATTTGTGAAGAAAAAAACAATTCTATGAAATGAAAACAATACCAATTAATTTCTATAAACCCCTTCAAGAACTATATATAATACTAGTAAAAATCCCTCTTCATCATTTTAGGAATCATTTTCTTAAGAAAGATATCCCTGATGGTCTCCCAAGTATGAAATTCTCATATTCCATATTGATTTATTGTGTTTTCCATATACTAGTAGGCCCTTAGAATATTAATGTGTCTATGATCACTCAACCCTCATGAGTCTATACTAGATCAAAAATGATCTTGTCAATTTCCATAAAGTCCATCACATATAGTGGGACACAAGTACTCTAAATATCTGTTGAATGCTAGAAATGGAAATCTGATGCATGATTGGTCACAAATATCTTGATGGTTCTTACATGAACAAGAATAATTTGAATGATTCCAAGTGGAAAATTCTGTATATATTTTATCACTAGTGATAGTACAAGATCATGTTAGGTTGCATGATGTTGCACCACTGGGGTTGGAATAGGATAATATTGGGATACCCTAGAAGGAGGTCCCACCAAATACCTCAATTGAGTCATTTATAAAACTCAAAAAGAACATTTAAAACATATGAAACAAACAGATCATGATGATTCTAAACATTCTATGGGATCACACAAAGGTTCTCCTTTGAGGCTAATCATAACCCGAGGTTTATCCCTTCTCTTACTAACCAAGTTACATCATTTTTTCCTTTCAATAAACATTATATATATATATATATCATAACAACATTCTTGGTATCTAATAATTAATTTCATTGTATATATATCACAACAACATTGGAAAAAAAATATCAATCACTTGATCAAATACTACAAGTGTATCACAAAGAGATAGTAAAAATACATGAATTAAAATAAAAAAAACCATTATGTAGTAAAAATCAAGTATATATGTGGTATTTGGTCATATATTCCTATTCCTGATGAAGGAACGCACCCAAAATCCAAAAAAAAATTAATGATAATCTCCTCAATGGTTAATTTGAGGTCCATTACCCATGATATCTCATAGAACATAGAAATACCCATACAGAAGTCCAACAATTCATATATCTAAACTAAAATACCCTTGGATTATAAAAAATTAAAAATAAAATCCATTCCTTAATACTATATTGCAATTCCTCGATCAGAACATCAGAGTATGATCTGGAGAGGCACCAAACCGTGTGCCTGTCTCCCCATACACATGAGGTCTCAGAATAGCATTGAGGTTTCAATGTTTTTATATGTGGATACTATACTCTAATTATCATATCTTCACACCAATAATATAAATAAATATTAAAAAAACTCTGAGTAAACAATGATAAAGAAATAATATTGAATGGAATGCATGTTATATAATAAATAAATAAATTTACTACATGAGTGCCATGAAAAACCAAGGTAATGGTAATATTTTGTAATGATAAATAAATTCCAAAGAATCTTTCCAGATAATTTGTCGACATCACATATGACTCCATGATTCTACCTCCTCAACTCCTTGTTATTGTCCCCTGGCACATCAATGGATCCATGTTCATGAAATCAGCAAACATGCTGAGATTCAAGTGTAGGGTGTGAGAAAAAACACTATTGTTACCCCAAATATTAGTAATTTAAAAAATATCACACAATATGTGTGTGTGTGTGTTTGTTTTTTTATTTCAATAAATAACTAAATCCTCAAATAAATATATTACCTCACTTATGAGAAATCATCCTGAACTAACCATGCATCTATGAACATCAACCCCACCTACTTTGTCTTGATGCTAGTAATGATGTCTATGTCTATCAATCAATAACTACTTTATTGGAAACATCACATGCCTTAAAAAAATAGTTTTTATTATCAAGAGAACTGTATTCCCCACCCAAGAAATTATAGTTATCTATAAATCTTCATGGACCTCCTGGATGGAATTTATTATCCTAAACTCTAGATGCACAACCCTGATGATGGTTGTTATCCACATATTATGGTATTCCCCGCGTGGCATGTTTGACGTAGATGGATAATAAATCATCCATATTTGAAATTATACCAATTATCTCAATATTTTAATAATTCATGAACCATTCATGGAATAATTTGACATCAACTGGCTTGTTCGTGATATGACCCATACCATCAAATGTTCTGTATTCGGTAGTTTTCACTATGTTATCAAATTCCACTTATATGGGGTTATCTAAGAAGAACTGAGTATCAAATTCCTCATAATACTTGATGAATGGTTCCACCAGCTATAAAATACTAATAGAAACATATATTAATATACGTAAAATAAGTTATAACAAAATAGTTATCAAGATTCCACATATAATCACATAATCACAATGAAATAAAGGTATCAAGGGATACTCACTCATCCAAATGCTGAAACATAATAAGAATAGGGTGTTAAGAATAATAAAAAATTTCAATGAAACTTCATATACAAAGTCCTTAATGGTACTATCCTTTATACATCAATATTGTTTTGTAACAATTATGTTTTGCCAAAGAATAATAACCCTAATCACATTCATGTGTTAGTTTGTTCCAACCTCTTGTTGAGGAATTCTATAACAAATTCCATCTATTTTACATCCATAATAAATAAAAAATAAACAAGAAAGAATATTTTGTCTCTCCTTGAAAGTATAAAAAATATTTAATTAATCAATATCGTATTCAAACCATTTCATCCTAAAATATTAATTATAAAATTACATGTGAAAAAATTCTCTCTCTAGAACAATCCTAGATAAGAATTCGGTAATTCATTTCTATTATCATTTCAAAATTATTGAGTTATATGAATTAATAATTATCTATAAGTTTTTATATTGATAGAAATAACTCAATTTGAAATTCCAAACAAATTGAATACAAGGAAATTATCCCATTAAAATTCACCATTCAATAAGGCATGAGGGACAGAGTGGATCTTTCTATCCTCGAAACTAGATGAAGAACCTGGTTTGTTTGAGAGAAACATTGATAATCATAGATCGAGGTGTTATACACTACCCAGAATCATGATAATATCATAATATCAAATATTATTATGGTTCAGATATTTTTATGAAAGAATTCTATTTACAGTTTCACAGCACTAAGAAACACAAATTAAATTTTCCATTTATGTTTTTGATTACTCAATTATACAATTCGCAATGTTTAAAATCTTTAATAAAATGAGTTATAAACATTTAACACGTAAAATAAATTATTCCCATTATTAAAGGATATTAAAATTATAAAAAATGGTTTGTAGGTTTTATCATAGAAGAATGAAATGAGAATCATCAAAAATGTCCATCCTTTCTCAAAAAAAGAATAAGTATAATAGTGACATAGTTCCACCATTACGCATGAAATGAATCATATACACAATTTTTTGGAAGATAGTTTATAATATGCATCCTTATTAATCTATGATTTATCTTTACACACCGATTGGAATACTACTATGCAACACTTAAATTCTGAAACTAACACTTATGCAATACATACATAAATTTTTTACATTAGGATAAAAATTGGGTTACCAATATGTATCCCTTAGGAATAACCTTGTACCCTAACAAAGATAATGAGTAAACCAAACATGAAAAGTGAAATATAATTTTACCTATATGATACTTTGGTAAAAATACACTTACCATAAATCATGCACTATAAATCTTGAGTTACACTTAGTGAAATAATTGTACATATGTTTAGGTAATGAAAACATTAAAAATAATTAAATTTTAAACTAAAATAAAAAAAATAAAAAATGATGACTATTTAATTATCATAAAAATCATGATTTTACAATTATATCCCCCTAAATACTTCTTATCCACAAGAATTTATCAGAATAGACCTCTATAAACAATTCTGGCCGTTGATCTTGAGCATCATCTTCCCAATACCTTTTCACTTTATAGATATGTACATGCTTCAATAAGATACAAACAAGTGCCACTATCTTTCCCTAGAAAACCTCCAAACTTAATTTTTTGATCCACAACAATAATTCAAAAAATGATGCAATTTACTCCAACTCAATGTTCCTACTTGTCTATAACATGCATAGGAATTGGAATGTATATATAATGCTAAGAAACATGGATAATATCATGAATTCCTTCATAATTTCAAGTATGTTAAAATCAGTAATCCACTAATATGATATTTTCGATTATCCCAAACATTCATAAAAACTATAGAACCAGATTCTATTAATTTTAAAATCATAAATTCCATAAAAAAGAGTCACTCTCCCAAAAACACGGTCTCAAAAAATGAATAGAAATGGTCATCTTCTACTATTTAGATAGGATTTGTTCCTAGTCTGAGTGGTCACCAACCACTTCAAGATTAACTAAACCCTTTATTGGATTTCATATACAATAATAGGCCCAACAACTGATACTCTTCCTAACTTGTACCAACATAGTGGTGAGTGGAACAAATGTCTATTGAGATCCTCATATGGTTATTCTAGGTAGAATCATGGAAACTATTGTTGTAACAGCACTACACTAAGACTGGAATCCCATCCCAATCTCCAACTATGTCTAAAACACACACTTGGAGTATATCAACCAATATTTGAATCATCCACTCTGATATCCCATCTATCTGGTGATGGTATTCTATGATCAATCTCATCTAATCACCTCATTTATTCATTATTACCTAAAAAAACCAAAACATAAACTGTTAATATCTATCTAATACAATTCAGGATGAAAATAAATTAAATATTACTATATTATAAATATACAGTTTTCCCATTCATCTAATAAGTGAGTATCATCAATCAGTAATTAATGGGAAACATTCATTACCCAATCAACAATCACCAAAAACCACATCCCATGACCTCAGGGCCCAATGTAACCCAATTAAAATGTACATTGTGATGTCCTCTCTCATCCACATGGGAACTGTAAGTGTATAGAGTAAACCACTAGGATACTAGGGTTCATCCCTTTATCCTATGGTAGGAAAGTTATTGGAAAATTAATACAGCAATGTCCATCTTAATCACAAGCCACCAAAACTATAACATGAAATCATCATACATCATAATTACTCCATGATACACTTCCCACGTAGAGTTATATAATTTGATCATTAGATATTACCTAATTAATGTAAGGATTCTAATTATACCATTTAAAATGAAGAAACTATCACTATCAAATGGCCGACCATGTTCTAAGGGCCCTCTATATGGTTTAACCCGCATCATGGAACACTCTTGGTCAATCTCATATCCATAAATTTTCTAGCCCACAATAAAATATTTGACAACAAGTGTGGAACCTTTCATAAAACCATGATCATAAAAAGAAAATATCCTAAAATCATCCTACAAGATCATCCAGTTCCACTGTTCCTCTAGATTCCATTCACAAAGCTGATGGGATACCTATGTCTTAGGGATCAGAGTGTCAGGAGTGATATTAACTATATCTATTATAGAGTTTATCTTAATTTAAAATGTTTTTAGGTACTATTACTTATACATCTACATCATATGTTGGTCCCTCTATATGATGATATAATGGAGGCTATTATTTTTTAGGTAAAAAAACCACCCTCTGTATTTATATGGTTTCCACCACTTCAGGTCTTAGACCAGAACTTCTATATCCAAGTCATTTGTAGGATATTTTTTTACCTGGCGTCACAAAACAATTTCCCATAAGTTATAACCCTCTCTCTCCATCTCTATTTTTCAATATTTTTTTCAAAAGTATTCTTAATGGATCACATAATAATTAATATAAAATTCATTTCATGTCTAGTATCGTCATTATAGATATATTCTACCATGTCTTTAGCTCAATATAAACCAATTAACGATGTTTTTAATCATTGAAACCTTAATATTTTCTGGCCTATGAAGTCATGGTTTACGGTAAATCTGAGAGGTCCTCAATAACGTTTATGTAGTATTTCAAAAAACATAGAAATATCTTGATATTGAACACATTATGGATATTTTTATAGTACATCAATTCCTTAACATTATATGTGTCCATTGATATATTTTTCTAAGAAAAAACATTCCCCAATAATTTCACCACATGGATCTAGAAGATAAACATCAACAACATGGCGTAAATAAAATGTTCTTGAAGTATACTCATTATAATCTACAGATGTCTAGCATGATACTCTTGGATCCGAGATTAAATGAGGATATAATCAATTAAGTACATAAAAATCAAGTCCTCATATGGGTGCATGATCTTGTTTATGATATCCATTAACATTACTAACTTGTTTGGTAATCCTATTGAAAATACTAAGTTACAATATAGATCATACATTCTCTAAAACACCGCATTCAGAATTTAATAATATCTAACCTACAACTGGTGATATCCTTAATAGATTCCAATGTTGTAGAACAATTGGGTTCCCATTTCCAAATAAAATATATCATTAGTTATATGAAAGGGATAATTATTATTCACCATCATGTAAATCAAATTCATTTAATATATTAAGATTAAAAGGATATTGTCTTATTTCTTGCTAAACAAAATAGGTTCACCCCCTGGTGGATTACACCACCTAAAAAATAAATTCTAATCAAGTCCATGAGATTCACCTTAACATCAAACAACACGGATAGTGACATAAAATAAAGGCATGTAAAAATGTATTGTTCACCTAAAAAGACCATTTTATCAAATTAAAATATTCTATTATGTATAATCCCTATTAATTCATCTATAACTATGTATTCATAGAAATCCAAAACTAGAAGAAATATTGATAAGTCTACCTTGGATCTAGAAAATAGAATAAAGACTATGACCAACATTGTATCCTCTCATGCTGACTCTAGTATAATCAAAATCTATATGAACTCAATTCCTATTCTATAATAATCATGAAAATTTCTATCCTATGTGATGTAAATGTTATCCATATATAATTTCAAAAAATTTGAGTTGATAAACTGGTAAGATTTCCCATTCCGTGAATCATAATAAATTTCACTATCATCGGAATCATAAAGAACTGTAAATGTTATTAACATGTAATGACTATAGGAAACCCTAGGAATATTTTATGATTTGGAACCTTCATTACTAATTTTTTTATCAAGGGTAAATAACTCAGAAAGTAACATGATATGTAATTCAATTCCAGAAATTACGTTTGATGCATAAAGTAATAGGAAGAACCAATATTAAAGATATTCGTTGAAAATTTATAAGTGATAAATAAAATTAATAATAGATTTCATGGTCCCTCACCAACATCCACTATAGACTAATCTACTACATCTACTTATGCTACGTAATCACTTAATCATTCCCCTAATATATCATTGTATGGGTAGTATGCACTGTTTGATGTGGTCGTCCACTCCCAGCATGCCCTACTCTTCTATGACTCCTCTGAACTTCCCTAAAGTAAAAAAATTGATCATAATCAATATTTATAAAAAAAATTTTACTTTGGAGAGGGATTCTTTAAAGAAATTTTATAATCACCCATTTTCTCAAAATTTATGAACTTTTGGAAATTGTATAACAAACAGAATATTATGGAAGACCTGATATACCATGTCTGTCTACTTCTCTCTTTATTTAGATCCACATTCCCCCTCCTACTACTAGAAGTGGATCCTATGGTAGTGGGATAAATCTCAGTGACTAGTCATCTAAAGTCCAAAAGAAAACCTACTACCCAACCCTTCTCCAGAACCTTCATAAAATCTATTTCCGTACAAAGCACCTTTGTGTACATCACCATGCCTAGTACTCTAACATGAAATATATGCTCTAGTCAAAGTCATATCTCAAAATTAAAATCCTTATTCACCACTTTTCCATATAATTGAAATAAAAATCATTCATCATTATGAATTAGGATGGCTGCAAAGATGTATTTATAGATCCTAGAAGTGACTCCCTGATTCCTAGGCACAATCTAACAACATTATAAAATGGAAATTATTTCTCGAGAAATAGTTAGAGAATGGTCACCCTAGTATGAACTTGTCATCTTTTAGTATGATTAATTATAGTCATCCATATCACAATAGGTCATAGTATCAAAAATGATTATAGGATCACTCAAACCATCATATTATTCATTACTAGCTATAAACTTCTCTTGGTAATATCATACATGTCCTCTGTAAAAGGTGGGGAACTATACCCTTAACAACAAAATGACACTGGATATTTAAATCATTATTTTGATTGGTCATGGTATTCTAGGTGGTTATACCTCTAATAGACATAATATAACTGATTCTCGAGTAATTATCTCTTCAACTCTAATGACCCATGTCAATAAATAGGCTAGTTGTAGAGCATACTCCTACAAAAATTATGGGGGCATATGATTATCCATGGATTTTACATATGTTCTTCCATTAAAATATCTCTTTGGAGGTATTTATGAAATTCCAAATTAACCCTTAAAAGAACTGAGACCAATAGATCATGAATATCCTAAAAAGGTCTATTCTATCACAAAAAATGTTATCCTATGAGGTTTCCCATAACCGAATGTATATCCATTATAAAACTAACCAATGTTTTCATCTATTTAAATTATTAAAAGTCACATATATAAAAAATATAAGATTATAATCAGGTTATATTAATTAATTACATTGTAGATTTATCACAAAGAAATTGGAAAATTAGACATATCTCTTAACTAGAGAGTACAAGTCTATCTAGAAAAAATAAAAAAAATCATAGAATTGAATTAAAGAATTAGTATTAAACCCACAGTAGTTATATATGTGGTATTTGATCTAAAGTTCCTATTTATGTTTCATGAAAACAAAAAAAATCTAGAAAATTCTATAATAGTAATCTTGTTAATGGTAACATAGAGATCGTAACAAATTAGTTGTCTAGGTGCATGGAAACTCTCCTATACAATTTCGAGACACCCTATCTCCTATTTATAATGTTGGAATATGTTCAAAATGAAATAATTAAAACTATAATTTGATTCCATTTTATATCTAGTGACCTAAATTCGGATATAAAAGATAGGCAGACATAAGACCTCATGCACACCATCCCATATGCAAGAGGATACTGACTTACAATGAGGGTTTGAAGTCTGACTATATAAAGACTATACCATCAATATCATATAATTGATCAAATAATATTAATAAAATATAAAATAAGTCATAATAAATAATTTCAAAGTAAAAAATATCAATTATTATAAATTCTATAAAATAATTAACTAAATAAATTGAAACCTGATGTAGAATGACAGAAAAATGTAATCCTCATTGTAAGGGGTGATAATTAAATATGGTATCACAAGTTTACTGTATGTATCAGCAACACCTCTCACTCCAAGATTTCATCTCCTCATCTCCCTATAATTAGTCCCTTGATCTTTACTATAGACATGATTATGAAATATTCACTCTCACTGAGATTTATTTATATGGTGTGAGTAATCGACCATGTAGGACAACACCAATGCATCCTTAACACAACTTCACATTATATGTAACAATATATGTTATGACACAGGCTGACAGAAAAATAAACATTCAACCACACATGTGTGGAGTTATCATGCACTAATAAATCCCCCATAAACCACAACCCAAATAATTTTCTATTGATGTTGGTATGTTTATCTATGTTTGTCAAATTAGTGTGGACTTCAAGTAATCATCACACAGCCCACCCTGATTGTGGTCATTATTTGGAACACTACACACCCCATCCTAGATACAGTTATTATCCCTAGCATGGATCACTACACCTTGATAATGTTCATTATCCATTACTCTTCACTCCCATCCCTGATTGTGGTCATTATCTTCAAATAAAGGTAATACCCACTTGACATGAATGACATAACTAGAAAATACTTCACCCCGATGTGGAGTTAAACTACATCATCCAGTAGCTAAATGATTCTTAACCCATGCATATTCTACTCTAGCATCTACAATGATGTCCACTATCATATCAATACCATAAAATGAGAAACAGTTCGTATCCCTCATCATGTAATCACACTCCCCATTGATGGGATTTATAACTACAACTAAGCATCCTGATCATCATGTTTCCCAAAGAAAGGTTATAATGTATTTGAAATATGAAAAAAAACATTTATTTTATCATGGAATTTAAATAATGTAAAAATTGTTTTCTATAGGATATATAAAATAACATTATAATAAATAAATAATGTACTTCAGTGCCACTAACTCAGCCATATGCATAACCATAACAATTATGGTATATCAAGAAAATAAACTTGTCTTGACAATTACAAATACAACTCCCTTCACTGGAAGAAACATCCTACCTCAATATTTTAAATATTATCATCATTTTTAATCATGTAATCATCATCAAAATCACATACTCATATTATCTTGTTCAAAATTCACACCAATGAATCCTAGAACTAATTCAATATATTTTATTATAAGAAGTAAAAAAAATAAATGTGATAATTGTTTCTCCCTCATATATAATTTCCAAAATATCTAATTATCCATATCGTTTGCTAACTATTTCATCATCATGTATTAATTTTGAAACCACATGTCATAATATTATATATCTTTTAAATAATCAGATATATTCATATGGAATTTCATTATTATTATCCTTTCATAATTCAAATGTTCTATAAACATATAATTTTATATCATTTATTCAGAATCTTATTATGAACTCAATGTACAATTAATGGTAAAAAGAATTTGTGTAATGTATCCACATAAAACATAGCCCATAATAATGGAATATAGATAGAATATCTTTAGTGCATATAAACCCGATGACGAACCCAATTTAATTAGGTAAAAATATTACTCTTAGATTGGGTAGTTTTGGACAGCCTGGAACCATTATTATATCCAAAAACTAAAGGTCTCCATGGATCAGATATTATTAAGATATCAATCCATGTTTAGTTTCATAGAATTGAGAAACTCAAATTAATTGTGTTTTAATTTTTTTTAACTAAAATCATGAGTATATAGAATTTAAATTCCTCAATAATATGAGTTATTAAATTTTTTATGATTCAATTGATTGATTCCCCTGATTTATGTTTTTCCAAATTGTGAAAAATGTATTATAGGTTCAAATATGGGATAAGGAATCAATAATCTATAAAAATGCATACTCTTGTGCATAACTAGAAAATGCTAATGTGTAACTTGGTTTTACCCTTATACAAGAAATGAATACTTACATAGATTTAAATTGTTGTATATTACCATAATAAAGAATTAGAAAACTATGATTTACTTTTATGAAGTGAGATGACTACTCTTATATAGTATATGAATATTTTAATTGAACCATTATTATCTCAAACTTAATGTTAAATGAGTTTGAGAAACCTCGATTTTACATTACACAACCCTTAAAAATCAAGTGAAACCCTTATGTAGACACCAAACAACACTTATGTTAGTACTGAATTTCATGGAATACAATTTTTCATGTGAGGTAAAACACTAGTTACCATTACACATCATTTATAAATCAGGATATAATCTTATGAAAATAATTGGTCTTCTATAAGTGTAATGAATATATTAAAAAAATTAAAAAAACACTAAAAGTATAATAGAATATAACCCAAATAGGTATTTATTTATCATATAAATGATGATGTTTCATTCATTACCATAATGATAATGTTGATCGTTGCAGTGGTGGTTATGGTAAATTTGTAATGTTGATATTTTGGAATGAAATTGTCCTTCATGTCAGGTTGTAATCAAAGAACAATGATTTCTACTTTTTTTTTATTATTTTCATTGTTGATATTTTTGACCTAATTTTATTATATTTTCCTAATTTTTAGTACCAAACCAAAAAATTTTCTTGTTATAATGAATAGATTATATTATTCATATAGGTGTACGTAAATCACAAAAAATAAGTTTTTTTTATTTCAATATTGTGTTTATAATTTATGTTATGGGATATGCCAGGCTTTTTCAACCCACCATTTTTTTATATCTATTAATGAAGAATTTATATTCATGTTTATTAGTGTGGTTAACATAAAATTACACTAGATGGATTACATAAGGATCCCTCTAAGTATCATTATACTCACCCCTACTTCATATGCACTATATTATAGATTCTAATATTCATGTGAATGGAATTTATTGAAAATATTATATTGGAAATGAAGTTTCATGATTGAATATTAATTTAGTGTTTGTACTTTTTTTTTCATTTATTTTCCGATATATATGCATATTTTTTTGTATAGTTTTGTTTCATTTCTCCCATTGAATGACATAAGCATAATATTCATTATTGTGTTATTTTTATTCATTTTCATCTATATTCATCATGATATTAAATATATATATATATATATATATATCGTGATAATATTTAATGTTATCTTAAATGGTAAGGCATCCAATTATATATGTCTATACACTTTGTGTTAGTCTTTTACCATTTTCCCTATAGAGGATATCAATGTGTTTTATTATTGATAATTTTACATTTATTTTCATAAGACTAGATGGGTTTTTGTTATTGAATTTTTTTATCATATCATATGGTTTGGTCGAGTGTTTTTCAGTAGTCACAAGTGAGAACTATGTTCAACTTCTCGGGGTAGTGGCGCATGGAAATGAAGGATGTAAAAATAAACATTAAATCCCATATAAGTATGTTAGTGATAATTTTTTTGAATGAGAGAAATAGATTTTTCAATGACTATTCCAAGATGATAATTATCAACTATGTTTCATAAATTTGTTTCCCTGGGAACATGCATCAATTAATTTCATGCTTGTCATTATCAATTCATATTCTATTCTTTAGATAATAGTTATAATGGGAGTGGATCAGTGTGTATTTATATTAAAACTATTAATATCCAAGAAATTGTTTCTATAAAACCGCATGATTTTATTATATGTCTCTTTTTAAATAAAATTTTCTTATTTGAAAGCTAACAATGAACCCAACATCAATCTTAATGTAACACAAAAATAGTATTTTTTAAATGTTACCATTTATCCTAGCTGTTAAATTATAAGGAATGAATATTATTAATCGAATTATGAAATATATAATAGTCCAACCCATTTATATTTTATTATTTTTATTATTTTTAATTCAATAATATATTTTTAGTAAATCCATTTTATTTTTTGAAATAAAATAAGATTTGTCAAAAATTTATTTTTATTTGATTTTATGATTTAATATTATAATTAATTTCCATTATAATTATAAATTGTACCTTAAAATTTTAATTTCATTTTTTAACAATTGTGGAAAAATTATCTTATGATAATTTTGTGAGAATTTTCTAAATTTTTTTTTTCGAGGAATAGTGATAAGTAAATATTTTTAATGAAAATTCAAGTAATTTTTAAAAATTTTATATGGTATAATATTTTTATTAATTGTTTTAAAATTTTAATTAGTTAATTTTTTATTTAATATAATATAAATATGGTTTTTTAAATAGGAAAATACTTGAATTTAGTACCAAAAAAATTATATATAAAAAGGGTATTACTCTGAAAAAACTATTTTTCATTACCATTAGTATGTTTAATTTTAAATTAAATTATTCAACATCTAGGTTTTCAATTTTGAACAATTGATATCATATTTATAATTAGGATTTTCAAATTTAGTAAATAGGACCCTATTATTTTTTATAAAAATGAATATTAAACCTAGTAGTTTTTATTAACATGGTTAAGTGTAAATCAGGTAATTAAGTTAAAAAATAAAATGATAATGACTGTAAAATTCATCTAACACTTTCCCCAATTTATTTGTAAGATTAATTTTTTATCTATAATCATTAGAGGCTTGATTATGTGATAGTTTGATGCCATTTGGATTTGATTATAAAATTTAAATATGTTATTTAAAGAAAAGTCAAACATATCACACTCTTTTTTTTACAAGTGTCATATTTTAAATATGATTTTATATAGTATATTTCCTCAGTTTTAAATTGTATTTTTAAATATTTGATATTTATATACAACATCATAATTAATTTATGATTTTATTGAAAAAATAATTGCTTTAAATTATTACACAATTTTGATGCATTAATTATTCAATTAATAGAAAAATAAATTAAATGTGTTTTAAAATAATAAATGTACAATAATTTTTATTTATTAAGTTTTTCTATGAATTTCAAGAACATTATTAAAAATGCGGAGTCTGTAAAACATTTTTTTGAAATCATGTTATTTTATTAATATCATTAAAATAAATTTAATGAATATATGGAATACATTATGGGTTCTCTCTCTAGGAAATAGATTCTCTCTATATCTCTCTATGGTGATGACTAAAATGATCCCAATAGACCAAGTTAATGTGAAAAAAATTGATTTTTATCTGATGTAGTTGGGAATAAAGATCTATTTTCTCTATTTTTCTCACTAGATATTAATTTTCTGTTTACCACTATTTTTAAAAGGGTTGTTAATGGATGAAAGTTACACTACATCAGTATGGTGTTGAAATTTGGGTGGCGATGGAAATTTCAAAAAAGATGAAAATTTCAGTGTATAGGAAGCATGATCTCTCTCTAAGATACATGATGGCACCGAAGGTAGAGAGAAATACCTCAGAGAAGTGGCACTTTGTGGTGAGGTATGTTGGTGAGAGAAAAAAGTGATCCAGGAAAAGGGTTTTATGGTTTGGAAACAAGAAAAAGACGTAGGAGAATATATTAAGTTGTCTAGCGAGGGTTTTCATGTACTTTCTATGGCAGAGTGGTGCTATAAATGTCTACCTGGTGGTGGGGCTGGCAGGATCTATGGATTATGGCATCATAGAGTGTCTTTTTTCCTAGTGGCAGTATGGATGGAATGATAGCGATAGTGTTCTGGTGATAGGGCATAACGATGTTTGGTTTGGAATCCCAATGTTTAGAGATACTGGCTTTGCCAATCTATTGATTGTGTGGATTCAATGTTATTAGTGGCCTATTCACCATGGTTACGACTCTTTGGTGGTGACCTTGGGTGACTTTAATGGTGATTGTGAGGTTGTGATGGGTTTTCTAGAAAGCATACAGGTGATCTAGCTAGTGATTCATGTGACAATGCTTGTGGAAAATGGTAGTGTGATATGTAGGTAGGAACTATGATGACGATGTGTTTTTGATGACATCAGGATGTGGGAATTTTATGGATTCATTTACATGATATTCTTGAGATTCGGGCGCTGACCTTAGAGAGCATCATTATCATTATATGCTTGGTGGGAATTTTTTTTCTGAGGCCGGGATTTAGGCATCGATGTATTTGTTTTGTGGGAGTGAGGATTCACGCATGGACGTGTGGCGAGAAGTGGAAGGATTGAATTTGATTTGATCAGGTGGGTTCCTGGAAAATACTGGGGCTTATGTCTATTATGGATTTTCAACAATTTAGGACATTATTTTAAGGACCTTGGGACTATATAAAGTGGGTATGAGGGTCTTTCATATAGGTGGGCTTGTGTGTGGGTCTATAGACTATTTGGTGTTCTTGATGTCACTATTTTTCCAAAAAATATAGCTTGGTGGTTTTTTTGAGCAACCTGTTTATTGTGTTTCTCTATATTTATATTCTCTTAAATAAATTTTTAAGACCGATCTCGCATGATTCCTTAACATTCCATGTAATGTAATGAATAGTGTAAAAATTGAAAATAATGATATTTCAAGAATATAGTATTTTATTAAATTTTATAAATAATGTCAAATAAATAGAAATGGAAAAATATATGGTCTAAAATTTCGTACTATATGAATTTATAATCCCTTTGAAAGAATTTTTCCTAAGAATAATCTTATTATATTTTTTGATTTTGCGATATTTTGAAAGTGACCATCACTTCAATTATAAAATTCCACCCCTTTCGTCAGATAATTACAATATATCCCCCATAGATAAAACAAACACTTCCCACATAGATTTTCGAAGTACTTATTTATGTTATTGAGGCTCTGGTCCTTCCAAAATACCTACTATAGGTCCCTTAAAATAATTTATATAATGTCCACTCGGTAGAGGAGGTAACCATCTCTATGGACTCTTTAAATATTATCTCTTATTCTTCTTAGTATCCATGTGTTGTTTCCATATTAATGTAATAAATCATATATCATTTATATGTCAATATTTTACCAAAAGGGTTAGGTTCAAGCCCCTTTATTAAGAAAGGAAAAATACAACAGAAACCCTCGTTTAAACTGGGTCAGAGAAACCCATTACATGCACTAGTGCCAGAGGGATCAACCCACTACAATTCCCAATACAATAGCTCGAAAGCTTAAAAAGATAACCCATTACATGACAGAAGACTAGAAAAACAAATTCATAAACACAAATCCCACAAACCGGACCATTCCACACCACCGTCTGCAACGACATCACACCATGACCGATTCTGACCAGATCTGGTATTCCGAACCAGATATGGCATTGTGGAGGTAGACCGCCACACCACCAATGTGCGTCCACCGAGAACCATTGCAACAACGACAACACCTTCATCGGCGAACCCGCCACCTCGCTCCGCTGAAACCCGAAAGACAAGCCAAATCGCGCTATAAAGGAGATTCGCCGTCGAGATTGAGTTGTCTTCCCAATGATCTCAGCTGACTTTCTTCACTAGAAACCAAAATTAAGCTGAGACAAGACATATTCAAACAAGAAAGGATATCCTCTACTAAGATTGAGCTGGGTTTTTGAATACCTGAGTCGAGACGAGACTAGGACCTCCGAGCAGGGAAGGCTGAGAAGCGAGAGCGAGCTTCCAGAACCGTTGACATTACGACCACCTTCACCACCACTGAAAACCGAAAACCGAGATGAGATCCATCACCTAAAGATCTGAGCCATGCCAAGTCACAAACTGCTGCTCAGAAAGGAGATTCTAAGTAGAAGATGAATACACCATCACTTTCTGCCTTGGATCTACACTACCAAATCCCTCCGCACTACGATGACCTATGATGCCCGGAAGGCATCTGAAACCCTAGG